>CM042441.1:23812231-24412231 GCA_023631565.1 Gymnocephalus cernua | reverse complement strand
GCAGTGACGCTATTTTTAATCCAACATTACATTGAAGGATAAAAGCTAGCAATTTGGTTACCTTTTGTTCTTAAATTGCTCAAACATTAAACAGAAAATTACCATCCGTGACATCGCTCCAGGTGTCTCACCTTGAGAAGCAGTTGGCGTTGCTCAACACGGAGTCAACGGCCACCAGAGTCCCACCACACATATGACTTCCATTCCTCTGTAGGCTCGCCATCCATGGCCACACACCAGCCATTGCCACCGAGCTTCCTTCCAAAATACTATTCATTGGGGCTTGGCCACAGACCACAGCTGGAGAAACAATCACAATCAGATTTATTGGAATTTGACTGAGTTAGTTTTATCATTGCTCTTAATGTACGTACACAGAAATAGACATACAGCTTAAAACAAGGACAACAAAGCTGAACAAAGGTAAACATGAAGTGCTATGTACAGATAGAAATATAAAAGGTACAAAACCAGTCAAAAAGTCAATTATATATTTTGTTAATTTAAATACAGATTAAGGAGTTTGGACACACTTTCCCAATGAGAAAGTGTGTCCAAACTCCTTAATCTGTATTTAAATTAACAAAATATATACTTTACAGGTACAGTGGATGTTCAGTGTGTTACAGGGTTATTGCACGGGGATTGTTTCTGACACTACGTGACTGGAGGTATGGGCCCGTCATAGTGACGATCTATGTCTGGTTTTGTTTTGGCGTACAGTGTTCTGTAGCGCCTACCAGAGGACAGAGGTTGGAGCAGGGTTTATCCAATGGTTGTATAAAGAGAGGTTTGTCCAGGGTTTGATGAGCCTGAATTGATGTTTCCTGCCCATAGGTAGACAACCAGATTTGATAAAACTATATTTATCCTTAAGGAAAATTGCTGTGCATCAGTTGCAATACAAAGTGTAACACAGCAAATACAAAATGATGCACACACCATTGTTTGGAGTTTGATGGAAAAGTACCTTCATAAAAACAATAACAAAAAAATGAATATTTCCCTCAATATAAAAAACCATACAGCTTCAATAAAGAGCTGCAACAAGCTGACAGAATTTATAACCAGTGTTAAAATGTAACTACTCTAAGTACATTTACTCAAGTACTGGACTTAAAGCGTAACTCTTGCCAAAATACAACCTAGGGTCTTTTTGTGAATGTACCCGAGTCAAACTTTCGTTTAAAAGCATAATTAGGACGGAATCACCACTTTTAAAATTTACCGTATTCTTGTTTTTCGGTTAAATAGCCTTTTGAATGGGAGTGATAGGGGCACTTTTATGCTAGCCTCAAAATAGCTATTTTTAAACACTAAGAAGGTTTGCTTGAAACGTTGCTTGAAGTATCTCCAGGGGCTCTACACCTCAACAAAAGCATTGAGAACACTGTATACCCAGAGTTTACTAAAAAGAATTGTTTTGAACAACTCACTTGTAGTTTCTGGTCGCTGCCATCTCGGCAGTCAAAACGAGTCAATATCAAAACAAGTAGCAAAAGATTTAGTTTATTCCTTGTGCACCGGTGTAGTTAATGTGTAGAGTCCATGGAGATACTTCGAGCAAAGTTTCATGTTGTGTCGAGCCGTCTTAGTTTGTTAAGGGCCATTTGACCGAAAAGAAGAATACGGTAAATCTTAAAAGTGGCGCTTCCGTCCTAAATATGATTTTAAACAAAGGTTTGACTCATGTACATTCACAAAAAGACCCTAGGTTGCATTTTGACGAGAGTTACGCTTTAAGTACAGATTCAAGGTACTTGTACTTTACTTGAGTATTTACATTTTCTGCTACTTTATACATGTACTCCACTACATCTAAGATGATATTGTACTGTGTAATCCACTACATTTATCTGACAACTTCAGTTACTTTTCAAATGACAGTTTTTCCACCCCTTCCTGTCCGATGAAAACACATATCTCCAGATGTGTTGATGTTGAATGTTTGTGATGAATAGAAGGATAAAGTGTTTCTTTATGTGTTGAGAAAATTCTCCTACGTCCTAAGCTAAATAAACTCTTTAAAAAGCCTTTTTTGGATCAGATGGAAAAAGCATCATCACAAAGCTGAAAACTTGGCTGTTTTTTGACACCATGACAAGTTTTTAAACTTTTTAAAGATACATGGTTCTCACAGGACAGCTGTAGTGGAAAGTTTTTATCTGTCATATGGATGTGTGATTTTTCTTTCATATATTATCCATTGCTGCATGGGTTTTATATTTTCAGGACTTTATATGTATTTACTTTTATACTATACCATATTTACACTGTTTTCTATATGATAATGTATCAGTTATAGGGATCCATCATAGTACTCTATTATCTTAAAAGGCAATCATAACTCCTCCATCATCCGTAGCCTGGAGACTACGCGACCCCTCTCTCTCTCTCATGTAGACTCCACACTTGGTAGCACCTGGAAGAGAGCCAACTTCAATAGCCTAAAGAAGTCTTTTCTGAAACTGTACAGACTCAGCAGAGCTCAAGAATCAGCAGTAAAAGGAGCTTAGTCGACAAGCAGTAAAGTCCCTCCCTCTGTATGCTCAGCTATAAAAACGCTGAGGTTTCTTTGTTTGTTGACACACTCTCACAGATTGCTTGACCACAGTGGGTGAGGAGTCAACTAATAGGGGTCCATGCAAGAACTTCACTCTTATCTCTGTCTCGTAGTAGAACATTACAGTGAAAATGTGTTTTACAGAACTGTGAATAAATGGATCACCAAATCCAAAGTTATACCGTGCACAGGACATTGGTTTATTTATAGCCCTGAAAACGAGATACCTGCCACTACAGATATGAAAAACGTTATTATATTTTTACCATGTGTGCAAGCATGTATGTATGTTTTTGTGTGTTTTTGTGTGTAGTTGGTGTGGTGTATTTGGCCTGCTGCATTACTCTTCTGCAAATATAAGCTACTGTATGAAAGCTGCAGTAATGATTGTTGTTGGCTGGTATTTGAAATATGTTCGGTGGGCTGATCAGAGTTCTATGGTGCTGTTGTATTGGCAACTTTAGTGCATGAAAAGCATCACTCTCTCTCCCTCTCGTTCACTTGCTTAGTAAACTGCGGAGGAGGAGGGCGCGTATCTGTACGTGTGTGTGTGTGTGTGTGTAGGCTACGTGTGTAAAGGGAAATTCTAACTTTCAGAGCACCCTCAATGAAACGTCGAGCAACCCCATAGCACCATCAAAAAGAAATCTCTGGCGCCGCCACTAGTGCAGAGGCTGATCACCTTTTCCTCTACCTCCACAAAAAAATGGGATTAGGAGATGAGTGGATAAAGACACCCAACGGTCAACAATTGACTCCACACCGATCTAGACAAAAGGAAATAATCTCCTAAATTCGGTGAGAAGTTCAAATTCCATTTTTTCTTTCAGAAAATGTAATTATTAGTCAAAATTGAGTTTTCACTAGACAATTGTCATATATATTAAGTAAATTCTGAATTACAAGATACAGTAAGATAAACCAAAGAGATTTTCCACAACACAGCAACGCTACAATCAAATGATGATCTTATAGAATATGATGCATTGCTGTAGATTAAACCATCCAACAAGGAATAAAGGCGTTAAAATGAGCCCAACCTTAAACATCTACAGCAGTAAAATAACAACATACACATTAGTGCAGCAGTAATATTAATCCTTACCTTTACTTTAAGTACTTTAGGTTAATTTTGCTGGTACATGTTTTTACTTAAGTAAGATTGTACTACTACACTACTGTAAATATGAAAACATCTAATTTTAAGTGGAAATTTAAGGTTAAAGTCTGGACATAACAGACACTCACGTTTGGCAGTGGTGGTTGTAGGGAGGATGGTTGTAGTGGTTGGAGGGAGGGTGGTGGTAGTGGTTTTAGGGAGTGTGGTTGTATTGGTTGTAGGGAGGGTGGTTGGAGACGGTGGCAGGCCAGGACAGCTGATGCTGAGGTCACTGTCAGTTCCAGTGGACGTGAAGGTGACAAAGCCCGGCTGGCTGCTGGTGATCTGGCTGTTGATCCAGGACTGATATTGGGACACTCTGGTGTAGACTCCTGGGAAATTAGGCTTGGCACAACCATTTCCAAAACTTACGATTCCCTCCAGGATCCAGCGGCTGCCCTGCTTGCTCACCAGCGGACCACCTGAATCCCCCTTTAAGAAGAGAAACATTTAGGAGAGAAATCTTTGCAGTAGATTAAATCTGACACCAACACAGGCGTAAAGATGTTTACCTGACAGGAGTCCTTCCCTCCAGCACGTAACCCGGCGCAGATCATGTTGTTTGTGATTGAGCCCACACCATAGTCACAGTTACACTCTCTGTTCCCCACGATTGGGACATTCACCTCCATTAGGTTTCCTGGGGGAGGAAGGGAAACTAAAGAGAAACAAATACAGTAAATAAACAGCACAGGGATGCTAGAATCGGTGTGATGCTTTCTCTTTTCCTTGTGCCAGTCAGACTCACTGCAGCATTTTGCACCAAAGAACTGAAACCTGCTAACCCTCTCAAATTGACAGATCATAGACAGGGACGAGTAAAAATAATGTTAGCATTGATCTTCTGATGCTGTTAAAGCTGTTTATGCTGTTTACATCACCTATTGAAGATTTCCATGAAATATGCTGTAAATATTTATGTTCCCAAGAGGATGAATCCTAATTTTTCAGCTGACCACTGAGCGTTTCCTCTCACCCCCTCTAATTTCTAAATTAATTTGAAAATGTATCTGGGAATCTTTGACCACTAGTAACACTATGTTTTACAAGTACATCCCTGTGTTGTTATTACCATGTACAGGCAAGGGGCCAGATGTAGCTACATGCACCAACAAAGACAATGAAGAAGAAGACAGATTGCAACCGAACATGGATGAAAACTATTTGAAATGTTTATTTCAAAATCGGCTTTTTGAAAAAAAAAACTCCACAGGTGAACTTTAGTGACCTTTCCTCGAGCATCGTCACCGGAACAAACCCTTTACTGCAGAGGCTCCTTGCAGCAATTTATCTTGTGTATCGTGGGGTGTTTTATAAAATATTTTTTAAACTTAATGATATTTCTAAAACTCTGTTTTATTGCTTTATGGGTAAAGGAAGGTGGTATTCATTTTTGCATTTAAATGTCTGAGTAAACTCAGTTGTTGTCACCATTGTATTGAAAGAAGTAAATGTAACCTAGCTGCTTTCTGACCCACCTCCCAATGCAATGTTGCCCCAGCCGGTCACCCAGGCGCTAACGTTGCTGAAGAAGGTGCTGCCTGGAGCTGCCAGGCAGACAGGAACAATGAAGTCTGTGAAAGTCACCAGTGAGGAGAGCTTCAGGAGGCAGAGGTCGTTGTCCTCAGTTAAGGAGTTATAGTTAGGATTTCTGATGACCTGTGTTACCGTCCGAGACACCCCATTGGGGTTGGGTCCCTGTAGACTCTGGAGACCCAGAGACACAGTCAGACTGGCTGGGATGCTAAAGAGAAACAAATCAGTGCAAAGAAGTTAAGAGCAGAGCAGTTAAGAAAACACAAAAACTACCTCCTAAGAGAATCTGCCCCTTAGTGCTTACCTTGAGAAGCAGTGAGCAGCAGTCAGCACCCATTCACTGTTAATGAGGGATCCTCCACAGAAGTGTCTCCCAGATGATTGCAGGCTGGCTTGCCAGGGCCAGTTACCCGGAGGGGCGTTCTGTCCTCCAACAATCCTGGTGTTGAGCGGAGTTATACCACACACTGCAGAGAGACAGACAATAAGAACACAGTGAGCAATACTCCCCTCTCCCTGGATTACCACTGAGCACTGCTGGGATTTTAAACTGTAACTGTTGGTTGAGGATTATGATCCTGGGATGCTCTCAGGTGTTTCTAATCCAACAGTCCTAAGTAACAGAGGAGAAACTATTCTTATTTCAGTTTAAGTCTACACATTTCATTGCTTTTACTGGGTTTGACAGCAAATACTAACAACAATGAAGATATAAACAAAACAACTAAAGTCCAACATTATGTTGACAGCCAGGTGAAAGTAAAGAAGTGTGCATAAAACTGACTTACCATTAAGTTGTGAGTGAGACTCTGAAAAATAGGAAACAAACACAAAATCACATTTAAAACGTATTTATATTTACTGATGCCTAATGTGATCATTCGTAACCATAGAAATAAAAAATTGTAAACAAAGTAATTCAAATACAAATATTTGTTCTTCGTCATGAAGACATCTTTCATTTGCTTTTGGTACTGTAATTATACAAGATAGAAGAGATAACCACTGATACTGTAACAGAAGCAAACTTTTATTTATTTTTTTTGAATGTGAACTTTTTTAGTTTTTTTTTACTAAAAACTGTCAGAATACTTAAAGGGGCACTCACCCATTCAGTATTGGTTCCATAAAGTTTGTGGGACTCACAAGACAACCTTACTTTTATTATTTTTGCTCTCTGCGTCAGGAAGTATCATGTGATATCAGGTCTTGCGATGTAACGTGTTGGCTTTACAGCACTGCACACATACACGCTCCCATCCAGGAACTGGCTAGCTATAAGAACAAGGTAGCAATGGAGTTTTTCACACTATTGTCATGGCTGAGCCAACAAAAAAGAAGCAGAAAGCTAGGAAAGCATTGTCGGAGGAACAGAGAAAAAGGAAACGGCAGACTGACCAATCTTTAACTTAATCTTTTTATGTCTTGTTATTGTCTGTCAAGGTTTTTATGACTGCTGTCTGTTACGGACTTGCTAGCTAACTAGCGGAGATGTTAGCATAGTCATTAGCAAACACCTCAGTGGACATGGCTCTGTGCGTTCGCCGGCTTTTTTGAAAACAAATGCACATGACCAGAGGGAGAAGATGGGAGGGGGGAGAGTTGCCAATGACTTTTTACGACAGTGTTGCCAAATATCTATTCCGAAGCTGTAGGGGGAGATCTATAGAGAAACCTGCGAGCAAAAAGCGAGAAAACAGCAAAGAAATTGCCAAAACTGCATAGTGCCACTTTAATCTTACATAATGAAAATGACAACACTTATAGTGTCATTAAATCTTGACTCTGCAAAATTTAAAAAGTATGTCAAAAGTATTGATTGCATGAGACAAACACTAAGTATGCTGTTATTTATGAGTGGTGTTGACATACAGTTCATGTCTTTCTCTTGTAACAGCCACATATTTTACATACTGTTTTTTTTTTTGTGTGTGTTAACAGAGTGTTCCGTGCTGTCTGCTGTCCCATCGAACTGGTTTTACTGCCTCCAATGTTGGCATGCCTCAAGTCAACCCACAGAGTCCAGACAGGAAACCCAGATAGGGGACATGTTTCTCTCAAAACATGTGTTTTTTATGTGTGCAACTGCCACACTGTGTGATGACGGGAAAGGGGTGAATTTGTATTGACTGTCTCTGCACCGACAGACGTCTGATGATCACTGACTGACAGTTCACAACACAACAATCCCAAAATGATTGCGTTTACTGCTGCTCATCATATGCTGCTACTGTTATTTCTCAAGTCTCTGATGATGATTCGATAAAACATCCCAGCAGCAGAAGTTAAAGGGGCACTCAACTCATTTGATACATGAAGTTCAGTTTACTCTATAAGACTACTACCAAGCCTGCGAAAAATAATTGTATAATATAAATTATAAATAACCATGATGATGGCCTACACTTCAACAGTAAGTGAACGTATGCTGAATCACATCTTTCCTACATAAAGTGGCATAAAACATTTGTTGTGATGGATGATTAACACAGATGTTCTTCTTTTCCTCAGTAAAAGTTTTGCCATCAGGGACTTAACGTGTGTACCCTGAAACCCTGCAGCACACATTCCTCTGAGCAGTGATGAAAGAAACCTGTAGCGACCACAAAACTCCCTGAACCAGTTTGTGATGCTGTAATCTATCAAACAGGTTAGTTGTTTTTGGCAGAAAAGAATTTGAGTGTCTGTCAAATCGAGTAGGTTACAAGAGCATACAGCAGACTTAAAAATCTCCGCTCTGCAACAACTTAAAATCTATTGAAGGTGGAAGAGCATGCAATACACACAGTCTTCCATCTTAAAACTGCAGAAACGTAATTCATTTTTTACACTAAATATAGAATTGAACTATTAAAATGCAATGACTACCCATTAAATCCATGATTTCATCAGGATGTCAGTTTTTATGACTTTATAACCAGGGAGGAGGAGGAGGAGAAATAGTGATTTATAGTGACTGACAGGCTGTAAAGTAGCCTATTCATTCAGACTGGACAAATCTGTAATAAATTATCGCTTCACTTTTATGCCCTCCAGATAAAGTTACCATTCAGTCTTAATCAGTGTTTGGAATAACGCCGTTTAAAAGAACTTTTTCAATAACGGGGTAATCTAACGAATTACTTTTCCCGTCGTTACAACGCCGTTAACGTTACTAGACGTAAAATGCGGTGCGTTACTATGCATGGATTGAATAAACTGTAATAATTTGAATGCACCCCGGGCCGGGCTCACAGTTATTGAGGAGGCGGGTTAATAACGAGGTAAGCGATTATGATTGGCTAAGGCAGAGTCATGTTTCATGGTAGTAGCCAATCAGAGACAGTGTTACACACATGCCAGCAGCCCAGCACAGGCGCGGCGCGCGCCACACACACACACAACAGCTAAACGGAGATTCAATGGAGCAACAGAGATGGCTAGTCAGGAGGAGCAAGAAAAGTTGGCATTTTCAAGGTGGAGGTTTAAGCACTACTTTAAATGCATTGTAGTCAAAGGCAAGAACGTGCATGTAATGTGTACATTATGTCCAGGAGCGAAGACCTTGTCGACATCCGTTATTAGCAACTCTAATTTAATGAAACATCTTACAACAACACACGCATCTACAAAGCTACTGGCCAAAAACACAGATACCTCTACCACAGATGATAGCTCGCCATCCACTAGCAAAGAAGGATTCGGAGCAAAATCCTCCAAGCAGCAACTTTTCTTACGAAGATAATTTGAAGTGCAGGATAAACCTCTGGCTGTCTATTGACGTGCAATAAATATTGAAAATTATGTACAAACACCGGTCTGTTCTACTCATTTTAGTTGTGAAAACTGCAAAAGAAAAAAAAATCTTTTACATGTAAGCAACTTTTTTTAACAGTAACGCAAATAGTTACTTTCCCTGGTAACGAGTTACTTTTATTATAGAGTAATTCAGTTACTAACTCAGTTACTTTTTGGAACAAGTAGTGAGTAACTATAACTAATTACTTTTTTAAAGTAACATTCCCACACTGGTCTTAATTAAGCTACAAGTTCAGTGCAAAACGATCCAGATTTATTCCTGAAGCTCTAAAAGGATCCAAAGATTTAAGGTTTGAGTTTTTCTCTGCAGCATCTCAGAGGGAAATATCGCCCTTTTATTCCACTGCATTTATCTGATAGTTACTGCACACTTTGCAGATTCATTTCTTTGGTTGTTTTGACCTCCTAGAAACATTATAAACTGACACAATAACTTTTGGACTTTAAAAGAGTTTTAGAGAATTTACTTGACCTGGACACTAAATTTGATCACTTTCATACATTTTACATCTTTTGCACTTCTTAAATTCTTTTAATCTACCGTGTTTCTACTGATTTTATTTTATTAATTGTCCTATTTAGTTATATAATAATCCCCAAGTACTTTTTATTTACTTCAAAAGTAGTATTTTGAATACAGGACTTGCACTCGTTTTACTTCACTACTTACTAATTTAATTCATTACAATATTTGACCTCCTCCTCAGTGTGCTTCCACTCAGTAGATCTCAAACATGATTAGTTCAGGTGTGTGCAGTGAGGAGGGTCCTTACCGTGTGTCAGGAGAGTCAGCAGAGCCACCGCACCGATCACCTTGTAGAGAGCCATAACTGTAAGTACATACCATCAGATCTACTCTGGCATTAATAATCTTGTGCGCTTCCCCTTCCCCTCTCTCTCTCAATACCTCCCACAAAGTAACACACACATTGTTACCTGTCAAAAGACTCACCCAACCCCTTACCGTAAACCACCTGTTTAACCGGATATAAAATATTACATACAGTATAGTAACTACATTCACACAAGTACTGTTCTTATGTATTTTTATTTAATGCCACGTTATAGTTCTAGTCCACTTGTACATTCACAGGTACATTCCTCTAAACTTCTCTCATTTCATTTCATATTTATATATTTCACATTTTACAAAAAGAATCAAAGATAATGCCACGTTATAGTTCTAGTCCACTTGTACATTCACAGGAAAATGTTTTTTTTTTACATTTATTTCACATCTGTAGTAACAAAAAACAAAAAATAAATGTATAAAATGCAATGAATTGTTACAAATGAAACGTTCTGACTTGTGAGCTCTTATAAAAATCAGTGTTGTGTCTCAGTCAAAGAGACATTTCTCCTCTAAACTTCTGCCATTTCATCTCATATTTATATATTTCACATTTTACAAAAAGAATCAAAGATTGATGAAAAGTCCAGAAAGTGAAAACAGATTTGTTTAACAGATCTTAGTTTCTTCTTCTTCTTCTCTTCCATTAATCATCGGATGACCCCTCAGATTTGTCTGGTGACCCTTTGGAGTGGCCCGAGCCCTAGGTTGGGAACCACTGGGCCAAACTATCTAACTGTAGATAAAGTTTTTAAAGTAGCGCCACCTGGAGCAGCTACAACAGTAACATGCTGCTCTCACTTTGATGCTTCAGTATTAATATCTAATAATGTCGCATAGAATCAGATATCAGTCACAGAGACACTTCACTGCACTACATGTACTTTTACTGCATGCGGCCGAGAAAACTTCTTTACTTTTACTGCTAATACTTTAACTTCATTTTACTGACTTTTTATATAGGACTTTGAATGAAGGACTTTTAGCTGTAATAGTTTTTTTTTTACATTACTATATCATGTGATGTGATGACACCGTTGCAAATGTGATGATTGGCTGGGTGGGCTGATGTCCTGCACGCTGCACGCTCTGAGTGACTACCTACCACTAAACACAAGACAGCGACAATGGTGACGAGCCAGGGAAATTCAAAGGTAGCGTTCTCAAACTGGAAGTACTAGAAGTAGCACTACTTCTCGCTCATTGAAATTAAAGGCAAGAATGTTTATGTAACATGCAAGCTATGCCCAGGAAAATCCACGTCTGCCTCAAGCAACTCCAATCTTATCAACACATGCTAACACGACACTTGTTGCTGCTGCTTACCCAACCCGAAGCCCAAATGCTGCTAGCGTGAGCTCCAGCAAAGGAGATGGAGCCACTCTGTTAAAACAAGCAACGCTCGATTTTTCGGGTCAGCAACAGGTGACCAAAGCCGAGCTGAACACATTGATTGCTGATTGGTATGTTGTTGAAAACATGCTCCCCCTGTCCACTGTGGAGTCTGAGTCATTAAGAGCTATCCTTGCATATCATATGGCAGGCTGCAATCTATTGAGTTCAGATAAATACCAAATGTTCTAAAATACTGTATAGTGTTTTTATTCTTCAATCAGTTAACTTAATGTAAACATCTTTGATGTTAAAAATGTTATAGAACGTAATAGCGTTATAGAACATTAAAAAAAACGTCACAGTTACTTTGATGAGTAACTAATTACTTTTACAATGTGGTAACTGAGTTACTAACTCAATTACTTTTTGGGATAAGTAATTTGTAACTGTAACTAATTACTTTTTTAAAGTAAGATGACCAACACTGGCCGCGTGTTGTGCAGCGCATCTCACTTGATAACAACATCGTGTTTGGTTTTATTTGTGTCAGATTTACACAGTGGTGGCAGAAATGCCCTGATCTTTTTATTTAAGTAGAAGTAGTACTACTACATTGTAGAAATACTCTGTTACAAGTAAAGGTCCTGCATTCAAATACAAAAGTACTATTAGCTCAAAATCAACAGTAAAAGTACTCATTATTTAGCAGAGCCCCGGGTTGGCATCCGACCCGTGGCCCTTTGCTGCATGTCATCCCTTCTCTCCCCGCTTTCCTCTTCATTCATACTGTCAAATAAATAGCATTAAAAAAGATGGTCAAGGTGGAGCTCATTTGAACTGCTTTTAAACCTGTTTAATGTTTCATTTATAAAATGTATCATATTTTATTTGTTGATCATATGTTTTAAATTAAAAACATAAACTGGCAAACTATAGTTGTAGTGCAGTAGAAGTAGAAAAAAGCAATATTCAAGAACATCAAAATTGTATTTAAGTGCAGTACTTGAGTAAATGTACTTTTTTACACCACTGGTTATTACTTTATAATTGTGCAGTGCTTTGCTTTTAAATCAACCAGTGAGACACACAGGATGCTGACGGTGATGGAATGTCTTTCTGACTGACTGCCTGAAAGGAAAGAAATAAAATCTAAAAACTGATGAGATGATTTGTAAAACAGACAGCAGGAATGTGGAGTTAACATATTCTGTAATGATTGAGATCAAACCTGTAAAAACACAACCCAGTTAGCCTAATATCACTGTTGTTACATAAAACTCTAAATGGGAAAAAATAGCCTACTTTCAGATCTTGCAACTTCATAGCAACTTACATAGCCTAGATAAAGAGATGGTCATGACTAAAACTTGGGAATTTTAAGCCATTTCACTTAAAGTTATTCACAGACTCAAATAGTTCTACAAATTAGTATAACATACTTACATTAGCTATTAATGCAATCAAAACTCAATTGATTTGAATTGTGTAAGTATACTGTTATTAAAATGATTGATTAGATATGAAATCCAGGTTTACAGTGTATTTAACACTTTGTGAGTGTTACTTTGTCTGACTTGTCTGAAATTTGGGCCTACAGGTGTATCTACATAACAAACAATTGAAACCCTTTGAATGCACATGAGATTTCCATGTGTGACTTAAAAACCCAACAGCTGCACCAGTGATTCAGGATGAATACATATTTATTTTGTATTTTATACTTGTAATTCAAATCTGATCTGTTTTCACTTTGACATTTAAGTCCTGTTGATTAAATCTACTTTGATTCAATAACAATAACATATGATAACCTCCTTCTAAAGAAAGGGTGATACTTTTTAAAGGCCCTGTTTCTAAATATACAGTACATAAACTGTGTGTGTATATATATATATATATATATATATATATATATATATATATATATATATATATATATATATATATATACTGTTGCCATTAAAAAGGCATCTGAGATACCGTTACCTTTACAGCTTCCGCGCTCCGAACCGTAGGTGGGAGCAAGCTGGTCTCTAACTAATAACTTGGCTCGTGGCCGGGTTAACGGAGCTGAAGCACAAAACAGTGAAGTGTCAGTTGGTTACAGCAATGAACTCGGGCTTTATTACTCACAGTGGTACACATTTACGGGCAGGAAATGCACTTTGCTTGCTAGAGTTTGACTGGAGCATGGACTGCGTTTCTATTACATTCGCACTGTAGACTCAGACTTATTCCCATGCTATACTTTGTTTACACTACCCAGAACACACCTGCCTCACTACGTCACACATAAGCATTTTTCCCAACAAGCCTCCAGGGGGAGACAGAGATTGCAACATACACTCAACATAGCTGTGAGTTATTTTTGGAAGCAGATACTCACACAATCTACATGCTCAACGTAATCGTTAAAGGGAATTTTAGAGGGATTGCTTTTGGTCAAAGACGTGCTTTTTTTCCAGGAACACACACAACCTTTTCACAAGCAAACTGGATCTGCCAGTTAAACATTCACACATGCTGAGCTCAACAAGGAAGTAGGCTTCACTGACAGTAAATACACATGGGACTATGAGTACATGGGTAGGTATGCAGAAGTAAAGGGTCATGTTGGTAAACTCCACACAGCACCGGGAAATGATTTTGAACTGGATAAACCATGTGAGAATATGTATGACAAATGATTAATAATAATAAAAAACAGAGATAAAAGTGTAAAAGAGAAGAACATTTTCCAGATAAGTGTTGCACCTCACAGGTTATTAAGGCCCTATATGTGCAGTCCGATCCACCATAAAAAAATAATTAAAAAAAAGAAACACACGTTAGACTGCGTTGGCTTTAGTGATGTGTACCTAATAAACTGGTAACAAAGTGTAAATGACAACTAATAAATCTGCTAATACATTTACTTGTTTTGATAAAGAATGATTTCATTACAAGACTGAAGGCGTGTTCAGACTAAACAAGCAAATTTTTTGCACAGCGCAATTTCATACAAAGTCAATGCAAAGCATTGAAATGTTTGAACTTGAGCAAAGAATGTGTGTGATGCTGTGGCACGAAAGCCTTTGACGTCACAGAGAATGAGAAATGGAGGACCTAGTTATTGTCATCGTCTGGGGGCATCTGGAGCTCTACGACTGAACGTCAGTACTTTACAGACACAGAACACCAAAAAAGCGGAAAAGCGAGCGAAGCCAGAAAATATGTATTTGTTACTTGATTCCATCTGTGGGATGTAGCCTCCTTTACTACAAACCAATTTAGCATCAACATGCTAACACATGCTAAACATGCTGGCATACTGTTAGCAGGTATAATGTTTACTATGTTGATCTTAGTTTAGCTTTGATATTTGATTTCAGCTCATTTCTTTTTTTCCCAATTTATTTTATTTAAATTTTAAATTTTAACTAGGGATGCACCGAATCCAGATTTTTGGGGTTCGGCCAAATACCGAATTCACTGGTTAAGATTCTGCCGAATCCTAAACCAAATACCGAATCCTACTCCCAGTCCATTAACACAGTAAACATATTAATAGAGTAAACAACGCCACAGCCTCTAAAATAGTTAAATGTAACAATTTAATGTTGAATTCACACGCTCTTTTCACATCGTAGGAAAGCACATCGCTAACGCCAGATAAGTGACAATTTTGCTTCGCAAATTTTCACTGTGATCATCATGAAGGTGTTGTGAAATGTTTGTTTAAAGCACTTAAATAAGAAATTCATGTTGTTTAATTTAAAACAGTCTAAAGGAAATGGTAAATTATAGTGTGATTAAAAGTCATTATTTACATTATTTACAGTACTTGATTTACAGCTGATATGTGAAAAGGTACACAACCTTATTTATTTAACAGTAATTGAGTTTTACTGCAAACCATCACAGAAAGTGCTTTTATTTTGAAGTAGCCTACACGGAAGTTGTCTGTTGTGTACTCTTGCTAGCTTACTGAGATGAACGTGAGACACTAGATGCAAAATGTGTCCGTCAAGCTTAAGTTGTTCACTTTCTTGTGTGTAAAACTGCAACATATTGAACAGTAAACACACTACAGAAGGCATGTTGGGTGGGTGAAATTAGAAACCTAATGTTAGCTAACGAGCAGCAGCCGAGTAGGGTTCGGTGAAAACAAATTCTAAGGTTCGGCAGAAACCGAACCCCGTCAAAAAGCTCAATATTTGGCCAAATCCGAACACGAATCCTGGATTCGGTGCATTCCTAATTTTAACAAACAGTGACACGGCATATGAACAAGGTGAACATAGCATGGTGGAACTAACATGTCACTTCCCCTCAAATCCCTTGCCCACCCGCCAATCAACCCAGTACAGGTCCAAAAGGGAAACAACACAGACCCATGCACACTGACAAACACACAGCAGTAGGCAGGGGCGGACTGGGACAAAAATTCAGCCGTGGAACTGTAGCCACACCAGCCCACATTACCACGCCCATGCAGCCCCACCCATGGACACGTGCATTCACTAATTACATTTGTGTACAGATGGTGAAATAATATAAGCAGTACCTTATGTAACATATTTATAAATATTTAATGTAAGTAACTGGCAAACAATGCTTACTACTTTTTAAAGAGCACACATTTATAATGTTTATAACTGCCTTTTTAGACACCAATTTATGGTAAAAACATCTATATTTATGGATTTTGTGAATTTTGTGTGCATTTGTGAATCTTATGTGCTTTTTAATTTTTGTGTGTGTGTTTGTGAATTTTGTGCGCATTTGTGTATCCTGTGTGTGTATTTATGAATCATGTGTGTGCATGTATGAATCCTGTGTGTGCATATGTGAATGTAGTGTGTGCATTTATCTTTATTGAGACTCTTCTAGCTCCATATGTTGCTGCATAGCTGTCTGGCTCACTTCTTCACTGCTGGGTCTGCTGCTAATATTTAACTGCGAGGTGCTGCTGCTGGCTGTGCTGCTAAATATTTCAGTTAGTTTGCGACATTTAGCGGCTTGAGTATCTAAATTCCGCAATTTTTTTTTCTCTCACCTTCTCAGCCCCACCCTTTTCTTTACGTTTTTTACCCGCGGCCGCGTTATGCATATTGTTTGTTTGTTTCTATGCTTCTATCTAATGTCTTTCCTGTTGGTTTCTTCCTCCTCTTCCACTTCGTCTTCTCCATACTTGGCGGCCACGGCCAGTGCAGCTGGCATCCAACTTCAAGGTGCATTGCTGCCACCTACAGTACTGGAGTGTGAAACACATTAGTGAGGGAAAAAAACAGGTGATGACTGCGTGTGTGGCAGGTGGTGGGCCGGCCCGCCAGCCGTCCTGGAGTACCGGCCATTCTGTGATTCTCCAGATCACACAGATGGCCAGTCCGCCCCTGCCAGTAGGGATACACAACATCTAAAAGATAAAAGTAAAAAAGATAAACAACTTAAAAGAGATAAATGTCAAATGTAGCCATCCAGACAGAGCTCAGTTCTCCAAGTCAGGAAGTAAGCTAAGGGAGTCAATGAGCTACATGTCACCAAGAACGTCGAGATAGAGCTTCCAGTTGAGATGCGGGGAACATAGGACCTGGGAAACATAGGACTGGGGAACATAGGACCCGGGGAACATAGGGATGACCCCTTGACAAAGTACGAGGGTTTACGGAGGCCGATCCTAGTGAGTCACACAGTACAGAAATGCATTTCTTACGTTTGGGGTCTGTCACCAGGAGGCAGTCAGTCAGGGTTTCGGGGGGGCGGTTAGGAAAGTAGGGGAATGTCTTCTTAACAAAGTCTCTAATCTGGAAAAGCGAAAGAGGTGTGTGACAAAGGGTTAGGGGGAATACTGTGCTCGTAGGCTCTACTCAAGGTATCAAAAATGTTCATTCAAAAAGTTGTTCATTTGGTGCAAGACCAGAACATATGAGTACTGAACTGTAAACCCGGATAAGTAGAATCTACTTAAAAAAATCAAGGTAACTCGTTGCCTTAAAATTTTTAAGTAATGAAGCATTAGTTGAATAAGTGAAGTGGACTACGTCCAATGTACTTGAGCCCATTATGGAATGGAATAGAACATTTAAGTTGAGTGTACTAATGAACGAGTTACAGTAACTGAAGATACTTAGTTTAAACAATCATTCCCAACCCATTTATTTAACTCAGCTTGTTAAGTGAGCATTACTCCATTACCAATTCAACTAAATTGTATATTCTAACTGACCCAACTTAACTTTTTTAGTTACTGAAACTCAAAATATGTCTTTCAATCAATAGAGCTGTGTAAAATACATACATGTAACTGCAACATTACACTGATCAAAATCTTTTTATTGAACATGTCTTTTTTTCAGCAAGAAAAGAAACAAATCCATGGCCTAATAGGCTTCTAGTGTGTAGTTTCCTCAAGGATGGCATGAAAAGAAAAAAAAAATCTCTTCCTCTATCTCCAATAATTACAATATTGTACTGTGCCTCTTCAAATTTGGTTGACAAACTGGCAAGATAAAACTCAGCCCTGTGAACACTGGCATCTTAACATTTATACTTCAACACTTAAAGGAACACGCCGACTTATTGGGAATTTAGCTTATTCACCATAACCCCCAGAGTAAGACAAGTCGATACATACCCTTCTCGTCTCCGTGTGTGCTGTAACGCTGTCTGACGGTTCCAGCATTAGCTTAGCCTAGCACAGATCCTGCAGGTAACTGGTTCCAACTAGCCTACTGCTCCGAATTGTTACAAAAGTGACAAAATAACACAAACATGTTCCTATTTACATGTTGTGATTTGTATAGTCACAGTGTGTACAAAAAACAACGTAACATGAGACACAACCATCTTCTAACAGTAAACAAACCGGGAACTATATTCTCAGACAGGCTTGGTGCAAGCATATCACTCCGCCCAAGTACTATATTCTTCCGCCTGAGAATATAGTTCCCGGTTTGTTTACAGTTAGAAGATGGCTGTGTCTCATGTTATGTTGTTTTTTGTACATGCTGTGACTCTACAAATCACAACATGTAAATGAAAACATGTTGGTGTTATTTTGTCAGTTATTCGGAGCAGTAGGATTGCTGGAACCAGTTACCTGCATGTTCTGTGCTGGCCTGATGCCGCTGGAGCCGTCAGACAGCATTACAACACGCACGGAGATGAGAAGGGTATGTATTGACTTGTCTAACTCTGGGGGTTACGGTGAATAAGACAAATTCCCAATAAGTCGGCGTGTTCCTTTAACATTTACTCTTTAAATTTGGTTGACAAACTGACAAGATAAAACTCAGCCCTGCTGAACACTGGCATCTTAACATTGACAAATAAGTCCATGGAAAAACAAAAGTGTGCAAGTATGAGAGAGACCCCATACTCTCCCCTCCACCTCCCCTTCTCTCTTCCCCCCCCCCCCTCCTCTCTCTACCCCACTTATCTTGACAATTGTGAACTTGATCATTAACAAAAAATGTTTCTCTGGATAAAATAAAAACACATCTCTGTGTGAGACAGAATAAGGGTGAAAAATAAAGGGTGAAAAATAAAACTGACAGTTGATACTTCTATAGATACTCTCCCCTCCTCCTCCCTCTATCTCTATCTCCCCTCCTCACGACCCCCATGCTTTCCCTGTCCCCCATGTAAACATTTTTTTTGTCTGTCCTTCTCTCCTTACCCTCTCTCTCTTCACTTTACGGCCAATTAATTAAAACAAACCTCACATTTGACAACTTGGGAAGAGGAGATGCTGGATCTTAAATTGCAAGCTGATTCTTGAGTGTTTGAAGTTTAGGTTTCAGATCTGTCTTACCTAAGTTCAGAAGTACCTGTTGAAAAAAATCAAAAGTGTTCTTCATGTACTTTGGGTAGTTGAGATGCAGTGCATATGTAAGTCCGAAGACAATGTACGTGGCCTGGGGCAGGCTCTCAACATCCATCACAATGTTTCCCTCCAAGATGATTCCCACTGAGTATGCATTGTGGTGAAGGGACTGCGTGTGTGGAGTGATGTTTTCCTGTTCACGGCAGAGGATCCCCACTGGCACATCATTGTACGAACCTTCCTCATCATCAACGTCCTGAAAAAAGGAACATGACATGATCACATCAACATGACAACATAGTGCTACAAACACCCTCTATTAGGTACACAGCCCACATGTCTGCCCTATCCAGTGTGCAGCGACCGCTACAGAAAATCACTCAGGACAGGTGCAAACAAGGAAATGGTACGGTCCTTGTGTAACTTCCATGTTTTAACCGGTAGTGTTTAAATAGCTGCACCCTCTTCCCACTAATAAAACCACAATATTTACACTTCCACTCCATCTTCAGTTAGCTAAAGTTACATGAACGAAGGAAAATGTACTGTTAGTTAACAGTGTAAAGCTTCTGAAAAGAACTATTTGAGACTGGCTTGAATTGAACACAATAGCCAACAAGCTAACATTAGCTAAATAACAAAACCTTGAAGAGGCATGACAGCTAAGAGTGGGACAAATAGCCAACTAACAAAGAATAAATCAAAAATAAATCAAGAAATTAAAGCTAATTAGCTAACTAATAATGTGAGCCAGTGTGCACCAACTTACCAGGATGTTTGCAGTTCTGTGGGTAGCTGCTTCACCGTCTCAGCTCAACTTTAGCTGTCTGGAAGCAACAGAGTAAAATAGTTTCAGAGTCGAGCGGACATATCAGTTCGGTGTCACAAAAAGCATGTAGACGTGAAGATTGCCTGCCGAGCAGTCTATTGTGTGACCAAGTACCCGTACGCGGACACCGCGGCAGACTCAAAGTGTACCCAAAGCGGACGTTCGCCGGACACGTCGGCGCAAAGCTCAGTTTCTATGACCAGGCGGACTCCGCATAGTCGTACTTTGTGTCACACAATAGAATCCGCTTTAACAAGGCAGCTGGGATCTGCGCCAACTTACCGGGACGTTCGCTGGTCCGTGGTTGAGCTAACGATAGGTAGCTGCTTCAGGTGTCCAGCTCTGCTCAACTTGCATTAGCTGTCTGGGAGCGACATACAATTTCCGTTACTGGAGCTAGCTAACGTTACCAGTGAACACATATGTTAGCTAGCTAAGAGATTGTGGGGCAAAGTTAGCTAGCCTTGTTAACTTGTTAATAACTAGCTACTTTGTTTTGTTTATTGTTTATTTTTAAATAACTACAGTACTGTAGAAATGAAACTTTGATATACAGATATATCTGATATATAGACTACTTTGAGTTATATCAAAGTTTCAAATATAATACAATATTTGTAAAAATGTGAGGGGTGTACTCACTTTCGTGATATAGCTAGCTAGCTAGCTACTGCTAGCAAAGTTACCTCAGCTACCAGTCGGGACTGCAACGGCATGCAACCAGTGCCAGGTTCCAACTTACGTTTTGTGGCTGAACTCGCTACATTCACCAAAGGCTTCAAGCGTGGGTCAAACAACTTGCTTGCTACAACTTGTCAGTTGTTGAAAATGTCAGTTGAATTATTGGAAAAATTTGTTCTGTTCTGTCTCAAAAGTTCTGTCAAAACGAAATTTTTGGCGGTTGCTTGCCCGTCTGCGATATTTTTTTCCCCCACTATGGTCACGCCAAGACCCGCCCTTCAGTAGCATTCACACCAATAGTAGTGTGTGAATGCTACTGAAGGGCGCAGTAGCATTCACACACTACTATTGGCCAGGCATCCATGCTGGTGCTGTGCTGTCCCCGAACTTCTACTTTTCACAATAAAAGCTTCCCCAAGCTTCTACTTTTCAAAGTAAAAGCTCGCGTCTGGAATAAAATACTTAAAAAAAAAAAAATCTCTCCATAAGATAAATGCAGACTATCATGCTAATGAATACAATATATTTGTGTTTTTTTAACTAAACAGTAACGGCAATCATACAACTGAATAAAATACTACTATACTACTATCATGCTGATAATTAAAATACTTTAAAAATATATGTCCGTCTATAAAATAAACGCAGACAAAATTTTAAATGAGGTTTCATCAAATGTACTAACATCAGGGACACAACAATAACATCCAGAAATCATGAACTTGCCCGTGACTCAATCTGGATAGTAATTCGCAATTTCGTATTTTATTTTTGACCCTCTGAACTTACCGTTGGACACACCTCGGTATGAGATGGGATGGCATGAGACAGGATGACATGACATGGGAAGCGCCAGGCTGCAGCCAGTCTTGTTAGTAACAGGCAAAACTTGATGATATTGAGTTGTTTGAACTCAAACACATAATTACAATAAGATAGGCCATTAAAAAGTACAGTTTACTCAGAATTCATAATTAATGATTTGTTTGTTTGTTTAAGTAATACAAACTCAGTTTGTTTGAGTAGTAACTACTGATTGGACTTAAAAACACAATTACAATAAGAAAGGACATGAAAAAGTTCAACTTAATCAGAATTAACAAGTAATGTCAATAAATTAGACACATTTAAGTAATATGAACTCAATATTTTGAGTTGAATTAAAATCTGGGTTTACAGTGTAGGGTTAGGGTTAAGGTTAGCCTAGGTTAGGGTTAGTGTTAACCCTAACACTAACCCCTGCTTGAGCTAAGGTGGGCCATGCAACGGCAGGCCTGCTGGCCATGCTGAGGAGATGCGGGGAACATAGGACCCGGGGACCCGGGGAACCGGGAAACTGGTTAACCCTAACACTAACCCCTGCTTGAGCTAAGGTGGGCCATGCAACGGCAGGCCTGCTAGCCATGCTGAGGAGATGCGGGGAACATAGGACCCGGGGAACCGGGAAACCGGTTAACCCTAACACTAACCCCTGCTTGAGCTAAGGTGGGCCATGCAACGGTAGGCCTGCTGGCCATGCTGAGGAGATGCGGGGAACATAGGACCCGGGGAACCGGGGAACATAGGACCTGGGGAACATATGACCCAGGGAACATAGGGATGACCCTTTGACAAAGTACGAGGGTTCACGGAGGCCGATCCAAGTGAGTCACACAGTACAGAAACGCATTTCTTACGGTTGGGGTCTATCACCAGGAGGCAGTTAGTCAGGGTTTCGGGGGGGGGGGGGGGGGGGGGCGGTTAGGAAAGTAGGGGAATGTCTTCTTAACAAAGTCTCTAATCTTGAAAAAGTGAAAGAGGTGTGACTTTGTCAAATTATAAAGGGAAGAGAGCTCTGTGAAGGACGGAAATATGCCATCCTTGTATAGGTCCTTAACACTGACGATGCCATTACTGTGCTAGGCCCTGAATGCCAGGTCCAAACTTGAAGGTGGAAAGACATGGTTTTTAAGCAGTGGGGTCAAGACAGAAGGACCCTGTAAACCTACGTTTTTCCTAACCTGACTCCAGATCTTAAGCGAGAGGGATACAATCAGGCATGTGCCCACAAATGACTGACGTGCTGACGTTGACGGTAAGCGTATTGCCTCATTTCCGGTGTTTCCGTGTTGTCTTACGGTCGCTTGTTTGCTGCTCAAACAAAACTTAGCTACTCAACTCTGCTTTATTGTCTAATTTAGCGGCTATTTGCCTGGATTACATTAATTTAAAACAAACCATGCTTGCTTAGAGCCCGCATCAACGGGGCATAAGCATAGCTAAGCTCAAATTGTTTAATTTAGCGGTTATTTGTTTGGATTGCACTTAAACTAGCTAACTAACTAGGCCTAGCTACACTTGCTTGTAGCTGTAGCTTTCTTCCCTTACAATGACTGCCTCGCTGATCTCACGATTAAAATGCTGTTAGCTACTTTAGCTTAGCCATTAGCAATGGCCAATTCCTCTCCATCTCCTGCTCTCTCTTGCTCTGTGTGTCAAATGTTCAGCTATTCATCTGCCTCCTTTAGTGATAATGACACTTGTAATAAATGTAGTTTATTCGCTGTTCTGGAGGCGAGGCTTAGTGAGTTTGAAGCACGGCTCCATACTATGGAATCAAAGTCGTATGCTTCCGTAGCTAGCCAGCTTAGCGTAGCTGGTGCGGGCCAACATGTAGCTTCTGTTAGCAGTCCCCCGGCAGACCCCAAGCAGTCGGGCGGGTGGGTGACTGTCCGAAGGAAGCATAGCAGTAACTGTAATCCGGGGGCTGCACACAGCGGAGGTCACTCTAAATCGGGGCATCCTCAACTTTCTAACCGGTTCTCCCCACTCATTGATACAACCGCTGAGAAGCCAATTCTGGTTATTGGGAGTTCTATACTGCGAAACGTTAGGATGTCGGCTCCAGAGGCTGCGGTCGTGTGCGTCCCTGGGGCCAGAGCGGGCGATATAGAATCTAATCTAAAGCTGCTGGCTAAAAATAAAAATAACAGTAAATACAGTAAGATCATACTCCACGTAGGTGGCAATGCCGATTATGTAAATCGGAGATCACTAAAATTAATGTTGAGTCACTTTGTGCATATGCAAAGACTATGTCGGACTCAGTAGTTTTCTGTGGACCCCTGCCAAACTTGATCAGCGATGAAAAATACAGCCGAATGTCATCCTTCACAATGGTTGAAGGATGACATTCGGCTGTATTTTTCAATGGTGCCCAGCTAATGATGTGGGCTACATAGATAACTGGAAGACGTTCTGGGGAAAGCCTAGTCTAATTAAGAGGGACGGCATTCATCCCACTTGGGACAGAGCCGCTCTCCTATCTAAAAATCTGACCGAATTTATTATCGGCCATAAACCATGACAACCCAAGTTAGATATTAGTAATCAGAGGTGCAGTGCAACGCGTTCCTCTGTGCCTCCGTTAGAGCAGTCACCCTCTCATAGTCTAATAACCACGGTGTCTGTCCCCCGACTTAGATCGGTTAAATCAAAGGTTAACAAAAGAGGAGCTACACTTAACAACCTAATTGGAATTAAAACAACATCTGCAATGATGGAACAGAATAGGAAAATCAGATGTGGACTATTAAATATTAGATCTTTGTCTTCTAAAGCAGTATTAATAAATGAATTGATATCAGATAATCAAATTGATCTATTCTGTCTTATCAAAACCTGGCTGTGCAATGAAGAATATGTTAGTCTAAATGAAGCCACTCCTCCCAGTCATAATAATACTCAAATACCTAGAGGCTCAGGCCGAGGAGGGGGAGTTGCAGCCATATTTGATTCAAGCCTTTTAATTAATCCTAAACCTAAACTAAATTATAACTCGTTCGAAAGCCTAGTTCTTAATCTTCAACATCCAACAGGGAAAACTGTAGGGCCAATTATATTTGTTGTTGTTTACCGAGCTCCAGGTCCGTATTCAGAATTTTTATCTAAATTCTCAGAGTTTTTATCATGTTTAGTCCTAAAATCAGACAAAGTACTTATTGTAGGTGATTTTAATATTCACATGGACGTTGACGACAGCCTTAGTATTGCTTTCAACTCACTATTAGATTCAATTGGTTTCAGTCAGAGTGTGCATAAGGCCACTCACTGTTTTAACCACACCCTCGACCTTGTGCTGGCATACGGCATCGAAATTGAAGATTTAATAGTATTTCCGCAGAATCGTTTATTATCAGACCATTTTTTAATAACTTTCGAATTCTTACTACCCGACTACATGAAATCAGATAAAAGCTTCTACACTAGATGCCTATCTGACAGTGCTATAGCTAAATTTAAGGAAGATATTCCAACAGCATTTAACTCAATGTCGTGCTTTAATATAACAGAGGACCTTTTTGTTAACTTGAGTCCCTCCCAAATTGATAATTTTGTAGACGGTGCTACGGCATGCCTACGGACAACTTTAGACTCTGTTGCTCCTCTCAAAAAGAAGACGAGGAAGCAAAGGAAACTAGCACCTTGGTATAACTCCCAAACTCGCAAACTAAAACAAATCTCGCGAAAACTGGAAAGTAAATGGCGTTCCACCAAACTGGAAGAATCTCGTTTAGATTGGCAAGACAGTCTGAAAACCTATACACAAGTTTTAGAGCCGTTTCCGCTCTACATCCTAAACTCCTCCCATCGATGCAATCCACTTCCTAACTGGCGGGCTGGGTTTGTTTTGCTAGCTAGCTCCGTTATGCCGACAAAGCACTGATATCGCAGTGACAAAAGGATATAACAATTACAACATGAAGAAAAGTGGTTCGGGAACGACGTGTGCGGTAGTTGGTTGCAAACGCTCGAAAAGGCACCTGAACGAGTGGTTATATAGAGAGTGCTGCGACCACAAACCAGCTACGAAGACGCAATGCACATGCGCTCTATTGTTTACCTTGTTTCGCAAGCCTGATACCGACTCGGAATCCAGGATCTGGCTGAACAGTATTAATTAATAATAATAATAATAATAATAATAATAAAGAGATAGGTCTAGGCTACAATGGTCAAATAATCTAGTTACCTTCCACAGGATCGCAGCTGAGTGGGAACAAGATCTCCCTGGTCCAGCAACACACGTACATCCCGCAGTTTTGACTTCTCCAGCTTCAATTACCAGCACCCAAGCATTATGCCACGCATTGTTCAGGCTCTACATTTGCTTTCAGATAAACAAAACGATCATGTTTGTATGACATGACACAACCAACTTTGTTGCTGTGCAGATATTGATATGCCTCGGAGGCTTTCAGATAGTCCATTGCTTTTCCATCTATTGCCGTGGATTGCACGAAGTAGGAGCAAATCTTGCTGTACGCTATGCTGGGCCGCGTCGTCATGTTATCCTCCCAGTTCTGCACTGCACTTCGGGTGGGGGAGAGTAATGCCATATCCAGTCAAAGTAGTAGAACCGTGTTCCCAAGACACCGACATTGCTGTTTACACCGGCAGACGCTGCGCAAATCACTTCCGGCGGAAATGAAATGCATTTGTGTAGATGTCGCCACCCGTGATTTAGCGCGTAAACTTGTCTATAGGAAGGCCCTCAGAAATGCCAGATCAGACTATTACTCATCAATAATAGAAGAAAATAGGAACAACCCAAGGTTTCTTTTCAGCACTGTAGCCAGGCTGACAGACAGTCACAGCTCTACTGAGCCATCTATTCCTATAACTCTGAGTAGTGACGACTTCATGAGCTTCTTTGATGATAAAATTATAACAATTAGAGATAAAATGAATCACCTCTTGCAGGGCTTGACATAAGCAATGGCCCGATGGCCCGGGGCCAGTAAAAGAGTCGGGCTAGTTGATTGGCCAGTTACTGGCCCGCACGGGCCAGTGACAGTGGCTCTGTCTGCTTCAGCAAACGTCATACAGAGTGGTGCTAAGCTTGTGAATGTTAACTAACATTTCACATTTTCACCTCAGGTAATTTATAACGTTAGCCTAGTTAAAATGTCAAAGAACTATGAAGCTAATGTGAGAAAGAGGGCATTCTTAGTGGAAAACACAGTAGGCTAGGCTACACCTGGGTGGAGAAAGGAGATCACGGCATGTAGGCCGACGGTTTTGTTTGCCGGCAATTTCCAACAAAAGTCGACAAGCCAAACCAACAAAATGCTACGCAGCTTCAAACACAATTCATTTGGATACAAGCGTTGCATTTTAGAAGATAGACGGGATTGTGAACAGCGATTTCCGCGCTGCGCACACACAAACACAGCGGAGCCGAGGTGTGTGCGTTACTTCACGCAGCACATGTAACTGACTGGAAACGATACCGAGGATTATTTAGCCTACTGCCACTGGCACGGATGAACTAACGCTACAGTCGTTACTGTAAGTAGCCTACAATAAAACCTCCATGATTAAAAAGTCAATACTTATCAATACCCACCAACCTGTTCTACAGGCATCAACATTTCAGTCTGCTCTGCTCTGTCCACTCACTGTGCGACACAGCTCTACTCTGCAACTAGCAACTTTTTACAAACAAGCTAAAATGAAAGATGTCAGTTTGTAGTCTAACTATTTTGAACTTTGGACAAACTCTTGTAAACTTAGCTGCTGTCTTAGCGAACCGTCCTCTCCGCTGGAGCAGTAACCTGTGGATGTATTATAAGACCAAAACATATACATGTGGCTACTTAATATGCACGTGAATTACGTGATCGTTATGTCCGCGTTCTTCATACTTGATGATGTTGCCAGTTGTATTCTTTTGCAACAGCATTGTCTTATTTCAAATGAGGCATACATGATGAATGCTAGCCTGCTTATCAGTCCATTCATCATTAAAGCTGCTGTTTTCCACATCAACTTTTCGCTTCAGGCTCTTTGACTGTGACATGTTTACCTGACAACAGGCCTTTCTTTCTGCAAGCATTTTCCACCAATCAGGACACTGCATAGCCTACTACAACAACGTTTCAGTAATCAAAGACTTTAATCATCACTCAGTGAACTGCCCCCTAATCTGAGAACTCTTTCTAGTTAAGTAGCCTTTCTAGTTATCGTTATGGATTGTCCATGTTTTTTTAGGAGTTTGCTTACACTATACATGTAAAAAATATAGCATTTCTAGTAAGAACGTGAAATATCAAACAAGAATATGCTTATAAGGTATAAATACATTTTATTTTCTTTATTTGAAAGTCCGGCCGGAGTGTCAGCTTAAAAAATTTCTGGCCCTTGGAAAAATGTAGTTGATGAACCCTGGTTGGTCTAGCTTTACTGCTAATGGCACAACATACAGTGACAGTGGCTGGGTTATAACCATTTTATGAAGCTTCATGGTAGGTGCGGCGTATATTTTCCTGCTTTTTTGTCCTTTGCCAATCACACCTACAATATTTCTTTCAGGGCCAGTAAAAATTTAGAAGGGGCCAGCAAAACTCTGATCTTTTTTTTATGTTGAGCCATGCCTCTTGCCCTCAACTTCTAACAGTTCACCTTCAAACGCAGGACTGCTAGACGGAACGTCAAGACCTGACATATACTTAGACTGCCTTTACCCTATAAACCTTCAACAATTAATGTTAAAGGTCTCTTCAGCTAAGCCATCTACCTGTCTCTTAGACCCCATCCCAACGAGGTTACTTAAAGAAGCGCTACCACTGGTTAACATTTCATTATTAGATATGATTAATATGTCCTTATTAACAGGTTATGTACCACAGTCATTTAAAGTAGCTGTGATTAAACCTATTCTGAAAAAACCCACCCTAGATCCTGAGGTCTTAGCCAACTATAGACCTATATCTAATCTTCCCTACCTCTCCAAAATCCTTGAGAAGGTAGTTGCTAATCAGTTATGTGATTTCCTACATAGCAATAGTTTATTTGAGAACTTTCAGTCAGGATTTAGACAGCATCATAGCACAGAGACGGCACTGGTGAAAATTACTAACGACCTTCTAACTGCTTCAGACAAAGGACTTGTCTCCATACTTGTCTTACTAGATCTTAGTGCTGCCTTTGACACTATTGACCATACCATCCTGTTACAGAGACTGGAACACTTAGTTGGTATTAAAGGAATCGCACTGAGCTGGTTTAAGTCCTATTTCTCTGATCAATCTCAATTTGTTAATGTTAATGACAAATCCTCCAAGTACGCTAAAGTTAACCATGGCGTTCCACAAGGCTCAGTGCTTGGACCAATTCTATTCTCCTTATATATGTTTCCTCTAGGCAATATTATTAGGAAACACTCAATTAACTTTCACTGTTATGCAGATGACACCAAATTATACTTATCAATCAAACCAGATGAAAGCAGTCAGTTAGCTAAAGTTCAAGCATGTATTAAAGATAAAAAAGCATGGATGACCTACAACTTTCTGATGCTAAACTCAAGCAAAACTGAGGTGATTGTGCTGGGTCCTAAACACCTCCGAACCTCATTATCCAAAGATATAGCTACCTTGGATGGTAGCCTATTGCCCTGGGCTCCAGCACTACTGTCAGAAATCTAGGAGTTATTTTTGACCAGGATATATCCTTTAATGCCCACTTAAAACAAACCTCAAGAACAGCCTATTTTCATCTTCGTAACATTGCCAAAATAAGGAACATCCTGTCTCAGAACGATGCTGAAAAATTGTCCATGCATTCGTTTCTTCCAGGCTGGACTATTGTAATTCCTTACTATCAGGAAGCTCAAACAAGTCACTTAAGACTCTCCAGCTGATCCAGAATGCTGCATCTCGTGTACTGACAAGAACTAAGAAAAGAGATCATATCACTCCCGTATTAGCTTCTCTGCTTGGCTCCCTGTAAAATCCAGGATTGAATTTAAAATCCTCCTCCTGACCTACAAAGCTCTAAATGGTCAAGCACCATCATATCTTGAAGAGCTCATAGTACCTTACTGTCCCACTAGAGCACTGCGCTCCCAGAATGCCGAGTTACTTGTGGTTCCTAGAGTCTCTAAAAGTAGAATTGGAGCCAGAGCCTTTAGCTATCAGGCCGATGGCAGTGGAAGGTGTGAACTTGCCCTCTCCAAATGTACCCAAACAGGAAGTGAGGCGCAGTCGTCGCTCATCCAGTCTAAGAGTTTTTGCAGGTTAGCTGCTCAGTAACATCGTCTGAGGGAGTGCCAGAACCCCCTCAGTCTTAGGGGACTGTATTATCGCCTTGTGGATCCTAGCAGGTTTGCTGCCCCAGAGAAATTTAGATATCGCCCTGTGCAGCTTGTCAAAAAAAGAGAGAGATAAGTACCGGGATGTGCTGGAAAAAATAAAGAAATTTGGGGAGGACAACCATTTTAATCAAATTTATCCGGCCCAGGAGGGAGAGCGGTAAGACCGTCCAGCGGTCAAAATCGCTTTCAGTTTTTTCGATCAGAGGTAAGAAATTTTTGCTGAACATGTTTGATACGGCCATTGTAATAAAACCCCCCAAGTAGCAAAATCCGTCCTCAGCCCACTTAAATGACAATAACAAGCGTGGGAGCTGCCTAGCCAGAAAGTTTATCGCTAAGAATTAGCTTTTCTGGTAGTTGAGCTTGTAGCCGGAACACGCACCGAACCGTTCCAGAATGTTTAAAATCACAGGAAGTGAGACGGCTGGGTTAGAGATGTACAGGAGCAGGTCATCCGCATATAAAGTTCTCTTGGCCTTTGGAATTAAAATAGCCCCACCCCACATCATCACATACCCTTCACCATAGCTAGAGATTGGCATGGGGTACTTTCCATAACATCATCTCTCAATGCAAATCAAACCAGCTATTAGGCTAACTGAAATAAAACCGTGCCAATCTCTAGGTATGGTGAAGGGTATGTGATGATGTGGGGCTATTTTAATTCCAAAGGCCAAGGGAACTTTATCAGGATGCATAATATCCTGGATCCATAAAATAACTGTCCTTTAAAAATAAAAATCTATGGGAATTCAACATAGGGGTGTCTATACTTACAGTATGCCCCTGTATTGTTATTTATTCACGATACATTATTCATTCACAAAGAAAATTGTTGTCCTTAAAGGTTGGATTTTTCCAAAGAAATTTTAATTAAGGCATTAAGATCAATTTCCAAAAGATGATTTCTTTTAGTCAACATTAGCATGGGTTCCTAAACTCATGAGCAGCACTGTAGTTGAAATATGATGCTACATCACAGCATCGGCTATGTGAAGTCCAAAGCGGTCCCGTCCGGGCCAGGCAAAGAGTCGATATGCTGCAGCTCTGAGCAGAGCTGCAAGCATATCACTCTGCCCAAGTAGCACTCAGCAGAGCTGCAAGCATATTACTCCGCCCAAGTAGCACTGCTTCCCTTTCTGAGAATATAGTTCCCAGTTTATATACGGTTAGAAGATGGCTGTGTCTCATGTGACATTATTTGTACAACGCAAATATGAAAGACAAGGAAAAACTGCACTCTGATGGAAGACAGACAGAAAGTGCAAGCTAGGATTTTTTGGTTAAACTTTTGGTTTTATTTGGTGAATTTTTTTTAGCCTCATTCCGTTTGTTTGCGTGTGTGTGTGTGTGCGTGTGCGTGTGTGTGTGTGTAGGCTACGTGTGTAAAGGGAAATTCTAACTTTCAGCAACCCCAGCACCTGCAAAAAGAAATCTCTGGCACCGCCACTGGCTCGATTACCTTGTATCTCACGTTATGGCTCCATAGCAGATGTTTTTGTAAAAAATAGGCTAACGATTGTGTCATAACTACGCAACTTACTGTCGCATAGTAGAGGAATTAAAGTACAGTACAGGAAAAGCTTGCAGGCATACATTAGCTGTTTAAGTTTAATTACTAATGTTAACTAGCATTTTAGTTAGCAATAATTAGCCTGTGCCTATGTTATCTCCTTACATATACCTACACTCTCCGTCTCTGAAAGATTCGGAATGATTGAGATTTCTCTTGGCACAGCTACCAGAAGACTTTCAAATACGTTGCTCACGTCACATACATCTTCAAGCTCAGTTGGAGGCTGCGCAGTAACGCTCAGCCATCAAAGTACTTCTAATAGACTTCACTGGTCTCAATGGAACTACACGGCGTCACATTGTTCATTTCTTTTACTGTCTGGTAGACACGGAGGCAAAAATAAGACTTTTAGAAGCCAGTGTAACAGCTGTGAGGCGGTAGGAGCTGACAAGCTGACTTTGCAGCGACAGCGGGAGTTACGCCCCATGAAGACCCCTCAGTTTTTGTCCCTTGGCCATAGGCTAGTGTTAAAAAAAAAAAAACTTGTGTGAAGGGTTCGGTCAGCCTTGTCGTCTTTGTGAAAATAGGAATCAATTAAATATAGCTATAGTCATGTGTGTGAAAATAGGAAACAAAATAAATATAGGATTGTAGCCTACATACTGTAAATTAATTTTAAATAGGATTGTGTTGAAATTGGAGTCAGCGGAAGGCTGCTTGCGCAGTGTGTTTTTGTAGTAACTGTAAATAAGATAAATCATTGGGAGCAAGCAGGAGGCTGCTCAAGCAGTGTGTTTTAAATAAAACAGTGTTTTTTGACGCTGCTTTGTAGTGACTGGGGAAATGTGGGGAGGTTTTTTAAGATGCCATATTATGCTCATTTTCAGGTTCATAATTGTATTTTAAGGTTGTACCAGAATAGGTTTAGTTTAATTTTCAAAAAACACCATATTTTTGTTGTACAGCACAGCTCTCTCTCACTGCTGCACAGGGGCGCCGCCAGGAATTTTGGGCCCCATGACAAAAAATCTAATTGGGCCCCCTCTGTGCAGCTGTTGTCACCACATCTCTAGGACTTAACTGTCCCATCAAAAGCTTTATATAAGTCTAATTAAAGGCGTGCTTCTTGTAGTTCAATAATAGTACTAGCACAATATTTACTGCTGGTGATTTGTACATGCATGCAAGTCTAGTATGCAGTTCGCTATTTGATGTGCTGAAGGCCCTCTTTTACAGTGTCACTGTATTTTTATTGTAAAATTTGACAAAATGGAAAATTCACTTAACAAAATTATTAGTATTAATGAAATATTTAAAAAAAGAAAAACACACAAACTTAAATATATAAATATATATTAACTGCCCTTCATGATGGGAATAATAAAGTCTGTATCTATAGATGTCATTCCATAATTCAATCTAAATGAACGTATCAAACTGGATTATTGTAATATTGGCTGTATCGTTTTTTTAATTTTATTTCATAATGATCATTATTTGAGAAAATAATTGTTATTGTGTTTGAATTTCTGTCATTAATAAATATTTCATTTTCTTTTTTGTAATGGTAAAAAGAGCCAGTGAGACAGAGAAATCCCCACAGACTCCCTGCAATGATGCTAACATGGCATGTCATTGAACCCAATGTTGCTCACCTTCTTCACTGGGACAGGGAGGGGCACAGTTAGGGGGAGACTGGGGTGCTGCTGACTCATCTGTTGTTAAGTCTGCTAAAAGGGGCAGGGACAATGATTTAATATGAATATATTGCTAAACGTTTCCCTGCACTGATTAAATAGTGATTAAATCACTAGTCTGTAGCTAGCTAGCTTATTTCACTAGGGACATTAAGCCAACAGGTTAATACCACGCACAGACTACAGGCTACCAACCTTTCTTGGTGAAAAACTGGGTTACAGTTTGACACCCTTTCCTTTGTCTTTCCTCTCTCTCCTCTCTTTCCTTTTTTGAAAACCAGATTTTGATTTAACATTACTTGGCAAAATTATGGTCACTAGTGTTCTGGCGCATCTACTGTTCTCTTAATACATCCATGACTGCAACTAAACAAACACCGTGAGTGAGTGCGCTAAGTCAGGACCAAACCATTTCATGCAGATACAGGGGGGTGGTCGGTCAATATGGATGTTTACTTTTTGGTCAATGGGGATGTTTAACATTTACTGCCAAAAACAAGTAAAAACAAAGAGATAATTAATTATTGTTATATTCGAAATATATATATGCTGAATGATGATGGTTTAATAATTTATATTAGTTTTTACCTATTTTTTTGGGGGCCCTGTCAGTCATGGGCCCTTGGAATTGTCCTAACTTTTCCCCCTATACGGCGCCCCTGCGTGTTATACATACGCCACTTAATGAGATCAGTCTGGTTGGGGAACTGTGTAGGAATGGCCATATTATGTTTCAATCTTTTGACTTGGGAGTCAACTTTGAAACACTTTTTCACTACCACACTTCAGAAAACTAACATCACATTATTTGACGGAAATTAATGCCGTCTCTTTTTTTGGTAGTGAAATATTTTAGCTAAAAAACTAATAATGAAATGAGAATTTTTATTTCATTACATTTTTTAACAAGGCAATATCATTTCAGTTGAGTTTTTCTTGAAGGATGTTATTTTATGTGTGTATGTGAGTGTATATACCAAGGAAAACACACACACATTTTCTCTCAATGTCTTTAATTATGTAAATATTAACCAAAACACCACAATCCAGAATCACGAGGCTACATTGCGCATGCGTCGAACCGTGCAGCGCACACGCGCCCCCAAACCGAGACAAGACCGGTTTGGATGTTTTTTCATGAACCGTACCACCCCTAGTGACCTTATCACATTACCTGGTCAGTAAGATTTTTTATTCAATTTATGCATTAAAACAATGCTTTCTGGGTCTTGTAGTTGACTTTTCAGTGAAGCAAAAGTTTTTCAGCTAAGCGTTATTGTTGTTTCTGCCGATGATTGGACATGGAGAATTTAACGCCTAATGATGGAGACAGCTGTAGGGACTCTGGATGCCTGGTTCAATCCCTTCAACCTTACTACTTTATTCCTCATTGTCACCAGAATCAAGTCATACATTACTGTTAATGCAGCTTTGACCTAAATTGTCTGTCAGATTCAAAGTTGTTTACATTCATTTGTGCTCGTCACATCATGTACAGTAAATCCTTCCAAAAAAGTTGGAGGCTTCTATAAGAAAAGTTGGAGACACGCCGAGAAGACGAGGAGATGGAAAAGGAGGAAGACCAGGGAGTGAGCAGGAGTGGCACCGCTGTTGGAAGCGGCAATGTTGGGAAGAGTTGCGTTGGTGCTGTTGCTGGCGCTGGTGTTGTTGCTGGAATTTGAAGCTGGAGATAAGAACCCCACTGTACGAGCCAGGAAGGTTTGAAAGGTGCTCAGTTTGGGAAATTGCATCACTACATCTCGTGTTTGTCTGGTGGTGTTTCCAGCTGATAACACTGCTGCCTGGAACCAAGAGCCGCCCAGCTTACACATCAACGGACCTCCAGAATCACCCTGAACAAACAGACATGCATGTTCAACATTTGTATGAAGTGAACATTCAGTCGCACCTTCCCATGAAACTACAGAAAATAATATTCTTTTTTTTCTAGTTTCACTAAATGTGCTATATAGAAAATACCTTCTCATACTTTAAAGGAATGGTTTGATTTTGTGAAATGAAACTTTCTTGCTGAGAGTTAGATAAAAAGTTTGATACATCTCTCATGTTTGTGCAGTAAATTTTATGTATAACTCAATATACACTCAGGTCTTTATGCTAAGCTAAGTTAACCAATCAACACGGGCACATTTACAGTGACGTTGGTCTCTGAGGAAATAAAACTTGACAAAAAAGAATGAAGCTACAGCCAGGAGCCATGTTACACTTTAGTTTGTATGTGTTAAATAAAAAGGAGGCTTGAGAGTGGTATTGCTCTTCTCACCGAGCTCTCAGCAAGAAATTGAGTAAGCATCCAGAAATGCCTGTTTAAGGATCAACAAACTCCTGTTTAAACAGAGACATGTAAAAGTATATGTACAAAGTATATGTACAAAGGCCTAAATGTCCAGTGTAAAGAGGTGAATTGATGCAGAGGTAGCATTACCCCCTCCTTGCCTGGAGTTCCAGCCAGCAGCCCAGCACGTGGAGCCCAAAGCGAAGGTCCGTCCGTTGTCAAGGCAGATGGGCTGGATGTAGTTGGACAGGCTGGGTTGGGTTGACAGATGCAACACTGCTACATTTGACCCATTCAGGTTGCTCAGGGTGAGATTTGTCACATTCAGTGTCACCTCAAATGGGTTAGATCCATTCTGTTTCAACCGACCCAACACCACAGTCCATTCAGACGGTGTTGGTGAACTGTGAGAGGTAAAATGAACTAAGTAAGGACTCAAGAAAAACATCTGATTGGTTTAAAACAAGGGCTGGGCCTCTACATGCGGTTTTCTAAAGGGCAGTGCCGTTATTTTTAATTCAACATTACATTGAAGGATAAAAGCTAGCAATTTGGTTACCTTTTGTTCTTAAATTGCTCAAAAATTAAACAGAAAATTACGATCCGTGACATCGCTCCAGGTGTCTCACCTTGAGAAGCAGTTGGCGTTGCTCAACACGGAGTCAACGGCCACCAGAGTCCCACCACACATATGACTTCCATTCCTCTGTAGGCTCGCCATCCATGGCCACACACCAGCCGTCGCCACCGAGCTTCCTTCCAAAATACCATTCATTGGGGCTTGGCCACAGACCACAGCTGGAGAAACAATCACAATCAGATTTACTGGAATTTGACTTAGTTTTGTCGTTGCTTTTAAAGGCCATGTTGCAGGTTGACCACCACTGTTGATTAATGGGTACATAAACCACTCAAGATATGTATATCATTGTTAAAAATGTCCCCAAATAAAGTTAAAGGCCATTTTTTGTATTAGCAGGTTTTTTAACACAATTCGGTGATGACGTCACGTTGGGGAGACGTGCCTCAGCCTAGTACTAGAACTATGGTGACTGACTGGGATGAGGAAGAGGTGTTTTACTGTCAGTGAATAGCACCGAGTGAAAGTCAATGTTTTCTTTATATCTATTGTCAGTGATCATGTCGTTAGTTCAGATAAGATAAGTGAGATATCTCACGGTTTGGTGGTAGCCTACTTGCTCCAGTAACAACATATTTGCCTAGTGTTTATTTATTACTTGGACGGGGGTGCTGTTCGGCTTTTCACAAGTTTAGACAGCAAGTTAACGCTACACTGACATTTTGCTAACGTTAGCGCAACAGCGTTAGCCTAGACTGCTAGATAATTATTACGACTGCCTTTGGGGTTTCCTATATCTGTGTCCATGTTGTCAACATAAGACCTGTGGTGTTAGTGCTCCTTTTGTACCATCATTTTATTGAATTAAATACTAAACTTCGCTCCTACGAGATGGGTGGGTTTTTGTTACGTTACACACAAAGCTAGCTAACTGGTGATCGTTAGCATCACGTATGCTAGGGGCATTAGCTAGCTAACGTTGCGTAGCCAGCCAGCAACTTCAACTAACACATCCACATGTGTCTCCATTTCAAACTTCAATGCAGATTGACTGCTTTAAGCAGCAGAGGTTGATTGTGGGCGACAATATTGTCATGGTTAGCTCGCCAAAACTACTGCCGATTGCCGAAGTTGCTGGCTGGCTACGCAATGTGCTAGCTAATTCCGCTAGGATACATACAGGCTAACTATAGCCTTGTGTGTAACGTAACAAAAAAGTCTCGTAGGAGCGAAGCTTAACATTTCATTGAATAAAATGATGGTACAAAAGGAGCACTAACGCCGTTAGTATTATTCCGTTTTGTGATATCCATTTTATTTGATATTGTTGGGTAACAGTTTCAATGTTTATTACCAACAAGCTAATTGCGCAAATTCGTTAGAAAACAAAACCTGCAAGATGGGCTTTAATGTATTTACACAGAAATAGACATACAGCTTAAAACAAGGACAACACAGCTGAACAAAGGTAAACATGAAGTGCTATGTACAGAAATATAAAAGGTACAGAACCAGTCAAAAGTTATGACACACTTTCTCATTGGGAAAGTGTGTCCAAACTCCTTAATCCGTATTTAAATTAACAAAATATATAATTTACAGGTACAGTGGATGTTCAGTGTGTTACAGGGTTATTGCACAGGGATTGTTTCTGACACTACGTGACTTTAAGTATGGGCCCGTGACGATCTGTGTCTGGTTTTGTTTTGGCGTACAGTGTTCTGTAGCGCCTACCAGAGGACAGAGGTTGGAGCAGGGTTTATCCAATGGTTGTATAAAGAGAGGTTTGTCCAAGGTTTGATGAGCCTGAATTGATGTTTCCTGCCCGTAGGTAGACAACCAGATAAGATAAAACTATATTTATCCTTAAAGGAAATTGCTGTGCATCAGTTGCAATACAAAGTGTGAACACAGCAAATACAAAATGATGCACACAACATTGTTTGGAGTTTGATTTGATTTTGAAATTTAAGGTTAAAGTCTGACAGACACTCACGTTTGGCAGTGGTGGTTGTAGGGAGGGTGGTTGGACAGCTGATGCTGAGGTCACTGTCAGTTCCAGTGGACGTGAAGGTGACAAAGCCCGGCTGGCTGCTGGTGATCTGGCTGTTGATCCAGGACTGATATTGGGACACTCTAGTGTAGACTCCTGGGAAATTAGGCTTGGCACAACCATTTCCAAAACTTACGATTCCCTCCAGGATCCAGCGGCTGCCCTGCTTGCTCACCAGCGGACCACCTGAATCCCCCTTTAAGAAGAGAAACATTTAGGAGAGAAATCTTTGCAGTAGATTAAATCTGGCACCAACACAGCCGTAAAGATGTTTACCTGACAGGAGTCCTTCCCTCCAGCACGTAACCCGGCGCAGATCATGTTGTTTGTGATTGAGCCCACACCATAGTCACAGTTACACTCTCTGTTCCCCACGATTGGCACATTTACCTCCATTAGGTTTCTCGGAGGAGCAAGGGAAACTAAAGAGAAACAAATACAGTAAATAAACAGCACGTGATGAATTATGAGTCTTTGATTCAGTAGGTCTATGATCAGTAGGTCTATGAATCTAAAGGACCATGTCTTTATCCATTAAAGGTACAATCAGGAGTTTAAAGTTAAACAAAGTCAAACCTACGGAAGCGTATTGCATTCATCATAGAAAAAGATCTTGTAATTTTGAGAAAAGATCTCGTAATTATGAGATCCTGATCTCGTAATTTTGAGAAAAGATCTCATAATTATGAGATAAGAATCTCGTAATTACGAGATAATTTTAAACACCTGGAAGCGGCATATCTAGTTGAGGACATTCTAAAATCTTAACGTGGTTTAATGTACCTAAACAATGATCAATGATTACCATATTTCTCTCTCATATTGCTCATCATAACCACAGAAAACTGTCAAAAGATCAAACCCAAAGTCCAATTATTACGGACGTTATCTGACATTAAGTGATGCTGCTCCATTAAGGGTACTGTAAGGATAATAATAAGGGTAATATAAGACCCTTAATGGAGCAGAAACGCTTAGTGTCAGATAACGTCCATAATATTTGGAGTGGTTATGATGAGCAATATGAGAGAGAATTTTGATGATGATTGATCGTTGTTTAGGTACATTAAACCACGTTTTTTCCAAGCTTTTTCACATTAGACTCACTCTTAGATGTTGCTGTAGATTTAGCTGCACAGTACTGTAAAAACCTACAGTACAATACCACATTTGTTTAATACAGTAATATACCCGTTTGTATTGCATTATGGGTCATTTTGATCAAGCAGGAACATTTTACAGTAATTTTATGATTGCTGTATATGCCATACAGGATTACTGTAAATAATGAAAGAGTGGCACATCACAGAACACCAGCTCATGATCAGCAGCAGATGGAGGAAGAAGATTGCTGAAAGTTCTGTAAGTTGTGGTTATTTATTTGAGTTTTTCCAGACAAACTTTATTATAATGTTAGCTGCATGATGTTATGCTCTAGTTTAACTAGCTAGCTACATTTTGTGTAAGACAACTAGCTAATAATATACATAGCTAAATAGCTAATGTGTTTTTGGTTAGATTAAAACCTTATGACTTCAACTATTATTTGTAGTATTGATCTTATTGTCAACAAAGACATGTAAAATGCATGCCCTGGCAAAAGGAAGTTATATATTCAGCAAGGTCAAGCATAAGCTATTTTTTTACTAACCTAGATGTATTGTTGAAGTGTGTGGAATACATAGTGATATAACAGTATTACATCCCCAAAACTAATACATAACATCATTGAATCAGATTGAATTTGGTTTCTCATAGTTCTACAAGTGTGGTCCATTGTTTGCAACCATTCTGCTGAAATGTGTTGGTCTAATTTATGAGTTTTCCGTAAGTATTAACCATAATAATACAAGTTTTTAAACTTGTTTTTAACTTTTTTTGTATTTTGTTTTGCTACAGATATATCTCCAGATATATTCACCATTTCTCTCTGTCCATCTTTCTTGGTACTGTGGCTAACAGGTTTTGTCTTTGTGTGTTTTCTGTGTTGCAGTGTATAAGCTGAGTTTCCTCATTGCTGTCCAGTTTTGATCATCAGTGAGGGGAACGATCTTCATCTGCTTCCTAGGCAGCCATCCAGTCCACTTATTAGTATTTCAACATTTTTATGAAATAAATGTTAAGCCCATGAGAACCGTGGAGAGTCAACACCCAGCCGCTCCACTGCCCTGTTGTGAAGCAGATCCATGAAAGGACTTTGGGTTAGATTATTTGACAGTTTTTTGTGGTTATGATGAGCAATGTGAGAGAGAAATTTGGTAATCATTGATCATTGTTTAGGTACATTAAACCACGTTAAGCTTTTAGAATGTCCCCAACTAGATATGCCGCTTCCAGGTGTTTAAAATTATCTCAAAATTACGAGATCTTTTCTCAATATAGGGCTTGGGCGCCGCGTTCTATTCTGGGACGTGGTGGCCATGTTGATGGCCTCGCGAATGTAAACATACAGCAAGTCGAACGAGGAGAAGAAAGCAGAGTTGGGAGAAAGAAAAGGAAAAAAAAGATGTTAAAATCCAGAAAAGGATGTGGAATTTACCGGGATACTTTAAATAGGGAAGCCAGGGACCGGTATGTGGACAAAATCGGCACTATTAAAGGTTTGGATCCCTATGAACTCCCCAACAAAGATTGGAGCACCGACAACCATTCACACATGTAATACTTTTAACTATGTGTTTCAAAAGTGTAGTTAGTAGCTGTCAACCCTCCCGTTTTTTTCCGGGTTTCTCACGTATTTGAGCTCTTTTCCCGCTGTCTTCTCGTTTTAGTATTTTCTAAAATAGCCCATATTTGAATAATACTCTCATAACATTAACATTAGCCCTTCCATCGGACCTGCCAGTCTCTGTACTGTTGTCCTGTTGCTACCCCTTGCCCTTCCAGTGAAACAGATGTTTTTAAAGAATCGTTTTGCTTACTTGAAAGCAACCTTAGCGTGATGTTGGCCTTTTTAAGATAACAGCGTGGTTGTTGTGAGAGCACGATTTCACGCCAATCTGTAAGCAAAGTCACGTTAGATCTAGCTTCCCACAACTCGATTAGTTAATGCAGCAATTTTGCAGTACGGATTTTAACTGTCAGCAGAGGGATAGCAACAGAAAGATGAATGTTACATGAATGTTGAATGTTGCTGTTACACCCCACAATACAGCAATGGTTTACCATTGTTGAAATTGTAAATAAGACACACGACAGAGAGGGACGTTACGTCTATAAACAGTGCGCAGTGGTCCGAGTAGCGGTAAAGGAATCAATCAACATGGCGGCCACGCCAAGTAATGACGTCACAATGCCCAAGCCCTATTACGAGATCAGGATCTCATAATTGCGAGATCTTTTCTCAAAATTACGAGATCAGGATCTCGTAATTACGAGATAAGGTGTCAAAAAAAAAATTCTATGGTGAATGCAATATGCTTCCGTACAAACTAAAGGACAGGTCCACTGCAATTTCAAAACAAAGAACTGAAACCTGCTAACCCTCTCAAATTGACAGATCATAGCAGGCCCGGATTGGCTAATCGGGAGCACCGGGAAGATTCCCGGTGGGCCGGTCTGTTTTTTTGGCCGCGAGGTCCGTTGTTGTCATGGCACTGGGTCGAAATATGGATGCTGTCCCTATGGCTGCCTGCACTCACAGCAGCCCCACTCTTTTTATTCATTATTTTATCGCAGTCTCACTCTTTTTTATTTAATATTTTCTCGCAGAGTGCAGCCTGCAGGTTAATGCTGACGTGATTATGTTTTGACTCCCTAACCCTAACCCCCTAACCCCAAATCTTCTAAGCTGAGCACATTTTTCCTCAAAAAAACAAATGAAGACGACGAGGCCGGTAAGTAAGCTAACGTTAAGGTAGTTAGGAGCAGTGCAAGATGCTCGCGACCGTGCAAAACAACATTGTCTGCAAAACCACCGTTCATGTATCAAACGTTTTTCTTGTAGCTGTTCAGCAGCAGCCGCCTCTAGTCCGGTTTGCTGCTAACAGTGACGAGCAGCGAGGCCCGGTAACGTTACCGAGCTCCAGTCAGGAGCCCAACACACCAGAGCCCTGCTCAATGAAACATGCCCTGAGATTATTATACATTAATAATAATGAATCATTATATTGATTCATTATATTTGGGGATATTTGTGGTGAGAAATAAATGTAAAACATTTAATTTAGTGTCAGACAGAGCCAGGTGTGAAGAGACTAATGCTCTCACTGTGAAAGACACAGGTAAGCTGCTGATGTACCATAATGTGTGAATAAGCAAACGTTATCACTGAAAAAAAATGCTTTTCTTACTTAGTATCTTACCTGTTTCCAGTCAAAATTAAGTGATTTTGTTTTTTTGTTGTTGCTTAAAACAAGCTAAATCTAAAACAATTATTTTTGGCAGATAATGTAGGTTGTTTTAAAGGTCCCATGGCATGAAAATTTCACTTTATGAGGTTTTTTAACATTAATATGAGTTCCCCTAGCCTGCCTATGGTCCCCAATTGGCTTGAAATGGTGATAGGTGTAAACCGAGCCCTGGGTATCCTGTTCTGCCTTTGAGAAAAAGTAAGCTCAGATGAGCCGTTCTGGAATCTCCTCCTTATGAGGTCATAAAGAGCAAGATTACCTCCCCTTTCTCTGCTTTGCCCGCCCAGAGAATTTGGCCAACCCATGAGAGAGAGACATCATGGCTTTCAAACGAGCAAAGTGGCAGTTGGTCAAGGCCACACCCCCACCCTCCACTTTGCCCCCCCTCTCTCCTCCTCAATAGCTACAGACACAGAAATGGCACGTTCTGAGGAAAGCTCATTGTGGGACTGGCTCTAGTGGCTGTAATTCTGCACCAAGGCTGGATTTTGGGAAAGAGACATCAGATATAGTCAGGGCTCTCAAGTGTCACGCATTGAGCGTGACAGTCACTCATTTCGGTCTTTTGTCACGCACTCCCGCCACACATTGTATTTCTCACGCAGAAAAACTATTTATAATATATTTAAAATGCCGCAGCGCCCCAAATTTCTCTGCCCGCGCCGCTCTCACTATGGAACCGGCAGAAATCAAGCGTCTCCCCTGGAGTTCTTAGTCGAGCCTGCCACTTATCAGCCAATCAAAAAAAAGAAGAAAGGGGCTACACCAGACGCAGCGTCAGCTGATTTTGCCGAGGCTTCGGCTTGAATGTTTTGAGTGTAGCCCTGAATGCATTTTGAAAAGTTGACTGACAAATATGAAACGTGACTTAGTGTCCACTCTCACTGTAAAAAGCTGCAGCTTCAGGTTTATGGACGCGCCCTGCTGTGGACCAGCTGCGGCAGATGTGACGCGTTTGAGCTCCGTTAATTCTGTTTTCCACCTCCGACGTAGAGCAGCGTTCAGCCACTTCACTAAACTTTGTCTCATTCAGAGACCAGAGACCCAAACGGAGATCTATGGTCTGTCAGAAGCAGGGATGTAGTGGAGGCTAAACGCACGTAAACGCCGTTTACGCACCTCCCAAAATTCGGAAATAGCGTTTATCCACCTCCAAAGTGCGTTTATCCACCTCTAAATTGTGTTTATCCACCTCTAAATAGCCTATAGTTCCTAAGCCATTTTAAATTAAGCTTATGTCGTTTTAGTTTCATATTTTTCATTATTAGTTTCATAGATTGTTAAACCTAAGACGAAGTCTTTCATATTGCGCTGCTTACTGTCAGTGTTGACCAATCTCTTGCGGTGTTTTTTTGTAAAGCCCACAACGTCTACACTAGGATTAGGCAACAGTGCCTTGAACTAAGTCAACGGTCGCAGCGCTGCCTTGAAGTCAACGTTAGGGGCTTAAAACACCATTGAGCATCTCTTGCGTAGCCAGCATGAAGCAGCAGACTGCATTTTATATACTGTCTATGACTGCATCAAGACTCATCAGTTCTCTTAATACATCCATGGTCACTAGCCCAAACTAGCCTACATGTCTCATGTAATAAATTGTAAAAATAGATGTCCGGCAATTTTTTAAGCGGCGTCAAGACAGCAGCCCTCCTCCTGATGCAAGCAAACGGCCTCGGCTACAAGCCCAAAGTGAGTGAGTTCGAAAAACAGTACTAAACTTCATGTTTTTTAGGTTAATTTGGTTCACAGTAGATTCATGCCACTGACTCAACAAGTCACCTCTACCTGTTCCCATTAGCCCATGTTACAAGTAAAATTCAGGATACATTATCAGATAAATAACTGGATGTAATTATGCATTCTCTGACATTTAAACCACTGGAAGTTTGTGACAACAAGCTCTCTTTGCTAGTCACCTAGCTAGTTAATGTTATCGCTATAGCCGTTCGCGGTTTTGCGGGTACGGTAAACGTTTCTATGGAAACGGCGAGTTAAACCAATCAGAGGCGTCGCTGTTAAGCTTAGGACTGTGGGTAGTGTAGTTTTTCTCCATAAGATTGCGGCTAAAAACATGTTTTTCTAGTAACAAGGTTGATTTCATACAGACCTCTAGCTTCTACAGGAGCAGAAACAAAATGAGACATTTGAGGATGTCATCCTGGGCTTTAGGGAAACACTGATCCACATTTTTCTGACATATTGTAGACCAAACGACTAATCGATTAATCGAGAAAATATTCAACAGAATAATCGACTATGAAAATAATCCCAAATCCCTAATCATTATGTACAAGTGCATTGCATTGGAAGCCCTGGATATAAGCCTCCCTCTCTATCTCTTAAATATTTTTGTTCTCTCTGTTTTGTCATTTAGTAAACTTTATAGATTTCAACCCTATTATTCCTTCTTGAGTCTCTTTAACAAGAGCTTAGATAAATGTATGAATTGAATAGTGATTGTGTGACCTATGATGAGGAAACAACCAGTGATACCCTTGGTAGTACCATCAAATGATAGCCTATAGCGATGTCATCAGGATACACATACACCGGTAGGCAGTGGCCCACCTTAAAAGGTGACCACGTCGTGGTCCACCAGAATTTATAGTTTACCCACCTCTTTTTTTACCACTACACCTCTGGTCAGAAGGTCTGAGGTCTACCGTATCAGCAGAGCAATTACGTAGCCTAATGCACAGCAGACTATTGTGCAGGTGGATTATTTTCTGAAATATTGTGACTGTATTCTTGTAATATCCTATTATCACTTTATTTTACACAAAATATCACGACTCCTCCAAATCTCAGAGAGCATGGGATGAGTTATATTTTGAATGTGCAAAAGTTTTGGACATGAGCAGAAATCTTGCTCAAACACATCTGAAATATTAAAGTCCATGGGTTTATTAATCCATTAAAATTAATAATGTATAATTGAGGTGAATAATTGTCAAATGCACATTTAAGGAGGTTACTTCCCCAACAAAAGATGCAAAAGAGAAGGTAAGAGTAAATGATGCCTAAGCTACATGTGTGCTGACTCAGATATAATTAGAAAAGTTTATCCAAAGGAGAATAAATAGTTGAAAGCAATACAGAATACCCGAGAGCCTTACTGCAATATATTCCATTATGTTTTTATATTTGAATTGTAATTTGTATCCCTTTACATAAAGATATTTCCAGCATATTGATTCAGAAAAAGGTACTAATAGGTGCATAGAAATTCACCACAATGCAGGAAATGAAGTGTTTAATGCTCAACATTTTCTGGGGGTGGACCCCCAGAACCCCCCCCCCCCATCATAAGTCACCAAACAAATCTGGAACCAGAACCCTGTCCTTTGTCCAGCTATGATTATTGGTGCCATCTAACTAACATCTACAAACTGGAAGCTATAATGAACATACACTGGCTATTAACAAGCTGGGCGGGGTGGGGTGTGGGGGGGGGGTATGTCACTCTTGCCTGTCTTCAAAACTTGAGAGCCCTGTATAGTATTAGGGGACCATTAAGGCCTATATAAAAGCATCCAAAGAGCACCATGTCATGGGACCTTTAAGCAAAAATCACTTAATTTTGAGGTGTTTTTTCATACTTGTTTAGTAAATGCATCTTGATGTAAGATTTTTTTAGATATTTGGACTGGAAACAAGACAAAAATACTAAGTAAGAAAAGCATTTTTTTTTGCAGTGATCACATTATGCAATGACCAATTACGTTTTTAATCAAACAATAGTGAATATACAAAGCCCACAATTGAAAGAGAATAGGATAAAAGTAATATGAATTAAGCCTTTAGTCGTGAACTAAAGTGGGCCGGTCTAAGGCATGAAACTCCAGGGATGAAAATGAGTCCCAATCCGGCCCTGGATCATAGACAGGGACGAATACAAAATTATGTTAGCATTGATCTTCTGATGCTTTTAAAGCTGTTTATGCTGTTTACGTCACATTTTGAAGATTTCCATAAAATATGCTGTAAATATTTATGTTCCCAAAAGGATGAATCCTAATTTTTCAGTTGACCACTGAGCATTTCCTCTCACCCCCTCTAATTTCTAAATTCATTTGAACATCTATCTGGGAATGTTTGACCACTAGTAAATTAATGTGTTGTTATTACCATGTACGAGGCAAGGGGCAGCTATATGCACCAACAAAGACAATGAAGAAGAAGACGGATTGCACCCGAACATGGATGAAAACTATTTGAAATGTTTTTTTTTCAAAATCGGCATTTGGAAACTTTTTTTTTTTTAAATGAAGATAACACATTCAACAATTTGTTAGACCTAAAGGAGACACACAGTGTGATTTGGTGAGAACATTTACTTTTAAACTTAAAGGTGAACTCCAGCCAATTTTTACGTTAATCTTGCTAAATATAACTATGCAAGACCTATCTATAGTAACACCAATTAGTGCAATAGCAGCTACCTACACGGAGCTGCTGCAGCTGACGCCCACCGCTCCCACTTTGCTAAAACGGCAGTTATGGGGGCATAAATTAAATAGTGCCTTTGTGTATCGTAACAGACACAAAATGCAATTAAAATGTCTGTGTAACATGAACATGACAACTAAGGGTGCTCCGATCAGGATTTTTGGGGCCGATCACCGATCACCGATTGCTGGAAGAGGTATTGGCCGATACCGATCACCGATATCTGTTATGAACTGAAAATTACGCCATTACATAACAGTCACACATGTTGAATGTATCAGTAACTGTTTGGCTTTCTGTCCTAGCTCAAAATCAAAAAAATGTCCTTTCAATCACTGCACATTTCTTCAGCACACACAGACACACACAGTCAGTCACACACACACACACACACCGACACACACATGAGGAAACAGCTGTTTGAGCAACGCCGGAGCTGCTAGCTACACGACTCCGCTCTGCCTTAGCGTTAGCTAACTTTGAAAACTCCTCATACTCCTTTCTGTGACTAACCTTCAAATGTCTGATGAGGTTGGTGGTGTTGAAATGTCTTTGGAGCTTTCCGCCTCGTGGTATTTCCTCGGTACACACGTTGCTAATCGCTAATGTATTGTCTTTTTCCCAGATAGCAATGAGTCGGCGGAACACCAGCGGTGCTCCAGAGGCAGTAGAAGCGTCAGAATGGCGTAATCACAAACACGTTTGCCGGAGCACCACCGGTGGCAGCCGCTTTTTAAAAGCGGTAGCCGTCTTCCTAGCGTCTTCGTTCCGCGGCCGAAGGTATGCCATTCTGATGGGTATGGTGTTCCGTCAGAACACCGGCCGCGGGCCAACTGCTGTTCTGCCACCGTTCAGACACCTTGTAGAATTGCCAGACCGCTGAATGTAGGGACGCCGCCATTTTGAAAATGTTCTCGGGAGTAGTGCGCTCTTAATACATCCATGGTAGTGCGTCATCTGATCGGCCTATCTGATCGGCCTTTATGGAGACCACCGATCAAACTATTTAAAGCCATTATCGGCCGATACCGATCGGTGGCCGATCGATCGGAGCACCCTTAATGACAACGTTTTCAACATCCACCTACCCTGTTAGCTGCTAGCTTGCTGTCCTTTTGGATGACGTGAGTGTGTTCAGTCAGGCTTCAGTAATAATCATCATGCAGCAGTCCCGTGTGTATATATATGTATATACAACCCCAAATCAGACAAAGTTGGGACAGTATGGAAAACACAAATAAAAAAAGAAAGTACAGATTTCTAAATGTACTTTGACTTATATTTCATTGCAGACAATGTGAACACAAAATATGTCATGTTTTATCTGGTCAACTTAATTTCATTTGTAAATATACATCCTTTCCTGTCATTCAGACCTGCAACACATTCCAAAAAAGGTTGGGACAGGAACAATTTAGGGCTAGTAATCAGGTAAATTGGTTAAATAATGATGTGATTTGAAACAGGTGATGTCAACAGGTGATTGTAATTATGATTTGGTACAAAAGCAGCATCTAAGAAAGGTCTAGTCCTTTAGGAGCAAAGATGGGCCGAGGATCGCCAGTTTGCCAACAAATACGTGAGAAAGTTATTGAAATGTTTAAAAACAATGTTTCTCAAAGACAGATAGGAAGACATTTGCTTACTTCACCTTCAACAGTGCATAACATAATTAAAAGATTCAAGCAATGTGGAGGAATTTCAGTGCGTAAAGGACAAGGGCGCAAGCCTAAGCTGAACAACCGTGATCTGCGATCCCTCAGGCGGCACTGCATCAAGAATCATCATTCATCTATAAGCGATATCACCACATGGGCTCAGAACTAGTTTGGCAAACCTTTGTCAAGTACCACAATACGTAGTTACATCCACAAATGCCAGTTAAAACTGTACTGTGCCAAAAGGAAGCCCTATGTTAACAGTGTCCAGAAGCGCCATCGACTTCGCTGGGCATCTGGGATGGACCATCACACAGTGGAAACATGTACTGTGGTCAGATGAATCAGTATTTCAGGTATTTTTTGGGGGAAATGGACGCCATGTGCGCCAGACCAAAGAAGAAAAGGATCATCCAGACTGTTACCAGCAACAAGTCAAAAAGCCAGGGTCTGTCATGGTATGGGGTTGTGTCAGTGCCCTTGGCAAAGGTAACTTGCACTTCTGTGATGGCACCGTTAATGCTGAAAAGTACATATAGATTTTGGAGCACAATATGCTGCCCTCAAGAAGACATCTTTTTCAGGGACATCCATGCATATTTAAACAAGATAATGCAAAACCACATTCTGCACACATTACAAAGTCCTGGCTGTGGAGGAAGAGGATACGGGTACTTGACTGGCCTGCCTGCAGTCCCGACCTGTCTCCAATAGAGAATGTGTGGCGCATTTTGAAGCGCAAAATGCGACAACAAAGACCCCGTACTGTTGCCCACCTTAACCCTGGATTTCCACAGGATGCGTAACTGCTTCGGAACGGCTCCGGAATGTCGGCGGAGTCAATCGGTTTCCATTCTAGTCAATGTGTGTATTTCCACCAGCTGCATAACGTCTGCGTTCCGACTCCGGCACAGCTCCGGCGGTCCGCCGGACGCCGGAAAGCTCCGCAGCAATTCAGCACACGGCAGATAGTGAGGGACAGGAAGTCGAGCACAGAAACAAAATAAAACATCCGGTTAACTTTCAAAATAAAATACAATGTGCTCACAAAGGATCATATTTCTCTTCACTACACCTTGAAAACACAGCACGGAGTTGTTTCCTCTCTACTCCTCGGAATAGAAACAAACTGTTGGTGGTTTTGTGGTTCTATTCTGCGTGAATTCGCGAGACCTAGTGGGTCCTCGTGACTACAGCTGTCAGTCCTGGCCGCAACAACTCCGGATCCGGTGGGTATTGACGGACGGTGGACCACGGAGACTTTCCGCAGCGGAGACGTTCCGCAGCAGTTACGCAGCCTGTGGAAATCCAGGGTAAGACTTGTTTTACGGGTACTTGACTGGCCTGCCTGCAGTCCCGACCTGTCTCCAATAGAAAATGTGTGGCGCATTTTGAAGCGCAAAATGCGACAACGAAGACCCCGTGCTGTTGCCCACCTTAAGACTTGTTTGCAGCAAGAGTGGGACAAAATTACACCTGAAACACTTAATCACTTGGTGTCTTCAGTCCCTAAATGTCTTTTAAGTGTTGTGAAAAGGAATGGCAACATTACAAAGTGGTAAATGTTTTACTGTTCCAACTTTTTTTGAAATGTGTTGCAAGAACCAAAATAGGAATTTTGTTTTTTTGAAAAAAAAAAAAAAGATCATGAGGAACACATTCAATTATGTACTGTTCTATTGTCTGCAATGAAATACAAGTCAAAGTACATTTAGAAATCACTACTTTCTTTTTTTATTTGTGTTTTTCATACTGTCCCAACTTTCTGATTTGGGGTTGTATATGATATATATCCATTTTGAGTGAAATCCATCTAGCGTTGGAGAGTAGTATTCTCTGCTGTGGGAATTGTTGTGGTATTAATTTATGCCCCCATAACTGCCGTTTAGCTAAGTGGGAGCAGTGGGCATTAGATGCAGCAGCTCCGTGTAGGTAGCTGCTATTGCGCTAATTGTTTTTGCTATAGACAGGTCTCGCATAGTTATATTTAGCAAGATTAACGTAAAAATTGGCTGGAGTTCACTTTTAAGTTTAAAAGTAAATGTTCTCACCAAATCACACTGTGTGTCTCCTTTAGGTCTAACAAATTGTTGAATGTGTTATCTTCATTTAAAAAAAAAAAGTTTTCAAATGCCGATTTTGAAAAAAAAACATTTCAAATAGTTTTCATCCATGTTTGGGTGCAATCCGTCTTCTTCTTCATTGTCTTTGTTGGTGCATATAGCTGCCCCTTGCCTCGTACATGGTAATAACAACACATTAATTTACTTGTAAAACATAGTGGTACTAGTGGTCAAACATTCCCAGATAGATGTTCAAATGAATTTAGAAATTAGAGGGGGTGAGAGGAAATGCTCAGTGGTCAACTGAAAAATTAGGATTCATCCTCTTGGGAACATAAATATTTACAGCATATTTTATGGAAATCTTCAAAATGTGACGTAAACAGCATAAACAGCTTTAAAAGCATCAGAAGATCAATGCTAACATAATTTTGTATTCGTCCCTGCCTATGATCCAGGGCCGGATTGGGACTCATTTTCAGCCCTGGAGTTTCATGCCTTAGACCGCCCCACTACCGGTTCACGACTAAAGGCTTAATTCATATTACTTTTATCCTATTCTCTTTCAATTGTGGGCTTTGTATATTCACTATTGTTTGATTAAAAATGTAATGGGTCATTGCATAATGTGATCACTGCAAAAAAAAATGCTTTTCTTACTTAGTATTTTTGTCTTGTTTCCAGTCCAAATATCTAAAAAAATCTTCGGGGCAGGGAGTCAAAACATAATCACGTCATCATTAACCTGCAGGCTGCACTCTGCGAGAAAATATTAAATAAAAAAGAGTGAGACTGCGATAAAATAATGAATAAAAAGAGTGGGGCTGCTGTGAGTGCAGGCAGCCATAGGGACAGCATCCATATTTCGACCCAGTGCCATGACAACAACGGCCCTCGCGGCCAAAAAAACAGACTGGCCCACCTTATCACCTTATCTCGTAATTACAAGATCCTGATCTCGTAATTTTGAGAAAAGATCTCGTAATTATGAGATCCTGATCTTGTAATTTTGAGAAAAGATCTCGTAATTATGTGATCCTGATCTCGTAATAGGGCTTGGGCATCGTGACGTCATTACTTGGCGTGGCCGCCATGTTGATTGATTCCTTTACCGCTACTCGGACCACTGCGCACTGTTTATAGACGTAACGTCCCTCTCAGTCGTGTGTCTTATTTACAATTTCAACCATGATAAACCATTGCTGTATTGTGGGGTGTAACAGCAACATTCATGTAACATTCATCTTTCTGTTGCTATCCCTCTGCTGACAGTTAAAATCCGTACTGCAAAACTGTTGCATTAACTAATCGAGTTGTGTGAAGCTAGATCTAACGTGACTTTGCTTACAGATTGGCATGAAATCGTGCTCTCACAACAACCACGCTGTTATCTTAAAAAGGCAAGATTAACGTGAACTTTAGTGACCTTTCCTCGAGCACCGTCACCAGAACAAACCCTTTACTGCAGAGGCTCCTTGCAGCAATTTACCTTTTGTATTGTGGGGTGTTTTAAAAAAATTTAAACTTAATGATATTTCTAAAACTCTGTTTTGTTGCTTTATGGGTAAAGGAAGGTGGTACTCATTTTTGCATTTAAATGTCTGAGTAAACTCAGTTGTTGTCACCATTGTATTGAAAGAAGTAAATGTAACCTAGCTGCTTTCTGACCAACCTCCCAATGCAGTGTTGCCCCAGCCGGTCACCCAGGCGCTAACGTTGCTGAAGAAGGTGCTGCCTGGAGCTGCCAGGCAGACAGGAACAATGAAGTCTGTGAAAGTCACCGGTGAGGAGAGCTTCAGGAGGCAGAGGTCCGACTCATCACCCGCTCCAAATCTTGGCACCACATCACTCCAGTCCTAAAACAACTCCACTGGCGTCCTATCTCCCACCGGATCACCTACAAAATCCTGGTCCTCACCTACAAAGCCCTCCACCATCTGGCCCCTTCATACCTCACTGACCTCCTGTCCCCCTACCAACCCTCACGGTCCCTCAGATCCACCTCAGCCGGTCTCCTCTGCATCCACAATTCCAAACACCGCAGTTTTGGGGACAGAGCCTTCTCCAGGGCAGCTCCCAGGCTCTGGAACTCCCTCCCCCAAGAGCTCCGCACCTCCGAGTCCCTCACCATCTTCCAGTCCCGCCTCAAAACCCATCTCTTCACCTCTGCCTATCTGTAGCCCCCTTTTCTTCTGTGACTGAATCTTGTTTTGCTTTGTCTTGTTTTCTTTTGCTTTGTTTTGTTTTGTCCTGTTTTGCTTTACCTTCTAATCTAGCTCCCTGTAAAGCGACTTTGAGTCTATGAAAAGCGCTATATAAATTAAATTTATTATTATTATTATTAGAGGTTGTTGTCCTTAGTTAAAGAGTTATAGTTAGGATTTCTGATGACCTGTGTTACCGTCCGAGACACCCCATTGGGGTTTGGTCCCTGTAGACTCTGGAGACCCAGAGACACAGTCAGAATGTCTGGGATGGAAGAGAAACAAAACAGTGCAAAGAAGTTAAGAGCAGAGTGCATTTTGATTTCTGAAGGAACTGACTACTGACTGCTAGATATTAAGCTAAGTACTTACTTTATTTGGGTTTTGCTACTTCTCTACGTTTTACTGCTGCTGTGTTTTTTGTTGGATTGGTTGTCTTGTTAGGCTTGGATTGGTTGTTCTTACAGTGAAACTAGTTAGTGTGAATTTGGGGAGTGGAGTTTAACGACTCTCAGGTGCTTTTGACTGATTAGCCAGGGTGTGGCCTCCCCACCTGTTGCCAACACCAATCTCCTCCTTGTATATTTAATTTTGGCATTTGCGTGAAGCATCAGCTTCAGTGGCAGCCTCATCGGACAAAGACTCGGAGGACAAAGACAAAGGAGTCTACGCAGGAGTTTTCGTGGGAGGCTAAGTGGGAAGTTAAGTGGGCTTGATATCTCAATATCTCACTTACACTGCTTGGTGTCTTTATTCAGAAATGTGCTGCTTCTCCATCCCTGTGCTTCCTCTCGGAGATACTACAAACCACGCATTACCTCGCAACATTTCCGCAACCTCTACTCTCTTACCTATCCAACCCGTTCGACACACAATCAACACCTTGTTGTAGGTGGCCTGTGGAACTGCCAGTCTGCCACTCACAAGACTGAGTTCATCTCTGGCCTTGTCAGCCTGAAATCCCTTGACTTCCTTGCTCTCACTGAGACCTGGATTACTCCAACCAACACATCCACCCCTGCTGCCTACTCTTTCACCCACACACCAAGACCCACTGGTAGAGGCGGGGGTACAGGACTACTCATTAACCCCAAGTGGAGATTCTCTCTCTACCCACTGCCACAGTTGACTACACTCTCTTTTGAACTTCATGCTGTCACCATAACGCATCCGGTACAACTAGTCATCATTGTTATCTACCACCCACCAGGTCCTCTGGGGGAGTTTTTGGAAGAGCTGGATGTCCTTCTTTCAAACATCCCTGAAACTGGCACTCCGCTGGTACTTCTGGGTGACTTCAACATCCAGACCGAGAAGTCAGCTGCCTTTCTTCACCTTCTGTACCACTAGCGGCGCCAGGATTTTGATTGTAGGTGGGCCTCCAGAAAATTGGATGGGCCGGTTAAAATAAGCCAAAACTGCATTTGTGCTAGGCTGCTGAACACTGTCTCCTCCTATAACACATGCGCTATCATAAGTTACCTCTGCCTCCAGCTGCCAATGTTATTTTTCCCTCCAGAAAATGTGCATACAGACAGCCAGACATAGGCGCCGATACCGTGGGCGCTCCGGAGCTCTACAGTGGGCGCTCCGGAGCTCTAGCACCTACGGAAAATACTGAGCATCCACGTGTGCCAGACTGCCAGCAGGCTACATTCATTTAAAAGTAAACATTGCAGTTGGTGCTAATTCATAGTGTGATCGGTTATGTCGCTGTCAGTCCCCAGCTGATTGCAGTTACGTGTCAGTTAAACTTTTATCTCCAATCCTATCTGTATCTGTGAGTGGCGCTGACCTGAGCTGAAAGATAGCTAGGCTACTTCACGGCTTTATTATCGAGTTAATAGGCGTCTGTGTTTGTGTCGGCCGCTGTCCATTTCATAAGGTTCTGAAATGCAAACATTTGTTGACTCCTTTTTTTTGCCCATGAGCACCCACAGAGGAAAACATAAATCGGCGCCTATGCAGCCAGACACTAACGGTAACGTTAGCCTACTTGCCTTGCTGGTGTGAGGGGGGGCTACGGGACGACTTGATGGGGAGAGGGCGGCCGTCGGCCGAGCAGGATGGTAACTGGTCACTTAACCTCGTTACATAAAATAGGCTCGTTCGAGATGAGCCAGATCTGCGCAGAATCGATCACCGGCGATCGCCGCCGTTGCATGCCGGTTATATTTGTGTGCGACTTGATCCCGACTTGCTCTGACGTCATGCATACGTAGGCAACGATAATCTCACGAGATCAAGGCGGCCGCAGGTTTGAGACGCAGGCAGCGCAGTTGCTTTTCACCGACTGCAAGACCCAGGCGGACACAAGGCATGCTGGGAAACGCAGTCTCCAGTTGTTTTTATTATGACAGAGTAGCTGTCAACATGCTCTACATGTGATCTGTTGCTGATTTTGATTAACAACACACTGTAGATGATCCTAATCTGAACAGATTTAGTCTCTCTGACTTCTAAACGTCACTATCAGCCACACAACATGTGTTCTGTACAGAATAAGCCTTTAAATCAGACACACAGCAGTTAAAATCCCTCCGATTCAAAATCAATAAAAAAGTTTACATAAAACGTCATCATGTTGTCGATTCTGAACCAATCAGCTGTTGGATCAGCTGAGAGGTCGGCGTTTCCCAGCATGCCTTGTGTCCGCCTGGGTCTTGCAGTCGGTGAAAAGCAACTGCGCTGCCTGCGTCTCAGAACTACGGCCGCCTTGCTCTCGTGAGATTATCATTGCCTACGTATGCATGACGTCAGAGCAATTCGGGATCAAGTCGGACACAAATCTAACCGGCATGCAACGGGCGGCGATCGCCGGTGATCGATTCTGCGCATATCTGGCTCATCTCAGCCTACTCACTCGCTATAGGCCTGGGTCAAAATAGGCGTGCCTGGACCTAAAATGGGCCCATTGGTAGCGCCGCGGGTGTTCTGTACTCTTTTTCCCTCTCACTCTCTCCTTCACCACCCACTCACAAAGCTGGCAACCAACTAGATCTCATATTCACCAGAAACTGCTCTATATACAACCTCACTGTTACTCCACTCCATACCTCAGACCACTTCTTCATCTCTTTCTCTCTGCCACTATCCCAAGCTCACAACCATATCTCAAGAGACATTATACCTGTCCGCCGTAATATTGGTTCACTCTCTCCGTCTTCTCTTTCGGCATGTACTTTATCAACCCTCCCTCCATCTGACTCTTTCTCACTCATGCCTCGCAACGCTGCCACAGACACTCTACTCTCTACTCTATCCTCCTCTCTCGATTCTCTCTGCCCTCTTACTTCACGACAGGCTCGCATGTCCTCCCCAGTGCCGTAGTTATCTGACTCAGTACATGCTGAAAGATGAACTATACGGGTGGCGGAAAGGAAATGGCGGAAATCTAAACACCCAGATGATCTTCTTACCTATCAGTCTCTTCTTTCCTCCTTTGCTGCCTCTATTTCTGCAGCAAAAAGCTCTTTTTATCAAACCAAAATTGAATCCTCTTTCTCAAACCCCAAAAAACTTTTTTCCATCTTCTCTAACCTGCTAGATTCCCCCAGTCCACCTACTCCCTCCACACTCCTACCAACCCACTTTGTCAACTATTTTGTAAAAAAGATAGATGACATACGCTCTTCATTCTCCACCACACCTTCTGTGTCTGCCTTTGACACAGTGAACCACCAGATCCTCATTTCGACACTCCAGAATCTGGGTGTCTCAGGTTCTGCACTATCATTGCTCACATCTTACCTGGCAGAACGTACCTACCGGGTAACTTGGAGAGGATCTAGCTCAGATCCTTGCCCACTCAAAACTGGGGTTCCTCAGGGATCAGTCCTGGGTTCCCTCCTCTTTTCTCTGTACACCAACTCTCTCGGGTCTGTCATTCAGTCACACGGCTTTTCTTATCACAGCTACGCAGATGACACCCAACTAATACTCTCCTTTCCTGAGTCTGAAATTCAAGTAGCAACACGTATCTCGGCCTCTAACTGACATCTCCTCTTGGATGTCCACACACCATCTGAAACTCAACCTTGACAAGACTGAGCTCCTTTTCATTCCAGGGAAAGGCTCTCATACCCAAGACCTGACTATAACAATTGACAACTGTTGAGTTAAATAAAGTTTCAATAATGGTGATGCTTGATAACCATGTATATTATATGCTTTTATGTTTTATGTTTAATGTAAGAAATGATATGCTGCAGCTGGGTTAGAAAATATGATTGAATTCAATGCAAACTCCATATCATGCTGTTATAAATCTTACTCCCTACCTCTGTGAAGACTAGGTCAAAGACGGACCCTTTTGTCCCCTGCTCTCCCCCTTTCTTCCTGTCTCTTGTAGATAGATTAGATCAAAACCAAGCAATTAACATATAGAAAGACTTCTGTTACACAGGATGAAATAACCTCCTATCTTCCTCTGTCTCCAACAGCCTGAAGCCTTAAGCAAGGTTAAAACAATATTATGTTGATTCCTGCTTTACTTGAAAAGGAACCATCACCTTATCGTGGTGGAGAGGTTTGGGTGTCCCTATGAACCTGAGGGCTGTGTTGTCTGGAGCTTTGTGCTCCTGGTAGGGTCTCCCATGGCAAAGTGGTCTCAGGTGAGGGGCCAGACGAAGAATGGTTCAAAAGACCCTATGAAAAAACGAGGAAGGGATAGAGAGACCCTGCCCGGAGGAAGCCCGGGGCCCCCGTCTGGAGCCAGGCCCAGAGGGAGGGCTCGTCAGCGAGCGTCTGGTGGCCGGGTTTGCCACGGAGCCCGGCCGGGCACAGCCCGAAAAAGCTACGTGGCACCTATCTCTCCAGCCCATGGGCCCACCACCTGTGGGAGGAACCGCTGGGGTCGGGTGCGCTGCCACACGGGTGGCAGTGAAGGTCAGGGGCCTCGACGGACCAGACCCGGGCAGCAGAGGCTGGCTCTGGGGACATGGAATGTCACCTCGCTGTGGGGGAAGGAGCCGGAACTTGTGCGTGAGGTGGAGCGCTACCAGTTGGATCTGGTGGGGCTTACCTCTACGCATAGTCTCGGTTCTGGAACCGTACTCCTGGAGAGGGGTTGGACTCTTTTCTTCTCCGGAGTTGCCCAGGGTGTGAGGCGCCAGGCGGGTGTGGGGATACTCACAAGTCCCCGGCTGAGCGCCGCAATGTTGGAGTTTACCCCGGTGGACGAGAGGGTCGCCTCCCTACGCCTGCGGGTTGTTGGGGGGAAAACTCTGACTGTTGTTTGTGCATATGCACCAAACAAGAGTTCAGAGTATTCGGCCTTCTTGGAGACCTTGAATGGAGTCCTGTATGGGGCTCCGGAGGGGGACTCCATAGTTCTGCTGGGGGACTTCAACGCACATGTGGGCAATGACGGAGACACATGGAGAGGCGTGATTGGGAGGAACGGCCTCCCTCATCTAAACCAGAGTGGTTGTCTGTTATTGGACTTCTGTGCTAGTCATGGATTGTCTATAACAAACACCATGTTCGAACATAGGGATGCTCATAAGTGTACTTGGTACCAGAGCACCCTAGGCCGAAGGTCAATGATCGATTTTATAATCGTTTCATCTGATTTGAGGCCGTATGTTTTGGACACTCGGGTGAAGAGAGGGGCGGAGCTGTCAACTGATCACCATCTGGTGGTGAGTTGGGTCAGGGGGTGGGGGAAGACTCTGGACAGACCTGGTAAGCCCAAACGGGTGGTGCGGGTAAATTGGGAACGTCTGGAGGAAGCTCCTGTCCAACAGACCTTCAACTCACACCTCCGGCGGAGCTTTTCGTGCATCCCTGTGGAGGCTGGGGGCATTGAACCTGAGTGGACAATGTTCAAAGTTTCCATTGCTGAAGCTGCGGCAGGGAGCTGTGGTCTTAGGGTCTTAGGTGCCTCAAGGGGCGGTAACCCTCGAACACCGTGGTGGACACCGGTGGTCAGGGAAGCCGTCCGACTGAAGAAGGAGTCTTTCCGGGATATGTTACTGCAGCCTCTGCCGTGAAAGAGGCAAAGCAGCGGGTGTGGGAGAAGTTCGGAGAAGACATGGAGAAGGACTTTCGGTCGGCACCAAGGCGCTTCTGGAAAACCGTCCGCCACCTCAGAAGGGGGAAGCGGGGAACCATCCAAGCTGTGTACAGTAAGGATGGGACGTTGTTGACCTCAACTGAGGAGGTAATAGGGCGGTGGAAGGAGCACTTTGAGGAACTCCTAAATCCAGCTGATGCGCGCTCTTTGTTAGAGGCAGAGCTGGAGGATGACGGGGGATTGTCGTCAATTTCCCTGGTGGAGGTCACTGAGGTAGTCAAACAACTCCACAGTGGCAAAGCCCCAGGGATTGATGAGATCCGTCCAGAAATGTTGAAAGCTCTGGGTGTGGAGGGGCTGTCTTGGTTGACACGCCTACTCAACATTGCGTGGAAGTCTGGGACAGTGCCAAAGGAGTGGCAGACCGGGGTGGTGGTTCCCCTCTTCAAAAAGGGGGACCAGAGGGTGTGTACCAATTACAGGGGTATCACACTTCTCAGCCTCCCTGGTAAAGTCTACTCCAAGGTGCTGGAAAGGAGGGTTCGGCCGATTGTCGAACCTCAGGTTGAAGAGGAACAATGCGGATTCCGTCCGGGTCGTGGAACAACGGATCAGCTCTTTACTCTAGCAAGGATCCTGGAGGGAGCCTGGGAGTATGCCCATCCAGTCTACATGTGTTTTGTGGATCTGGAGAAGGCATATGACCGGGTCCCCCGGGAGACTTTGTGGGAGGTGCTGCGGGAGTATGGGGTGAGGGGGTACCTTCTCAGGGCCATCCAATCTCTGTATGACCAAAGCGAGAGCTGTGTCCGGGTTCTCGGCAGTAAGTCGGACACGTTCCAGGTGAGGGTTGGCCTCCGCCAGGGCTGCGCTTTGTCACCAATCCTGTTCGTAGTATTTATGGACAGGATATCGAGGCGTAGTCGTGGTAGGGAGGGGTTGCAGTTCGGTGGGCTCGGGATCTCATCGCTGCTCTTTGCAGATGATGTGGTCCTGATGGCATCATCGGCCTGTGACCTTCAGCACTCACTGGATCGGTTTGCAGCCGAGTGTGAAGCGGCTGGGATGAGGATCAGCACCTCTAAATCTGAGGCCATGGTTCTCAGCAGGAAACCGATGGAGTGCCTTCTCCAGGTAGGGAATGAGTCCTTACCCCAAGTGAAGGAGTTTAAGTACCTTGGGGTCTTGTTCGCGAGTGAGGGGACAATGGAGCGGGAGATTGGTCGGAGAATCGGCGCAGCGTGGGCGGTATTACATTCAGTTTATCGCACCGTTGTGACGAAAAGAGAGCTGAGCCGGAAGGCAAAGCTCTCGATCTACCGGTCAGTTTTCGTCCCTACCCTCACCTATGGTCATGAAGGTTGGGTCATGACCGAAAGAACGAGATCCAGGGTACAAGCGGCCGAAATGGGTTTCCTCAGGAGGGTGGCTGGCGTCTCCCTTAGAGATAGGGTGAGAAGCTCAGTCATCCGTGAGGAGCTCGGAGTAGAGCCGCTGCTCCTTCACGTCGAAAGGAGCCAGTTGAGGTGGTTCGGGCATCTGGTAAGGATGCCCCCTGGGCGTCTCCCTAGGGAGGTGTTCCAGGCACGTCCAGCTGGGAGGAGGCCTCGGGGAAGACCCAGGACTAGGTGGAGGGATTACATCTCCAACCTGGCCTGGGAACGCCTCGGGATCCCCCAGTCAGAGCTGGTTAATGTGGCTCGGGAAAGGGAAGTTTGGGGTCCCCTGCTGGAGCTGCTCCCCCCGCGACCCGACCACGGATAAGCGGACGACGATGGATGGATGGACTTGAAAAGAGTTGTCATCTACATGTTAGAATCTTTTGATCTATGACTGAAAATGACCTCAAAGGGACAGGGGCTAAAGCATGTCCTTCCTAATTGGACAGCAAAAAAAGCCAATGAGATGCGTTCAACACAACATCATGCCAATGACGGGCCAATGGGAATAGAGTCAGCTCCAGGTGCAGGGAACTATAATCCTGAAACTGATAATGATCGAGACAGTGAAAATTTGACCTCACCGGGGAAGCATCTTTGCTGTCCGCTGCTTTGCAGTGTATGTTTTTGTATTGTTGTGTAGCAGTATAGAAATAAGGTTGTCTTGTTGCAGTTAATTGCGCCTGCTGACCACTAGGACGGCAGTATATAAGTGCGGCCTTCCTTCTTGCGCTCCCACTGCTGCATCATTTCCGGGTCAGGTGTCTGTCGGTGCAGGTAATGCTCCGCGCTACTGCTGCGGCTATTGCTCTGTTTCAGCCTATTAATCATTATGTCCTTATGCTTAAAGCCTGCGTGTTTTCACTGCAGAGCAGCGACCGAGTGCTCCATGTGGCGTGCTCCGTTTTTGTGTCCTGGTTCTCTCGAGCGGTGGTAAGTGTTTAATCTCTCTCTCTGTGTTAAACCGAGTACTATTTTGTAGCTAATACTAGTGTGGTCACAGGTAGATGTCTGCTGTTGTGTGGGGTCTTTCTCTCCCTCCCTCTCGCTGTGCAGGTTTGACTCTGAAAACAGGTATGCTACCTTAAATCTAGCCCCCAAAAACCTTTATTAATGTAGCTTAGCTAGGCTAATTTTATGTTTATTGACAGGAAATGCTCATCAGCTGGCCGAAGTCTACAGGTGGTGATTGATGTGACTCCACCACCAGCTGATTGGGGCCGCTGCTGTTTTGTCTCCACTGCTTTGCCTGTTTTGTCTCCACTGCTTTGCCTGTTTTGTCTCCACTGCTAAATGCTGCTAATCGTACAGCTTTCTCCACTGCTAAATGCTGCTAACTACAGTCTACTCTCTGCTGTTGAGTGTACAGCTTTGTTTGCTGGTAACTGCACAGCTTTGTTTTGGCTGCGAACCACACAGCGTGTCGTTACTGCTGGGCACTGTTGCTGCTGGCTTTTGGTTTGTGTGGTGAATCGCCAACACCAGACTTAACTTGTTTGTTCTTTTAAATTTTAGCCGACGACTGAGTTAATCCTTTAGTTTGTTTTGTTTTCTTTACTTTATTGCTTTGATCAAGTAATTTGTTTTGTTTCTTTACCTGTTTTGGTTAACCTGATTTTGTGAATTATTTCCTGTTTTGGTATAAGTTTGTTGTACATTTTTGAGATTAATTTTGTTGTAACTTCCTTTTTGTTTGTCCTTTCCAGTGGCTGTAGGCTTGTGGTGGTGCTGGTGACGTGGGTGGTGGTGGTCTTCCTTCCTGTGGGCTGTGTTTCCTTGGATTTGGTGATCTCACTGTCTGGGTGAACCCTTTTGCTTTAATTTAGTGTTATTAGTTCTCCTTCCCCTTCACCTGCCCTTCCCACCAGTAGGCCTCAGCCCCTGATTAGGTTTTCCCGTATTTCTTTTCCTTATTTGTGATGAATGCCACATTTTATATATACATTTTTACCAAATAAACTATTTTTGTAAACGGGGAACCACGTGGTTTTGGCCTAATTGAGTGGAACGAACCTGTGTGCTTTAATGGTCTTGGGCCTATCCCAAGTGGCGTTGTCGGAAATCTTAAAATCTCAGAGTGTCATTAATACCGTTCGTCTTGCCACAGTTGTATATGTATTAATGTTATGTTAGGACACAGTGGAAATGTGACTCCACTGGGGAAACATATTTGCTGTCCGCTGCTCGCAGTGTATTGTCTTGTTTGTCCAATGTCAGCTGAATTGTAACTGTTGCCTTTGTCGTGTCGCTTTCATCATAGTGTTAATTAAATATTCTCTTAATCCTCCAATTGCTCCCAGGCCTTTTCTCCTTCCTCAAAGATCCAAGAACACGTCTTTTAGATTTTCTCAACACAACTCTGTGGTAGTCCCCACCCAGACTGCTAGAAACCTGGGTTTGACACTTGACGACCAACTCTCTTTCCCTGCTAACATTGCTGCAACCACCCGATCTTGTAGATACATGCTGCATAACATCAGAAGGATACGTCCCCTTCTAACACAGAAGGCGGCTCAGGTTCTGGTTCAGGCTCTAGTCATCTCACGTATAGACTACTGCAACTCCCTCCTGATTGGCTTGCCGGCATGTGCCATCCGTCCCCTGCTGCTCATTCAGAACGCAGCAACTCGGCTTGTCTTCAACCTCCCCAAGTACTCTCTGTCCTGGCTCCTAAATGGTGGAATGAGCTCCCCACCGATATCAGGATGGCCGAAAGCCTAAACACATTCCGCCGAAGGCTATAAACACATCTCTTCCGACAACACCTTGGATAAAAAAAATAAATATATAAATAAAATCTTGAACCTGTACTGTCTCTTTTCAGCTTTACTTACTTAAAACTATGTACTTGCACTTTCATATGTTTCTTTATAGCCTAATTATTTAAAGCTAATGTACTTGCACTTACTACTTGGTGTCTGGAGTTTGTACCTTCAGTTGAAAGCACTTAATTGTAAGTCGCTTTGGATAAAAGCGTCAGCTAAATGACATGTAATCAAACACAACATAATAAAACACAAAAATTACTTCCTAAGAGAATCTGCCCCTTAGTGCTTACCTTGAGAAGCAGTGAGCAGCAGTCAGCACCCATTCACTGTTAATGAGGGATCCTCCACAGAAGTGTCTCCCAGATGATTGCAGGCTGGCTTGCCAGGGCCAGTTACCCGGAGGGGCGTTCTGTCCTCCAACAATCCTGGTGTTGAGCAAAGTTATACCACACACTGCAGAGAGACAGACAATAAGAACACAGTGAGCAATACTCCCCTCTCCCTGGATTACCACAGAGCACTGCTGGGATTTGGTTGGCGGTAGCTCAGTCAGTAAGGAGGGGGGTTGGGAACTGGAGGGTTGCTGGTTCAAGTCCCCATACGGACCAAAGTATGGTGGTGGTCTGGTAGCTGAAGAGGTGCCAGTTCACCTCCTGAGCACTGCCAAGGTGCTCTTGAGCAAGGCACTCGAAGTGTGTAATTCAAGCCTGTGTGTAATAACAGCAGAGTGAAAACACTGTAATTTCCCTTTGCAGGATTAATGAAGTATAAATTATTAATTAATTATTATTATTATTATAAACTTTAACTGTTGGTTGAGGATTGTGATCCTGGAATGCTCTCATGTGTTTCTAATCCAACAGTTCTAAGTAACAGAGGAGAAACTATTCTTATTTCACATTTCACATATTTCATTGCTATTACTGGGTTTGACAGCAAATACTAACAACAATGAAGGTATAAACAAAACAACTAAAGTCCAACAACATGTTGACAGCCAGGTGAAAGTAAAGAAGTGTGCATAAAACTGACTTACCATCTAGTTGTGAGTGAGACTCTGAAAAATAGGAAACAAACACAAAGTCACATTTAAAACATATTTATATTTACTGATGCCTAATGTGATCATTCGTAACCATAGAAATAAAAAACTATAACCAAACCAAACCATTAGTCCGATGGATTTCAAACTTGACAGGTGTCTTGCTACGGGCACGATTAAGTGCCAAGTCTGACGTTGTTTGGATTAGAAATGCCAAAGATATTGTTAAATATATATTGGTAAAAGAAGCACACATACATTGGCTTTTGCTTGCCACTCCCCGTCTTGTACTGCACACTGACTGACCCAATCCAGTCTCATGTCAGTTCGTGATGGCATCACGAAAAGAAATCTATGTTACCATCACGATATTGTGAAGATTTACCTAATGGGGTCCCGTTTTTTAAACTAATGGTGCGTTCTTTTTGCCTCGCAACCCGTATTTTACGAGGTCAAAGTCGTAAACACGCCCCCTGACCTCGTATTTACGAGCTCGGAACTCGTACAACCACCGAGTACCCCGAGCTGAAAATCCAACATGGCTGCCCCCTGTATCGACAGTTGTGAGAGCTGTAGTAACATAGTTAAAGGCATATAATTATTTCGATCTATTTCGGCCAGGGAAGCTGGATGGCTTAATGTTTATTGATATTTTTTAAACTATAACGCTACATCTATCAACATTTATTTAGATGGTATCATGGTATTCATTTCTTTATTTTAATAATATTATTTTGGTCTCATTACCGATGAAATATTACTGTAAATAAGACAGAACAGTAGGCCATTCATATCAGAGAATCGGACCATGATTAGCGGGTCTTTAACGCCAGTATCGCTTCAATGTACATATATATAATCAGTGGTTTTGTCACCAACAATAGCACGTTGCTCAGTTTTGTTCCAGTAAGTTATGCAGCGTAATAATATTTAAATAAATCAGCTGAAGACTCCGGAAGTAACGTAATAATTACTGCTCTGCATCTGTGAAAGATTGCTGCACATTGTACATGAGAATTTATACAATAAAAATACCAATAATGAAAAAATAGTGTTTTATGCTAAGCACTTTGATTTGCCTTTTATATACTATATAAACAACCTAGAGTTGAGTGTTACAGAAATACAGCCTAATGGCTTGTTTGACGACTTTGCATTTGTTTCGACTTAATAAACTATTTAGGCCTACAAAGAGAAACATTTATTTTTGATGAATGTTAATAGCAAAGACATAAGGAAAAAAAATGAGCATATTTATGTGTGGGACTCACACTGCATTATTAGTTGTTTTAAATAAATGACTTTTTTGAAATTTCAATTTATGGTAGGCTTAACATATCAGTTATTATATTCATAAGATGATCCTCATATAAATCACCATGGTTACAGCTTGTAGCCATCCTAACCTTTGTAGCCTTTACTGAGAGACTATCTTTTCAAAACTAAGAAGGGACTAGTTTTAGGAAGCATTTTCAGGAAATTAAAAGGATAAGCAGATTGTTGCCGAGGTTTTTCTTCACAGAGTAAGATGTATATAGCTTTGTTTGAGTATCTGTGCATATACAACATGTGTTTTGGCATTTTTGGCACACTTCTACCTCAGCCTACTCGACACAGACACACTTACGTTTTGCATATTCTGCTAAAATAGAGATCTGTGGTGCCATGCCAACAATCTCATTCAACCATTTCACAAGCTGCGGAGTTGGTGGTGACATGGGTCAGAGGGTATCAGAGGTCAGAAATGATGAACCAATCAGTTGGCTCTGCTCCTATAGGCACCTTGGTGTTCATATGGACACCTTTGGCTGGAAGGCCCATGTTATCATTTACAACCCCAAATCAGAAAAAGTTGCGACAGTATGGAAAACGAAAAAAAGTATGGAAAACGAAAAAAAAAGAAAGTAGTGATTTCTAAATGTACTTTGACTTGTATTTCATTGCAGACAATACAGCAGCACATAATGTAATTTGTTCCTCATGATTTGTATTGTTTTTTATTCAAAAAAACAAAACAAATGCAACACATTTCAAAAAAAGTTGGAACAGTAAAGCATTTACCACTTTGTAATGTTGCCATTCCTTTTCACAACACTTAAAAGACGTTTAGGGACTGAAGACACCAAGTGATGAAGTGTTTCAGGTGTAATTTTGTCCCACTCTTGCTGCAAACAAGTCTTAAGGTGGGCAACAGCACAGGGTCTTCGTTGTCGCATTTTGCGCTTCAAAATGCGCCACACATTTTCTATTGGAGACAGGTTGGGACTGCAGGCAGGCCAGTCAAGTACCCGTATCCTCTTCTTCCGCAGCCAGGACTATGTAATGTGTGCAGAATGTGGTTTTGCATTATCTTGTTGAAATATGCATGGGCGTCCCTGGAAAAGATTTCTTCTTGGAGGCAGCATATTGTGCTCCAAAATCTCTATGTACCTTTCAGCATTAATGGTGCCATCACAGAAGTGCAAGTTACCTTTGCCAAGGGCACTGACACAACCCCATACCATGACACACCCTGGCTTTTGGACTTGTTGCTGGTAACAGTCTGGATGATCCTTTTCTTCTTTGGTCCGGAGCACACGGCATCCATTTCTCCCAAAACATACCTGAAATACTGATTCATCTGACCACAGTACACGTTTCCACTGTGTAATGGTCCATCCCAGATGCCTCCGAGCCCAGAGAAGTCGACGGCGCTTCTGGACACTGTTAACATAGGGATTCCTTTTGGCACAGTACAGTTTTAACTGGCATTTGTGGCTGTAACTACGTATTGTGGTACTTGACAAAGGTTTGCCAAAGTAGTCCTGAGCCCATGTGGTGATATCGCTTATAGATGAATGACGATTCTTGATGCAGTGCCGCCTGAGGGATCGGAGATCACGGCTGTTCAGCTTAGGCTTGCGCCCTTGTCCTTTACGCACTGAAATTCCTCCTCATTCCTTGAATCGTTTAATTATGTTATGCATTGTTGAAGGTGAAATAAGCAAATGTCTTCTTATCTTTCTTTGAGGAACATTGTTTTTAAACATTTCAATAATTTTCTCACGTATTTGTTGGCAAACTGGCGATCCTCGGCCCACCCTTTGCTCCTAAAGGACGAGACCTTTCTTGGATGTTGCTTTTGTACCAAATCATAATTACAATCACCTGTTGACATCATATGTTTCAAATCAGATCATTATTTAACCAATTTACCTGATTACTAGCCCTTAATTGCTCATATTCCAACCTTTTTTGGAATGTGTTGCAGGTCTGAATGACAGGAAAAGATGTATATTTACAAATGAAATTAAGTTGACCAGACAAAACATGAAATATTTTGTGTTCACATTGTGTGCAATGAAATACAAGTCAAAGTACATTTAGAAATCACTACTTTCTTTTTTTATTTGTGTTTTTCATACTGTCCCAACTTTTTCTGATTTGGGGTTGTATATATTATGTTATCATTTAGAGCAGACATTCACGGTGAATCAGAGGGTTTATGTTATACAAGGCTGCATTTGGTGCATATTCATATATATCTGCATGGCAATATCTAAAAACATCTCATTTAAAGCTTGCTTGTCAGGTGACTGTCATGAAGGTTGTTGAGAGGAATAGAAACCAGTCTATCTAGGCAAGCACAGAGAATATGACCTGATCTATCTTTATTCTCCACGCAAAGTATGAGTTCTTATACTCTAGCAGAAGATATAGGGTACCCCAATGCAAACTTAACATTTCTAAACTATAGGCCTATTCGGACCTACCTCAATTAAAACTTGAAATAATGTTGCTTGAGGCTGCAGGGATTTTGCAACAGCTTCATGATATGATGCATATAGGGTTGTTTGTAGGTTGCTCTTGTCACCGTTTGTGAAAGATGAGCAATAGATTGTGGCTGTGTGATGTGCTTCAGTCTGGCTACATATCACTTCTTTTATTGTAAGTATATGTCAGCTGTATGATAAACCAATATGTCAAGTGTTATGTGTGAAGAATTTGAACTCAAGAGAGATATCCCTCCTATTATTTTCACCTATTTAACATTTAACATTTTGATTTTTAAAATCTGATGACACCAGTGTGTTCCCCATCCCAACAAACCCCAGGGTGCATCCAAAATTCAACACTACCGACTTCTACTTATGAGAAATATACCAATATATTTAAAAACTTCAACTGCTTGTAGTTCTTCCGGGGTGGGCAGCTGGACTTGTTTGACTCCTGTGTTTCTGCTGTCTGCCGTGAATGGGCTCCATTCCATTTCAGATTGCCGCCGCCCGCTGGCCGACCGAGCAAACAGTACATGAGACAAATACACAAAACTGTATTTTATTATTATTATCTTCATTGTTTAAATCATCAAATACAATGTTAGACAAAAACATCAATATTCCGAATATGATGTATTTGTATCTTCCCTGTCCGCAGAGCGGTACGTACTACGTCACTTCCGGAGTCTTCAGCTGATTTATTTAAATGTTATTACGGTGCATAACTTACTGGAACAAAACTGAGCAACGTGTTGTTGTTGGTGACAAAACCACTGATTATATATATGTACATTTAAGTGATACTGGCGTTAAAGACCCGCTGTCCGATTCTCTGATATGAATCCCGCATTGCATTGTGGGATATCTGCTTTGAATGCGCCCAACTCGGCTCATATCGTAGCCTACTGTTCTGTCTTATTTACTGTAATATTTCACCAGTAATAAGACCAAAATAATATTATTAAAATAAAGAAATGAATACCATGATAACATCTAAATAAATGTTGATAGATGTAGTGTTATAGTTTAAAAAATATCAATAAACATAAAGCCATCCAGCTTCCCTGGCAGAAATAGATCGAAATAATAACATTAAAAGAAATACATAAAAACCATGATAAGATCTGGTGACTAAATGTTGATAAAATCAGTGGTTATTGGGCTAAAAATACCAATAATAGCAAAGCTGTATACAGCTTCTCTGCTGTAGTCGACTGGCAGAAAGATTTGTGCTGTGATCACAAAAGATACTTCCCATTAAAATACATGTCTTCCTCTGATGTAGACGTAGCCTACACTGTAAGTCAGTAGTAGGCTATACAGTGGAGTTAGATATATTAAGTGGTTTGGGGTCCTTCTGTAAGTAATTTTGGGGTACAATTTGGTTTTGAAGAATTCTACAAGCAGCAATGCCACAGGCCAAGCAATCGCCCGTTCCAAACAGGCACATTTCAGCGGGCACTGTAGGCCTACTAGTAATGAAAATGACAACACTGTCTAACCCTATCAACTTATAGTGTTAACATACAACAAAAAGTATTTCAAAAGTATTGATAGCATGAGACAAACCAGCCACGTTTTACATACTGTTTTGTTTTTTCGTGTTAACAGATTAGCAGTGTTGCGTGCTGTCTGCTGTCCCATCAAACTGGTTTTACAGCCTCCAATGTTGGCATGCTTCAAGTCAACCCACAGAGTCCAGACAGGAAACCCAGATAGGGGACATGTTTCTCTCAAAGCGTGTGTTTTTATGTGTGCAACTGCCACACTGTGTGATGACGGGCAAGGGGTGAAAGATGTCTGATGATCACTGACTGACAGTTTACAACACGACAATCCCAAAAGTATGATGTATGCTTATACTTCTACTGTGGTTACTGCTGCTCATCATCATCATCATCATCATATTATTATTATTATTATTATTATTATTATATTATTAAAGTCTGTCTTATCTTATATTACCACTGCTACTGTTATTTCTCCAGTCTCTGATGATGATTTGATAAAACATCCCAGCAGCAGAAGTTAAAGGGGCACTCAACTCATTTTACACATGAAGTTCAGTTTACTCTATAAGACTACTACCAAGCCTGCGAAAAATAATTGTATAATATAAATTATAAATAACCATGATGATGGCCTATACTTCAACAGTAAGTGAACATATCACTAAATCACATCTTTCATTCTACATACAGTGGCATAAAGCATTTGTTGTGATGGATGACTAACACAGATGTTCTTTTCCTCAGTAAAAGTTTTGCAATCAGGGACTTAACGTGTGTACTCTGAAACCCTGCAGCACACATTCCTCTGAGCAGTGATGAAAGTGACTAGTGACTACTGTTTGTGGACTGTAGTGACCACAAAACTCCCTGAACCAATTTGTGATGCTGTAATCTATCAAACAGGTTAGTTGTATTTGGCAGAAAACCAATTGAGTGTCTGTCAAATCGAGTAGGTTACAAGAGCATACGGCAGACTTAAAAATCTCCGCTCTGCAACAACTTAAAACATATTAAAATCTATTGAAGGTGGAAGAGCATGCAATACGTGTCTCATCTGCTTCATCAGGATGGTCTGTCAATCAACAGATAATTCACAGGCGAGATGTGGACTAAATTATACCCACATTATACACAGTCATCCATCTTAAAACTGCAGAAACGTTATACATTTTTTACACTAAATATAGAATTTAATTATTAAAATGCATGTGAATTTTAAAGCAGACCTCAAAGAACATTGTATAAAGTAAAAAGACTACCCATTAAATCCATGATTTCTATGATGATACTGTGAGGCTGTGTCAGTTTTTATGACTTCATAACCAGGGAGGAGGAGGAGGAGAAGTAGTGATTTATAGTGACTGACAGGCTCTAAAGTAGCCTATTCATTCAGACTGGACAAATCTGTAATAAATTATCGCTTCACATTTATGCCCTCCAGATAAAGTTACCATTCAGTCTTAATTAAGCTACAAGTTCAGTGCAAAACGATCCGATTTATTTCTGAAGCTCTAAAAAGATCCAAAGATTTAAGGTTTGAGTTTTTCTCTGCAGCATCTCAGAGGGAAATATCGCCCTTTTATTCCACTGCATTTATCTGATAGTTACTGACTGTTTCTAGTGATTTTATTTTATTAATGGTCCTATTTAGTTATATAATAAAGCACTATGTTTCAGAAATGTGCTGTATAAATAAACTTGCCATGCCTTTTATTCATGAATACTTTGAATCATTAACGTGCACTCAGTGGGACAGGATCACAGAGTTGGTAGTACTTTTTATTCACTTCAAAAGTAGCATTTTGAATACAGGACTTGCACTCGTTTTACTTCACTACTTACTAACTTAATTCATTACAATATTTGACTTCCTCCTCAGTAGATCTCAAACATGATTGGTTCAGGTGTGTGCAGTGAGGAGGGTCCTTAGCGTTAGTCAGGAAAGTCAGCAGAGCCACCGCAACAAGCACCTTGTAGAGAGCCATAAGTATAAGTACATACCATCAGATCTACTCTGGCATTAATAATCTTCTTGTGCCCTTCCCCTTCCCCTTCCCCTTCCCCTCTCTCTCAATACCTTCCGTACAGTAACACAAACATTGTCAACTGTCAAAAGACTCGCCCAACCCCTCACTGCAAACCACCTGTTTAACCGGATATCAAACATGTCCTCTCTAAGCTACAGTAACTACATTCACACAAGTACTGTTCTTATTATGTATTTTTATTTAATGCCACGTTATAGTTCTAGTCCACGTGTACATTCACACTTTTTTATATTTATTTCACATCTGTAACTAAAAAAATAAATGAATAAAATGCAATGAATTGTTACAAATGAAACCTTCTGACTTGTGAGCTCTTATAAAAATCAGTGTTGTGTCTCAGTCAAACAGACGCTTCTCCTCTAAACTTCTGCCATTTCATCTCATATTTATATATTTCACATTTTATAGAAAGAATCAAAGATTGGAGAAAAGTCCATTAATCATCGGATGACTCCTCAGATTTGTCTGATGACCCTTTGGAGTGGCCCGAGCCCTAGGTTGGGAACCACTGGGCCAAACTATCTAACTGTAGATAAAGTTTTTAAAGTAGCGCCACCTGGAGCAGCTACAACAGTAACATGCTGCTCTTACATTGATGCTTCAATATTAATATATGATGATGTCACATAGAATCAGATATCAGTCACAGAGACACTTCACTGCACTACATGTACTTTTACTGCATGGCGCAGAGAAAACTTCTGTGCTTTTACTACTGATACTTTAACTGCATTTTACTGCCTTTTTATATAGGACTTTGACTGGAGGACTTTTACCATGTTTTTACATTACTATATCAATACTCTGAAGTACAGAAATACTTCTTTAGCCACTGTTTAAATCACTTGATGAGTTCCAGTCAACGCGTCAGTGCTTTTGTTTATTTTACCAAGTGGATGGCTCAGGTCCCGCCTCCAGACATGTTGAAGACAGGAACAATACTGAGTGCAGGCAATAGGCTGCGTGTCGTGCAGCGCATCTCACTTGGCAACATTCCTGTATCTCCGCGCAGGTTCAATGTGACTCGTGATGGCCCCCAGAGCTCCTGTCTTACCTTCCAGGTGTGTTCACATACAGTCCTGCTCACCATTATTGGCACCCATGAAGTTTAAGTACATAATGTGAAATATCTCCTGAAAATCAATTCAATTTTGTCCCCGGAAGGACAAGTTCATGGTCGACGGGAAAGACACATTAGAGCTAAACATCCACTAAAACTTGATAGTCAACAACATCGTGTTTGGTTTTATTTGTGTCAGATTTACACAGTGGTGGCAGAAATGCCCTGATCTTTTTATTCAAGTAGAAGTAGTACTACCACATTGTAGAAATACTCTGTTACAAGTAAAGGTCCTGCATTCAAATACAAACGTACTATTAGCTAAAAAATACTTAAAGCATCAACAGTAAAAGTACTCATTATTTAGCAGAGCCCCGGGTTGGCATCCGACATGTGGCCCTTTGCTGCATGTCATCCCTTCTCTCCCCGCTTTCCTCTTTATTCATACTATCAAACATTAAAAAAGATGGTCAAGGTGGAGCTCATTTGAACTGCTTTTAAACCTGTTTAATGTTTCATTTATAAACGCATCATATTTTATTTGTTGATCATATGTTTTAAATTAAAAACATAAACTGGCAGTAGAAGTATTATACTTCAGAAAAAAAGGTTCAAAATTGTATTTAAGTGCAGTACTTGAGTAAATGTACTTTTTTACACCACTGGTTATTACTTTATAATTGTGCAGTGCTTTGCTTTTAAATCAACCAGTGAGACACACAGGATGCTGACGGTGATGGAATGTCTTTCTGACTGACTGCCTGAAAGGAAAGAAATAAAATCTTAAAACTGATGAGATGATTTGTAAAACAGACAGCAGGAATGTGGAGTTAACATATTATGTAATGATTGAGATCAAACCTGTAAAAACACAAGCCAGTTAGCCTAATATCACTGTTGTTACATAAAACTCTAAATGGGAAAAAATAGCCTACTTTCAGATCTTGCAGCTTCATAGCAACTTACATAGCCTAGATAAAGAGATGGTCATGACTAAAACTTGTGAATTTTAAGCCATTTCACTTAAAGTTATTCACAGACTCAACCAGTTCCACAAATTAGTATAACATACTTACATTTGCTATTAATGCAATCAAAACTCAATTGATTTGAATTGTGTAAGTATACTGTAATTAAAATGATTGATTAGATATGAAATCCAGGTTTACAGTGTATGTGCGGGGGAGGAAGGCTTACAGAAAGTCCTCTCCAATGTGACAATCAATCAGTGTAAACACAACAAGAAGACATAAGGCACATGTGTCAAACTCAAGGCCCGTGGGCCAAATCCGGCCCCTCGCAGATTATGATCCGGCCCGCATATCAATTTAGGTTCACAATACATTTTGGCCCACTAGTTTTTGTACTTTTTCCGACATTTTTGTCACTTTTTTCCGAGGTTTTATTAAATTATTCTGACGTTTTTGGGCGCTTCTTTTCAATGATGGCTGAGGAACTTTTTCCTGACTTCTTTAGGACTTTATGTGGACCAAACTGTAAGAGAGAAGACTATATGACAGATGCAATAACACAGTCAAAGATATTTGACTTTTTCGATTAAATAAAAGCATATCAATAAACTAAACCTGTCCGGCCCTTGATGTGATTCTTATTTTCCAGTGTGGCCCTCTGGGAAGTTGAGTTTGACACCCCTGACGTAAGGGAATAACAAGAGCAGATAAATCATTATAATACAACAAAAACAAACCAAAAGGATAAAGAGAAATAAGGAAAATAAACTAACTGTAAATCAAAGAGCAGCCCCACCCTCCACTAGACTTAAGAAAAACCACAGGATTGAAATACTCCCACACTGATTCACAGGTCTTTGAACACAACGACAAAATCTGAATCTGAATGTTTTTTATGTTCAACGATCAGCTCACATTTTACACACATCACATCTGTCATTCAAGTCAGACCAAACCACAGGCAATCACTCCTCATGAAGCAGATACGCTTTCAGTTTGACTCTTAATAAATAATACTCCAGGATGTTTTTTGATATTAAAGATAATTACTAGATTTGAAATAAAATGTTCAGGGGCTTTAAAGGGTTGTAAACAACAGTGATGAAATATAAAGTAAAACTTGGAGAAAAGCTCAAACCTAAAAAGAAATGACAGACAGAACCTGACTTTCAACCCTGCACACAGACGTTATTTTGGTTTCTGTTCCTGAAGGTGACGCAGCTGATTCACCGTTGACCTCCATCTATCAACACTGACTTTCTGCAAACTAGTCAAACTGCACCAGGTTTTAGAGAAGAAATGATCCAGGTACAGGTAGTGATTGTTTGGGAACAAAAGGGAATCAGCAGAAACTGTCAACATCATGAAGGTCAAACATCATGGTTTACTGTGATCTCTGGGCATGTTTCAAGTGAGCGTTTTTTAAAAGCCTCCTTTTTAAAGCTCTGCCAAGACCCAGAAGTGTCCAAAAATAGTGAATATGTCAGGCTGAGTCACAGGGACAGGACAGGAAGCATCAGAACTAAAAAGCCCACTGTGACTCTTTTCATTTCTAACTGATTGATGACTGTACTGGGACTGGGATGTTCTCGTATCCATCCTGAGGCTTTTTATGTAATCACCTTTTCACGGAGCTGCTTGCAGTGATCCCAACCAGGTGTACTTGAGTGTAGCATAACTAACAAAAATAACATATCAGTCATGATGATGAATATATCATATTGAGTCAGCTGTTGGAATTGAGTCAAGTAATGGATAACTGCATGAAATAGTTTAAGTCATTGGCGAATAATAGCAATAATTAGCTAAGAGAAGGCCTACTGGTTAAAGTTGAAATAGTGAGCTATTGGACAAATGGTGAAAAAAGCTTATGTTATAAATAATGGATAAATGATTGAGTTAGCTTAAAGTAATGAATGCACAGTTGAAATAGTATTGTGAAAATAGTAAATGGTTGAAATAGTTAAGAAACATCCAACATCTGGTACTTCAATTGTAGCCATTGCAAATGCAAACTTAACAAACTGACCTAAATGTGTTTATTTATTTAAACCAACCTAAATATCTACAATACTGCAACATTCATGTATTATCCAGTTTAAATCAAATCAAATTGGGTGATTGTCTGCAATCTGCCGTCCCTCTAGGAGCCTAGAACCCTCTCAACCAGGACACAATCACTCCTGGCTGGCAGGAGGCTGCGGTCTAGCTGGGAACTCTTGCAGATCAACATTTTTGCACATTGATGCCTAATAAAAAAATGCTGACAAGCACTAGCTTTGTGAGTGTTACTTTGTCTGACTCACCAAAAGTTGGGCCTACAGGTGTATCTACACTACAAACAATTGAAACCCTTTGAATGCACACATGAGATTTCCATTTGGGACTTAAAAACCCAACCGCTGCACCAGTGATTCGGGATGAATACATATTTATTTTGTATTTTATACTTGTTATACAAATCTGATCTGTTTTCACTTTGACATTTAAGTCTTATTGATTAAATCTACATGACAACCTCCTTCTAAAGAAAGGGTGATAGTTTTTAAAGGCCCTGTTTCTATACAGTATGTATATATGTTGCCATTAAAAAGGCATATGACATACGCTCAACATAGCTGTGAGTTATTTTTGGAAGCAGATACTCACACAATCTACATGCTCAACGTAATTGTTAAGGGGAATTTTAGAGGCATTGCTTTTGGTCAAAGACATGCTTTCTTTCCAGGAACACACACAACCTTTTCACAAGCAAACTGGATCTGCCAGTTAAACATTCACACTGCTGATCTCAACAATCCAAGTATTAAGCCAAAGTAATTCAATCAAGAGAGACTTTGTTTGCAGATATGCAAAAGAACAATATTTATTATACAACTGCATGAAAAAAATGTATGAGTCTTTTGGAGATTAGACTCCATCCAAATTAATACTTTTTAAAGGGGTAGAGAATAGGAAACATATATCCCGATGGAGTCTAGACACTGGTGGCGGCGGAGAAGAGACCGGGGACCAGACCGACGAGGCAACGGAATGGCCATCCGGGAGAAACATGAAGACTGGAGGCAGCAGGGGAGGTGGAGGGTTGAGCGCTTTCCTGAAACAAAAAACTGACACCAAAAGAAACCTATTTAAGCAGAGCTGTAGTGCTGTGATTGGTCCTTGAATTCCGTGGTCATGACTGATTGGTTTAAGTGAAAATATGGCTTCTAAACAGCTGATTTGATTTACGGAGAAAGAGTACTGATTGGGTTAACGACGTCTTCCTGAAAGAATTTGCGCTGAGCTTCATTTCAATCAGGAGAGACTTTGTTTGCAGATATGCAAAAGAACAATATTTATTATACAACTGCATGACAAAAATGTATGAGTCTTTTGGAGATTAGACTCCATCCAAATTAATATTTTTTAAAGGGGTAGCGAATAGGAAACATATCCCCCAAAACATGACGGGAATTATAAATTAGAAAATATGATTTGTGTACGCTAATCTCATGCGTTTGTAAAAGCCTACTAGCATATATACCTTATTACTTACCTCTTGCGGCAACAGATCGGAAACTAGAGCTATCGGTGAATTGATAGAACCCCCAAAACTGAAGTAAATAATTCCCGCAATTTGCGCTTGGCCGGCATCGACCACTCGGCCGGCATCGACCATTCGGCCAGTATCGACCACGCGGCCGCTTCGGCAATTCAGGCCAGGAAAAAGATGGCAATTCAGGCCAGCTACCACACAAACAAAATAAAATAAAATCAGACTAACTAAACTCCGACCACACGGCCGCTTCGGCGATCAGCCGGGAAAAAACTTTTTTTTTTTAAATATTTATATTTGCAGACAATTATATATTATACAATTTATATTTGTATACAATTTATATATTGCATATTTATTTTAAATTACTTACCTTAACTTACTAACCTTAACTTACTTTACCTGACTTAAACTTATAAACTTACTTACTTGAAATTACTTAACCTCAATTTACAACTTACTTAAAAATACTTACCTTAACTTACTTAAAAATACTTACCTTAACTTACTTTAACTTACTTAACGATGGCCGGAATGTCAATACTGGGCATACGTCACCACATACAAAGAATGTGCGACATGAGCGGCACACACCACAACCAGTTATATGCATGCTTACCGGAATAAGCTTCAAGATCTGGTAAAGTTCATTTATTAACTTGTTGCTTGCCATTATACAATTCTGACCTCCGCACGGGGTCCGGTTTACACCCTTAACATAACCTAGCTGACCTACCCCTCACGCGTATGGTTGTGGACTGCAAAACATAGTACATATGACATGCCAACATATAATCGACTCATGCTCGTGCAAAATCGACTCATTGAAAGTGAGAATATATCAGATTATGATAAAATACCACCAGTTATATGCATGATTACAATAGTTATGGTTTAGGGGATCTCTGGTCGAGAGAACAACATGACGTCAGGTGAAGATATGAGATTAGGCAGAGGATGTTCATCGTTGAGTAGGATAGAGGAGTACTTGGGACACCTTGATGGCAGCAAAATAGCAGGCCTTTTCCAAAATAGGTGACTATTTTAAATCAAAGACCCGAATACTGAGGTGAAATATTAGCTTTGATGAGACAAGCTTTAATTGATGGTTACACTACATTAAACATAGGGAAATTACCAGATTAAGACAAGGGAGCTAGTAAGAGCATTAGCAATGACATAGTCCATCATAGAAATAAAGCAGGAGAATGGGTCTGCTTGGCTACAAAGCTCCTTGGCTTTAAGCATGTTAGAATTATAAGCAGTATGATTTAAATGTAGCCAGATGCATTAGAAAGGCCACGTTCAACGTCAGTGATAATCTCACGTATTAATACTGTGATAAGATAATGCTCTACGTCGAGCAAGGTCCAATAAGGTCAGTTTAACCATGCTGCAAAATGGACAGTTTAAACATGCTGTAGAGAAAACAGATTTAACGTGCTGAATGATGATGTCTAGTGGACCATACTGCGATGACGTCATGTAAAACATGCTCAAAGATGAGACGTTGAACATGATGAGATCTTGTTAGAAGTGCGACAAAGAAGGGTCCTTGCTGCAAGATGAAATACTGTTAAACGTAATACAGAGATGAGAACCTGGTCATCTTGCTGCAAAGATGAGTTTGCGTTACATGCTTGATAGAATGATGAATAACCACCTCTTTGCCAGGTAAGATGGAACTACCGCTGCCATAGCTAGCAGGCGAATCCCCCCAAGCTAATGAAGCATGAGTAAAAGCAAGTTCACGCATCATTATTACAATTTAGCGTCTTGTACTGCTCGGGTACGAAGCCGATGCTAGCGCAATTTAAGGTGGAAGTTTAACAAACAGAGTGGTGATGAACCGACCTACCACCGGTTCCATGCATCACTTACCCGAGAATAGCCAGGCATCTGCGATTAGAAAAACGCAGCAATAAAGCACTGCATAGTGCTGCACAAGTTTAAAGAGTTTGGCGCAAACCGATAACATCCGGGCCGTCACGCAAGTTGCATAACCAGCAGTGCGACAGGCATGAAACGATTAAAACCTGTCGAGAAACGATTAAATAAATAGTTGATATGGTGTCATCGTACACAATAACACAATTAGTGCTGAGATATCTTACATCGGCTAAGCCTAAAACTTAGAACCACCAAGCAACATCTAAGGCTAGAAAACTAGCTGAAGCACTTTCTCAACCCTACTCCATACTGTGGCCAACTGATGAATTACGGACTCGAAAGTCATGATTGCGTTGATAGAACAAATGAATACATGCAACCATCCGTCTTGCGGTGTGTTGTGATTTGATGCGGTCAAAACTGTGTGCGCTCCTCTGATAACCGCACCCTTTGTACCTGTTGAAAGGTTCCTACCTAGATAGACAAGACTCGAAAGCACACTAGTGAAACCGGTGGAAATAAGTCCTAAAACCGATGATTGAAAAACTCTACAATCCTGTAATGATAGACCACTACCTAATACCATGATTAGTGCTCTACTTACCACGAGCATGAGCAAGAAGCAATAGCATGCAGCCGCAGAAACGATGAATAAAACGATATACATCAAAATGTTGATGCGAAAATAAATCCCCCATACACACTGCGTAACGTCTGCAATGAATTACTCCTAATGATGTGATAGCTCTGAAGATAACTTAACATGCGTTTTGCTTCCCAATAGAAAAGAAACTATCCTGTCCAATATGAAAACAATGTTGTAACCACTGACGTGCCACAATGTGAGATAAAAGCATAGACGTTACTCAACCTATTAACGATCAAATTGAATAGAATGTAGCATGTGATGCTGAACGTATGCCAGCCATAGATAAAAGAACAGAGAGGATAGACGTATTAATCCCACGATGGGGACTTTTTTCAGCTATATACCTATATAATATATACATATATAAATATATACCTATGAGTAAGTAGCCTATTGCTCATGATGATGTAAGGTTTAGAGTGGAGCTAATTCATATTTGAAAGTGGAAAGCTCATAATTCAATATAATTTATATAAAAATTATTACTAAAAATGTATTTTACAAAGTCTAGTCAGTTAATCATTTATATATCTATGTTCACACGATTACTTAAATGTCTACGTGTTTACATTTTTTAAACACGGGATATCTGTAATCAAAGTTCTCGCTTCTGATTGGTTAGTTCAGTCACGTGGAAATCCGAACAAGGAAGTGAGTGGTGTTCAGTAAAGTACCGTTCTCTTAATACATCCATTAAGGTACCGCTTGAGAAAGTTAACATCCTGCTGTTTAATATATACATGTATATATAGAGAGAGTAATCCACCACATACCGAACCCTCACGTTACTATGAGGAAATAGCTGCTTCCAATAACATGAACAGTAAACACATATAGGAGCTTAGCAAGAGTGTATACCGCCGTACACGTGCTTGTAATTAGGAACGTGAACGAAATGTTTGAGCACTCTATAAGCAAACCCAGAAGATGGAAGCTACTCGCCCATTATGCTCCCAATAGATGGTCAAGCCTGATGCATTAATCAGAAGATATAGAATACAGTAGGAAACCCCCGATATGCGGAGTAAGCCACGGGCGAAACCACAGATTTAGACCTGCCCAGGTTGGTGTTATTCTTCTCAGAATTCCCAGAGATGTGAGCCTTGTGACAGTTGAGGTGTCTTCTTAGAAAGAGACAATGCAGGTAAGAAAAAACATGTTTCTACTAATATGTACCCAGTTCTACTCTACTCTCCTTAGATGTACAGTAGTTATATATTTGGTATGTCCTGCTCCTCAGGTGTTGCCTATTTGGGAGCTTTCCATCCCTCTCCCAGCAGTGCTGATGATTACTCTGAGTCTCAATTTTCAGCGGTGGTTTAATCTACATTAGGTGCTCTAGCGAGCATTTGTGGCAGCAGAACTGTGTATGTGTGGTAGCATCAATTCATTGTTAGTTTGGGTCGTTTCATGGAATTTGGTGAGTTGAATAAAATATAGACTATCACCAGACTTATACTTTAATGTTAGATGTCAGGAGAGACTTGTTTGCAGATATGCAAAAGGTTTATTGTACATGAGCATGATAAGATGTACATGAGCATGATAAGATGCAGTATTAGAGTATTGGAGATTGGACTCCATTGTTATATTAATACATTTAATATAGGAGTAGGGAACCATGATATAACCCCCCGATGGAATCCAGACACATAGGTGGTGGCAAAGACTGAAGCCCAGACTGAAGGAGGCACCGGAGCGGCATCCGGAGAATCACGATGACGAGAGGTGGAAGGGGAGGAAGAAAGATGAGTGCCTTGCCTGAAACAACAGCTGAAGGCACAGGGAGAGAATCAGATTTAAAACAGGGTTGAGACGCTGTGATTGGTCTATGGAATCCGTGCCCGATTCTGATTGCTTATCGGGTAGGTGAACGCCTCCAGGAGCTGATTCGATTTAGGAATTATTTAGGAATAGGAACGATTCCATCTTGAAATACGGTAGCCCCTAAGGGACATACAGGCTATACTGCTCCGCATTTCGCGCTTTTCACTCAGTGTACTGACTGTGACGTATGCCAGGGAGGGAGGGGGAGAAGATTACTTGTGACTCACTGCCGGCAGATTTGAAAGTCTGTTGCGTCTATTATCGAGGACATGTAACTGAGTCGCCGAGGAAATTAAAACGACACTGTGACAGGCAAAGCAACAAGACCAAAGTTAATATTGGTGTGGCTTTTCCAAGATGGAAAGAACTCATGAGGAGCAAGGATTTTAAAAGGGACGCTGAAGTTGCCTTCTTTCTTCTTAACAGGTAATTCTGCCTATTTGTGTAAATTAGAAGTTTTATAGTTATAGTTTATACAACCCCAAATCAGAAAAAGTTGGGACAGTATGAAAAACACAAATAAAAAAAGAAAGTAGTGATTTCTAAATGTACTTTGATTTGTATTTCATTGCAGACAATGTGAACACAAAATATTTCATGTTTTGTCTGGTCAACTTAATTTCATTTGTAAATATACATCCTTTCCTGTCATTCAGACCTGCAACACATTTCAAAAAAGGTTGGGACAGGAGCAATTTAGGGCTATTAATCAGGTAAATTGGTTAAATAATGATGTAATTTGAAACAGGTGATGTCAACAGGTGATTGTAATTATGATTTGGTGCAAAAGCAGCATCCAAGAAAGGTCTAGTCCTTTAGGAGCAAAGATGGGCCGAGGGTCGCCAGTTTGCCAACAAATACGTGAGAAAATTATTGAAATGTTTAAAAACAATGTTCCTCAAAGAAAGATAGGAAGACATTTGCTTATTTCACCTTCAACAGTGCATAACATAATTAAAAGATTCAAGGAATGTGGAGGAATTTCAGTACGTAAAGGACATGGGCGCAAGCCTAAGCTGAACAACCGTGACCTCCGATCCCTCAGGCGGCACTGCATCAAGAATTGTCATTCATCTATAAGCGATATGACCACATGGGCTCAGGACTACTTTGGCAAACCTTTGTCAAGTACCACAATACGTAGTTACAGCCACAAATGCCAGTTAAAACTGTACTGTGCCAAAAGGAAGCCCTATGTTAACAGTGTCCAGAAGCGCCGTCGACTTCTCCATCTGGGATGGACCATCACACAGTGGAAACGTGTACTGTGGTCAGATGAATCAGTATTTCAGGTATTTTTTGGGAGCAATGGACGCCGTGTGCTCCAGTCCAAAGAAGAAAAGGATCATCCAGACTGTTACCAGCAACAAGTCCAAAAGCCAGGGTCTGTCATGGTATGGGGTTGTGTCAGTGCCTTTGGCAAAGGTAACTTGCACTTCTGTGATGGCACCATTAATGCTGAAAAGTGCATAGAGATTTTGGAGCACAATATGCTGCCTTCAAGAAGACATCTTTTTCAGGGACGTCCATGCATATTTCAACAAGATAATGCAAAACCACATTCTGCACACATTACAAAGTCCTGGCTGCGGAGGAAGAGGACACGGGTACTTGACTGGCCTGCCTGGAGTCCCGACCTGTCTCCAATAGAGAATGTGTGGCGCATTTTGAAGCGCAAAATGCAACAATTAAGGCCCCGTACTGTTGCCCACCTTAAGACTTGTTTGCAGTAAGAATGGGACAAAATTACACCTGAAACACTTCATCACTTGGTGTCTTCAGTCCCTAAACGTCTTTTAAGTGTTGTGAAAAGGAATGGCAACATTACAAAGTGGTAAATGCTTTACTGTTCCAACTTTTTTTGAAATGTGTTGCAAGAACCAAAATAGGAATTTTGTTTTTTTGAAACAAAAACAATAAAAATCATGAGGACCACATTAAATTATGTGCTGTTGTATTGTCTGCAATGAAATACAAGTACATTTAGAAAGTTGTTGCAAGATTTGGTTCTTGCAACACATTTCAATAAATGTTGGAACAATATATTGCAGGTCTGAATGACAGGAAAGCATGTAAATTTACAAATTAAATTAAGTTGACCAGACAAAACATGAAATATTTTGTGTTCACATTGTCTGCAATGAAATACAAGTCAAAGTACATTTAGAAATCACTACTTTCTTTTTTGATTTGTGTTTTTCATACTGTCCCAACTTTTTCTGATTTGGGGTTGTAGTACACTGGGGCGTTAAAGGATGTTGCTATTTTATTTAACTTCTTTTTTGTTTGTTAACTGACTGGCTTTTGTGTACATAGTTCAGCTCATAAAAAATGTGGGCAAAAACAAAAGTGTTGCGGTTATAATTTTGTTGAGAGTATATATATATATATATATATATATATATATATATATATATATATATATATATATATATATATATATATATATATAGGGTATATACCAAGGAAAACACACACACATTTTCTCTCAATGTCTTTAATTATGTGAATATTAACCAAAACATCAACAATATCCATGTGCTTTGATCAAAAATGAAACTGAATATTAGCATGCATGTGCTCACAGCATTAAGAAAAATGACACAGAATCAAGCGAACAGAAAGGACTTCTCATTTACAGTACAAGACTTACAATTGGCATTAAGCGTTCAAACCAAATAAATATCCATTTAAAGTGCAGCAAATACAGTTTGTGTACATAAACTGCTTCAGATAGATATAAACATAATGGTACAGCTCTCTGAGGTAGATGGTGGACAAGTTGATCAAAGTTACTGTGTTCCAAAATATGCTTCTGTAGGTTTCATTTCATTGCATGTGTTAAAGCCTTCCCTGACATGAAGTTAGTTTGAATCTATCTGCAAAGTAATCATAAATGCATCCTTCCTTCCTGTGTCAGTTTAGGGTGACACTTTATGTCAATGACAAATAATAATTGTAGGGCATGTGCATAATGTCTGGATCCTTAATGGATGGCACATAGATGTCCCAATTAACAATAATTCTGTTCTAAAAATGAATTCTCAGTTAATAAAAATAAATCATTTATATATTACAAAGGTTTCACACATTTTATCATTGTAGTGATTCAAAAAGAATAATTATTAATTAATAATAAAAACCGATGTGCAGATGTCCGTATGGTCCATGTAGCTTCAAATCCAAGAAATGCTGGAATGCTCGGCTACATATTTCATAGACATTTGTTTAGTGCAACTTAAACAAGTCTTCATTTTACACCCTTCATTTTAGACTGATAGCAGTTACCCTCCAGAAACTCAGAAAGAGACCTTCAAAGTCAATTCATTCAGTTTTCATTCAAAAAACAAATCTCCCCCTTACTTTACACATTACATTAACGTAAAGCCTCCACATCTGTCTCTACACGTTACATTAATGTAAAGCCTCCACATCTGTCTCTACAGGTTACATTAATGTAAAGCCTCCACATCTGTCTCTACACGTTACATTAATGTAAAGCCTCCACATCTGTCTCTACACGTTGTATTAACCCACATCTGCTGGACAATTATCTTTTTTACATTGCAAGTAATCCTTACTGTGACCTTTAGGGGTTTTACGGTTCACAAAACCCACGGTTCGGTTCATATCCCGGTTTTAGGGTCACGGTTTTCAGTTCTGTACGGTTCTTTTTATTTTTTCTTGCATCTTGTAGTTTGTGGGTCTTGTAGTTGACTTTTCAGTGAAGCAAAAGTTTTTCAGCTAAGCGTTATTGTTGTTTCTGCCGATGATTGGACATGGAGAATTTAACGCCTAATGATGGAGACAGCTGTAGGGACTCTGGATGCCTGGTTTAATCCCTTCAACCTTACTACTTTATTCCTCATTGTCACCAGAATCAAGTCATACATTACTGTTAATGCAGCTTTGACCTAAATTTTCTCTCAGATTCAAGGTTGTTTACATTCATTTGTGCTCGTCACATCATGTACAGTAAATCCTTCCAAAAAAGTTGGAGGCTTCTATAAGAAAAGTTGGAGACACGCCGAGAAGATGAGGAGATGGAAAAGGAGGAAGACCAGGGAGTGAGCAGGAGTGGCACCGCCGATGGAAGCGGCAATGTTGGGGAGAGTTGTGTTGGTGCTGTTGCTGGCGCTGTTGTTGTTGCTGGAATTTGAAGCTGGAGATAAGAACCCCACTGTATCAGCCAGGAAGGTTCGAAATTTGCTCAGTTTGGGGAATTGCATCACTACATCTCGTGTTTGTCTGGTGGTGTTTCCAGCTGATAACACTGCTGCCTGGAACCAAGAGCCGCCCAGCTTACACATCAACGGACCTCCAGAATCACCCTGAACAAACAGACATGCATGTTCAACATTTGTATGAAGTGGACATTCAGTCGCACCTTCCCATGAAACTACAGAAAATAATATTCTTTTTTTCTAGTTTCACTAAATGTGCTATATAGACAATACCTTCTTATAATTAGATAAATATAGAGTTAGATAAAAAGTGTGATACATCTCTCATGTTTGTGCAGTAAATTTAATGGATAACTCAACATATGGCCAACACGGGCACATTTACAGTGACGTTGGTCTCTGAGGAAATAAAACTTTAAAACATGAAGCTACAGCCAAGAGCCATGTTACACTTTAGTTTGTATGAGTTAAATAAAAAGGATATAACATGTTAATCAGTAAGCATTAGAGATGGTGGTAGGTGGAATTTGTTACCATTTGACAGAGCCAGGCTAGCTGTTTCCCCCTGTTTTCAGTCTTTATGCTAAGCTAAGTTAACCTACTGCTGACTGTAGCTTCATATCTACCGTACAGGCTTGAGAGTGGTATTGCTCTTCTCACCGAGCTCTCAGCAAGAAAGGGAATAAGCATCCAGAGATGCCTGTTTAAGGATCAACAAACTCCTGTTTAAACAGAGACATATGAAAGTATAATAATCTCCTGCTCTCATTAATCACCTTCTCCAGTGTAAAAGTTGTGGTACAAATGATGTCACTTGACGACCCGTTCCCACAATTTTCCACCGATGTCTGGAACTCCTGCAGAACTTGTTCCACTGAAGTTGGGAAAAATAAGAAATTGATGTGAATTGAAACATCTGAATCAAATCCAAATGACAGGAACACAGTATAAATGGGCAACCATACTTTGTTAGTGCCAAAAACAAGCCTAAATGTTCAGTGTAAAGAGGTGAATTGATGCAGAGGTAGCATTACCCCCTCCTTGCCCGGAGTTCCAGCCAGCAGCCCAGCACGTGGAGCCCAAAGCGAAGGTCTGTCCGTTGTCAAGGCAGATGGGCTGGATGTAGTTGGACAGGCTGGGTTGGGTTGACAGATGCAGCACTGCTACATTTGACCCATTCAGGTTGCTCAGGGTGATATTTGTCACATTCAGTGTCACCTCAAAGGGGTTAGATCCATTCTGTTTCAACCGACCCAACACCACAGTCCATTCAGACGGTGTTGGTGAACTGTGAGAGGTAAAATGAACTAAGTAAGGACTCAAGAAAAACATCTGATTGGTTTAAAACAAGGGCTGGGCCTCTACATGCGTTTTTTTAAAGGGCAGTGACGCTATTTTTAATCCAACATTACATTGAAGACTTTTGTTCTTAAATTTCTCAGAAATTATACAATCCGTGACATCGCTCCAGGTGTCTCACCTTGAGAAGCAGTTGGCGTTGCTCAACACGGAGTCAACGGCCACCAGAGTCCCACCACACATATGACTTCCATTCCTCTGTAGGCTCGCCATCCATGGCCACACACCAGCCGTCGCCACCGAGCTTCCTCCCAAAATACGACTAATACGGGAATTCATTGGGGCTTGGCCACAGACCACAGCTGGAGAAACAATCACAATCAGATTTATTGGAATTTGACTTAGTTAGTTTTATCATTGCTCTTAATGTACTTACACAGAAATAGACATACAGCTTAAAACAAGGACAACAAAGCTTATACAAAGGTAAACATGAAGTGGTATGTACACATAGAAATATAAAAGGTACAAAACCAGTCAAAAGTTTGGACACACTTTCCCAATGAGAAAGTGTGTCCAAACTCCTTAATATGTATTTAAATTAACAAAATATATAATTTGCAGGTACAGTGGATGTTCAGTGTGTTACAGGGTTATTGCACAGGGATTGTTTCTGACACTACGTGACTGGAGGTATGGGCCCGTCATAGTGACGATCTGTGTCTGGTTTTGTTTTGGCGTACAGTGTTCTGTAGCGCCTACCAGAGGACAGAGGTTGGAGCAGGGTTTATCCAATGGTTGTATAAAGAGAGGTTTGTCCAGGGTTTGATGAGCCTGAATTGATGTTTCCTGCCCGTAGGTAGACAACCAGATAAGATATAACTGTATTTATCCTTAAAGGAAATTGTTGTGCATCAGTTGCAATACAAAGTGCGAACACAGCAAATACAAAATGATGCACACAACATTGTTTGGAGTTTGATGGAAAAGTGCCTTCATAATAAAATCTTGGGTTTGACTATTTCCCTCAATATGAAAACCATACAGCTTCAATAAAGAGCTGCAACAAGCTGATACAGAATATATAACCAGTGTTAAAATGTAACTACTCTAAGTACATTTACTCAAGTACTGGACTTAACTGTTGTTGTTGTACTTTACTTGAGTATTTACATTGTCTGCCACATGTACTCCACTACATCTAAGATGATATTGTACCGTTTACTCCACTACATTTATCTGACAGCTTCAGTTACTTTTCAGATGACAGTTTTTAACCCCTTCCTGTCCAGTGAAAAGCATGTATCTCCAGATGTGTTGATGTTGAATGTTTGTGATGAATGGAAGGATAAAGTGTTTCTTTATGTGTTGAGAAAATGTTTCTACTTCTTAAGCTAAATAAACTCTTTAAAAGGCCTTTTTGGATCAGCTAGAAAAAGCATCATCAGAAAGCTGAAAACATGGCTGTGTTTCTGACACCATGAAAAGTTTAAAAACCTTTTAAAGATACATGGTTCTCACAGGACAGTGACACTACAAACAAATGATGATCTTATAGAATATATCGAATATAATTCATTGCTGTAGATTAAACCATCCAACAGGAAATAAAGGAGTTAAAATGGGCCCGACCTTAAACATCTATAGCAGTAAAATGCAACATACACATTAGTGCAGCAGTAATATTAATCCAGAAACATCAGATACTGACAGGACACATTTTACAGCACAAAATGGACTTTTACTTTAAGTACTTTAGGTTAATTTTGCTGGTAATACTTTACCATGTTTTTACTTAAGTAAGGTGTTACTACTACACTACTGTAAATATGAAAACATCTAATTTTAAGTAGAAATTTAAGGTTGAAGTCTGGACATGACAGACACTCACGTTTGGCAGTGGTGGTTGTAGGGAGGGTGGTTGGAGGCGGGGGCAGGCCAGGACATCTGATGCTGAGGTCACTGTCAGTTCCAGTGGACGTGAAGGTGACAAAGCCCGGCTGGCTGCTGGTGATCTGGCTGTTGATCCAGGACTGATATTGGGACACTCTGGTGTAGACTCCTGGGGAATTAGGCTGGGCACAACCTTTTCCAAAACTTACGATTCCCTCCAGGATCCAGCGGCTGCCCTGCTTGCTCACCAGCGGACCACCTGAATCCCCCTTTAAGAAGAGAAACATTTAGGAGAGAAATCTTTGCAGGAGATTAAATCTGACACCAACACAGGCGTAAAGATGTTTACCTGACAGGAGTCCTTCCCTCCAGCACGTAACCCGGCGCAGATCATGTTGTTTGTGATTGAGCCCACACCATAGTCACAGTTACACTCTCTGTTCCCCACGATTGGGACATTCACCTCCATTAGGTTTCCTGGAGGAGGAAGGGAAACTAAAGAGAAACAAATACAGTAAATAAACAGCACATGTGATGAATTATGAGTGTTTGATTACTACATCAGTAGCTCTATGAATCTAAAGGACCATGTCTTTATCCATTAAAGGTAAAATTAGGAGGTTAAAGTTAAACTTCTTAAGTTTAAGATGAAACTTCAAAACAAAGAACTGAAACCTGCTAACCCTCTCAAATTGACAGATCATAGACAGGGACGAGTAAAAATAATTAGTTAGCATTGATCTTCTGATGTTGTTAACGCTGTTTATGCTGTTTACATCACCTATTGAAGATTTCCATGAAACATGCTGTAAATATTTATGTTCCCAAGAGGATGAATCCTAATTTTTCAGCTGACCACTGAGCGTTTCCTCTCACCCCCTCTAATTTCTAAATTAATGTGAAAATGTATCTGGGAATCTTTGACCACTAGTAACACTATGTTTTACAAGTAAATCCCTGTGTTGTTATTACCATGTACAGGCAAGGGGTCAGATGTAGCTACATGCACCAACAAAGACAATGAAGAAGAAGACGGATTGCAACCGAACATGGATGAAAACTATTTGAAATGTTTATTTCAAAATTGGCATTTGCAAAGTTTTTTTTTTTTGTAATGAAGATAACACATTCAACACTTTGTTAGACCTAAAGGAGACACACAGTGTGATTTGGTGAGAAACTTCACTTTAAACTCCACAGGTGAACTTTAGTGACCTTTCCTCGAGCACCGTCACCAGAACAAACCCTTTACTGCAGAGGCTCCTTGCAGCAATTTATCTTGTGTATCGTGGGGTGTTTTATAAAATATTTTTTAAACTTAATGATATTTCTAAAACTCTGTTTTGTTGCTTTATGGGTAAAGGAAGGTGGTATTCATTTTTGCATTTAAATGTCTGAGTAAACTCAGTTGTTGTCAACATTGTATTGAAAGAAGTAAATGTAACCTAGCTGCTTTCTGACCCACCTCCCAATGCAATGTCGCCCCAGCCGGTCACCCAGGCGCTAACGTTGCTGAAGAAGGTGCTGCCTGGAGCTGCCAGGCAGACAGGAACAATGAAGTCTGTGAAAGTCACCGGTGAGGAGAGCTTCAGGAGGCAGAGGTCGTTGTCCTCAGTTAAGGAGTTATAGTTAGGATTTCTGATGACCTGTGTTACCGTCCGAGACACCCCATTGGGGTTGGGTCCCTGTAGACTCTGGAGACCCAGAGACACAGTCAGACTGGCTGGGATGCTAAAGAGAAACAAATCAGTGCAAAGAAGTTAAGAGCAGAGCAGTTAAGAAAACACAAAAACTACCTCCTAAGAGAATCTGCCCCTTAGTGCTTACCTTGAGAAGCAGTGAGCAGCAGTCAGCACCCATTCACTGTTAATGAGGGATCCTCCACAGAAGTGTCTCCCAGATGATTGCAGGCTGGCTTGCCAGGGCCAGTTACCCGGAGGGGCGTTCTGTCCTCCAACAATCCTGGTGTTGAGCGGAGTTATACCACACACTGCAGAGAGACAGACAATAAGAACACAGTGAGCAATACTCCCCTCTCCCTGGATTACCACTGAGCACTGCTGGGATTTGGGTGACAGTAGATCAGTCAGTAGGGAGAGGGGTTGGGAACTGGAGGGTTGCTGGTTTAAGTCCCCATACGGACCAACGTATGGTGGTGGACTGGTAGCTGGAGAGGTGCCAGTTCACCTCATGAGCACTGCCAAGTTGCTCTTGAGTAAGGCAGCAAACTCCCAACTGCACTTTCCATAGGCAGCCCCCTCACTCTGACATCACTCCATTAGTGCATGTATAGGTACTGAGTGTGTGTGTGTAATTCAGGCCTGTGTGTAATAACAACAGAGTGAAAACATTGTAATTTCCCTTTGCAGGATTGATAAAGTATAAATTACTATTATTATAAACTGTAACTGTTGGTTGAGGATTATAATCCTGGAATGCTCTCAGGTTTCTAATCCAACAGTCCTAAGTAACAGAGGAGAAACTATTCTTATTTCAGTTTAAGTCTACACATTTCATTGCTTTTACTGGGTTTGACAGCAAATACTAACAACAATGAAGATATAAACAAAACAACTAAAGTCCAACAACATGTCGACAATCTGGTGAAAGTAAAGAAGTGTGCATAAAACTGACTTACCATCTAGTTGTGAGTGAGACTCTGAAAAATAGGAAACAAACACAAAATCACATTTAAAACATATTTATATTTACTGATGCCTAATGTACGGAAGCTGAGAACGGCCATTGATTTTTTTTCATGCACTGTTTTCTTCTGATAACAACTTATTAAATCGTTATCTCGATATAACAAAGTTTGTTTTCTCAAGATTTTTTTGTTTTGTTTTCTCAAGACGTTTTTTTATGGATTTTTTTTTTGTTTTTTGCCTAAGACACCCTTCCATTTAACCCGGGGAATGGGGCTCCATAAGCGGATAGAGGTCTCCCGTTTCTCCCTCCTCTTCTCCAGTCAAATACTTTGGAAAAATCCCACTAAAACAGCCTTCAATTTAATCCGGAGAAGAGGAGGGACAAACGGCAGAACTATTTACGCTCATGGAGCTCCTCACCCATTCAGTATTGCTTTCATAAAGTTGTGGGACTCACAAGACAGTATATATATACAGATATTATACAGATATATACAGATATACAGTATATATATATATATATATATATATATATATATATATATATATATATACAGATATTATACAGATATATACAGATATACAGTATATATATATATATATATATACTGTATATCTGTATAATATCTGTATATATATATATATATATATATATATATATATATATATATATATATACATCCAGGAAAAACACGGCGTATTTTTGTATTTTCATTGCGTTTTTAATTTATAAAAAGTTAAATAAATAATTAATTTAACATACAAATATTAATGATTAATCGATAATTGATCATTAATTCTCCCGGCGATCGACGAAGAAAATGTAATCAAATTCCCATCCCTAATACAGATATACAGCATATATATATATCTGTATATAAACTTATTTGTGTTTTTTTATATGTGCAAAATGTTTTACTGTACCTTATAAAATTAAAGTTCATTGTGTGGTAAAAAAACAAAAAAGAAGTTCTACTGGAAAAAGTTCCAGTACAACCCCACCCAGTCTTAATCTTACATCTATCTATAAATTGCAGGAATGTCTGTCTGTCTACCTGTCTGTCTGTGTCTGTGTGTCTGTGTGTTATGCACATATCTCTCCAACCATTAGTCCAATGGATTTCAAACTTGGAAGGTGTCTTGCTACGGGCACGATGAAGTGTGGAGCTGAAGACTCCGGAAGTGACGTAATAATTACTGCTCCGCGTCTGTGAAAGATTGCTGCACGTTGTGAGTGAGAATTTATACTATAAAAATACCAATAATGAAAGAATAGTGTTTTATGCTAAGCACTTTGATTTGCATTGTATATACTATATAAACAACCTAGAGATGAGTGTTTAGAAATACAGCCTAATGGCTTGTTTGACTACTTTGCATTTGTTTTGACTTGTTGATAAGCTATTTAGGCCTACAAAGAGAAACATTGTTTATTTTATTTTCCATGCATCATTATTTAAAAGTTTCATTTTCTAATTTTGCAGTTGATGAATGTTAATAGCAAAGACTAAAGGGAAAAAAACATGAGCATATTTATGTGTGGTTTAAAGGTCCCTTGAAAAAGGTCCCTTGAAAATTTCACTTTATGAGGTTTTTTAACATTAATATGAGTTTCCCCAGCCTGCCTATGGTCCCCAGTTGGCTTGAAATGGTGATAGGTGTAAACCGAGCCCTGGGTATCCTGCTCCGCCTTTGAGAAAATGAAAGCTCAGATGAGCCGTTCTGGAATCTTGCTTGTTATTTCATTGAAAATTTGGCCAACCCATGAGAGAGAGAGACATCATGGCTTTCAAACAAGCAAAGTGGCAGTTGGTCAAGTCACGTCAATTTATGGTAGGCCTAACATGTCAATTATTATATTCATAAGATGATCCTCATATCAATAACCATGGTTACAGCTTGTAGTCATCCTAACCTTTGTAGCCTTTACTGAGAGACTACCTTTTCAAAACTAAGAAGGGACTAGTTTTAGGAAGTATTTTCAGGAAATTAAAAGGATAAGCAGATTGTTGCAGAGGTTTTTCTTCACAGAGTAAGATGTATATAGCTTTGTTTGAGTATCTGTGCATATACAACATGTGTTTTGGCATTTTTGGCACATTTCTACCTCAGCCTACTGGACACAGACACACTTACGTTTTGCATATTCTGCTAAAATAGAGACCATGCCAACAATCTCATTCAACCATTTCACAAGCTGAGGAGTTGGTGGTGACATGTGTCAGAGGGTATCAGAGGTCAGAAATGATGAACCAATCAGTCGCCTCTGCTCCTATAGGCACCTTGGTGTTCATATGGACACCTTTGGCTGGAAGGCCCATGTTATCATTTATATATTATGTTATCATTTAGAGCAGACATTCACGGTGAATCAGAGGGTTTATGTTATACAAGGCTGCATTACAGAGCATATTCATATATATCTGCATGGCAATATCTAAAAACATCTCATTTAAAGCTTGCTTGTCAGGTGACTGCCATGAAGGTTGTTGAGAGGAATAGAAACCAGTCTATCTCGGCAAGCACAGAGAATATGACCTGATCTATCTTTATTCTCCATGCAAAGTATGAGTTCTTATACTCTAGCAGAAGATATAGGGTACCCCAATGCAAACTTAACATTTCTAAACTATAGGCCTATTCGGACCTACCTCAATTAAAACTTGAAATAATGTTGCTTGAGGCTACAGGGGTTTTGCAACAGCTTCATAATATGATGCATATAGGGTTGTGTGTAGGTTGCTCTTGTCACCGTTTGTGAAAGATGAGCAATAGATTGTGGCTGTGTGATGTGCTTCAGTCTGGCTACATATCACTTTTTTATTTTTATTGTAAGTATATGTCAGCTGTATGATAAAACAATATGTCAAGTGTTATGTGTGAAGAATTTGAACTCAAGGCAGATATCTACGGTGGCCGACAGGGGCAAACGCCCTGTAGCTTAAGAAAACACAAGCAAATTAAGAAAACAACTTCATTCATTTGACAACACATGCGCAGCATTCAGCAAACGCACTGCAAATACACACAACACAACCAAATACATAAACGCGCTGCAAAAACACACAACACAACCAAATACATTTAAACGCGCTGCAAATACACACAACACAACCAAATACATTTAAACGCGCTGCAAATACACACAACACAGCCAAATACATAAATCGCCGTGGGGTCGAAAATCAAGCTGGAACAGCTCCCTCTAGAAGCCTGGAGAACTTCCGTTGTGTAATCTGGATGCAGCTTTTTTCTGTTGCATTTGTTTTCGGGGTCTTCTTTCCTTTTTGCATCGTCTGTGTATCAGCGCGTTTATGTATTTGGTTGTGTGTCGTAGGTCTATATCAAACATATCGTTGGAAAAGTCTCAACCTCCACAGTAACATATGTCAGTCTGAAGAGGATACATTACTCCTGCTTTGAAATATTGACCTCTGAACCTTGAACTATTATTACTTATGGGTCCACTAACACATCATTAATGTGTCACTAGATCAAGGGAAATTTCCTGAGTCATGGAAACTTGCTAGTGTCATTCCTATACTTATAGGTGGTAACTCCCTTCTTACATCTAATTACCGACCTATTAGCATTTTGCCAACAGTATCTAAACTTTTTGAAAAATTGGTTGCTAAACAAATCACCAATCATCTTAATTGCAGCTCTTTTCCTTTGCACTCAATGCAGTTCTGATTTAGGGCTAATCATTCTACAGAGACAGCAACATGTTATTTTCTGGAAAAGGTTAAATCAAATATGGACAAAGAAAGGAAAGTGGGAGGAATTTTTTTAGATCTTTGCAAAGCATTCAATACAGTTAACCATTCAGTTTTACTGCACAAACTTCATGCATTTAACTTTTCCTCAAAATGTATTAGCCTTGTTAATTCTTACCTTTTCTCTCGTTCACAAAGTGTAAGAATTGACCAATATAATTCTACCCCCTTACTATTATCAACTGGTGTACCACAGGGTTCAATTATGGGTCCAATTCTTTTCAGTCTATACATTAACAATTTACCATCTTTGTGTAAGAACTGAACTTACAGACACGGATATCTCTGCATTTATTTGTGAATTGTACTTACAGACACGGATATCTTTGCATTTATTTGTGAATTGTACTTACAAATACGGATCTCTGCATTTATTTGTGCATTGTTTTTCACGAGTTACAAATGGTTATGATACTGTTTTAGCACCATAGAAGATGTGTGTGGCTTTTTCACATACATGCTGTCTCCCGTCACTTCATGGAGCTTCTCAACTCCGAAAACTTTGAAGCAAATTGTCAATTCGGCATCGATTTTCACAAGACTGCCTATATTCAAAATCTAAACAGTTCATTTCTCGCCTAAAACGTTATCAGAAGTGACTTTAATGATGAATAAGATAGTGAAAATGGTTAAAAATGTCCCGCTATTGCTCTGTCTGCAAGTACAGCAAGATCAGGGTTGGCAGTGGGCATGACTTATAATTTCACAGCCCGATTTGAAGCCACTGCAGTGGCCGTGGTTTCCCTGTGATTTGAATATTTTCTAAATATTTAGCTTTACACTTAGCAACACATTTAGATTTAAGATTTAGATATATATTTAAGATTTAGATTTAGATATAAGATTTAGATATATATTTAAGATTTAGATTTAAGATTTAGATATATATTTAAGATTTAGATATAATATTTAGATATATATTTAAGATTTAGATTTAACATTTAGAAATAATATTTAGATATATATTTAAGTTTTAGATTTAACATTTAGATATATATTTAACATTTCAATTCAATTCAATTTTATTTATAGTATCAAATCATAACAGGAGTTATCTCAAGACACTTTGCAGATAGAGTAGGTCTAGACCACACTCTATAATTTACAAAAAACCCAACAAATCCCCCAAGAGCAAGCACTAGTGCAACAGTGGTGAGGAAAAACTCCCTTTTAGGAAGAAACCTCGGACAGACCCAGGCTCTTGGTAGGTGGTGTCTGACGTGCCGTTGGGGTGCATCACAGTATAGTTAATAAACAGTGGCATTTAGATTTAGATATAACATTTAGATTTAGATTTAACATTTAGATTTAGATATAATATTTAGATTTAACATTTAACATTTAGATTTATATATATATATATATATATATATATATATATATATATATATATATATATATATATATATATATATAATTTCTGTCTCAAATGTGAGGAAAGTGAGCAAAATGTTGAAAATTTATCAGCTAAAAAAGTGTAACCGGACTTTTACATTTGGCGCCCCATAAGTTACTGTCCAGTCACTTAACTTTATGTTTTACTTTTTGTTGAAGCTAAATTGACCATAAGCCTAGCTAACTAACGTTACATAAAGCTGACATTAGCGGTTTATTATTGGCTTTAACAGGGACTAAACACGTTCGATGGGCATATTGAATCACATTTGACTTTGAGATCAATGCAATTATCAATATCACAAGTCATTTTATTGGTACCTTTCCATTTCATGTTTATAGCAAGGACTTTGGTAAACTGTTAGTTGTTTTTTTGTTTGCTTGCTTGTTTGTTTCACTAGTTATCCCTCATTAGCAACTTGTTTGCAATACTAAAAGTACTTGTGTGTACATTGTGTGTCTGTTTTTTATGTTGGTGTGATGTATAGTGGCAGATCAGAAAACGTGGGCAGGAGTTGTGAGAGAAGGCAATGCAGAGATGAAGGACATCATACCACATATCGGTCTCTGCTGTGCTAGCTCGATGGTGTTTTAAACCACCAACTTAGCCTTCAAGGCAACGCAGCGACTGCCGTCTGCAACCATAACCATTGCCTAATCAAGGGGGTAAGCGTGCCTCCGCAGAGCGAAGCCGCTTAGCGCCATTTTAATGCTACGAAGCACTCACCCCCCGTTAGCATTCCATTGACTGCCATTCATTTTGGCGTCACTTTGACAGCCAATAACTTTACATCTGAAGCCTTTAAAGACTCTATTTGTCCATCGTTTATTTCTAAAGAAACACAACAATGTATAAAAGGCTCCATTACCTTGTATCTCATGTTATGGCTCCATAGCAGACGTTTTTGTAAAAATAGGCTAACGATTGTGTCATAACCACGCAACTTACTGTCAAATAGTAGAGGAATTACCATACAGTACAGGAGAAGCTTGCAGGCAGTTTCGACTCACATTAGATGTTTAGTTTAATTGCTAATATTAACTAGCATTTAGTTAGCAATAATTAGCCTGTACCTATGTTATCTCCTTACATATACCTACGCTCTCCGTCTCTGCAAGATTGGGAATGATTGAGATTTCTCTTGGCACAGCTACCAGAAGACTTACAACGTTCAGACACGTTGCTCACATCACATATACAGCAAGCTCAGTTTGCAGCTGTGCAGTAACGCTCAGCTATCACAGGAAAACAGAGATGGGAAGTAACGAAGTACAAATACTTCGTTACTGTACTTAAGTAGATTTTTCAGGTATTTTTACTTTACTTTACTATTTATTTTTGTGCCGACTTTTTACTTTTACTCCTTACATTTTTAACACAAATACCGGTACTTTCTACTCCTTACGTTTTACAAAAGTGGCAACAGGCTTTACAGCACACACACACACATCCCTCGGATGCATCATAACTTAATAAGATAATACCATGGACGTATTAATATAACACATGGTGAATTACAACCATTAGCTAGCGCTATTATTTATTACAGCTCGCTACGTGACCTCGGGAGAACAGTCATGTAAGTGGGCGGCGCAGTCCCGCGGGTCTGCTCGCGTCCATTATGCGCGTTCATCATTTCTAATTTAATAATTCTGTATTCGCTACTAGTAAATGTTAAAAATGTTAAAAACATGACATTTTAAACAAGGAACCTTTAAGTGTTCGGACTGGTAAGTTTATATACCCTGAAACAAATTATTCGCTGAAATATAGACGTTTCTTTCACCATGTAAGTCTATGTGAAAAAGTCTTTCTGGGCCATGGAGAGCAGTACCACCGCTATCCGCTAAGCCCATGGTGGCATATAGACTTGGCGCTGCTCCTGGGGGCTTGGCTGGGAAGCTCTGACATTTGGACCTTCGGGGTTTCCGTGGCCCTGGATCTGACGTGAGGTCACTTAACGTTACTAAGCAACAACAAGTTGCATTCTTTGCACAGTCTTTCCTTTCTCGGAACTAGTTAGTTACCTAGAGTTTGAACTAAGTTTTATAAGTAACGAGATATGAAACGTTACTAAACAGACCTAAATAACACTACTTCAGTGTTTTCAAGTCTGTCCCTGAAGCTACTGCCACGTCGGGTGATACTGCAGCTGCCACCAACGTTAGCCTACTGTTACCTGGTAAGTGAGAGTAGCCTAGCTTATATGATACCGCGTTCGCGCGCGCGTGTGTGTGCGTGCCTGTGTGTGTGTGTCTGTGTGTGTGTGTACCTGCGTCTGAGTACAGCACTAAACAGAATACAATGTTTATATGTCCTTGTTTCAGATGATGAGAGAGACAGTGAGAACTCCTGGCCTTCATTAGGTCAATGACTATGCAATATTAGAGTAAATTCTTAAATCTTAAATATGCATTGCTTTACACAATTAAATGACTATATGGTAATGTTAGTTAGCAATGGACAGATAATTAACTAAAATAGAAAGAGTGGAGCTTTTTTCTCCTTCCGTCTGCTTTTTATGCATTTGTTAGCCATGGTGTTGAAGATTGTAAACTGTTTCTTAAATACTTTTGAGTAAATGTAGGCCCTTATCAGCAGATTTTACTGCTAATCGATACAAAAGTTGTATGATGATGCTAATTCATGGTTTTGTGTGGCAGTGGGGGGGTGTCGGTTAAATGGCTTATTTGTGTGATGTGATGTCCTGTTGCGTTCAGGTTCGGTTGCGTTTCTCAAAAAGTTAAATCTGTCTCATCTTTTCTCAACTCTAAGTGTTGTTTTTCCAGGACTTTAAATTAACGCCATCAATACTTAAACGTCTGTTGCCCGTGTACAGTTGGTATTCAGAAACGTCACAGTACCGACTGTCTGGGGTGTCGCTCTGGGACAGGCGAGTATGAGGCTGGGAGGGGAAAATCACAGTATACTCACTACAAAAAAATAGACTACACCACTGGTTAGTTGTACTCTAAAAGTATGCAGAACTTACATGTAGATTCCTTTAAATGTTGATTAAAAATGGAACTGGATCTGTGAATTATTACAGAATCATAATTTAATTCAGAATCTTATTAACCTGGAGTCCCAGTCTCTGTCACAATAATTATATATGTAATGTTTTAGGCCTTTTTGGCAGAAATCCATTTAAAATGTAGACAATGGCATATATACATAAAGAGCCTTTTCTCCGTGGCTACTGAAGTTTCTCAGCTTGCACTCTAGTAACATTTGTGGTCCAGGTAGCTTTGCATAAAAAATGGTTGTCATTCGCAAGGCTACTTTTACTTTTATACTTTAAGTACATTTCCAAGACTGTACTTTGTTACTTTTACTTGAGTAAATAAGTTAAATCAGTACTTCTACTTTTACCAGAGTATTTTTTAACACAAGTATCTGTACTTCTACTTAAGTATGTGAAGTGAGTACTTTTCCCATCTCTGCCGGAAAAGTGCTTCTAATAGACTTCACTGGTCTCCGTCAAAAACAACGGCATCACTTTGTCCATTTCTTTAACTGTCTATGTACCTAATCCTAGTGCCTTCCAGGCAGCGCTGCCTGGAAGACGACGTTGGGGGCTTTAACACCAAACTCTGTGTGCTGCAAAGAGTCTGCCCTCAGGATTATCAGTAAACTTTTTTCTTTCTTTTTACTTTATTGACAAATTGTCAAGTTTCCAATTGACTGAAGATATGTTATTGTTACATTATGTTGTTAATAAATGTTAAAATTTGACAATGTAATGTGGTACATTGCGAACAAAGGTCAGATAATATATTACATACATGTCTAGTCTAAATGGCATAGCAACCTGTGCTTTAAAAACAGGAAGTAAAAATCAAGAAATGAATCGAATTGTGACCTTAGAATCGAAAATGTAATCGAATCGAGCTTTGGAGAATCGTGACACCCCTATTATACACAGTCTTCCATCTTAAAACTGCAGAAACGTAATTCATTTTTTACACTAAATATAGAATTTGTGAGGCTGTGTCAGTTTTTATGACTTCATAACCAGGGAGGAGGAGGAGGAGAAGTAGTGATTTATAGTGACTGACAGGCTCTAAAGTAGCCTATTCATTCAGACTGGACAAATCTGTAATAAATTATCGCTTCACATTTATGCCCTCCAGATAAAGTTACCATTCAGTCTTAATTAAGCTACAAGTTCAGTGCAAAACGATCCGATTAATTTCTGAAGCTCTAAAAAGATCCAAAGATTTAAGGTTTGAGTTTTTCTCTGCAGCATCTCAGAGGGAAATATCGCCCTTTTATTCCACTGCATTTATCTGATAGTTACTGCACACTTTGCAGATTCATTTCTTTGGTTGTTTTGACCTCCTAGAAACATTATAAACTGACACAATAACTTTTGGACTTTAAAAGAGTTTTAGAGAATTTACTTGACCTGGACACTAAATTTGATCACTTTCATACATTTTACATCTTTTGCACTTCCTAAATTCTTTTAATCTACAGCGTTTCTACTGATTTTATTTTATTAATGGTCCTATTTAGTTATATAATAAAGCACTGTGTGTCAGAAATGTGCTGTATAAATAAACTTGCCATGCCTTTTATTCATGAATACTTTGAATCATTAACGTGCACTCAGTGTGACAGGGTCACAAAGTTGGTAGTACTTTTTATTTACTTCAAAAGTAGCATTTTGAATACAGGACTTGCACTCGTTTTACTTCACTACTTACTAACTTAATTCAGTAGATCTCAAACATGATTGGTTCAGGTGTGTGCAGTGAGGAGGGTCCTTACCGTGTGTCAGGAGAGTCAGCAGAGCCACCGCACCGATCACCTTGTAGAGAGCCATAACTGTAAGTACATACCATCAGATCTACTCTGGCATTAATAATCTTCTTGTGCCCTTCCCCTTTCTCTCTCAATACCTCCCACAAAGTAACACAAACATTGTTACCTGTCAAAAGACTCGCCCAACCCCTCACTGCAAACCACCTGTTTAACCGGATACCAAACATGTCCTCTCTAAGCTAGTTATTGTAGCTTCACACAAGTACTGTTCTTATTACGGTATGTATTTTTATTTAATGCCACGTTATAGTTCTAGTCCACTTGTACATTCACACTTTTTTTACATTTATTTCACATTTGTAGTAACTATAAATAAAATACATGAATAAAATGCAATGAATTGTTACAAATGAAACCTTCTGACTTGTGAGCTCTTATAAAAATCAGTGTTGTGTCTCAGTCAAAGAGACATTTCTCCTCTAAACTTCTGACATTTCATCTCATATTTATATATTTCACATTTTATAGAAAGAATCAAAGATTGGAGAAAAGTCCATTAATCATCGGATGACTCCTCAGATTTGTCTGGTGACCCTTTGGAGTGGCCCGAGCCCTAGGTTGGGAACCACTGGGCCAAACTATCTAACTGTAGATAAAGTTTTTAAAGTAGCGCCACCTGGAGCAGCTACAACAGTAACATGCTGCTCTCACGTTGATGCTTCAGTATTAATATATAATAATGTCACATAGAATCAGATATCAGTCACAGAGACACTTCACTGCACTACATGTACTTTTACTGCATGGCGCAGAGAAAACTTCTGTACTTTTACTGCTGATACTTTCACTGCATTTTACTGACTTTTTATATAGGACTTTGACTGGAGGACTTTTACCATGTTTTTACATTACTATATCAATACTCTGAAGTACAGAAATACTTCTTTAGCCACTGTTTAAAGCACTCGATGAGGTCCAGTCAACGCGTCAGTGCTTTTGTTTATTTTACCAAGTGGATGGCTCAGGTCCCGCCTCCAGACATGTTGAAGTCAGGAACAATACTGAGTGCAGGCAATAGGCTGCGTGTCGTGCAGCGCATCTCACTTGGCAACATTCCTGTATCTCCGCACAGGTTCAATGTGACTCGGTGATGGCCCCCAGACCTCCTGTCTTACCTTCCAGGTGTGTTCACATACAGTCCTGCTCACCATTATTATTATCGGCCATGAAGTTTAAGTACATAATGTGGAATATCTCCTGAAAATCAATTAAATTTTGTCCCCGGAAGGACAAGTTCATGGTCGACGGGAAAGACACATTAGAGCTAAACAACCACTAAAACTTGATAGTCAACAACATCGTGTTTGGTTTTATTTGTGTCAGATTTACACAGTGGTGGCAGACATGCCCTGATCTTTTTATTCAAGTAGAAGTAGTACTACCACATTGTAGAAATACTCTGTTACAAGTAAAGGTCCTGCATTCAAATACAAACGTACTATTAGCTAAAAAATACTTAAAGCATCAACAGTAAAAGTACTCATTATTTAGCAGAGCCCCGGGTTGGCATCCGACCCGTGGCCCTTTGCTGCATGTCATCCCTTCTCTCCCCGCTTTCCTCTTCATTCATACTATCAAATAAATAGCATTAAAAAAGATGGTCAAGGTGGAGCTCATTTGAACTGCTTTTAAACCTGTTTAATGTTTCATTTATAAACGCATCATATTTTATTTGTTGATCATATGTTTTAAATTAAAAACATAAACTGGTGTAGTGTATTTTCATATAAAACTATTACTATCATTGTAATGTTTATCACATTGATGTATTCATTAATTTCATGCTAAAACCAGAAAACTAAGATAGTAGGGACAGAATCCTGTGGAGCTATGAGAAACGAGACACCAGGGCCTCTTGAGAGGAAAGGTTTCAAGATGATTAGAGACTTAAAGGTCAGCGATTGGGAGCTGACCAGTGAACCCATATGATGTGGAATGTGTCGAAATAACATGAGAGGTGAACTGGTGAACTCTGATAGGAGGATTCGTAATGTAATCATTTGTTATCACTTAGACTATGTATTTGGTTTAGGGATAAACCTGAAGGAATGTTAAAAGATAACAAATAAGGGAGAAGTTTGATCCCTAACATGTGGTTTACATCTAGTCATGCTTGGGGGGTAGGATGACTGCCCTTTAAGTAGGGGAGCAAAGGGACAGAGCTTCAGACTAAGTTTTTGGCTGCGTTGGTCTCCATGCTTTGCATGTTAGACGCTGGAATCATCTTTGAAATAAATCTTGATATTACTCAAGCAGTGTCTGCGACTTCTTCATTTATACACCATCTACAACGATACACCTGACATGACACTGGCAAACTATAGTTGTAGTGCAGTAGAAGTATTATACTTCAGAAAAAAAGGTTCAACATTGTATTTAAGTGCAGTACTTGAGTAAATGTACTTTTTTACACCACTGGTTATTACTTTATAATTGTGCAGTGCTTTGCTTTTAAATCAACCAGTGAGACACACAGGATGCTGACGGTGATGGAATGTCTTTCTGACTGACTGCCTGAAATGAAAGGAAAGAAATAAAATCTAAAAACTGATGAGATGATTTGTAAAACAGACAGCAGGAATGTGGAGTTAACATATTCTGTAATGATTGAGATCAAACCTGTAAAAACACAACCCAGTTAGCCTAATATCACTGTTGTTACATAAAACTCTAAATGGGAAAAAATAGCCTACTTTCAGATCTTGCAGCTTCATAGCAACTTACATAGCCTAGATAAAGAGATGGTCATGACTAAAACTTGGGAATTTTAATTTCACTTAAAGTTATTCACAGACTCATATAGTTCCACAAATTAGTATAACATACTTACATTTGCTATTAATGCAATCAAAACTCAATTGATTTGAATTGTGTAAGTATACTGTAATTAAAATGATTGATTAGATATGAAATCCAGGTTTACAGTGTATGTGCGGGGGAGGAAGGCTTACAGAAAGTCCTCTCCAATGTGACAATCAATCAGTGTCAACACAACAAGAAGACATAAGGCACATGTGTCAAACTCAAGGCCCGCGGGCCAAATCCGGCCCCTTGCAGATTATAATCCGGCCCGCATATCAATTTAGGTTCACAATACATTTTGGCCCACTAGTTTTTGTACTTTTTCCGACATTTTTGTCACTTTTTTCCGAGGTTTTATTAAATTATTCTGACGTTTTTGGGCGCTTCTTTTCAATGATGGCTGAGGAACTTTTTCCTGACTTCTTTAGGACTTTATGTGGACCAAACTGTAAGAGAGAAGACTATATGACAGATGCAATAATACAGTCAAAGATATTTGACTTTTTCGATTAAATAAAAGCATATCAATAAACTAAACATGTCCGGCCCTTGATGTGATTCTTATTTTCCAGTGTGGCCCTCTGGGAAGTTGAGTTTGACACCCCTGACATAAGGGAATAACAAGAGCAGATAAATCATTATAATACAACAAAAACAAACCAAAAGGATAAAGAGAAATAAGGAAAATAAACTAACTGTAAATCAAAGAGCAGCCCCACCCTCCACTAGACTTAACAAAAACCACAGGATTGAAATACTCCCACACTGATTCACAGGTCTTTGAACACAACGACTAAATCTGAATCTGAATGTTTTTTATGTTCAACGATCAGCTCACATTTTACACACATCACATCTGTCATTCAAGTCTGACCAAACCACAGGCAATCACTCCTCATGAAGCAGATAAGCTTTCAGTTTGACTCTTAATAAATAATACTCCAGGATGTTTTTTGATATTATAGATAATTACTAGATTTGAAATAAAATGTTCAGGGGCTTTAAAGGGTTGTAAACAACAGTGATGAAATATAAAGTAAAACTTGGAGAACAGCTCAAACCTAAAAAAAAATGACAGACAGAACCAGACTTTCAACCCTGCACACAGAAGTTATTTCGGTTTCTGTTCCTGAAGGTGACGCAGCTGATTCACCGTTTACCTCCATCTATCAACACTGACTTTCTGCGAACTAGTCAAACTGCACCAGGTTTTAGAGAAGAAATGAGCCAGGTACAGGTAGTGATTGTTTGGGAACAAAAGGGAATCAGCAGAAACTGTCAACATCATGAAGGTCAAACATCATGGTTTACTGTGATCTCTGGGCATGTTTCAAGTGAGCGTTTTTTAAAAGCCTCCTTTTTAAAGCTCTGCCAAGACCCAGAAGTGTCCAAAAATAGTGAATATGTCAGGCTGAGTCACAGGGACAGGACAGGAAGCATCAAAAGTAAAAAGCCCACTGTGACTCTTTTCATTTCTAATTGATTGATGACTGTACTGGGACTGGGATGTTCTCGTATCCATCCTGAGGCTTTTTATGTAATCACCTTTTCACGGAGCTGCTTGCAGTGATCCCAACCAGGTGTACTTGAGTGTAGCATAACTAACAAAAATAACATATCAGTCATGATGATGAATATATCATATTGAGTCAGCTGTAACACTTAAACACTTGTTGCAATTGAGTCAAGTAATGGATAACTGCATGAAATAGTTTATGTCATTGGCGAATAATAGCAATAATTAGCTAAGAGAAGGCCTACTGGTTAAAGTTGAAATAGTGAGCTATTGGACAAATGGTGAAAAAAGCTTATGTTATAAATAATGGATAAATGATTGAGTTAGCTTAAAGTAATGAATGCACGGTTGAAATAGTATTGTGAAAATAGTAAATGGTTGAAATAGTTAAGAAACATCCAACATCTGGTACTTCAATTGTAGCCATTGCAAATGCAAACTTAACAAACTGACCTAAATGTGTTTATTTATTTAAACCAACCTAAATATCTACAATACTGCAACATTCATGTATTATCCAGTTTAAATCAAATCAAATTGGGTGATTGTCTGCAATCTGCCGTCCCTCTAGGAGCCTAGAACCCTCTCAACCAGGACACAATCACTCCTGGCTGGCAAGAGGCTGCGGTCTAGCTGGGAACTCTTGCAGATCAACATTTTTGCACATTGATGCCTAATAAAAAAATGCTGACAAGCACTAGCTTTGTGAGTGTTACTTTGTCTGACTCACCAAAAGTTGGGCCTACAGGTGTATCTACACTACAAACAATTGAAACCCTTTGAATGCACACATGAGATTTCCATTTGGGACTTAAAAACCCAACCACTGCACCAGTGATTCGGGATGAATACATATTTATTTTGTATTTTATACTTATTATACAAATCTGATCTGTTTTCACTTTGTCATTTAAGTCCTGTTGATTAAATCTACTTTGATTCAATAACAATAACACATGACAACCTCCTTCTAAAGAAAGGGTGATACTTTTTAAAGACCCTGTTTCTATACAGTATGTATATACAGTATGTTGCCATTAAAAAGGCACATGACATACACTCAACATAGCTGTGAGTTATTTTTGGAAGCAGATACTCACACAATCTACATGCTCAACGTAAATGTTAAGGGGATTTTTAGAGGGATTGCTTTTGGTCAAAGACGTGCTTTCTTTCCAGGAACACACACAACCTTTTCACAAGCAAACTGAATCTGCCAGTTAAACATTCACACTGCTGATCTCAACAATCCAAGTATTAAGCCAAAGTAATTGATAATAATAATAATAATGCTGTTCTTCTCAGAATTCCCAGAGATGTGAGCCTTGTGACAGTTGAAGGTGTCTTCTTAGAAAGAGACAATGCAGGTAAGAAAGAACATGTTTCTACTAATATGTACTCAGCTCTACTCTACTCTCCTTAGATGTACAGTAGTTAAATATTTGGTATGTCCTGCTCCTCAGGTGTTGCCTATTTGGGAGCTTTCCATCCCTCTCCCAGCAGGGCTGATGATTACTCTGAGTCTCTACATGATCTTCCTGGGGATCGGGCTGTGGATCCGATCCTGTTTCAAGGTTGGTGCTGCAGACACGAAAACTGCTCTCTACAGAGCAAGGAGGCCTTTCTCCTCACTACAGTTTGTAAAATGTAAAATAGATCAAATGTGCTCTTTACTGGAACTTGCACTAAACATAGACGCATGGATGTAAAGGAAGATAAATAGGAAAGTAAACCTTGACCTATCAACACTAAACTCAAGTCACCATGTGGAGAATGTGACAACTTTGTGGCTCCCCCCAGTGTTAGAAACCAGACAAGTCATGCCTTGCCAAGGAAAAGTGCATTTTTGGGGACAATTTTCAGCGGTGGTTTAATCTACATTAGGTGCTCTAGTGAGCATTTGTGGCAGCAGAACTGTGTATGTGTGGTAGCATCAATTCATTGTTAGTTTGGGTCGTTTGATGGAATTTGGTGACTTGAATAAAATATAGACTATCACCAGACTTTAATGTTAGAAATTCAATCAGGAGAGACTTATTTGCAGATATGCAAAAGGTTTATTGTACATGAGCATGATAAGATGTACATGAGCATGATAAGATGTACATGAGCATGATAAGATGTACATGAGCATGATAAGATGTACATGAGCATGATAAGATGTACATGAGCATGATCAGATACACAGAGTATTGGAGATTGGACTCCATCGTTATATTAATACATTTAATATAGGAGTAGGGAACCATTATATAACCCCCCGATGGAATCCAGACACCGGTGGTGGCGGAGAAGGGCCTGAAGACCAGACTGAAGGAGGCACCGGAGCGGCATCCGGAGAATCACGATGACGAGAGGTGGAAGGGGAGGAAGAAAGATGAGTGCCTTGCCTGAAACAACAGCTGAAGGCACAGGGAGAGAAGCAGATTTAAAACAGGGTTGAGACGCTGTGATTGGTCTATGGAATCCGTGCCCGATTCTGATTGCTTATCGGGAAGGTGAACGCCTCCAGCAGCTGATTCGATTTAGGAAGAGAGCAGTGATTAATGTTAGGTCTTCCTGAAAGAATTTACGCTTAGCTTCATATGTTGTAAGTACTACTAAAGTAGATTTGTGCTGTTATTTTATACATTCTGATTTTTTTGTTTTATTCGGAAATATTTAAAAAATTGATTCATCTAATTGGTTTCTTTGGCCACTTGAGCTCAGTCTTTATCAGTCCCATAGCTACTCTCTCTATCTCTGTCTCTCTATCTCTATCTCTCTCTCAAGGTGTGATTACCTTGAAGTTACCATAACTAGAAAACATTTAGAATAATTATAAAGAATCTTATTTTCTCTGATGCTGTCAACTGTCCTGCTCAATAGTTTAGAGGTCCTGTCACTGTCCTGTTTATTATTTCTGATTTAGGAAGCGTTATACTTTTTAAATGGCTTTTATCCAAAGTGACTGCCAGATAAACATTCACACACCAATGGCGCAGAATCGAGAGCAATTTGGGGGTCAGTGACATGGGACTGCAGGGCTTGTCCAAGGATCGAACCACAGACTTTCCCATTGGTAGATGACCACTCGACCACAGCCACAGCCGCCCACTAGTTAGGGCCAGGGTTAAAGTCTCAGATACATATACATACAAAATATATAGTTGGGGAACTGTGTAGGAATGGCCATAATGTTACAATTTTTTGATTTGGGAATCAACTTCGAAACACTTTCACTACCACACGTCACATTATTTGACGGAAATTCATGCCGTCTCTTTTTTTGGTAGTGAAATATTCTAGCTAAAAAACTAATATTGAAATGAGTTTACCTAAATGTTTCATTACATTTTTTAACAAGGCAATATCATTTCAGTTTAGTTTTTCTTAAAGCCCCAGTGTGTAATATTTGTAGTTGTTCATTATCAAAATCTGTATTGCCCTTCACAAACTTGTTCTTTTTTATGAATATTGACCACCACCATCAATTCCAAGTATTCCTATTGGCTTGAAATGTTACATTTGCTCTTACATGAACTGCGGTAGACGCAATACGGTAACCCGTAAGGGACATACAGGCTATACTGCTCCGCATTTCGCGCTTTTCACTCAGTGTACTGACTGTTACTTATGCCAGGGAGGGAGGGGGAGAAGATTACTTGTGACTCACTGCCGGCAGATTTGAAAGCCTGTTGCGTCTATTATCGAGGACATGTAACTGAGTCGCCGAGGAAATTAAAACGACACTGTAACAGGCAAAGCAACAAGACCAAAGTTAATATTGGTGTGGCTTTTCCAAGATGGAAAGAACTCATGAGGAGCAAGGATTTTAAAAATCCTTGCTCCTGTGTGTTCAGGCAACTTCAACTGAAGGTGCCTCCTTCAGTTGAAGTTGCCTTCTTTCTTCTCAACAGGTAATTCTGCCTATTTGTGTAAATTAGAAGTTTTATAGTTATAGTTTATACAACCCCAAATCAGAAAAAGTTGGGACAGTATGAAAAACACAAATAAAAAAAGAAAGTAGTGATTTCTAAATGTACTTTGATTTGTATTTCATTGCAGACAATGTGAACACAAAATATTTCATGTTTTGTCTGGTCAACTTAATTTCATTTGTAAATATACATCCTTTCCCGTCATTCAGACCTGCAACACATTTCAAAAAAGGTTGGGACAGGAGCAATTTAGGGCTATTAATCAGGTAAATTGGTTAAATAATGATGTAATTTGAAACAGGTGATGTCAACAGGTGATTGTAATTATGATTTGGTGCAAAAGCAGCATCCAAGAAAGGTCTAGTCCTTTAGGAGCAAAGATGGGCCGAGGAACGCCAGTTTGCTAACAAATACGTTAGAAAATTATTTAAATGTTTAAAAACAATGTTCCTCAAAGAAAGATAGGAAGACATTTGCTTATTTCACCTTCAACAGTGCATAACATAATTAAAAGATTCAAGGAATGTGGAGGAATTTCAGTACGTAAAGGACAAGGGCGCAAGCCTAAGCTGAACAACCGTGACCTCCGATCCCTCAGGCGGCACTGCATCAAGAATTGTCATTCATCTATAAGCGATATGACCACATGGGCTCAGGACTACTTTGGCAAACCTTTGTCAAGTACCACAATACGTCGTTACAGCCACAAATGCCAGTTAAAACTGTACTGTGCCAAAAGGAAGCCCTATGTTAACAGTGTCCAGAAGCGCCGTCGACTTCTCTGGGCTCGGAGGCATCTGGGATGGACCATCACACAGTGGAAACGTGTACTGTGGTCAGATGAATCAGTATTTCAGGTATTTTTTGGGAGCAATGGACGCCGTGTGCTCCGGTCCAAAGAAGAAAAGGATCATCCAGACTGTTACCAGCAACAAGTCCAAAAGCCAGGGTCTGTCATGGTATGGGGTTGTGTCAGTGCCTTTGGCAAAGGTAACTTGCACTTCTGTGATGGCACCATTAATGCTGAAAAGTACATAGAGATTTTGGAGCACAATATGCTGCCTTCAAGAAGACATCTTTTTCAGGGACGTCCATGCATATTTCAACAAGATAATGCAAAACCACATTCTGCACACATTACAAAGTCCTGGCTGCGGAGGAAGAGGACACGGGTACTTGACTGGCCTGCCTGGAGTCCCGACCTGTCTCCAATAGAGAATGTGTGGCGCATTTTGAAGCGCAAAATGCAACAATTAAGGCCCCGTACTGTTGCCCACCTTAAGACTTGTTTGCAGTAAGAATGGGACAAAATTACACCTGAAACACTTCATCACTTGGTGTCTTCAGTCCCTAAACGTCTTTTAAGTGTTGTGAAAAGGAATGGCAACATTACAAAGTGGCAAATGCTTTACTGTTCCAACTTTTATGTGTTGCAAGAACCAAAATAGGAATTTTGTTTTTTTGAAACAAAAACAATAAAAATCATGAGGACCACATGAAATTATGTGCTGTTGTATTGTCTGCAATGAAATACAAGTACATTTAGAAAGTTGTTGCAAGATTTGGTTCTTGCAACACATTTTAATAAATGTTGGAACAATATGTTGCAGGTCTGAATGACAGGAAAGGATGTATATTTACAAATTAAATTAAGTTGACCAGACAAAACATGAAATATTTTGTGTTCACATTGTCTGCAATGAAATAGAAGTCAAAGTACATTTAGAAATCACTACTTTCTTTTTTTATTTGTGTTTTTCATACTGTCCCAACTTTTTCTGATTTGGGGTTGTAGTACACTGGGGCTTTAAAGGATGTTGCTATTTTATTTAACTTCTTTTTTGTTTGTTAACTGACTGGCTTTTGTGTACATAGTTCAGCTCATAAAAAATGTGGTCAAAAACAAAAGTGTTGCGGTTTGTTGAGTGTATATATATATATATACCAAGGAAAACACACACACATTTTCTCTCAATGTCTTTAATTATGTGAATATTAACCAAAACATCAACAATATCCATGTGCTTTGATCAAAAATGAAACTGAATATTAGCATGCATGTGCTCACAGCATTAAGAAAAATGACACAGAATCAAGCGAACAGAAAGGACTTCTCATTTACAGTACAAGACTTACAATTGGCAGTAAGCGTTCAAACCAAATAAATATCCATTTAAAGTGCAGCAAATACAGTTTGTGTACATAAACTGCTTCAGATAGATATAAACATAATGGTACAGCTCTCTGAGGTAGATGGTGGACAAGTTGATCAAAGTTACTGTGTTCCAAAATATGCATCTGTAGGTTTCATTTCATTGCATGTGTTAAAGCCTTCCCTGACATGAAGTTAGTTTGAATCTATCTGCAAAGTAATCATAAATGCATCCTTCTTTCCTGTGTCAGTTTAGGGTGACACTTTATGTCAATGACAAATAATAATTGTAGGGCATGTGCATAATGTCTGGATCCTTAATGGATGGCACATAGATGTCCCAATTAACAATAATTCTGTTCTAAATATGAATTCTCAGTTAGTAAAAATAAATCATTTATATATTACAAAGGTTTCACACATTTGATCATTGTAGTGATTCAAAAAGAATAATTATTAATTAATAATAAAAACCGATGTGCAGATGTCCGTATGGTCCATGTAGCTTCAAATCCAAGAAATGCTGGAATGCTCGGCTACATATTACATAGACATTTTTTAGTGCAACTTAAACAAGTCTTCATTTTACACCCTTCATTTTAGACTGATAGCAGTTACCCTCCAGAAACTCAGAAAGAGACCTTCAAAGTCAATTCATTCAGTTTTCATTCAAAAAACAAATCTCCCCCTTACTTTACACATTACATTAACGTAAAGCCTCCACATCTGTCTCTACAGGTTACATTAATGTAAAGCCTCCACATCTGTCTCTACAGGTTACATTAACGTAAAGCCTCCACATCTGTCTCTACATGTTACATTAATGTAAAGCCTCCACATCTGTCTCTACAGGTTACATTAATGTAAAGCCTCCACATCTGTCTCTACATGTTACATTAACGTAAAGCCTCCACATCTGTCTCTACAGGTTACATTAATGTAAAGCCTCCACATCCGTCTCTACACTTTACATTAATGTAAAGCCTCCACATCTGTCTCTACACATTGTATTAACCCACGTCTGTTGGACTATTATCTTTTTTACATTGCAAGTAATCCTTATATTTCATACTGTGACCTTTAGCGGTTTTACGGTTCACAAAACCCACGGTTCGGTTCATATCCCGGTTTTAGGGTCACGGTTTTCGGTTCTGTACGTTTATTTTTATTTTTTCTTGCATGAAAACAATGCTTTCTGGGTCTTGTAGTTGACTTTTCAGTGAAGCAAAAGTTTTTCAGCTAAGCGTTATTGTTGTTTCTGCCGATGATTGGACATGGAGAATTTAACGCCTAATGATGGAGACAGCTGTAGGGACTCTGGATGCCTGGTTTAATCCCTTCAACCTTACTACTTTATTCCTCATTGTCACCAGAATCAAGTCATACATTACTGTTAATGCAGCTTTGACCTAAATTGTCTCTCAGATTCAAGGTTGTTTACATTCATTTGTGCTCGTCACATCATGTACAGTAAATCCTTCCAAAAAAGTTGGAGGCTTCTATAAGAAAAGTTGGAGACACGCCGAGAAGACGAGGAGATGGAAAAGGAGGAAGACCAGGGAGTGAGCAGGAGTGGCACCGCCGATGGAAGCGGCAATGTTGGGGAGAGTTGCGTTGGTGCTGTTGCTGGCGCTGGTGTTGTTGCTGGAATTTGAAGCTGGAGATAAGAACCCCACTGTACGAGCCAGGAAGGTTCGAAATTTGCTCAGTTTGGGGAATTGCATCACTACATCTCGTGTTTGTCTGGTGGTGTTTCCAGCTGATAACACTGCTGCCTGGAACCAAGAGCCGCCCAGCTTACACATCAACGGACCTCCAGAATCACCCTGAACAAACAGACATGCATGTTCAACATTTGTATGAAGTGGACATTCAGTCGCACCTTCCCATGAAACTACAGAAAATAATATTCTTTTTTTCTAGTTTCACTAAATGTGCTATATAGACAATACCTTCTTATACTTTCTTGCTGAGAGTTAGATAAAAAGTGTGATACATCTCTCATGTTTGTGCAGTAAATTTAATGGAAAACTCAACATATGGCCAACACGGGCACATTTACAGTGACGTTGGTCTCTGAGGAAATAAAACTTTAAAACATGAAGCTACAGCCAAGAGCCATGTTACACTTTAGTTTGTATGGGATAAATAAAAAGGATGTAACATGTTAATCAGTAAGCGTTAGAGATGGTGGTAGGTGGAATTTGTTACCATTTGACAGAGCCAGGCTAGCTGTTTCCCCCTGTTTTCAGTCTTTATGCTAAGCTAAGTTAACCTACTGCTGACTGTAGCTTCATATCTACCGTACAGGCTTGAGAGTGGTATTGCTCTTCTCACCGAGCTCTCAGCAAGAAAGGGAATAAGCATCCAGAGATGCCTGTTTAAGGATCAACAAACTCCTGTTTAAACAGAGACATATAAAAGTATAATAATCTCCTGCTCTCATTAATCACCTTCTCCAGTGTAAAAGTTGTGGTACAAATGATGTCACTTGACGACCCGTTCCCACAATTTTCCACCGATGTCTGGAACTCCTGCAGAACTTGTTCCACTGAAGTTGGGAAAAATAAGAAATTGATGTGAATTGAAACATCTGAATCAAATCCAAATGACAGGAACACAGAATAAATGGGCAACCATACTTTGTTAGTGCCAAAAACAAGCCTAAATGTTCAGTGTAAAGAGGTGAATTGATGCAGAGGTAGCATTACCCCCTCCTTGCCCGGAGTTCCAGCCAGCAGCCCAGCACGTGGAGCCCAAAGCGAAGGTCCGTCCGTTGTCAAGGCAGATGGGCTGGATGTAGTTGGACAGGCTGGGTTGGGTTGACAGATGCAGCACTGCTACATTTGACCCATTCAGGTTGCTCAGGGTGATATTTGTCACATTCAGTGTCACCTCAAAGGGGTTAGATCCATTCTGTTTCAACCGACCCAACACCACAGTCCATTCAGACGGTGTTGGTGAACTGTGAGAGGTAAAATGAACTAAGTAAGGACTCAAGAAAAACATCTGATTGGTTTAAAACAAGGGCTGGGCCTCTACATGCGGTTGTTTAAAGGGCAGTGACGCTATTTTTAATCCAACATTACATTGAAGACTTTTGTTCTTAAATTTATCAAAAATTAAACAGAAAATTACGATCCGTGACATTACCCCAGGTGTCTCACCTTGAGAAGCAGTTGGCGTTGCTCAACACGGAGTCAACGGCCACCAGAGTCCCACCACACATATGACTTCCATTCCTCTGTAGGCTCGCCATCCATGGCCACACACCAGCCGTCGCCACCGAGCTTCCTCCCAAAATACGACTAATACGGGAATTCATTGGGGCTTGGCCACAGACCACAGCTGGAGAAACAATCACAATCAGATTTATTGGAATTTGACTTAGTTAGTTTTATCATTGCTCTTAATGTACTTACACAGAAATAGACATACAGCTTAAAACAAGGACAACAAAGCTTATACAAAGGTAAACATGAAGTGCTATGTACAGATAAAAATATAAAAGGTACAAAACCAATCAAAAGTTTGGACACACTTTCTCATTGGGAAAGTGTGTCCAAATTCCTTAATATGTATTTAAATTAACAAAATATATACTTTACAGGTACAGTGGATGTTCAGTGTGTTACAGGGTTATTGCACAGGGATTGTTTCTGACACTACGTGACTGGAGGTATGGGCCCGTCATAGTGACGATCTGTGTCTGGTTTTGTTTTGGCGTACAGTGTTCTGTAGCGCCTACCAGAGGACAGAGGTTGGAGCAGGGTTTATCCAATGGTTGTATAAAGAGAGGTTTGTCCAGGGTTTGATGAGCCTGAATTGATGTTTCCTGCCCGTAGGTAGACAACCAGATAAGATATAACTGTATTTATCCTTAAAGGAAATTGCTGTGCATCAGTTGCAATACAAAGTGCAAACACAGCAAATACAAAATGATGCACACAACATTGTTTGGAGTTTGATGGAAAAGTGCCTTTATAATAATATCTTGGGTTTGACTATTTCCCTCAATATGAAAACCATACAGCTTCAATAAAGAGCTGCAACAAGCTGATACAGAATATATAACCAGTGTTAAAATGTAACTACTCTAAGTACATTTACTCAAGTACTGGACTTAACTGTTGTTGTTGTACTTTACTTGAGTATTTACATTGTCTGCTACATGTACTCCACTACATCTAAGATGATATTGTACTGTTTACTCCACTACATTTATCTGACAGCTTCAGTTACTTTTCAGATAACAGTTTTTCACCCCTTCCTGTCCAGTGAAAAGCATGTATCTCCAGATGTGTTGATGTTGAATGTTTGTGATGAATGGAAGGATAAAGTGTTTCTTTATGTGTTGAGAAAATTCTCCTACTTCTTAAGCTAAATAAACTCTTTAAAAGGCCTTTTTGGATCAGCTGGAAAAAGCATCACCAGAAAGCTGAAAACATGGCTGTGTTTCTGACACCATGAAAAGTTTAAAAACCTTTTAAAGATACATGGTTCTCACAGGACAGTGACACTACAAACAAATGATGATCTTATAGAATATATAGAATATAATTCATTGCTGTAGATTAAACCATCCAACAGGAAATAAAGGCGTTAAAATGGGCCCAAACTTAAACATCTACAGCAGTAAAATGCAACATACACATTAGTGCAGCAGTAATATTAATCCAGAAACATCAGATACTGACAGGACACATTTTACAGCACAAAACTTACTTTTACTTTAAGTAGGCTACTTTAGGTTAATTTTGCTGGTAATACTTACATGTTTTTACTTAAGTAAGGTGTTACTACTACACTACTGTAAATATGAAAACATCTAATTTTAAGTAGAAATTTAAGGTTAAAGTCTGGACATGACAGACACTCACGTTTGGCAGTGGTGGTTGGAGGGAGGGTGGTTGTAGTGGTTGTAGGGAGGGTGGTTGTATTGGTTGTAGGGAGGGTGGTTGTAGGGAGGGTGGCTGTAGTGGTTGGAGGGAGGGTGGTTGGAGGCGGGGGCAGGCCAGGACAGCTGATGCTGAGGTCACTGTCAGTTCCAGTGGACGTGAAGGTGACAAAGCCCGGCTGGCTGCTGGTGATCTGGCTGTTGATCCAGGACTGATATTGGGACACTCTGGTGTAGACTCCTGGGAAATTAGGCTGGGCACAACCATCTCCAAAACTTACGATTCCCTCCAGGATCCAGCGGCTGCCCTGCTTGCTCACCAGCGGACCACCTGAATCCCCCTTTAAGAAGAGAAACATTTAGGAGAGAAATCTTTGCAGGAGATTAAATCTAACACCAACAGAGGCGTAAAGATGTTTACCTGACAGGAGTCCTTCCCTCCAGCACGTAACCCGGCGCAGATCATGTTGTTTGTGATTGAGCCCACACCATTGTTACAGTTACACTCTCTGTTCCCCACGATTGGGACATTCACCTCCATTAGGTTTCCTGGGGGAGGAAGGGACACTAAAGAGAAACAAATACAGTAAATAAACAGCACATGTGATGAATTATGAGTGTTTGATTACTACATCAGTAGCTCTATGAATCTAAAGGACCATGTCTTTATCCATTAAAGGTACAATCAGGAGGTTAAAGTTAAACTTCTTAAGTTTAAGTTGAAACTTCAAAACAAAGAACTGAAACCTGCTAACCCTCTCAAATTGACAGATCATAGACAGGGACGAGTAAAAATAATGTTAGCATTGATCTTCTGATGTTGTTAATGCTGTTTATGCTGTTTACATCACCTATTGAAGATTTCCATGAAATATGCTGTAAATATTTATGTTCCCAAGAGGATGAATCCTAATTTTTCAGCTGACCACTGAGCGCTTCCTCTCACCCCCTCTAATTTCTAAATTAATTTGAAAATGTATCTGGGAATCTTTGACCACTAGTAACACTATGTTTTACAAGTACATCCCTGTGTTGTTATTACCAAGTACAGGCAAGGGGCCAGATGTAGCTACATGCACCAACAAAGACAATGAAAAAGAAGACGGATTGCAACCGAACATGGATGAAAACTATTTGAAATGTTTATTTCAAAATCGGCATTTGGAAAGTTTTTTTTTTTTTGTAATGAAGATAACACATTCAACACTTTGTTAGACCTAAAGGAGACACACAGTGTGATTTGGTGAGAAACTTCACTGTAAACTCCACAGGTGAACTTTAGTGACCTTTCCTCGAGCACCGTCACCAGAACAAACCCTTTACTGCAGAGGCTCCTTGCAGCAATTTATCTTGTGTATCGTGGGGTGTTTTATAAAATATTTTTAAACTTAATGATATTTCTAAAACTCTGTTTTGTTGCTTTATGGGTAAAGGAAGGTGGTATTCATTTTAGCATTTAAATGTCTGAGTAAACTCAGTTGTTGTCACCATTGTATTGAAAGAAGTAAATGTAACCTAGCTGCTTTCTGACCCACCTCCAAATGCAATGTTGCCCCAGCCGGTCACCCAGGCGCTAACGTTGCTGAAGAAGGTGCTGCCTGGAGCTGCCAGGCAGACAGGAACAATGAAGTCTGTGAAAGTCACCGGTGAGGAGAGCTTCAGGAGGCAGAGGTCGTTGTCCTTAGTTAAGGAGTTATAGTTAGGATTTCTGATGACCTGTGTTACCGTCCGAGACACCCCATTGGGGTTGGGTCCCTGTAGACTCTGGAGACCCAGAGACACAGTCAGACTGGCTGGGATGCTAAAGAGAAACAAATCAGTGCAAAGAAGTTAAGAGCAGAGCAGTTAAGAAAACACAAAAACTACCTCCTAAGAGAATCTGCCCCTTAGTGCTTACTCTGATGGGAAGCAGTGAGCAGCAGTCAGCACCCATTCACTGTTAATGAGGGATCCTCCACAGAAGTGTCTCCCAGATGATTGCAGGCTGGCTTGCCAGGGCCAGTTACCCGGAGGGGCGTTCTGTCCTCCAACAATCCTGGTGTTGAGCGGAGTTATACCGCACACTGCAGAGAGACAGACAATAAGAACACAGTGAGCAATACTCCCCTCTCCCTGGATTACCACTGAGCACTGCTGGGATTTGGGTGACAGTAGATCAGTCAGTAAGGAGGGGGGTTGGGAACTGGAGGGTTTCTGGTTCAAGTCCCCATACGGACCAAAGTATGGTGGTGGACTGGTAGCTGGAGAGGTGCCAGTTCACCTCATGAGCACTGCCAAGGTGCTCTTGAGTAAGGCAGCAAACTCCCAACTGCACTTTCCATAGGCAGCCCCTCACTCCATTAGTGCATGTGTAGGTACTGAGCGTGTGTGTGTAATTCAGGCCTGTGTGTAATAACAACAGAGTGAAAACATTGTAATTTCCCTTTGCAGGATTAATAAAGTATAAATTACTATTATTATAAACTGTAACTGTTGGTTGAGGATTATAATCCTGGGATGCTGTCATGTGTTTCTAATCCAACAGTCCTAAGTAACAGAGGAGAAACTATTCTTATTTCAGTTTAAGTCTACACATTTCATTGCTTTTACTGGGTTTGACAGCAAATACTAACAACAATGAAGATATAAACAAAACAACTAAAGTCCAACAACATGTTGACAGCCTGGTGAAAGTAAAGAAGTGTGCATAAAACTGACTTACCATCTAGTTGTGAGTGAGACTCTGAAAAATAGGAAACAAACACAAAATCACATTTAAAACATATTTATATTTACTGATGCCTAATGTACGAAAGCTGAGAACGGCCATTGATTTTTTATCATGCACTGTTTTCTTCTGATAACAACTTATTAAATCGTTATCTCGATATAACAAAGTTTGTTTTCTCAAGATTTTTTTCTTTTGTTTTCTCAAGACGTTTTTTTATGGATTTTTTTTTGTTTTTTGCCTAAGACACCCTTCCATTTAACCCGGGGAATGGGGCTCCATAAGCGGATAGAGGTCTCCCGTTTCTCCCTCCTCTTCTCCAGTCAAATACTCTGGAAAAATCCCACTAAAACAGCCTTCAATTTAACCCGGAGAAGAGGAGGGACAAACGGCAGAACTATTTACGCTCATGGAGCTCCTCACCCATTCAGTATTGCTTTCATAAAGTTGTGGGACTCACAAGACAGTATATATATACAGATATTATACAGATATATACAGATATACAGTATATATATATTATTATTATTTTATTTATTTCAGACACATCAATAATGGTCCATAGTACAGAATTAATATTTAAAAAAAAAAAAAAAAAAAAAACACACGAACACACAAGAACAATACATTTATCTCCTGGATAGGCTCATAAGCCAGTGAGTCCAAATACCAGAGGAGTATCGCACCGAGCTTAGTCCAGGATTGGTCAATGCAGTGATAATACTGTTCGCCGAGCTCGAAAGCCTGCACATGCACCTGTACATAAGATTTCGTAGTACAGCAGGGCAATTTGGCAAACCCACGTTCACAAACATTTGGCTTGCACTACTCCAGCGTGGGACCCTCAGTAACATCCGCAAGGCATCATTATACGCTACGGTTAGCTTTCGCATACTACTCTTTTTGTAGCGTCTCCACAAGTGTGCAGTATACATGGTAGTGCAATACGCCTTGAAGAGTCTGATTTTTACAGGTATTGAGCACATTCCAAACCGGCGGATCAGCATGTTAGCCTGTCCATAAAGCATGCCACACTGTCTGTGAATGTCTCTGTCATCAGACAAGTCTGCAGTCACATAGTGCCCCAAATATTTACATTCATTAGTGACCTTAAGTCTGTTACCTGACAAGAAGAAATCAGGGAATGTCATTTTGGAGTCCTCCCTGCTCCGTGCTATCATAATATTACTTTTCTTTGAGTTGTATTTTATATCAAAATTTATTCCATACTGAGAGCACACGTGCAACAGCTCTTGTAGCCCTGCACTATACGGACTAAAAATAACGAGGTCATCAGCGTACATTAAGTGGTTAATGGTACTGTTGCCAACCCTACAGCCCGTTCCACATTCATTTAAAAACCTTGACAATTCGTCCATATAAACATTAAATAAAAACGGAGACAAGATGCTGCCCTGTCTTACTCCATTTGACACACAAAAAGATGGAGATGAGCAATTTCCCCATTTAACAGACATTTAACTGATGGCCATACCAAAAAACAAGAATTCTCACAAGCCATTTTGGAGCACCTTTCTTATACAGCTTAGAGAATAATTTTTCATGGTTTACATAGTCAAAGGCCTTTGAGGCATCAATAAAACACATAAAAATGGTTGTATTTTGTCTATTGTACAGATCCAAAATTTCTTTCAAAGCAAAAATGCACATATCTGTTCCATGTTTGGGTTTAAAGCCAAACTGGTGATCAGAAGTCAGAAAAAACTCTTCCATCTTATTAAGAATGGACCTTTCCAGTACTTTAGACAAAGTACTGGCCAGGGCTATCGGTCTGTATATATATATATATATATATATACAGATATACAGATATATACAGATATACAGTATATATATATATACTGTATATCTGTATAATATCTGTATATATATATATATATATATATATATATACATCCAGGAAAAACACGGCGTATTTTTGTATTTTCATTGCGTTTTTAATTTATAAAAAGTTAAATAAATAATTAATTTAACATACAAATATTAATGATTAATCGATAATTGATCATTAATTCTCCCGACGATCGACGAAGAAAATTTAATCAAATGCCCATCCCTAATACAGATATACAGCATATATATATCTGTATATAAACTTATTTGTGTTTTTTTATATGTGCAAAATGTTTTACTGTACCTTATAAAATTAAAGTTCATTGTGTGGTAAAAAAACAAAAAAGAAGTTCTACTGGAAAAAGTTCCAGTACAACCCCACCCAGTCTTAATCTTACATCTATCTATAAATTGCAGGAATGTCTGTCTGTCTACCTGTCTGTCTGTGTCTGTGTGTCTGTGTGTTATGCACATATCTCTCCAACCATTAGTCCAATGGATATCAAACTTGGAAGGTGTCTTGCTACGGGCACAATGAAGTGTGGAGCTGAAGACTCTGGAAGTGACGTAATAATTACTGCTCCGCGTCTGTGAAAGATTGCTGCACGTTGTGAGTGAGAATTTATACAATAAAAATACCAATAATGAAAGAATAGTGTTTTATGCTAAGCACTTTGATTTGCATTGTATATACTATATAAACAACCTAGAGATGAGTGTTTAGAAATACAGCCTAATGGCTTGTTTGACTACTTTGCATTTGTTTTGACTTGTTGATAAGCTATTTAGGCCTACAAAGAGAAACATTGTTTATTTTATTTTCCATGCATCATTATTTAAAAGTTTCATTTTCTAATTTTGCAGTTGATGAATGTTAATAGCAAAGACTAAAGGGAAAAAAACATGAGCATATTTATGTGTGGGACTTCGTAAGATTTAAAGGTCTCTTGAAAATTTCACTTTATGATGTTTTTTAACATTAATATGAGTTCCCCCAGCCTGCCTATGGTCCCCAGTTGGCTTGAAATGGTGATAGGTGTAAACCGAGCCCTGGGTATCCTGCTCCGCCTTTGAGAAAATGAAAGCTCAGATGAGCTGTTCTGGAATCTTGCTTGTTATGAGGTCATAAGGAGAAAGGTTACCTCCCCTTTCTCTGCTTTGCCCGCCCAGAGAATTTGGCCAACCCATGAGAGAGAGAGACATCATGGCTTTCAAACAAGCAAAGTGGCAGTTGGTCAAGTCACGTCAATTTATGGTAGGCCTAACATGTCAATTATTATATTCATAAGATGATCCTCATATCAATCACCATGGTTACAGCTTGTAGCCATCGTAACCTTTGTAGCCTTTACTGAGAGACTACCTTTTCAAAACTAAGAAGGGACTAGTTTTAGGAAGTATTTTCAGGAAATTAAAAGGAAAAGCAGATTGTTGCCGAGGTTTTTCTTCACAAAGTAAGATGTATATAGCTTTGTTTGAGTATCTGTGCATATACAACATGTGTTTTGGCATTTTTGGCACACTTCTACCTCAGCCTACTGGACACAGACACACTTACGTTTTGCATATTCTGCTAAAATAGAGACCTGTGGTGCCATGCCAACAATCTCATTCAACCATTTCACAAGCTGAGGAGTTGGTGGTGACATGTGTCAGAGGGTATCAGAGGTCAGAAATGATGAACCAATCAGTCGGCTCTGCTCCTATAGGCACCTTGGTGTTCATATGGACACCTTTGGCTGGAAGGCCCGTGTTATCATTTATATATTATGTTATCATTTAGAGCAGACATTCACGGTGAATCAGAGGGTTTATGTTATACAAGGCTGCATTACAGAGCATATTCATATATATCTGTCTCATCTATATGGTCTCATCTATCTTTATTCTCCATGCAAAGTATGAGTTCTTATACTCTAGCAGAAGATATAGGGTACCCCAATGCAAACTTAACATTTCTAAACTATAGGCCTATTCGGACCTACCTCAATTAAAACTTTAAATAATGTTGCTTGAGGCTACAGGGGTTTTGCAACAGCTTCATAATATGATGCATATAGGGTTGTGTGTAGGTTGCTCTTGTCACCGTTTGTGAAAGATGAGCAATAGATTGTGGCTGTGTGATGTGCTTCAGTCTGGCTACATATCACTTTTTTATTTTTATTGTAAGTATATGTCAGCTGTATGATAAAACAATATGTCAAGTGTTATGTGTGAAGAATTTGAACTCAAGGCAGATATCTACGGTGGCCGACAGGGGCAAACGCCCTGTAGCTTAAGAAAACACAAGCAAATTAAGAAAACAACTTCATTCATTTGACAACACATGCGCAGCATTCAGCAAACGCACTGCAAATACACACAACACAACCAAATACATACACGCGCTGCAAATACACACAACACAACCAAATACATAAATCGCCGTGGGGTCGAAAATCAAGCTGGAACAGCTCCCTCTAGAAGCCTGGAGAACTTCCGTTGTGTAATCTGGATGCAGCTTTTTTCTGTTACATTTGTTTTTCGGGGTCTTCTTTCCTTTTTCCATCGTCTGTGTATTTGCAGTGCGTTTATGTATTTGGTTGTGTGTCGTAGGTCTATATCAAACATATCGTTGGAAAAGTCTCAACCTCCACAGTAACATATGTCAGTCTGAAGAGGATACATTACTCCTGCTTTGAAATATTGACCTCTGAACCTTGAACTATTATTACTTATGGGTCCACTAACACATCATTAATGTGTCACTAGATCAAGGGAAATTTCCTGAGTCATGGAAACTTGCTAGTGTCATTCCTATACTTAAAGGTGTTAACTCCCTTCTTACATCTAATTACCGACCTATTAGCATTTTGCCAACAGTATCTAAAGTTTTTGAAAAACTGGTTGCTAAACAAATCACCAATCATCTTAATTGCAGCTCTTTTCCTTTGCACTCAATGCAGTTCTGATTTAGGGCTAATCATTCTACAGAGACAGCAACATGTTATTTTCTGGAAAAGGTTAAATCAAATATGGACAAAGAAAGGAAAGTGGGAGGATTTTTTTTAGATCTTTGCAAAGCATTCAATACAGTTAACCATTCAGTTTTACTGCACAAACTTCATGCATTTAACTTTTCCTCAAAATGTTTTAGCCTTGTTAATTCTTACCTTTTCTCTCGTTCACAAAGTGTAAGAATTGACCAATATAATTCTACCCCCTTACTATTATCAACTGGTGTACCACAGGGTTCAATTATCGGTCCAATTCTTTTCAGTCTATACATTAACAATTTACCATGTTTGTGTAAGAACTATGACACTTTGATGTATGCAGATGACACAGTTATCTTGGCCTATGGATAATCCACAGAGGAAGTTGCCTCAAAACTAACAGAGGCCATGTCATTGATCTCAATCTGGCTTGAGCAATCCTGTCTGCAATTGAACATATCAAAAACAGTTACCATGTTCTTTTCAAAAGACAATATAAATATAAAACCCGAAATTGTAATATCTGGAGAAAGATTACAGGTCGTCACAGAATATAAATATTTAGGCTTACATACAGACTCAAACCTCAACTTCAAAACTCACATCAAAAAAGTTAGTAATAGGATTAAGTTTAGTCTAGTAAACTTCAGATTCATTAGTGTTCCTTTCAACAGAAGCTATTAAATTATATTTCTTTTCCATGATTTTATCCCACATAACATATTGTTTAATAAGCTGGTCCAGTACCCATTCTACAACAATAAAACCATTAGAAACATTATACAAACAAGCAGTAAAAATACTGGATAAAAACCATACCACTACCATCACTGTAGTATTCTGAGGAAATACCAGTTATTTACCTGGGATAATCTCATAAATTCAAAAATATCTGTTTAATTTATCAAATTAAACATGGTTTAGCACCTCCTACACTGTGTGAATTTATACATTTCAGATCCAGTGAGGTCACGGTAACCAGAGGGGCAGTGAGGGAAGACTGCATCATCCCCCGGAGAAAAACAGCTTTTGGTCAGGCTGTCTTCTCCGTAAGAGCAGTTCTGCAATGGAACACAGTGCCGGCAACCATTACAGAGTCTTTGTCATTCTTTTCATTCAAAAAGAATGCAAAAAAAACGGCTTGTAGAGAGCCAAACTTGTGGCCACTAATGCTTTCTGTGTGCATTTAAACATTTTATAATTATTTTACATGAATTGTATTTATTAACCACAATGTGTTTTATCTTGTGATGTTATACCTGTCATTATCTTTAAAGGCTGCCTTTTTTACATCTGGCTGGGGGGCTACCAATGAAAATTAGCACTTTTGAGCTAACTCGGGCACATTTACATTGTTTTAATGTTGATTAATGTACACTGTCCCCTTTCAAATAAATAAATAAATAGAACCCAGTCCATGTTTGAAGGCTTGTCATTTAGTAATAGTAGGTGCTACAAACATAGGATCAGCTGTTATAGAAAGCTCTGGACCTCAGCTGTCATGAAGATATGGTCACCAAAGTTTACCCACTGTAAGCACTGTCAAATATGGTAATAAGCTATTTTCACCTATTTAACTATTTGATTTTTAAAATCTGATGACACCAGTGTGTTCCCCATCCCAACAAACCCCAGGGTGCATCCAAAATCCAAAACTACCAACTTCTACTTATGAGAAATATACCAATATATTTAAAAACTACAACTCCCATTATAGACGCAGCCCAGAACCTGTTACAAAACTAGTGTACTTGTAGTTCTTCCGGGGTGGGCAGCTGGACTTGTTCGACTCCTGTGTTTCTGCTGTCTGCCGTGAATGGGCTTCATTCCATTTCAGATTGCCGCCGACCGAGCAAACAGTACATGAGACAAATACATGAAACTGTATTTTATTATTATTATTATCTTCATTGTTTAAATCATCAAATACAATGTTAGACAAAAACATCAATATTACGAATATTATGTATTTGTATCTTCCCTATCCGCAGAGCGGTACGTACTACGTTACTTCCAGAGTCTTCAGATGATTTTTTTTTAAACGTTATTACAGTGCATAACTTACTGGAACAAAACTGAGCAACGTGTTGTTGTTGGTGACAAAACCACTGATGTACATTGAAGCGATACTGGCGTTAAAGACCCGCTAATCGCTGTCCGATTCTCTGATATGAATGCCCGCAATGCATTGTGGGATATCTGCTTTGAATGCGCCCAGCTCGGCTCATATCGTAGCCTACTGTTCTGTCTTATTTACTGTAATATTTCACCAGTAATAAGACCAAAATAATATTATTAAAATAAAGAAATGAATACCATGATAACTAACTAAATAAATGTTGATAGATGTAGCGTTATAGTTTAAAAAATATCAATAAACATAAAGCCATCCAGCTTCCCTAGATCGAAATAATAACATTAAAAGGGGTTTATTGACTGTGTCTGCACCGACAGATGTCTGATGATCACTGACTGACAGTTTACAACACGACAATCCCAAAAGTATGCTGTATGCTTATACTTCTACTGTGGTTACTGTTGCTCATCATCATATTATTATTATTATTATTATTATTATTATTATTATTATTATTATTATTATTTGTATTATATTATTAAAGTCTGTCTTATCTTATATTACCACTGCTACTGTTATTTCTCCAGTCTCCGATGATGATTTGATAAAACATCCCAGCAGCAGAAGTTAAAGCGGCACTCAACTCATTTTACACATAAAGTTCAGTTTACTCTATAAGACTACTACCAAGCCTGCGAAAAATAATTATATAATATAAATTATAAATAACCATGATGATGGCCTACACTTTAACAGTAAGTGAACGTATGCTGAATCACATCTTTCCTACATACAGTGGCATAAAACATTTGTTGTGATGGATGACTAACACAGTTGTTCTTCTTATCCTCAGTAAAAGTTTTGCAATCAGGGACTTAACGTGTGTACCCTGAAACCCTGCAGCACACATTCCTCTGAGCAGTGATGAAAGAAACCTGTAGCGACCACAAAACTCCCTGAACCAGTTTGTGATGCTGTAATCTATCAAACAGGTTAGTTGTTTTTGGCAGAAAACCAATTGAGTGTCTTTCAAATCGAGTAGGTTACAAGAGCATACAGCAGACTTAAAAATCTCTGCTCTGTAACAACTTAAATATAATAATAATAATACAAATTAAAATCTAGGAAGAGCATGCAATACGTGTCTCATCTGCTTCATCAGGATGGTCTGTCAATCAACAGATAATTCACAGGCGTGACGTGGACTAAATTATACCCACATTACACACAGTCATCCATCTTAAAACTGCAGAAACGTTATACATTTTTTACAGTAAATATGGAATTGAATTATTAAAATGCATGTGAATTTTAAAGCAGACCTCAAAGAACATTGTATAAAGTAAAAAGACTACCCGTTAAATCCATGATTTCTATGATTTGATAAAACATCCCAGCAGCAGAAGTTAAAGGGGCACTCAACTCATTTTACACATGAAGTTCAGTTTACTCTATAAGACTACTACCAAGCCTGCGAAAAATAATTATATAATATAAATTATAAATAACCATGATGATGGCCTACACTTCAACAGTAAGTGAACGTATGCTGAATCACATCTTTCCTACATACAGTGGCATAAAACATTTGTTGTGATGGATGATTAACACAGATGCTCTTCTTTTCCTCTGTAAAAGTTTTGAAATCATTAATTAACATGTGTACCCTGAAACCCTACAGCACACATTCCTCTGAGCAGTGATGAAAGTGACTAGTGACTACTGTTTGTGGACTGTAGTGACCACAAAACTCCCTGAACCAATTTGTGATGCTGTAATCTATCAAACAAGGTAGTTGTATTTGGCAGAAAAGAATTTGAGTGTCTGTCAAATCGAGTAGGTTACAAGAGCATACGGCAGACTTAAAAATCTCCGCTCTGAAAGCACCTGAAACACTTCATCACTTGGTGTCTTCAGTCCCTAAACATCTTTTAAGTGTTGTGAAAAGGAATGGCAACATTACAAAGTGGTAAATGCTTTACTGTTCCAACTTTTTTTGAAATGTGTTGCAAGAACCAAAATAGGAATTTTGTTTATTTGAAACAAAAACAATACAAATCATGAGGAACACATTAAATGATGTGCTGTTGTATTGTCTGCAATGAAATACAAGTCAAAGTACATTTAGAAATCACTACTTTCTTTTTTTATTTGTGTTTTCCATACTGTCCCAACTATTTCTGATTTGGGGTTGTATGTTATCTCCTTACATATACCTACGCTCTCCATCTCTGCAATATTGGGAATGATTGAGATTTCTCTTGGCACAGCTACCAGAAGACTTACAACGTTCAGACACGTTGCTCACATCACATATACAGCAAGCTCAGTTTGCAGCTGTGCAGTAACGCTCAGCTATCACCGGAAAAGTGCTTCTAATAGACTTCACTGGTCTCCGTCAAAAACAACGGCATCACTTTGTCCATTTCTTTAACTGTCTATGTACCTAATCCTAGTGCCTTCCAGGCAGCGCTGCCTGGAAGACGACGTTGGGGGCTTTAACACCAAACTCTGTGTGCTGCAAAGAGTCTGCCCTCAGGATTATCGTTAAACTTTTTTTTTTCTTTTTACTTTATTGACAAATTGTCAAGTTTCCAATTGACTGAAGATATGTTATTGTTACATTATGTTGTTAATACATGTTTTAAATTTGACAATGTAATGTGGTACATTGCGAACAAAGGTCAGATAATATATTACATGTCTAGTCTAAATGGCATAGCAACCTGTGCTTTAAAAACAAGAAGTAAAAATCGAGAAATGAATCAAATTGTGACCTTAGAATCGAAAATGTAATCGAATCGAGCTTTGGAGAATCGTGACACCCCTATTATACACAGTCTTCCATCTTAAAACTGCAGAAACGTAATTCATTTTTTACACTAAATATAGAATTTGTGAGGCTGTGTCAGTTTTTATGACTTCATAACCAGGGAGGAGGAGGAGGAGAAGTAGTGATTTATAGTGACTGACAGGCTCTAAAGTAGCCTATTCATTCAGACTGGACAAATCTGTAATAAATTATCGCTTCACATTTATGCCCTCCAGATAAAGTTACCATTCAGTCTTAATTAAGCTACAAGTTCAGTGCAAAACGATCCAGATTTATTCCTGAAGCTCTAAAAAGATCCAAAGATTTAAGGTTTGAGTTTTTCTCTGCAGCATCTCAGAGGGAAATATCGCCCTTTTATTCCACTGCATTTATCTGATAGTTACTGCACACTTTGCAGATTCATTTCTTTGGTTGTTTTGACCTCCTAGAAACATTATAAACTGACACAATAACAGAGATGGGAAGTAACGAAGTACAAATACTTCGTTACTGTACTTAAGTAGATTTTTCAGGTATTTTTACTTTACTTTACTATTTATTTTTGTGCCGACTTTTTACTTTTACTCCTTACATTTTTAACACAAATACCGGTACTTTCTACTCCTTACGTTTTACAAAAGTGGCTCGTTACTTACCCACTTACAAAAGCGCGATGATACGTAACAACGTTGATTGTGACAGAACGTTCTCATTTTCATTCATAAATTCACCCCGTCTGTGTTGGGAAGCTCTGAGATTTGGACCTTGGGGGTTTCCGTGGCCCTGGATCTGACGTGAGGTCACTTAACGTTACTAAGCAACAACAAGTTGCATTCTTTGCACAGTCTTTCCTTTCTCGCAACTAGTTAGTTACCTAGAGTTTGAACTAAGTTTTATAAGTAACGAGATATGAAACGTTACTAAACAGACCTAAATAACACTACTTCAGTGTTTTCAAGTCTGTCCCTGAAGCTGCTGCCACGTCGGGTGATACTGCAGCTGCCACCAACGTTAGCCTACTGTTACCTGGTAAGTGAGAGTAGCCTAGCTTATATGATACCGCGTTCGCGCGCGCGCGTTTGTGTGCGTGCCTGTGTGTGTGTGCGCGCCTGTGTGTGTGTGTCTGTGTGTCTATGTGTGTGTGTACCTGTGTGTCTGAGTACTGCAGTAAACAGAATACAATGTTTATATGTCCTTGTTTCAGATTATGAGAGAGACAGTGAGAACTCCTGGCCTTCATTAGGTCAATGACTATGCAATATTAGAGTAAATTCTTAAATCTTAAATATGCATTGCTTTACACAATTAAATGACTATATGGTAATGTTAGTTAGCAATGGTCAGATAATTAACTAAAATAGAAACAGTGGAGCTTTTTTCTCCTTCCGTCTGCTTTTTATGCATTTGTTAGCCATGGTGTTGAAGATTGTAAACTGTTTCTTAAATACTTTTGAGTAAATGTAGGCCCTTATCAGCAGATTTGACTGCTAATCGATACAAAAGTTGTATGATGATGCTAATTATTAGTCATGGTTTTGTGTGGCAGTGTAGGGGTGTCGGTTAAATGGCTTATTTGTGTGATGTGATGTCCTGTTGCGTTCAGGTTCGGTTGCGTTTCTCAAAAAGTTAAATCTGTCTCATCTTTTCTCAACTCTAACGTAGGACTTTAAATTAATGCCATCAATACTTAAACGTCTGTTGCCCGTGTACAGTTCGTATTCAGAAACGTCACAGTACCGACTGTCTGGGGTGTCGCTCTGGGACAGGCGAGTATGAGGCTGGGAGGGGAAAATCACAGTATACTCACTACAAAAAAATAGACTACACCACTGGTTAGTTGTACTCTAAAAGTATGCAGAACTTACATGTAGATTCCTTTAAATGTTGATTAAAAATGGAACTGGATCTGTGAATTATTACAGAATCATAATTGAATTCAGAATCTTATTAACCTGGAGTCCCAGTCTCTGTCACAATAATCATATATGTGATGTTTTAGGCCTTTTTGGCAGAAATCCATTTAAAATGTAGACAATGGCATACATGGGTGATTCTCCAACTAGGAGCACTTTTGGCACTGTGAGCTTATGGAAAATTCACTCTCTTAAAACACACTTAAAACAATCTTCCTAGCTTCATTCATTTGTCTTCTAACACAATATGACAGGGGGCAATTTTAGAATTCCATGAAATATTATTATTTTTAACAGTTTTTCTGAAGAGCGCTTTCAAAGATGTAATTTCCACCACTTCAATTTATGTATTTTATTACAATATAATATTGTAAAACTGATTATATAAGATTATGTATCAGTCAACAACATCAGTGGCTACCTAATCATGTAACAAAATAAATCTTATCTTAATACTTCATGAACTTGAACTGAAGTTGCTAAATGCCACAAGTTGGGATTTTTGCCTACAGCATTTCATTTTTGCTCAGGTGTATGTTTATTTTTAAGTCACTCACACATATATTGTAAGTAATGAACTATCAGTTCTTGATTTAAAATGCATTTAGATCCACATCATTGGTTATTCTTATTTTTTTTCTTAAAAACTGTGTAGTGGTGGAAAGTGGTGGAAATGACAGTTTATGGTGGAAAGATTGTTTATTTTTACTTAAATTGCCAGTCCAAAATATTTTAAAACCATGTATTTTATTATTTAACATATGAGTTGAACAATATACCCAGTTTAAAGATGTTGTTTTTAGTTTTAAAAATAATGATTACAAATTATATGAACCTCAAAACATTAATTTCATTCAAAAACGCTGTAAACTGTGTGTGTGTGTGTGTGTGTGTGTGTGTGTGTGTGTGTGTGTGTGTGTGTGTGTGTGTGTGTGTGTGTGTGTGTGTGTGTGTGTGTGTGTGTGTGTGTGTGTGTGTGTGTGTGAGAGAGTGTGTGAGTGTGAGAGAGATAGAGAGACTGAATGTAGTAGTCATAGTGTCTGTGTGCATGAAACATCAAAATGCATGGAATGCCCCAGCTTATCAATCATGTTGTGTGCATTAGACATTAAAATGCTACCATCATAAACAGTTAAAAACAGTGTAACATCATAACCATAATCACATAGGCTACTTTAAAACAGGGTAGACATAACTAACATGTGTTACATAAACACATGGTCCCTCCACCATTTGTCTTGCTGCTTTACTCCGTGGTGAGTCATTATAACAGATTTTTTTCTGTAGTCTGGCGAACCTTTTCTTATATTTTTTGATTTTTCTCAAGGCATCACCCAGCTGTATATTAACCACAGACAAATCTCTGAAAAGCTTTGATCTATCTCTCCTCACTTTCTTCCTACCCCTGGATGTAGATCTTTCCACTATGGGGGGATTGTCTGGGGGTGTGTTTGGTGGCGTAGTGGCCAACACAGCGTTTGCAGTGGCTATACGTTGTCGCCGGTTTCGCTGATTGATCTTCCACTGTTTTCTTTTTCTTTCCTTCTCCTTACTGGAGACCTCTAAGATTGATTTCACTATTCCTCTTTCTTTTTTCCTGCGATATCTTTCTCTGTTCTTTTCTAGTTTCTGTTGATATTTAACTGGATCGGCTTTTATTCTGTCCCTGTATTCCTGTGACTTCTTGGCCATCGACTTCGGCATCTTAAATATAAATATAGATAAATAAAAATAAATATAGAGTGTACTGGAATGGTGATATATAAAGTTCTCAGTCCAAAAGCACAAATATTTCAGAAGAACATGCAAATAGCGCACAAAAATGGCATAAATATCATGCCCAAAGCCACGCCTGTAATTTCTCAGAGGTGGAAATGACGGAGGTGGAAATGACATTTTAGCAGTTTTTCTGCAGTATTAGCACACCCTCATGTCAGGCTTAGCTAGTTTTGGACTTAGCATGTTGTTTACTCGTAATAAACATAAATACATTATTTTCATATTTGTTGTACATAATTCAACCGAACTACAGCCAAGGTGGAAATGACGCTGAATAAAAATACTCTGTATAAAAGCTTGAGTTACCTTGATTTATTTTGCCTGAAGTTTCATCTTCAACTTACACTTTTTTTCACAATTATTTCCATGGTTACCAAGTAAATCAAATATTTAAGGTGGATCTATTAAGGTGGATTTTGTTGAGGGAGGTGGAAATGACGGAAAACCTGGGGACAGACTTATTTTATTCCAAAAATAGTTTAAAGCATAAAACTGAAAAATCTGCTAATAAACCGCCTTGCAAAAGCATTTTTAAAAGAAAACAGGGTCAAGATTTGGTGGTTACTAGGATGTTGGAGCATGAACTTCATAATGACGATGTATTGTGCATTTGTTTGTTTATTTATTTACAAAAAAAAGGCCAAGGACACAAAAGTGCCTGTAGTTGGAGAATCACCCACATAAAGAGCCTTTTCTCCATGGCTACTGAAGTTTCTCAGCTTGCACTCTAGTAACATTTGTGGTCCAGGTAGCTTTGCATAAAAAATGGTTGTCATTCGCAAGGCTACTTTTACTTTTATACTTTAAGTACATTTCCAAGCCTGTACTTTGTTACTTTTACTTGAGTAAATAAGTTAAATCAGTACTTCTACTTTTACCAGAGTATTTTTTAACACAAGTATCTGTACTTCTACTTAAGTATGTGAAGTGAGTACTTTTCCCATCTCTGCACAATAACTTTTGGACTTTAAAAGAGTTTTAGAGAATTTACTTGACCTGGACACTAAATTTGATCACTTTCATACATTTTACATCTTTTGCACTTCTTAAATTTTTTTAATCTACCGTGTTTCTACTGATTTTATTTTATTAATGGTCCTATTTAGTTGTATAATAAAGCACTGTGTTTCAGAAATGTGCTGTATAAATAAACTTGTCATTCCTTTTATTCATGAATACTTTGAATCATTAACGTGCACTCAGTGTGACAGGATCACAGAGTTGGTAGTACTTTTTATTTTACTTCAAAAGTAGCATTTTGAATACAGGACTTGCACTCGTTTTACTTCACTACTTACTAACTTAATTCATTACAATATTTGACCTCCTCCTCCTCAGTGTGCTTCCACTCAGTAGATCTCAAACATGATTGGTTCAGGTGTGTGCAGTGAGGAGGGTCCTTACCGTGTGTCAGGAGAGTCAGCAGAGCCACCGCAACGAGCACCTTGTAGAGAGCCATAACTGTAAGTACATACCATCAGATCTACTCTGGCATTAATAATCTTCTTGTGCCCTTCCCCTTCCCCTTCCCCTCTCTCTTTCAATACCTCCCACAAAGTAACACACACATTGTTACCTGTCAAAAGACTCGCCCAACCCCTCACTGCAAACCACCTGTTTAACCGGATACCAAACATGTCCTCTCTAAGCTACAGTAACTACATTCACACAAGTACTGTTCTTATTATGTATTTTCATTTAATGCCACGTTATAGTTCTAGTCCACTTGTACATTCACACTTTTTTTACATTTATTTCACATCTGTAGTAACTATAAATAAAATAAATGAATAAAATGCAATGAATTGTTACAAATGAAACCTTCTGACTTGTGAGCTCTTATAAAAGTCAGTGTTGTGTCTCAGTCAAAGAGACATTTCTCCTCTAAACTTCTGACATTTCATCTCATATTTATATATTTCACATTTTACAGAAAGAATCAAAGATTGGAGAAAAGTCCATTAATCATCGGCTGACTCCTCAGATTTGTCTGATGACCCTTTGGAGTGGCCCGAGCCCTAGGTTGGGAACCACTGGGCCAAACTATCTAACTGTAGATAAAGTTTTTAAAGTAGCGCCACCTGGAGCAGCTACAACAGTAACATGCTGCTCTCACGTTGATTCTTAGGTATTAAAGGTATAGTGGAGGATTTTCTTTTTCCGGGTAGATCATCAAGACTATTGGTCCTACTAGTTGTCAATCATTCTGATGATATGTTTACGTAAGGCTGTCGTACGTGCCCGACCGCTGCCTCCCCCTCTCTCACGGCCGCCTTCTCCCCACTATCGGCTGGTGCTGGCTCTTGCGCCCCCGCCGCGACCTCGTCTGCCTCGGCCTCTAGGCGCACCCGCCCCCTCTCCTGGATCTTGGTCTGGATGAACAGGGCACGGGCTCGTAGTCAATATCAGATCCCACAAGACTCTCTTCTTGAAAGCTCTAAACAACAACTTAGATGCTAGACGATAGCTTGTTTATTGGCCTGTAGCATGCTAAAGTTAGCTATAGAGCTAGGCTCGTGCATGCTCTCTCGCGCACACATTTAATAGGCGTTGCCTCTCAGGAGCAGGTAGAGTGTTGTGCTTGTGCATTTTTTCAAAAAGTGGAGAGGGCGGTTCTTTTCTAAAATTCGGGAAAATCCTCCACTATACCTTTAATATCTAATAATGTCACATAGAATCAGATATCAGTCACAGAGACACTTCACTGCACTACATTTTACTGCATGGCGCCGAGAAAACTTCTGTACTTTTACTGCTGATACTTTCACTGCATTTTACTGACTTTTTATATAGGACTTTGACTGGAGGACTTTTACCATGTTTTTACATTACTATATCAATACTCTGAAGTAAAGAAATACTTCTTTAGCCACTGTTTAAATCACTTGATGAGTTTGAGTCAACAAGTCAGTTCTTTTGTTTATTTTACCAAGTGGATGGCTCAGGTCTCCCCCCCCCCGCCTCCAGACATGTTGAAGACAGGAACAATACTGAGTGCAGGCAATAGGCCGCGTGTCGTGCAGCGCATCTCACTTGGCAACATTCCTGTATCTCCGCGCAGCTTCAAGGTGATGGCCCCCAGAGCTCCTGTCTTACCTTCCAGGTGTGTTCACATACAGTCCTGTTTACCATTATTGGCACCCATGAAGTTTAAGTACATAATGTGGAATATCTCCTGAAAATCAATTCAATTTTGTCCCCGGAAGGACAAGTTCATGGTCGACGGGAAAGACACATTAGAGCTAAACATCCACTAAAACTTGATAGTCAACAACATCGTGTTTGGTTTTATTTGTGTCAGATTTACACAGTGGTGGCAGAAATGCCCTGATCTTTTTATTTAAGTAGAAGTAGTACTACCACATTGTAGTTACAAGTAAAGGTCCTGCATTCAAATACAAACGTACTATTAGCTAAAAAATACTTAAAGCATCAACAACAACAGCAACAACAGTAAAAGTACTCATTATTTAGCAGAGCCCCGGGTTGGCATCCGACATGTGGCCCTTTGCTGCATGTCATCCCTTCTCTCCCCGCTTTCCTCTTTATTCATACTATCAAATAAATAGCATTAAAAAAGATGGTCAAGGTGGAGCTCATTTGAACTGCTTTTAAACCTGTTTAATGTTTCATTTATAAACGCATCATATTTTATTTGTTGATCATATGTTTTAAATTAAAAACATAAACTGGCAAACTATAGTTGTAGTGCAGTAGAAGTATAATACTTCAGAAAAAATGGTTCAAAATTGTATTTAAGTGCAGTACTTGAGTAAATGTACTTTTTTACACCACTGGTTATTACTTTATAATTGTGCAGTGCTTTGCTTTTAAATCAACCAGTGAGACACACAGGATGCTGACGGTGATGGAATGTCTTTCTGACTGACTGCCTGAAAGGAAAGAAATAAAATCTAAAAACTGATGAGATGATTTGTAAAACAGACAGCAGGAATGTGGAGTTAACATATTCTGTAATGATTGAAATCAAACCTGTAAAAACACAACCCAGTTAGCCTAATATCACTGTTGTTACATAAAACTCTAAATGGGAAAAAATAGCCTACTTTCAGATCTTGCAGATCAGATCACTCCTCATGAAGCAGATAAGCTTTCAGTTTGACTCTTAATAAATAATACTCCAGGATGTTTTTTGATATTAAAGATAATTAATAGATTTGAAATAAAATGTTCAGGGGCTTTAAAGGTTTGTAAATAACAGTGATGAAATATAAAGTAAAACTTGGAGAAAAGCTCAAACCTAAAAAGAAATGACAGACAGAACCAGACTTTCAACCCTGCACACAGAAGTTATTTCTGTTTCTGTTCCTGAAGGTGACGCAGCTGATTCACCGTTGACCTCCATCTATCAACACTGACTTTCTGCAAACTAGTCAAACTGCACCAGGTTTTATAGAAGAAATGAGCCAGGTACAGGTAGTGATTGTTTGGGAACAAAAGGGAATCAGCAGAAACTGTCAACATCATGAAGGTCAAACATCATGGTTTACTGTGATCTCTGGGCATGTTTCAAGTGAGCGTTTTTTAAAAGCCTCCTTTTTAAAGCTCTGCCAAGACCCAGAAGTGTCCAAAAATAGTGAATATGTCAGGCTGAGTCACAGGGACAGGACAGGAAGCATCAAAACTAAAAAGCCCACTGTGACTCTTTTCATTTCTAATTGATTGATGACTGTTGTTAAATATCAAGTTCCCACCTGACTTGTCTCATTCATGGACTGTCAATCACCACTAAAACCACGCCCCTATCCACTCTATATAACTCCTCCCTTCAGGCCTGTGGCCTTCTTTTCCCTCCAAACAAACCAGGCATAACAAAGAGAGGAGTGATGTGAGTTTGATGGACCTTTTTCATTGTATAACCCTTACTATTTGGTCACATTGAATGTTATACCTTGAAGTTGAATGTATCCTGTTTGATTTATGCTAGATTTCAGGGTGACATCCTCCTTAACGTTAAGAGAAAACCGTAGTACAGATTGTGGATGCATTACTGATGTAAGTCAAGCTGAATCCAACCTATTCAGTAATTTAATGATTGTTCAAGGCTGTTTAGATTTGTGACATATCCTTATGTGTTTATTTGTTTAGACAAAATCATCCATTCATCCATTCATCCATGCCTGATACCATCCATTATTCAATCAATCAATCAATCTTTCTTTATTGTCACATACACATTCAAGTACATGTCGTGAAATTCATCTCTGCATTTAACCCATCCCTCCTTCTACAGGGAGCAGTGGGCAGCTATGGCAGCGCCCGGGGACATAAGATAATACAAACAACACTGGAAGAATACAGCATAACAAGAGGAGGGGTGGTGGGGAGAGGGAAAAAAAAAGGGCGACTCCTAACCTATGCTCCACATCAGAGTACACATTAGGAGCTGGAAAAAAAAACCTCTATGCATGCGTAAACACAACATAGACACAACAACAAGACATCACTTGCAATTGGGGGTGGGGGCAAGGGGAGGTGGAAACGGTCCAGTACGTCAAGCGGCCAATTGGACCTGCAGCCGACGCCCACTTGTCACGGCGGGTAGGCGCTGGTCACAGACCCCTTGTCAGACTGGGGGTAAAAAGCTATGAAGGCGTGGGATGGGGTATAGGGGTGGAGTGGGGGCCTGGAGAGAGTCAACTTAGACAGGCACCTAATCTTTGCGCCTCAAGTCCGCAGGATGTCATCGCGTTCACACAGCAAGATTGCCATGGAGACAGCCTTGAATAGGCCCTAAGCAAAGAAAACAATCAGCAGGTGTTTGAGGGAAGTTCGGGTAGGAGACAAGAGAGTCTCTAAGCATTAATCTTAAGGGGAGTTGTTGATCATAGCAGTGGCCTTGGCCAAGGCTGCTGCTGCGTAGGGAGGCCGGATATGATAAGGTTGTTATGACTTCTTCGTGCGAGCAGGCTGCAATCTTTTTCCACAGCTTACTCTGTTTGTCCATTCTGATCAATCATTCTCTGCAGAACGGTGAATTTCTCCAAGATAGTATCCAATTTTCGGCCCATCTCCATGTTGTTATCCATGATGCGGTTCATAGTCCCAGCCTGAATGCTGACCGCTCTGCCCACCGCTTCAATCATTCCACGTAGCTTTGTGGGGCTTTGAACAGCTGACGTGATGTAGATAATTTTTCGATAAAGCAAGCCAAAGCCCAATCCAATCAGCAAGAGGCCTGTCATCATGGTTCCGAATAGATAGACATCTTCTATGTCTTCGACCGAGAGAGCTGCCAGGCACACGACCCTCCAAACATCCCACGAGTCCATCGTGTAGCCAGCCAAGAACGTCCCGGCCGGGCAAACAGGTTCCCCAGAACCCGAGCTTCTCGTCGAGAAGATTGTGTCAATTGCGTTGAGAGACCAGCTTATCAAATCCATAATTTAGGGTTTTGTAGAGCAGTGCAAAGAGAGTCTCTTAAAAAGTTAGACACAGACAAGACGAGACGAGAGAAGCAAAGCAGGGAAGGAGAGGGAGGAGAGGAGGTGAAATGCGACCGCCTTCGTTGAGAGCCAAAGAGAATCCTTGCCCTGCCTTGACAACAATAAAACCTTGGAACGGCACTGGATCCTGTGTTTGAATGTGCACACCACATCAGATGTTCAGTGAACCAACACCATCAGTGAACAAGAGTTTTTTACATGGTCCTTCGAGCCGGAGGAACATCTATGTAGGATGACGGACCCAGAAGCCGTTTCAGTTGGAGAAGAGGGACAGCATGGAGGAGGAGGAAGGCCACGCAGGGGGAGTGTGCCTCCGACATATCTACAAGACTACCAAACCGAGTTCTATGGCAGGCCATCCAGACCCATAACCGAGTGCGCAGAACATGTGTTGTCAGCGACTTCGGAGACAGTTCTATTACGTCAGGAGGTATCACAATTAAAGGCTATGGTGAACGAATTAGTAGGAAGAGTTCAACAGTATGAACAACAGAGCTACTCAGAGGAGGAATCGGAGGCGGAGCCACTGATTGGTACTGAGGAACAGGACAGAGCCCAATCTGAGCCTAACCTGCAGCTGTCTGAGGCAGTACCTGTAAACCCCGGAAAAGTTTCCCAATCAGCCCAAACCATTTATCCTTACGCCCCTAGGCCCTCTTTCCTTATGGAATGTAAGCATAACAGACCTGCTCCAACCTCCTATGCAAGACATGGTCCAGAGCTTCAACTGCCGGAACACTCGGGTATGTTACCTTTAACCTCATCAGCTCATGGGCACATGCCTGTAATTCAGCCTCCTTTATCCCCACAAATACATCAGAGTCCTATACAAGTGCAAACAGACCATATGCCACCAACCTCTTCTGCCCATGACTCATCCCACCAAATATACATCCCAGTACCATCACAGGGGGTTAGCACAGCCCCAGTAGGCTACGGCCCTCACGGTCAATCACTTCATCCCCATCCTAGAACTCAGGTGACATCAACCAGTTTACAGTCATCTGCTTACCATCCTAGATATGTAGATCCATACCAGTTTCAGCATGTGACTCAGCAACCTGTACAGCAGTCTCAACCCCAATACCTTACGTCCCGGCCACTTCCAGTACCATATGCCCCAGGGTTTACTGGAATTCCCCCTGGCCCAAGCTTTTCAGCACCTGTGGCTCCTGTACAGCAGGCTTCAAGCTATCCATCGAGAGTAGAGGGGCCTTCATTCCCTTATTTCATTCAAAATGACCCTCATGAGTTTATCATGTTGAAAATGGCCTTCATAAACCTTCTACAAGATGAACCAGAATTGTACAAATTTCATATCCTATTGGACCATCTACACCTTCCCTCTGCACGCCATATCGCCCTTTCATATGCCCACGATCCACGACCTTTCTCCATGGCACTGGCGGCCTTGGAGCGACAATATGGCCAACCTCATCAATTGGCCCTCAGAGAGATCCAGACCATATTAGATGTCCCTAAACTGGCTCATGGGGATGCAGAAGGGTTCCAAAGTTTTGCAGTTAGAGTGAGGTCATTAGTGGGCATGCTACAATCCCTCAGATCAGGAGAAAGTGCTGCTGAACTGGCCTGTGCTTCACATGTTCAGCGGTTGTTGAGTAAACTCCCTGCAGAGCTAGTTTCTAGCTTTGCTAGACATGCCCGCTTAGCCTCTCCTAATGCTCATTACGACTTAGTGGACTTCTCTGCATGGCTTGAGGGTGAGGCGGAATGTCAAGCTGTTGTAGCGCAGGCCACTACCCTTCGTATTGGTGCTCCCCAGGCCCAAAGGAAGGATACAAGCCAAAGATTCAGGTCTCCTTCAGCTACCATTCTCCACGGGGCTGATCGGAAGTTTCCACACGGACACAATGGATCCGGACATCAGCCACAATCCCAAATGAGGTACCCATGTGTATACTGTCAGTCAACCTCCCACTACTTGACTCACTGTGAAGGCTTCCAAAACTTGAGTGTAGATAAAGTAGTAAAATGGTTGAGGGAACACAACAGATGTTGGAAATGTAGTAGAGCTCACAAAGCAGCAGATTGCACTTTGAGAAAACCGTGCCCCAAATGTAACGGCCAGCACCTAGGCATATTACATGATGTTAATAGAAACAAAAGCGCATCTAGAGTGTTGTACATGAACCCACAGAGTATGTCACCCAAAGTACTACTTAAAGTAGTCAAAGTTAGACTTTGTAACAGGAATAAGACATTTGATACCTATGCCATTTTAGATGATGGCTCAGAACGTACAATGCTGCTACCAGGTGCTGCTAAGTACCTTGGTTTGGAGGGAGAGACAGAAAAACTTGAGTTGCGCACAGTGAGACAGCAGACAGAAATATTGGAAGGAAGAACCGTAAACCTCAAAGTATCTTCTGCCTCATTGCCAGAGAGACAATTTGCAATTGATGGTGCTTTTACCTCTGACAAGATCATGTTTGTTGAGCAGAGTTACCCTATTGATAAACTTAAAAAAACGCTATCCACATTTACATGGTCTCCCATTGAGCTCCTTCTCAAAAGTTCAGCCACATATCCTGATCGGATCAGACAATCCATTCCTCATCACACCTATCGAGAGAGTCCAATGTGGTCCAAAGGGATCACCAGCTGCGGTGAAGACAAGACTTGGATGGGCTCTACAAGGACCTACTTCCCTTGGTGAGTTATCTGACTCTGCTCACTGCCTTTTCACATCACAAGCCAACTGTTACACCGAGCTGAAACACCATGTAGAGAAACTGTGGCAAGTTGATATCTTCCCCTTTAGAAATGAGAAATTGATCACCAGATCAAAACAGGATAAGGAGGCCATGGACCTCTTGCAGGCAAAGACCTTACGAGTAAACACAGATGGAACTGAACGTTATGCAACCCCTTTGTTGAGAAGGAAAGCTGCACCTGAGTTAAATGCACCACTCCAATCTGTAATGCCCCTTCTCCGTAGATCTGAGCATAAACTGGAGAAAAACCCTGGATTGGCTGACATCTACACTAATGAGATCAAAAAACTAAAGTATGCCGGTTACATAAAGGAAGTTGATGCAGGACAAATTGCTGAATCCCAAGAATCCTGGTATATCCCCCATCACCTAGTCGAGCACAATGACAAACACCGTGTTGTATTCAACTGCTCCTTCACCTATCAAGGCCAATCACTTAATGACCAGCTCCTTCCCGGCCCCATTCTAGGCCCATCACTACTTGGTGTTTTGCTCCGTTTCCGCCAACACAGAGTTGCTATGAGTGGAGATATAAAAGGAATGTTCCATCAAGTGAGGCTCCTATCAGAGGACAAACCGCTTCTCAGGTTCCTATGGCGTGACATGAAACGCAATGAGACTGTCACTGTGTCAGTGTCACACTGTCTATGAATGGCAAGTGCTCCCATTCGGTACCACATGTAGCCCCTGTTGCGCAACATATGCTGTTCAAAAACATGTGCAGGATCACAGGAAAAGCAACGAGGATGTGGTTGAAACTGTTCTTGAGTCATTTTATGTGGATAATTGCCTCAGATCACTCCCCTGCCCAAACAAAGCTAAGGAGCTCCTTCTGAAGATAAGGGCTCTGTTGTCCGCTGGTGGATTCGACATTAGGCAATGGGCAAGTAACTTTCCATCTGTAGTTGACCACCTCCCATCAGCCGCCAGATCAGATAGCACTGAACTCTGGCTGAATCAAAACCGTACAGATCCTGTGGAGGGTGCATTAGGGCTAAGCTGGCATTGTGTTTCTGATACGTTGGGCTATAGATATAGACCGGTTTCCTACCAAATCTTAACCATGAGAAATGTCTACAAAGTGCTTGCCTCACAATACGACCCCCTAGGTTACATTACCCCATTCACCACTAGAGCAAAGGTCCTGCTTCAGCAGCTCTGGCTGAGTAATAAGCAGTGGGATCAGCCAATACCCACTGGTGACCTACAACACGCCTGGGATAAATGGGAGAGTGAACTCCCAAACCTGGTGCACATCTCCATCCCCAGGTGGTATGATGGCAATAACCCCCAAGTTCCTTGCAGTGTAACTGACAGAGAACTACACGTTTTCTGTGATGCGTCAGAAAGAGCATATGGCTCAGTGGCATACATGAAAACAACAAACCAGAGTGGAGAGACTAATGTCTCATTTGTAATGGCCAGATCACGTGTAGCTCCTTTGAAGCAACTGACGATACCCCGCCTAGAATTATCTGCAGCCCTGACTGGAGCACAGCTAAGCAAACTGATTAAAGCTGAACTGACAGTTCCTATTGACAGAACTTTCCTGTGGTCTGATTCCACTGTGGTACTAACATGGCTTTCCTCTGAGTCCTGCAGGCACAAGGCCTTTGTAGCTAACAGGATAGTGGAGATTCTTGAACTGACCTCAGCCAATGAATGGAGGTATGTGGACACAAAGCAAAACTCCGCTGACGATATAACCAGAGGTAAGCCACTGAAAGACCTAACAGCCACATATCGATGGCATAGAGGTCCTGCGTTCCTTCACCTTTCTTCTGATCAATGGCCTGTCTGTCCTGCTCCTGCCAAAGAGATAAGCACGGAGTTGAGAAAACCCCTGTTTTGTGGCCTCACACAACCTACTAAGCCATTTGATTTACCTAATCCCAAAGACTACAACACCTGGACAGATCTTGTAGATGCCACACACCACATAATGCAATCATCGGCCTGTCATGCAAATTCTGATCCTACTCTTTTATCAAGATCCAAAGCAGAAACTGCTCTAATATCACAGGCTCAAATTGAGACTTTCCCCCAGGAGTTTCAGGCACTCAAAACTGGTAAAGAAATTTCCCCACATAGTCGCCTGTTACCTCTCTCCCCTGAGTTTGATAAAACACTAGAAGTCATCAGAGTTGGTGGTAGACTTCGACGGAGTAAAGACCTTGAACCTGATATTATCCATCCCATAGTGCTTGACCCTAAACATTATCTGACACAGCTCCTGATTAGGGATTATGACGAGCAACTCTTTCACCCAGGACCGGATAGGGTATTCGCTGAGCTCCGACGTGCCTACTGGATCCTTCGAGGTAGACAAGCTGTCAAAAAACATCAGTGGTCATGCACTGAATGTAGAAGATGGCGGGCAAAACCAGTTTATCCAAAAATGGCAGACTTGCCTCCTGCAAGGTTGAGGCTAGAAAACCCCCCTTTTTGGTCCACAGGAGTGGACTGCTTCGGACCCATTACCGTTAAAGTGGGGCGCCGGGTAGAGAAACGATGGGGGATACTGTTTAAGTGTATGACAACAAGATGTAGTTGTAGTGAGGATAATGGGAGATGCTCAGACTAGGCGCTAGGTCTGGGTGTATCACCAGGTTCACGCAGGTGTGTCGGCCAGAACACCACTTAAGGCCAATATTCCAGAGTAAGAATAACGAGCTGAGATAAGGTTCTTATTCCCTTTATTCTGTCCCTTTTCTGGGGTGGGGGTTTTGGGTGTGAGGTTGGTTTTCTACAAAGAGAGGAACAAATACAAATGAATAGAGGAAACATTATGTGTACACTCATTCCTTCTTAAACAGTGATATACATTACCAAACATAATATAAACAATAGTCAGAATATGGCTATATCTCTTAACTCTAATAACGTAATGTAAACAACACTTCTTGTTGTCTATGATATGCTTTACAGTCTCTAACTAAACGGCTTGATGCTTTTATTGTGAAAACCCCGGAACGGATGTCACGTTCCGTTCGAACTAGCAAAGCCTCGCTAGAGAAGCCCCAACAGCAATACAGAAATAATATTTAGCACTGCCCACCACTTATTTCACTCAACCACAAAGCACTGAAAAATCCTAACAAGTGGTAAGAGTATAAACATATTTAAACTAGGGCTGTCAGTTTAACGCGTTATTAACGGCGTTAACGCAAACCCATTTTAATGCCGATAATTTTTTTAACGCACGAGTAACGCATAGAGAGAGCAACGGGATCTGTTAGTCCACTTCTTTAACTGTCTATGGCCACGCCATGTCCCGCCCTACAAAGCAACTGATTGGTTTGGTTTAGGCATTTCACCGCGAGTGGTGAGGATAGTGGATTGGTCAGGGGATAGGACCTGAACAAATGGAGTTACGTTACCTTCGACGCCTGGCCAATAGTAGTGATTGAAGGGCGGGTCTTGTAATTTCGCAGACCGCAAACAAAACAGACACAAGCCTCGGCCGGTTTTAGCTTGCTAGCCGCGTAGCTTGTAGGCTCGTGACGGCGATTATCTTCAGAGCGAGCGAGTAGTGACTCTACAGTCAGTGAGAGAAACAAAGTGTCTCCTCTGTTCTTTCGACCACGGTGGGAAACCTGGAGCAGGAAAACCCTCTCCTTGATTTTACGTTGGTTATGAACGAGAACGAGAACCAGGAAATGAGTCACGGGAAACCAGTTGCTATGAGCCCATAGACAGTAGGACGAGCCACGCTCGCCTCAGGCATGAGGCAGTACTACCTGCAGTACTATCTGCAGGACTATCTGCAGTACTACCTGCAATGGAACATCGAGGTAACAGCGTTACATTATGTGACAGATTATTAGATCAGTGAATTCAGATTAGTGAATGTTAGTGTGAAATTGAACATAACGTATATGACAATGTTGTTTTCAATAAAAAAACAGTCACAAAGCAAGCCAATCTACTTTTCCATGCTGATAAGAGAATTAAAATGAGAAAATATAATGGGACAAAAAGAAATCAAGGGACATTTAGAATAGATAAAAATGTGCGATTAATTGCGATTAATAGCGAGTTAACTATGACATTAATGCGATTAAATATTTTAATTGACAGCACTAGTATCTTTTGGTATGCATTTCAGAAAAAAAATGGTTAGGATTCAGGTGTAATTGCAAATAGTGATTAATCATGATTAATCCACTGAAAATTCTGATTAATTTGATTAAAAATTTTAATCATTTGACAGCCCTAATTTAAACACGTTACACATTTGACCCGATACACTACGTCGGGTGAGCCGAAGGCGGCAAACTAGCTTGTATGAACGTGGCTATAATTAGCTGAATGGTCACGTAGCGTAACAACCCCCCAGACTCGCAACTCCCATACACACAGAACAGCAGAAACAACAGCTGGTTAAGAAAGACAGTATCATGAGTGATGCAGCAAATACTTACTCCTATCATTTACGCACACTCCGAAAAAAGGTACTCCGACTGACCAACCAACTTTCCCACACTGCTTATTAACTGCAAGCAACTGACGCAACTGACGTCAGCTGAACGACCCAGCACGCGCTTACGCCACTCTGTTACCAGCACTGACTAAACAGGAGTAACATGAAACATAGAACACAATATGGTCAACTGTACTAAATAATAGCAACACTAACATAACTTTGGGGCCTTTTCTACAGCCGCCCCCAAATGTATGTAGTACATTTGCTCATCAATAAAGGCAACAAAGTTCTATGGCTGGGGTGTAGTTGTAGGAGTGGAACTGTCTCCATCTTCCCCAGAAGGAAGTGCAGGGAGGACAACCAGCCTGGCAACTGGCCGGGTGTAGATTCTCTCTTTCACCTTTACATCAGCGGACCTGATGTGCCCGTCAGGGCTGGGATGAGTCTTGACCACTTTCCCAATAGGCCAGAGGGCCCTCGGAAGATGTGGATCAGCGATCATCACTACACAGTCCATTGCAATATCAGCTGGTGTAGCCTGCCACTTCTGGCGAGCTTGCAGACTTGGCACATAGAGCCGGATGAAACGGGCCCAAAAGTGGTCAGCCAAAACTTGCGAGTGTTTCCAACGGCGGCGACAGATGAGCTCGCTTTCAGGGTAGACCACCTGAGGTAAAGAACCATCAGGCCGCCCCATAAGAAGAACGCTGGGAGTCACTGGATCTGGGTCACTGGCATCTGAAGACACATAACCCAAGGGCTTACTGTTGAGGATCCCTTCCACCTCAGTAAGTACGGTGCGAAGCACTTCCTCAGGAACAGGTTGAGCACCGACTGTGGCATAGAGTGCGCTCTTCACTGAGCGTATCTCCCTCTCCCATACCCCTCCAAAGTGGGGAGCTGCTGGGGGGTTAAAGCGGAAGGAGATCTTCTGAGGTGCGAGGAGATGTTGTAGTTCGTTAGACATTCCAACAAAGGTCTCACGGAGTTCTCGCTCCCCTCCCTTGAAATTTGTCCCCTGATCGGAGAACAGCTCTGCAGGTGTTCCTCTACGGGCAATAAACCGACGAAGGGACATCAGAAAAGCGTCCGTATCAACCGAGGTAAGGAGGTCCAAGTGCACCGCCCTAGTTGTGAGGCATTTGAAAATGATCCCCCATCTCTTCTCCCGGCGCTGGCCCACTTTGATCTCAAATGGCCCAAAGCAGTCCATACCTGTAGAATAGAAAGCAGGCTTAAAAAGGCGCAGACGGGCTGATGGCAGGTCGGCCATCTTCGGCACTGCAGGTCTTGCTCTCCATCACCGACAGTCAGGGCAGCTGTACTGGTAGCGCTGGACAGCCTCACGCCCTCGCAGGATCCAGAAGGAACGTCGAAGCTCGGCGAACACCCGCTCTGAGCCTGGGTGGCAGAGACGGTTGTCAAAGTCTTGAATCAAAAGAGTATTCACTCGATGACCGGGGTCTAAGATGACTGGATGAAGAGTGGTCAGTTCTAGGCCTTCTGCTCGACGGAGTCGTCCTCCAACACGAATGAGCTCTCTCTTTTCATCCAGCTCCGGAGACAGCGTGCAAAGTCGACTACTGCTGGGGACTGGCTTACCCGCTTTCAGCAGGTTGTACTCCTGATGAAAACTATCCCTCTGGGCCCTCCGGAGTATCAACTGTTCGGCCTGTTGGTAGTCTTCAGCTGTGGGCTTATCATCAGAGTTGGCCGCCCCATGCAGCTCCCGCACTGTCTCTTCCAGCAGCTCCTTCCAAGAACTGTATTGGCCTATGTCTGAAGTAGACTGGCTTGATGTAACTGCGGTGACCCCACAGAAGGTAGACCTGCGCAACTCTGAGGTATCTTCTGCTTGGTTAGCAGTGGGATCCTCTGGCCATGAGTCCGGACTGGTCAGGAGGAATGTGGGTCCTAGGCTCCATCTATTTGGCTGAACAAGCTCTCGCAGCTTCTTCCCCCGTGTTGCATCATCAGCAGGGTTCCTTGCAGTATCAATATATCTCCAGGTATGCCTGTCAGTCAGCTCCTGTATCTCGGCCACGCGGGTGCCCACAAAGACTTTGAATCGGCAGGATTCAGACTTCAGCCATGTCAGCACCGTTGTGGAATCTGACCAAAGGGTTGTATGGTCAATGTGGATGGTAAGCTCCCTCTTCAGCACCTGTGAGAGCTGTGCACCAGTAAGGGCAGCACAGAGTTCTAATCGGGGCATATAGTGGAATCGCTTGGGAGCAACTCTGGAACGGGCCATCAGGAATGACAGATACACCTCACCGTGTCTGTCAGTGGTCCGGAGGTATGCAACTGAGCCATAAGCCTCTTCTGAGGCATCACAAAATACATGCACCTCTCTCTGGAGACCAGAGATGTCCACATCCTTTGACAGGTACGGTCGGGGCAGGGGGACTTGAGGTAAGACTTGTAGTTCTTCTTCCCAGGCTTTCCACTGCTGCAGAAGCTCCCGCGGTAGTAGTGGATCATCCCATCCCCTGTGTTTGTCCCAAAGGTGACGGACAATTATCTTAGCCCTGGTGGTGTAGGGTAGGATGAACCCCAAGGGGTCGTACTGACTCGCCAGTACCTTGTAGATATTACGCATCGTGGGGACACCGTACTCCACATGACGATGCTTGTAGCCAAGGACATCAGTGTGAAAGAGCCAGCTTAGCAAGAGAGTGGATTCTGGGGTATCCATCTTGTTTTGAGCCAGCCATAACTCAACACTAGCAGAGCAGCTCTCTTCTGGTAAATGACTTATTACACCTGGTTCATTGCTGGCCCACTGACGCAGATCGAAGCCTGCAGATGCAAGAAGGGCTCGTAGTTTGTCGACAAGGTGCCTCGCCTCGGCAATAGTGGGGACACTCTGGAGGCAGTTATCCACATAGAAGCATTTCTCGACTGAGATTCTCACCTCTTCATCTGGCTGGCTGTTATCAGAGACGTGGCGTTGTAAGGCAAATGTGGCACAGCAGGGGCTACAGGTTGTACCGAACGGTAGCACCTGCCACTCGTACACTGCAGGAGGTCCTTCTTGACTGATGTCGCGCCAAAGAAATCTGAGCAGAGCACGATCTTTGGGGAGGAGGCGGACTTGGTGGAACATGCCTCTGATGTCTCCGCTAACTGCAACTGCATGCTCGCGGAATCGTAGCAGGACTCCCAGTAGTGATGCTCCTAAAGTCGGTCCAGGCAGCAGATGGTCGTTGAGGTTCTGCCCCCGATACTGATAGGAGCAGTTGAATACCAGCCTGTTCTTGCCGTTATGGTTCACCATATGGTGAGGGATATACCAGGCCTCACAACCTTCCTCGGCTGGAACTTCTGGTCCACACTTGATGACAGAGCCTGCCTTTATAAGTTTCTCCATCTCCACTCTGTAGGCTTCTGCCCTTGCAGGGTCTCTGGCCAGTCGCCTTTCTACACTTCGTAAACTGGGCATGACGGCTTCCTTAGTAGCTTGAAGGAGCGGCATATCTCTCCGGCGAAGCAGCGGGGTGGCATAACGTAGAATGCCATCAACCTCTACTCTGATGGTTTTGGTCTCAAGGATGCTGATGGCTTCTTCGTCCTGCCTTGAACGAGTAGCCAGCTTCTCGCTTCTGAATGGGATAGTGTCAACCTGCCACAACCTCTCAACATGTTTCATCAGCTCGCTCACCTCGGGTGCTACTGTTGTGAATAGGCACTGCTGTGGTGGGACGAGGTGACGGACTACACTGGCTGGGCCCTGCAGTGTCCAGCCCAGCCTTGTGTGGATGGCAGCAGGCCCCCCTAGAGGTCCCAATCTGACAGGTTCAATGGGAGTGACGAGATGGGGATGGTCACTCCCAATGAGAAGCAGGGGCTTAACATTTGTAAGGGTCCGTATGGGAAGGCCAATAAGGTGCTTGTAGGTGTTCCGGAGTTGCTCCATGGGGTAGGTATGGGAAGTTAGTCCAATGCGAGCACTGGTGAATGCACCTATAATCTTGAACTTGGTCTTTGGCTTTGACGGTGAGGAAATGGAGAACGACACTGATGCACCACTAAGGGTCTGCACTTCCTCTCTGATTGTGCGTAGCGGTAGGTCCTCTTGAGTCCCCTGCACACCTAGCTTCTCTGCAGCATCTGGTAACAGCATAGTTCTCTCTGAACCGTCATCAAGTATAGCATAGGTGTTGATTGATTGGTTGCCGTGGTGAATGCGGACTTTGATGACTTTCAGAAGAACCCGACTGCCTTCGGTGGGTCGGTCTAGATACAAAACCTCTGTTGTACCCCTTGTGCCATGGCTTTCCGCTGCTGGTGTTGACACCGCCTCCTTAGGTGACCTCATGTTCACCTCATGCAGCACCTGGAGGTGTTTCCCTTGGCAAAGGCTGCATGTCTTTTTTAGGTTGCACTGGGCCGCCTGGTGTGGCCGTGCACATCGCCAACACCTTTTGTTACTCTTGATCCATTCAGTCAGCTGATCCTTTGTCAGCCTGGATACCTCTGTACACTGGCTGAGGTAGTGTTCCTCATTGTTGCAGAATGGACAGTATGGCTTGCTCTTGTTCCCTTTGAAGGAGCCACTTGATACTGGAGCCTCCGGTTTCTTAGTGGTGTCCTTCACACCATGGAGAACAGTGGTCGGTTGCTTACCCTTCCTACCCTCAGGTCTGGACCCTGGCTTCTCCCAAGCTCCTTTCACAGCTAACTGTCCTTCAGAGTCCTGGCACCAAGACTCGTACTTCAGCCACTCTGCAAGATTAGTTAAGGTGTGGGTTTGTGTGCCCTGATGGTACATGCAGCGGCGAAACTCTGCTCTCTGCTCAGGTGGCAGCTTGCTCAGCAGACGAGCAACATGTGAGCCGCACTGCAGTTCCACTTCACCCTCGTGACCTAGTGTCTTCAGCATTCCCACAAGTGACTGTATCTGGAGTGCAAACTTCTCGAATGCAGCTAAGTCTCCCCGCCTTATGTCCGGTGAGTCCATCACAGCAGCAATACGCCTCAGTGCTATCTGATGTGGTTGACCAAACTTGTCATTTAGGGCAACCATTGTGTCTGAGAAGGGTGTTGGGGAGTTAAGGTAGGCGTCTGCTATTAGCCTAGCCTCTTCTAGTTGCAGGTGATCGACCAACACTTGGTATTTGAACAGCTCAGATGCATCATGTGGTAAGAGGTTCTCCAATGAAATCTTGAGCCGTGCAAACTCACTTGGGTCCCGACTTGAGAAGTTGCGGATAGTTGGGCATGGCCCACGGTAACTTGGCTCTGGGACATTAAAGTTATGACCCTGAGGTGGTCTGAAGGGCAGTGACTGTGTCCATGCTATGCCTGGATGGCGCTGTGGGGGCGTTGGGCTGCAGCCAGGCTCACTCCGTTGACCACCATAAGCTGTAGGGTACTTGGGCTCAGCTGGAGGTAAACTGTGTGGCTGCGGTCGAAGCTGAGCGGGCTTGAACCAGGGAGGTGGATGGTGGGCAGTGTCATGCCATGGCATTGCAGCAGGAAGGGCCCTACGTGCTGAGTGATTAATTTGTGGCTGGCCCACAAACATGTCAGCAGGTGGGACTGGCAGTGCTTCTTCCTTAATTCTTGGAACCTCAGCTATTCTCCTAATAAGCGGATGTAGCGTAGGTGGGTCGCCAGTCAGAAGCTCGTCCATTACTGGGGCTGGCCATGGTGGGGGTGCAGGCCAGTCATCCTCTTCCTCAGCTTTAGGTTCACTTCCAACAGGTGGCCGTGGTGGCATCACCGTTAACTCTGGCTTTCTGGTAGGAAGAGATGTTGGATTCTGTATGTTGCGAACAGCATCTACTAACTGTATCATGTCTGCTCGTAGCGCTCTTAGCTCGACTAAATCCGATGCCATGTGCCACTGTGTCTGCTGCAGGAGGTGTCTTTCATGACGAATGTCATCTAACTCAACTCCGCTGTCCTCATGTGGAGGTATGGGGTGCAGCGCTGGAGGTAAGGGAGTGGAGTAATCTCGTAGCTGTTCCCTAAACTCTCTCTCTGGAAACCGCTGGGGGGCTAGCTGATTCTTCTGGCTGTGCTGTTGGCTCTCAGCCTTATAACCCAGGTCCATCTCTTGAAGAATAGCATCCCGCCTCTGCAGGCGAAGGGGGGAGTCATAAGGGGAGGTGAGGGATGTCATCCTGGCATTTCCCTCCTGGTGAGTACTCCCTAATGTAATGTCCCTCTCTGTACCTCTGACTGATGTAACCTTGACGATCGACCTCATAATCTGCATAGCGCACCGGTGGGCGAATATGGCGTTTGGGACGTGCGCCACTAGCCTCGTACTCTGGATGTAGTTCCATCTCTGACGTAGACCCAGTGATCCGGCTCGAAGGACCATAAATGTAGTGAGGATAATGGGAGATGCTCAGACTAGGCGCTAGGTCTGGGTGTATCACCAGGTTCACGCAGGTGTGTCGGCCAGAACATCACTTAAGGCCAATATTCCAGAGTAAGAATAACGAGCTGAGATAAGGTTCTTATTCCCTTTATTCTGTCCCTTTTCTGGGGTGGGGGTTTTGGGTGTGAGTGTGGTTTTCTACAAAGAGAGGAACAAATACAAATGAATAGAGGAAACATATGTGTACACTCATTCCTTCTTAAACAGTGATATACATTACCAAACATAATATAAACAATAGTCAGAATATGGCTATATCTCTTAACTCTAATAACGTAATGTAAACAACACTTCTTGTTGTCTATGATATGCTTTACAGTCTCTAACTAAACGGCTTGATGCTTTTATTGTGAAAACCCCGGAACGGATGTCACGTTCCGTTCGAACTAGCAAAGCCTCGCTAGAGAAGCCCCAACAGCAATACAGAAATAATATTTAGCACTGCCCACCACTTATTTCACTCAACCACAAAGCACTGAAAAATCCTAACAAGTGGTAAGAGTATAAACATATTTAAACACGTTACACATTTGACCCGATACACTACGTCGGGTGAGCCGAAGGCGGCAAACTAGCTTGTATGAACGTGGCTATAATTAGCTGAATGGTCACGTAGCGTAACGACCCCCCAGACTCGCAACTCCCATACACACAGAACAGCAGAAACAACAGCTGGTTAAGAAAGACAGTATCATGAGTGATGCAGCAAATACTTACTCCTATCATTTACGCACACTCCGAAAAAAGGTACTCCGACTGACCAACCAACTTTCCCACACTGCTTATTAACTGCAAGCAACTGATGCAACTGACGTCAGCTACAATAAACGACCCAGCACGCGCTTACGCCACTCTGTTACCAGCACTGACTAAACAGGAGTAACATGAAACATAGAACACAATATGGTCAACTGTACTAAATAATAGCAACACTAACATAACTTTGGGGCCTTTTCTACAGTAGTCATATTGAAATATTGAACGGTCTCGATTCTGACAGTTTCCTTATGTCCCTTAGACGTTTTGTGGCACGTAGAGGACGTCCATACGAGCTCCTTTCTGACTGTGGCACTAACTTCAAAGGAGGAGACAGAGAGCTGAGAGATGCATTCGCAACCATGAATCCGCACCTGAGAGAACAGCTGAGTAAATCGCAAATACAGTTCCACTTTAATCCTCCAAATGCCCCTCACTTTGGGGGAACGTGGGAAAGGGAAATTAGGTCCATTAAGGCTGCTCTCAGGGTGTCAGTGGGAAGTCAGACTGTTTTTGAGGAAGTCTTACACACCGTGCTAGTGGAGATAGAGGGAATTTTAAATTCCAAACCACTTGGATATGTATCATCTGACATAGCAGACCCTGACCCCATAACCCCAAATCTCCTTCTCATGGGGCGGCGAGACGCTTCTCTTCCACAGGCTGTTTATGCAGATACCAACTTGCTTGGACGGAGACGATGGAGGCATAGTCAGATACTAGCCGATCGTTTTTGGTCAAGTTTCATTAAAAATTACCTTCCCAACTTACAGGTACGAAATACGTGGCATAAGGACACTCAAAATCTGAAGGAAGGAACTGTAGTACTGATAATGGACCCCCAACTACCTAGAGGACTGTGGCCCGTGGGCAAAGTGTCACGCCTCGTACCGAGTCAGGATGGAAGGATCCGAACAGTGGAGGTCACATCTAAAGACAAGAGGTTAATGAGACCAGTGGCGCGACTGGTTGTTCTATCATCAGTTCAGTCTGATGGTGAAGACTAACTTGTTATTTGTTTAGTAATTTCAAATGCATCATTTGAAGGGGCGGCTGTTAAATATCAAGTTCCCACCTGACTTGTCTCATTCATGGACTGTCAATCACCACTAAAACCACGCCCCTATCCACTCTATATAACTCCTCCCTTCAGGCCTGTGGCCTTCTTTTCCCTCCAAACAAACCAGGCATAACAAAGAGAGGAGTGATGTGAGTTTGATGGACCTTTTTCATTGTATAACCCTTACTATTTGGTCACATTGAATGTTATACCTTGAAGTTGAATGTATCCTGTTTGATTTATGCTAGATTTCAGGGTGACATCCTCCTTAACGTTAAGAGAAAACCGTAGTACAGATTGTGGATGCATTACTGATGTAAGTCAAGCTGAATCCAACCTATTCAGTAATTTAATGATTGTTCAAGGCTGTTTAGATTTGTGACATATCCTTATGTGTTTATTTGTTTAGACAAAATCATCCATTCATCCATTCATCCATGCCTGATACCATCCATTATTCACCTGCAACTAATGTAATCCTTGCCCTGCCTTGACAACAATAAAACCTTGGAACGGCACTGGATCCTGTGTTTGAATGTGCACACCACATCAGATGTTCAGTGAACCAACACCATCAGTGAACAAGAGTTTTTTAATTGATTGATGACTGTACTGGGACTGGGATGTTCTCGTATCCATCCTGAGGCTTTTTATGTAATCACCTTTTCACGGAGCTGCTTGCAGTGATCCCAACCAGGTGTACTTGAGTGTAGCATAACTAACAAAAATAACATATCAGTCATGATAATGAATATATCACATTGAGTCAGCTGTAATACTTAAACACTTGTTGGAATTGAGTCAAGTAATGGATAACTGCATGAAATAGTTTAAGTCATTGGCGAATAATAGCAATAATTAGCTAAGAGAAGGCCTACTGGTTAAAGTTGAAATAGTGAGCTATTGGACAAATGGTGAAAAAAGCTTATGTTATAAATAATGGATAAATGATTGAGTTAGCTTAAAGTAATGAATGCACGGTTGAAATAGTATTGTGAAAATAGTAAATGGTTGAAATAGTTAAGAAACATCCAACATCTGGTACTTCAATTGTAGCCATTGCAAATGCAAACTTAACAAACTGACCTAAATGTGTTTATTTATTTAAACCAACCTAAATATCTACAATACTGCAACATTCATGTATTATCCAGTTTAAATCAAATCAAATTGGGTGATTGTCTGCAATCTGCCGTCCCTCTAGGAGCCTAGAACCCTCTCAACCAGGACACAATCACTCCTGGCTGGCAGGAGGCTGCGGTCTAGCTGGGAACTCTTGCAGATCAACATTTTTGCACATTGATGCCTAATAAAAATTGCTGACAAGCACTAGCTTTGTGAGTGTTACTTTGTCTGACTCACCAAAAGTTGGGCCTACAGGTGTATCTACACTACAAACAATTGAAACCCTTTGAATTCACACATGAGATTTCCATTTGGGACTTAAAAACCCAACCGCTGCACCAGTGATTCGGGATGAATACATATTTATTTTGTATTTTATACTTATTATACAAATCTGATCTGTTTTCACTTTGACATTTAAGTCCTGTTGATTAAATCTACATGACAACCTCCTTCTAAAGAAAGGGTGATACTTTTTAAAGACCCTGTTTCTATACAGTATGTATATATGTTGCCATTAAAAAGGCATCTGACATACGCTCAACATAGCTGTGAGTTATTTTTGGAAGCAGATACTCACACAATCTACATGCTCAACGTAAATGTTAAGGGGATTTTTAGAGGGATTGCTTTTGGTCAAAGACGTGCTTTCTTTCCAGGAACACACACAACCTTTTCACAAGCAAACTGAATCTGCCAGTTAAACATTCACACATGCTGATCTCAACAATCCAAGTATTAAGCCAACGTAATTTATAATAATAATAATAATGATATTCTTCTCAGAATCCCCAGAGATGTGAGCCTTGTGACAGTTGAAGGTGTCTTCTTAGAAAGAGACAATGCAGGTAAGAATGAACATGTTTCTACTAATACGTACCCAGTTCTACTCTACTCTCCTTAGATGTACAGTAGTTAAATATTTGGTATGCCCTGCTCCTCAGGTGTTGCCTATTTGGGAGCTTTCCATCCCTCTCCCAGCAGTGCTGATGATTACTCTGAGTCTCTACATGATCTTCCTGGGGATCGGGCTGTGGATCCGATCCTGCCTCAAGGTTGGTGCTGCAGACATGACCACTGCTCTCTACAGAGCAAGGAGGCCTTTCTCCTCACTACAGTTTGTAAAATAGATCAAATGTGCTCTTTACTGGAACTTGCACTAAACATAGACGCATGGATGTAAAGGAAGATAAATAGGAAAGTAAACCTTGACCTATCAACACTAAACTCAAGTCACCATGTGGAGAATGTGACAACTTTGTGGCTCCCCCCAGTGTTAGAAACCAGACAAGTCATGCCTTGCCAAGGAAAAGTGCATTTTTGGGGACAATTTTCAGCGGTGGTTTAATCTAGGTGCTCTAGTGAGCATTTGTGGCAGCAGAACTGTGTATGTGTGGTAGCATCAATTCATTGTTAGTTTGGGTCGTTTCATGGAATTTGGTGACTTGAATAAAATATAGACTATCACCAGACTTTAATGTTAGAAATTCAATCAGGAGAGACTTATTTGCAGATATGCAAAATGTTTATTGTACATGAGCATGATAAGATGTACATGAGCATGATAAGATGTACATGAGCATGATAAGATGTACATGAGCATGATCAGATACACAGAGTATTGGAGATTGGACTCCATCGTTATATTAATACATTTAATATAGGAGTACGGAACCATTATATAACCCCCCGATGGAATCCAGACACCGGTGGTGGCGGAGAAGGGCCTGAAGACCAGACTGAAAGAGGCACCGGAGCGGCATCCGGAGAATCACGATGATGAGAGGTGGAAGGGGAGGAAGAAAGATGAGTGCCTTGCCTGAAACAACAGCTGAAGGCACAGGGAGAGAAGCAGATTTAAAACAGGGTTGAGACGCTGTGATTGGTCTATGGAATCCGTGCCCGATTCTGATTGCTTATCGGGTAGGTGAACGCCTCCAGCAGCTGATTCGATTTAGGAAGAGAGCAGTGATTAATGTTAGGTCTTCCTGAAAGAATTTACGCTGAGCTTCATATGTTGTAAGTACTACTAAAGTAGATTTGTGCTGTTATTTTATACATTCTGATTTTTTTGTTTTATTCGGAAATATTTAAAAAATGGATCCATCTAATTGGTTTCTTTGGCCACTTGAGCTCAGTCTTTATCAGTCCCATAGCTACTCTCTCTCTCTCTGTGTGGGGGGTTGTGATTACCTTGAAGTTACCATAACTAGAAAACATTTAGAATAATTATAAAGAATCTTATTTTCTCTGATGCTGTCAACTGTCCTGCTCAATAGTTTAGAGGTCCTGTCACTGTCCTGTTTATTATTTCTGATTTAGGAAGCGTTATACTTTTTAAATGGCTTTTATCCAAAGTGACTGCCAGATAAACATTCACACACCGATGGCGCAGAATCGAGAGCAATTTGGGGGTCAGTGACATGGGACTGCAGGGCTTGTCCAGGGATCGAACCACAGACTTTCCCATTGGTAGATGACCACTCTACCACAGCCACACTCCCGCTAGTTAGGGCCAGGGTTAAAGTCTCAGATACATATACATACAAAATATATAGTTGGGGAACTGTGTAGGAATGGCCATAATGTTACAATCTTTTGATTTGGGAATCAACTTCGAAACACTTTCACTACCACACTTCAGAAAACTAACGTCACATTATTTATTTCAAAGTGTTTTTATTGTTTTAAATGTGCATAACAAACAAACCAACAAGCATTCTCTTATGTCATACAAGGCATCCCCATCCACAAACCTCATACTTTGTATACATTATCTCACGTATCCCCTTTCGTCGCAGATTGGCATCCAAGGTTCATACAAATACTGAGAATGCACACAGAGCAAAAAAATAAAAAAATAAATAAATATTAATAATCAAAAAAACAATAATAATAATTATAATTAAAAAATAAAATAAAATAAAGGAGAGACTAGACTATAAAATTTAATCTAAGGAATTGGCATCAAATGTATTTTCATAATAATCCAAGAATGGTTGCCATACATTCTGAAACCTTTCTGCTGAGTTTTGGACTGTAGTTCTTAACTTTTCAAGCTGGAGGAAGGACATAGTTTCGCACACCCAACGTGAGTGTTTTGGGGGAGAGGAAGATTTCCAATTTGTAAGAATTAGTCGGCGGGCTAACAGCGTAGAAAATGCTATTAATTGAGATTGGCCTCTTGAGACCCCAACCTTACTGTGTACCAACCCAAATATTGCAATGATAGGATCTGGATCAATATTCTTTTTGCAAATATAGGTGAAAGTATTAAATATGTCAGACCAGAATCTGCCTATGCTTGGGCATGACCAGAACATGTGAGCCAGAGAGGCAGGAGCTTGATGACAGCGCGTACAATTGGGATCCACATTAGGATAAATTTTGGCCAATTTGGTCCTAGAGAGGTGCAGGCGATTAAATACTTTGAATTGTATCAACCTGTGCCTAACACAGATAGACGATGAGTATATTTTATGTATTGCTTTTTGCCAAATTTCATCTGTCAATTCTATGTTTAAATCCTCCTCCCATTGTACCTTAAGAGGCAGAAGAGATGGGCATTTCATGGCCTGAATAGTAGTATACAGCTGGGAGACACCACCCGAGAGATGAGGCTTGACCGTCAGACAATGATCAAGAGGGCCGATATTTGGTTTTAAGGGGAATGAACGAAACTGGGAACGGACAAAATCACGGATCTGAAGATACCTAAAAAAAATGTGTTTTTGGTAAACTTAATTTATTAACCAAATAGTCAAAAGAAGCGAATGTGCCGTCTACAAAAAGATCTCCCACACTGTTTATGCCTTTTCTAGCCCAGGTGAGGAAGGCCGTATCTATCAGCGATGGCTTGAAAAGAAAGTTTGAGGACAGTGGCATAGACACTAAGGCTTGTACATGACCAAAATGTTTGCGAAATTGGGTCCATATGCGTAAACTGCCTCTTACCATGGGATTATCCGTATGTGCACCCACTGCCAATGGCAGTGGAGCACACAGCATTGAGGCCAGAGAGACGGATGAGCATGAGTGCTGTTCCATTAGACACCAACTCGGGCTATCCCCACCAATAGAAGCTCCATACCATATTACTAATTTGTGAATGTTTGCAGCCCAATAATAGTATAACAATTTGGCAGAGCAAGTCCAGCATTCTCTTTACGTCTTTCGAGAACTGTTTTACGTACGCGAGGTATAGTTTTGTTCCATATAAATGTACTGATGTGCTTGTCAAGCTCCTTAAAGAATGATTTGGGTATGAAAATTGGGACTGTTTGAAATAAGTACAAGATCTTAGGTAGCGTTACCATCTTTACTGAATTAATACGACCAGCCAGGGACAAAGGCAGAGTAGACCAACGATTAAGGTTCTCTTTGATCTGTCCTAAAGCTGATTTAAAGTTATTTTGGAATAGGTCTTTATATTTACTTGTGACACTTACTCCCAAGTATGTCATGGAGCCCTCTGTAGTCCTGAATGGGTATGAGTCAAAGGATCGATTCTGAGCTAAAACATTAATTGGGAACAAAACACTTTTGGTGAGGTTAATCTTGTACCCAGAGGATTTACCAAATTGAGAGATGGTGTCTAGGCATTCTGGGATTGAAGTCTCCGGATCTGATATAAACATCAGCAAATCATCGGCATACAATGACACTTTATGAACCAGGCCGCCCCTCGTAATACCCCGTATATTGTTATTACATCGCAATGCCACAGCAAGTGGCTCAATGACCAGATCAAAGAGAAGAGGGGACAATGGACAACCCTGTCGTGTCCCTCTTTGAACAGTGAAATATTGAGAATTAAAGTTATTAGTCCTCACTCTAGCTTGAGGTGCCGCATATAACGTCTGAATCCAAGAGACAAAAACTGGACCAAAGCCGAATTTGCTTAGAGTTTTAAAAAGGTGTTGATACTCAATTCGATCAAAAGCTTTATGCGCATCTAGTGAAATTACTAATTCTGGCGAGTGAGTTGAATGTTTAGAATATATTATGTTAAAGAGGCGACGTAAATTGTGAAAAGACTGCCTGCCCTTTACAAAACCTGTCTGGTCAGGATGCACAATTTTTGGTACTATAGGTTCCAATCTTAAGGAAAGAATCTTTGTAAGTATTTTATAATCACATGTGAGTAGGCTGATCGGACGATAAGACTCGCATTTAGTGGGGTCTTTGTCTTTTTTGGGGAGCACAGATATTGTGGCTTGGGTCATAGATGTAGGTAGCTTCTCTTGTTTGAGTGATTCATTGTAGGCGAGGCACAGTAAAGGTATCAACTTTGGGGCAAAAGCCTTATAAAACTCAATTGGATACCCATCTGGGCCTGGTGCCTTTCTATTTTTCATTGACCTAATTGCTTGACTGATCTCAGTTTCAAATATCGGCTGCTCAAGGATGGCCTTATCCTCCTTAGCTATAGTTGGGAGAGTTACATTGTCAAGAAATACATGATCACTAGGGTTGTCTGAAGAATATAAGGATGAATAAAATAATCTGAAGGGGCCGAGGAGTATTGCTGGTCAACAACGCGGATTAAATTGATCAGCTCATTGTAGCGTTTAGACCAGCTTCTATTCAGACGAGCAGTGTATTCTATTATTTGACCCCTAATATATGCTTTAAGAGTTTCCCAAAGTATTAAAATATCAGTGTCTGGCAGCTGGTTGGTTTCAATAAAGAAATCAATCTGTGATGAAATGAAATCTACAAATGTTTCATCAGACAACAAAGATGTGTTAAATCGCCAATTACACTGAGTTGGCCTTCTAACCTGGAGCCAAAGCTCCATAATGACCGGAGAATGATCAGATATAACAATGCTTTCATAACTGCAAGACTTAATGGATGCAAGCATTTTTTGATCCAGTAAAAAGAAATCTATTCTTGAGTATGTTTGATGAACAGCAGAGAAAAAGGAAAACTCCTTTGACGTAGGATTCTTAAATCTCCATGGATCTACTACAACGTCACATTATTTGACAAAAATTCATGCCGTCTCTTTTTTTGGTAGTGAAATATTCTAGCTAAAAAACTAATAATGAAATGAGTTTACCTAAATGTTTATTTCATTACATTTTTTAACAAGGCAATATCATTTCAGTTTAGTTTTTCTTAAAGGCCCAGTGTGTAACATTTGTAGTTGTTTATTATCAAAATCTGTATTGTCCTTCACAAACTTGTCCTTTTTTATGAATATTGACCACCACCATCAATTCCAAGTATTCCTATTGGCTTGAAATTTTACATTTGCGCTTACAAGAACTGGGGTAGACGCTCCATAGCCATGCGCCATCTTGAAATACGGTAGCCCCTAAGGGACATACAGGCTATACTGCTCCGCATTTCGCGCTTTTCACTCAGTGTACTGACTGTGACGTATGCCAGGGAGGGAGGGGGAGAAGATTACTTGTGACTCACTGCCGGCAGATTTGAAAGCCTGTTGCGTCTATTATCGAGGACATGTAACTGAGTCGCCGAGGAAATTAAAACGACACTGTGACAGGCAAAGCAACAAGACCAAAGTTAATATTGGTGTGGCTTTTCCAAGATGGAAAGAACTCATGAGGAGCAAGGATTTTAAAAGGGACGCTGAAGTTGCCTTGTTTCTTCTCAACAGGTAATTCTGCCTATTTGTGTAAATTAGAAGTTTTATAGTTATAGTTTATAGTACACTGGGGCTTTAAAGGATGTTGCTATTTTATTTAACTTCTTTTTTGTTTGTGTACTGACTGGCTTTTGTGTACATAGTTCAGCTCATAAAAAATGTGGGCAAAAACAAAAGTGTTGCGGTTATGATTTTGTTGAGTGTATAATATATATATATATATATATATATATATATATATATATATATATATATAGGGTATATACAAAGGAAAACAGACACACATTTTCTCTCAATGTCTTTAATTATGTGAATATTAACCAAAACATCAACAATATTCATGTGCTTCGATCAAAAATGAAACTGAATATTAGCATGCATGTGCTCACAGCATTAAGAAAAATGACAGAATCGAGCGAACAGAAAGGACTTCTCATTTACAGTACAAGACTTACAATTGGCATTAAGCGTTCAAACCAAATAAATATCCATTTAAAGTGCAGCAAATACAGTTTGTGTACATAAACTGCTTCAGATAGATATAAACATAATGGTACAGCTCTCTGAGGTAGATGGTGGACAAGTTGATCAAAGTTACTGTGTTCCAAAATATGCTTCTGTAGGTTTCATTTCATTGCATGTGTTAAAGCCTTCCCTGACATGAAGTTAGTTTGAATCTATCTGCAAAGTAATCATAAATGCATCCTTCCTTCCTGTGTCAGTTTAGGGTGACACTTTATGTCAATGACAAATAATAATTTTAGGGCATGTTCATAATGTCTGGATCCTTAATGGATGGCACATAGATGTCCCAATTAACAATAATTCTGTTCTAAAAATGAATTCTCAGTTAGTAAAAATAAATCATTTATATATTACAAAGGTTTCACACATTTGATCATTGTAGTGATTCAAAAAGAATAATTATTAATTAATAATAAAAACCGATGTGCAGATGTCCGTATGGTCCATGTAGCTTCAAATCCAAGAAATGCTGGAATGCTCGGCTACATATTACATAGACATTTGTTTAGTGCAACTTAAACAAGTCTTCATTTTACACCCTTCATTTTAGACTGATAGCAGTTACCCTCCAGAAACTCAGAAAGAGACCTTCAAAGTCAATTCATTCAGTTTTCATTCAAAAAACAAATCTCCCCCTTACTTTACACATTACATTAACGTAAAGCCTCCACATCTGTCTCTACATGTTACATTAATGTAAAGCCTCCACATCTGTCTCTACAGGTTACTTTAATGTAAAGCCTCCACATCTGTCTCTACACATTACATTAACGTAAAGCCTCCACATCTGTCTCTACACGTTACATTAATGTAAAGCCTCCACATCTGTCTCTACATGTTACATTAATGTAAAGCCTCCACATCTGTCTCTACACATTGCATTAACCCACATCTGTTGGACTATTATCTTTTTTACATTGCAAGTAATCCTTATATTTCATACTGTGACCTTTAGCGGTTTTACGGTTCACAAAACCCACGGTTCGGTTCATATCCCGGTTTTAGGGTCACGGTTTTCAGTTCTGTACGGTTCTTTTTATTTTTTCTTGCATGAAAACAATGCTTTCTGGGTCTTGTAGTTGACTTTTCAGTGAAGCAAAAGTTTTTCAGCTAAGCGTTATTGTTGTTTCTGCCGATGATTGGACATGGAGAATTTAACGCCTAATGATGGAGACAGCTGTAGGGACTCTGGATGCCTGGTTTAATCCCTTCAACCTTACTACTTTATTCCTCATTGTCACCAGAATCAAGTCATACATTACTGTTAATGCAGCTTTGACCTAAATTGTCTCTCAGATTCAAGGTTGTGTACATTCATTTGTGCTCGTCACATCATGTACAGTAAATCCTTCCAAAAAAGTTGGAGGCTTCTATAAGAAAAGTTGGAGACACGCCGAGAAGACGAGGAGATGGAAAAGGAGGAAGACCAGGGAGTGAGCAGGAGTGGCACCACCGTTGGAAGCGGCAATGTTGGGGAGAGCTGTGTTGGTGCTGTTGCTGGCGCTGTTGTTGTTGCTGGAATTTGAAGCTGGAGATAAGAACCCCACTGTATCAGCCAGGAAGGTTTGAAATTTGCTCAGTTTGGGGAATTGCATCACTACATCTCGTGTTTGTCTGGTGGTGTTTCCAGCTGATAACACTGCTGCCTGGAACCAAGAGCCGCCCAGCTTACACATCAACGGACCTCCAGAATCACCCTGAACAAGCAGACATGCATGTTCAACATTTGTATGAAGTGGACATTCAGTCGCACCTTCCCATGAAACTACAGAAAATAATATTCTTTTTTTCTAGTTTCACTAAATGTGCTATATAGACAATACCTTCTTATACTTTTTTGCTGAGAGTTAGATAAAAAGTGTGATACATCTCTCATGTTTGTGCAGTAAATTTAATGGATAACTCAACATATGGCCAACACGGGCACATTTACAGTGACGTCGGTCTCTGAGGAAATAAAACTTTAAAACATGAAGCTACAGCCAAGAGCCATGTTACACTTTAGTTTGTATGGGATAAATAAAAAGGATGTAACATGTTAATCAGTAAGCGTTAGAGATGGTGGTAGGTGGAATTTGTTACCATTTGACAGAGCCAGGCTAGCTGTTTCCCCCTGTTTTCAGTCTTTATGCTAAGCTAAGTTAACCTACTGCTGACTGTAGCTTCATATCTACCGTACAGGCTTGAGAGTGGTATTGCTCTTCTCACCGAGCTCTCAGCAAGAAAGGGAATAAGCATCCAGAGATGCCTGTTTAAGGATCAACAAACTCCTGTTTAAACAGAGACATATGAAAGTATAATAATCTCCTGCTCTCATTAATCACCTTCTCCAGTGTAAAAGTTCTGGTACAAATGATGTCACTTGATGACCCGTTCCCACAATTTTCCACCGATGTCTGGAACTCCTGCAGAACTTGTTCCACTGAAGTTGGGAAAAATAAGAAATTGATGTGAATTGAAACATCTGAATCAAATCCAAATGACAGGAACACAGAATAAATGGGCAACCATACTTTGTTAGTGCCAAAAACAAGCCTAAATGTTCAGTGTAAAGAGGTGAATTGATGCAGAGGTAGCATTACCCCCTCCTTGCCCGGAGTTCCAGCCAGCAGCCCAGCACGTGGAGCCCAAAGCGAAGGTCCGTCCGTTGTCAAGGCAGATGGGCTGGATGTAGTTGGACAGGCTGGGTTGGGTTGACAGATGCAGCACTGCTACATTTGACCCATTCAGGTTGCTCAGGGTGATATTTGTCACATTCAGTGTCACCTCAAAGGGGTTAGATCCATTCTGTTTCAACCGACCCAACACCACAGTCCATTCAGACGGTGTTGGTGAACTGTGAGAGGTAAAATGAACTAAGTAAGGAATCAAGAAAAACATCTGATTGGTTTGAAACAAGGGCTGGGCCTCTACATGCGGTTTTCTAAAGGGCAGTGACGCTATTTTTAATCCAACATTACATTGAAGGATAAAAGCTAGCAATTTGGTTACCTTTTGTTCTTAAATTTCTCAAAAATTACGATCCGTGACATCGCTCCAGGTGTCTCACCTTGAGAAGCAGTTGGCGTTGCTCAACACGGAGTCAACGGCCACCAGAGTCCCACCACACATATGACTTCCATTCCTCTGTAGGCTCGCCATCCATGGCCACACACCAGCCGTCGCCACCGAGCTTCCTCCCAAAATACGACTAATACGGGAATTCATTGGGGCTTGGCCACAGACCACAGCTGGAGAAACAATCACAATCAGATTTATTGGAATTTGACTTAGTTAATTTTATCATTGCTCTTAATGTACTTACACAGAAATAGACATACAGCTTAAAACAAGGACAACAAAGCTGAACAAAGGTAAACATGAAGTGCTATGTACAGATATAAATATAAAAGGTACAAAACCAATCAAAAGTTTGGACACACTTTCTCATTGGGAAAGTGTGTCCAAACTCCTTAATCCGTATTTAAATTAACAAAATATATAATTTACAGGTACAGTGGATGTTCAGTGTGTTACAGGGTTATTGCACAGGGATTGTTTCTGACACTACGTGACTGGAGGTATGGGCCCGTCATAGTGACGATCTGTGTCTGGTTTTGTTTTGGCGTACAGTGTTCTGTAGCGCCTACCAGAGGACAGAGGTTGGAGCAGGGTTTATCCAATGGTTGTATAAAGAGAGGTTTGTCCAGGGTTTGATGAGCCTGAATTGATGTTTCCTGCCCGTAGGTAGACAACCAGATAAGATATAACTATATTTATCCTTAAAGGAAATTGTTGTGCATCAGTTGCAATACAAAGTGCGAACACAGCAAATACAAAATGATGCACACAACATTGTTTGGAGTTTGATGGAAAAGTGCCTTCATAATAATATCTTGGGTTTGACTATTTCCCTCAATATAAAAACCATACAGCTTCAATAAAGAGCTGCAACAAGCTGATACAGAATATATAACCAGTGTTAAAATGTAACTACTCTAAGTACATTTACTCAAGTACTGGACTTAACTGTTGTTGTTGTACTTTACTTGGGTATTTACATTGTCTACTACATGTACTCCACTACATCTAAGATGATATTGTACTGTTTACTCCACTACATTTATCTGACAGCTTTAGTTACTTTTCAGATGACAGTTTTTAACCCCTTCCTGTCCAGTGAAAAGCATGTATCTCCAGATGTGTTGATGTTGAATGTTTGTGATGAATTGAAGAATAAAGTGTTTCTTTATGTGTTGAGAAAATTCTCCTACTTCTTAAGCTAAATAAACTCTTTAAAAGGCCTTTTTGGATCAGCTGGAAAAAGCATCATCAGAAAGCTGAAAACATGGCTGTGTTTCTGATACCATGAAAAGTTTAAAAACCTTTTAAAGATACATGGTTCTCACAGGACACAACGCTACAAACAAATGATTATCTTATAGAATATATCGAATATAATTCATTGCTGTAGATTAAACCATCCAACAGGAAATAAAGGCGTTAAAATGGACCCAAACTTAAACATCTACAGCAGTAAAATGCAACATACACATTAGTGCAGCAGTAATATTAATCCAGAAACATCAGATACTGACAGGACACATTTTACAGCACAAAATGTACTTTTACTTTAAGTACTTTAGGTTAATTTTGCTGGTAATACTTACATGTTTTTACTTAAGTAAGGTGTTACTACTACACTACTGTAAATATGAAAACATCTAATTTTAAGTAGAAATTTAAGGTTAAAGTCTGGACATGACAGACACTCACGTTTGGCAGTGGTGGTTGGAGGGAGGGTGGTTGTAGTGGTTGTAGGGAGGGTGGTTGTAGTGGTTGGAGGGAGGGTGGTTGTAGTGGTTGTAGGGAGGGTGGTTGTAGTGGTTGGAGGGAGGGTGGTTGTAGTGGTTTTAGGGAGGGTGGTTGTATTGGTTGTAGGGAGGGTGGTTGGAGGCGGTGGCAGGCCAGGACAGCTGATGCTGAGGTCACTGTCAGTTCCAGTGGACGTGAAGGTGACAAAGCCCGGCTGGCTGCTGGTGATCTGGCTGTTGATCCAGGACTGATATTGGGACACTCTGGTGTACACTCCTGGGAAATTAGGCTGGGCACAACCATCTCCAAAACTTACGATTCCCTCCAGGATCCAGCGGCTGCCCTGCTTGCTCACCAGCGGACCACCTGAATCCCCCTTTAAGAAGAGAAACATTTAGGAGAGAAATCTTTGCAGGAGATTAAATCTGACACCAACACAGGCGTAAAGATGTTTACCTGACAGGAGTCCTTCCCTCCAGCACGTAACCCGGCGCAGATCATGTTGTTTGTGATTGAGCCCACACCATTGTCACAGTTACACTCTCTGTTCCCCACGATTGGGACATTCACCTCCATTAGGTTTCCTGGGGGAGGAAGGGAAACTAAAGAGAAACAAATACAGTAAATAAACAGCACATGTGATGAATTATGAGTGTTTGATTACTACATCAGTAGCTCTATGAATCTAAAGGACCATGTCTTTATCCATTAAAGGTAAAATTAGGAGGTTAAAGTTAAACTTCTTAAGTTTAAGTTGAAACTTCAAAACAAAGAACTGAAACCTGCTTACCCTCTCAAATTGACAGTAAAAATAATGTTAGCATTGATCTTCTGATGTTGTTAACGCTGTTTATGCTGTTTACATCACCTATTGAAGATTTCCATGAAATATGCTGTAAATATTTATGTTCCCAAGAGGATGAATCTTAATGTTTCAGCTGACCACTGAGCGTTTCCTCTCACCCCCTCTAATTTCTAAATTAATGTGAAAATGTATCTGGGAATCTTTGACCACTAGTAACACTATGTTTTACAAGTACATCCCTGTGTTGTTATTACCATGTACAGGCAAGGGGCCAGATGTAGCTACATGCACCAACAAAGACAATGAAGAAGAAGACGGATTGCAACCGAACATGGATGAAAACTATTTGAAATGTTTATTTTAAAATTGGCATTTGGAAAGTTTTTTTTTTTTGTAATGAAGATAACACATTCAACACTTTGTTAGACCTAAAGGAGACACACAGTGTGATTTGGTGAGAAACTTCACTGTAAACTCCACAGGTGAACTTTAGTGACCTTTCCTCGAGCACCGTCACCAGAACAAACCCTTTACTGCAGAGGCTCCTTGCAGCAATTTATCTTGTGTATCGTGGGGTGTTTTATAAAATATTTTTAAACTTAATGATATTTCTAAAACTCTGTTTTGTTGCTTTATGGGTAAAGGAAGGTGGTATTCATTTTTACATTTAAATGTCTGAGTAAACTCAGTTGTTGTCACCATTGTATTGAAAGAAGTAAATGTAACCTAGCTGCTTTCTGACCCACCTCCAAATGCAATGTTGCCCCAGCCGGTCACCCAGGCGCTAACGTTGCTGAAGAAGGTGCTGCCTGGAGCTGCCAGGCAGACAGGAACAATGAAGTCTGTGAAAGTCACCGGTGAGGAGAGCTTCAGGAGGCAGAGGTCGTTGTCCTTAGTTAAGGAGTTATAGTTAGGATTTCTGATGACCTGTGTTACCGTCCGAGACACCCCATTGGGGTTGGGTCCCTGTAGACTCTGGAGACCCAGAGACACAGTCAGACTGGCTGGGGAGCTAAAGAGAAACAAATCAGTGCAAAGAAGTTAAGAGCAGAGCAGTTAAGAAAACACAAAAACTACCTCCTAAGAGAATCTGCCCCTTAGTGCTTACTCTGATGGGAAGCAGTGAGCAGCAGTCAGCACCCATTCACTGTTAATGAGGGATCCTCCACAGAAGTGTCTCCCAGATGATTGCAGGCTGGCTTGCCAGGGCCAGTTACCCGGAGGGGCGTTCTGTCCTCCAACAATCCTGGTGTTGAGCAGAGTTATACCGCACACTGCAGAGAGACAGACAATAAGAACACAGTGAGCAATACTCCCCTCTCCCTGGATTACCACTGAGCACTGCTGGGATTTGGGTGACAGTAGATCAGTCAGTAAGGAGGGGGGTTGGGAACTGGAGGGTTTCTGGTTCAAGTCCCCATACGGACCAAAGTATGGTGGTGGACTGGTAGCTGGAGAGGTGCCAGTTCACCTCATGAGCACTGCCAAGGTGCTCTTGAGTAAGGCAGCAAACTCCCAACTGCACTTTCCATAGGCAGCCCCTCACTCCATTAGTGCATGTGTAGGTACTGAGCGTGTGTGTGTAATTCAGGCCTGTGTGTAATAACAACAGAGTGAAAACATTGTAATTTCCCTTTGCAGGATTAATAAAGTATAAATTACTATTATTATAAACTGTAACTGTTGGTTGAGGATTATAATCCTGGGATGCTGTCATGTGTTTCTAATCCAACAGTCCTAAGTAACAGAGGAGAAACTATTCTTATTTCAGTTTAAGTCTACACATTTCATTGCTTTTACTGGGTTTGACAGCAAATACTAACAACAATGAAGATATAAACAAAACAACTAAAGTCCAACAACATGTCGACAGCCTGGTGAAAGTAAAGAAGTGTGCATAAAACTGACTTACCATCTAGTTGTGAGTGAGACTCTGAAAAATAGGAAACAAACACAAAATCACATTTAAAACATATTTATATTTACTGATGCCTAATGTACGAAAGCTGAGAACGGCCATTGATTTTTTATCATGCACTGTTTTCTTCTGATAACAACTTATTAAATCGTTATCTCGATATAACAAAGTTTGTTTTCTCAAGATTTTTTTCTTTTGTTTTCTCAAGACGTTTTTTTATGGATTTTTTTTTGTTTTTTGCCTAAGACACCCTTCCATTTAACCCGGGGAATGGGGCTCCATAAGCGGATAGAGGTCTCCCGTTTCTCCCTCCTCTTCTCCAGTCAAATACTCTGGAAAAATCCCACTAAAACAGCCTTCAATTTAACCCGGAGAAGAGGAGGGACAAACGGCAGAACTATTTACGCTCATGGAGCTCCTCACCCATTCAGTATTGCTTTCATAAAGTTGTGGGACTCACAAGACAGTATATATATACAGATATTATACAGATATATACAGATATACAGTATATATATATTATTATTATTTTATTTATTTCAGACACATCAATAATGGTCCATAGTACAGAATTAATATTTAAAAAAAAAAAAAAAAAAAAAACACACGAACACACAAGAACAATACATTTATCTCCTGGATAGGCTCATAAGCCAGTGAGTCCAAATACCAGAGGAGTATCGCACCGAGCTTAGTCCAGGATTGGTCAATGCAGTGATAATACTGTTCGCCGAGCTCGAAAGCCTGCACATGCACCTGTACATAAGATTTCGTAGTACAGCAGGGCAATTTGGCAAACCCACGTTCACAAACATTTGGCTTGCACTACTCCAGCGTGGGACCCTCAGTAACATCCGCAAGGCATCATTATACGCTACGGTTAGCTTTCGCATACTACTCTTTTTGTAGCGTCTCCACAAGTGTGCAGTATACATGGTAGTGCAATACGCCTTGAAGAGTCTGATTTTTACAGGTATTGAGCACATTCCAAACCGGCGGATCAGCATGTTAGCCTGTCCATAAAGCATGCCACACTGTCTGTGAATGTCTCTGTCATCAGACAAGTCTGCAGTCACATAGTGCCCCAAATATTTACATTCATTAGTGACCTTAAGTCTGTTACCTGACAAGAAGAAATCAGGGAATGTCATTTTGGAGTCCTCCCTGCTCCGTGCTATCATAATATTACTTTTCTTTGAGTTGTATTTTATATCAAAATTTATTCCATACTGAGAGCACACGTGCAACAGCTCTTGTAGCCCTGCACTATACGGACTAAAAATAACGAGGTCATCAGCGTACATTAAGTGGTTAATGGTACTGTTGCCAACCCTACAGCCCGTTCCACATTCATTTAAAAACCTTGACAATTTGTCCATATAAACATTAAATAAAAACGGAGACAAGATGCTGCCCTGTCTTACTCCATTTGACACACAAAAAGATGGAGATGAGCAATTTCCCCATTTAACAGACATTTAACTGATGGCCATACCAAAAAACAAGAATTCTCACAAGCCATTTTGGAGCACCTTTCTTATACAGCTTAGAGAATAATTTTTCATGGTTTACATAGTCAAAGGCCTTTGAGGCATCAATAAAACACATAAAAATGGTTGTATTTTGTCTATTGTACAGATCCAAAATTTCTTTCAAAGCAAAAATGCACATATCTGTTCCATGTTTGGGTTTAAAGCCAAACTGGTGATCAGAAGTCAGAAAAAACTCTTCCATCTTATTAAGAATGGACCTTTCCAGTACTTTAGACAAAGTACTGGCCAGGGCTATCGGTCTGTATATATATATATATATATATATATATACAGATATACAGATATATACAGATATACAGTATATATATATATACTGTATATCTGTATAATATCTGTATATATATATATATATATATATATATATATATATATATATATATATATATATACATCCAGGAAAAACACGGCGTATTTTTGTATTTTCATTGCGTTTTTAATTTATAAAAAGTTAAATAAATAATTAATTTAACATACAAATATTAATGATTAATCGATAATTGATCATTAATTCTCCCGACGATCGACGAAGAAAATTTAATCAAATGCCCATCCCTAATACAGATATACAGCATATATATATATCTGTATATAAACTTATTTGTGTTTTTTTATATGTGCAAAATGTTTTACTGTACCTTATAAAATTAAAGTTCATTGTGTGGTAAAAAAACAAAAAAGAAGTTCTACTGGAAAAAGTTCCAGTACAACCCCACCCAGTCTTAATCTTACATCTATCTATAAATTGCAGGAATGTCTGTCTGTCTACCTGTCTGTCTGTGTTTGTGTGTCTGTGTGTTATGCACATATCTCTCCAACCATTAGTCCAATGGATTTCAAACTTGGAAGGTGTCTTGCTACGGGCACGATGAAGTGTGGAGCTGAAGACTCTGGAAGTGACGTAATAATTACTGCTCCGCGTCTGTGAAAGATTGCTGCACGTTGTGAGTGAGAATTTATACAATAAAAATACCAATAATGAAAGAATAGTGTTTTATGCTAAGCACTTTGATTTGCATTGTATATACTATATAAACAACCTAGAGATGAGTGTTTAGAAATACAGCCTAATGGCTTGTTTGACTACTTTGCATTTGTTTTGACTTGTTGATAAGCTATTTAGGCCTACAAAGAGAAACATTGTTTATTTTATTTTCCATGCATCATTATTTAAAAGTTTCATTTTCTAATTTTGCAGTTGATGAATGTTAATAGCAAAGACTAAAGGGAAAAAAACATGAGCATATTTATGTGTGGGACTTCGTAAGATTTAAAGGTCTCTTGAAAATTTCACTTTATGATGTTTTTTAACATTAATATGAGTTCCCCCAGCCTGCCTATGGTCCCCAGTTGGCTTGAAATGGTGATAGGTGTAAACCGAGCCCTGGGTATCCTGCTCCGCCTTTGAGAAAATGAAAGCTCAGATGAGCTGTTCTGGAATCTTGCTTGTTATGAGGTCATAAGGAGCAAGGTTACCTCCCCTTTCTCTGCTTTGCCCGCCCAGAGAATTTGGCCAACCCATGAGAGAGAGAGAGACATCATGGCTTTCAAACAAGCAAAGTGGCAGTTGGTCAAGTCACGTCAATTTATGGTAGGCCTAACATGTCAATTATTATATTCATAAGATGATCCTCATATCAATCACCATGGTTACAGCTTGTAGCCATCGTAACCTTTGAAGCCTTTACTGAGAGACTACCTTTTCAAAACTAAGAAGGGACTAGTTTTAGGAAGTATTTTCAGGAAATTAAAAGGAAAAGCAGATTGTTGCCGAGGTTTTTCTTCACAAAGTAAGATGTATATAGCTTTGTTTGAGTATCTGTGCATATACAACATGTGTTTTGGCATTTTTGGCACACTTCTACCTCAGCCTACTGGACACAGACACACTTACATTTTGCATATTCTGCTAAAATAGAGACCTGTGGTGCCATGCCAACAATCTCATTCAACCATTTCACAAGCTGCGGAGTTGGTGGTGACATGTGTCAGAGGGTATCAGAGGTCAGAAATGATGAACCAATCAGTCGGCTCTGCTCCTATAGGCACCTTGGTGTTCATATGGACACCTTTGGCTGGAAGGCCCGTGTTATCATTTATATATTATGTTATCATTTAGAGCAGACATTCACGGTGAATCAGAGGGTTTATGTTATACAAGGCTGCATTACAGAGCATATTCATATATATCTGTCTCATCTATATGGTCTCATCTATCTTTATTCTCCATGCAAAGTATGAGTTCTTATACTCTAGCAGAAGATATAGGGTAAAATTAAAACTTTAAATAATGTTGCTTGAGGCTACAGGGGTTTTGCAACAGCTTCATAATATGATGCATATAGGGTTGTGTGTAGGTTGCTCTTGTCACCGTTTGTGAAAGATGAGCAATAGATTGTGGCTGTGTGATGTGCTTCAGTCTGGCTACATATCACTTTTTTATTTTTATTGTAAGTATATGTCAGCTGTATGATAAAACAATATGTCAAGTGTTATGTGTGAAGAATTTGAACTCAAGGCAGATATCTACGGTGGCCGACAGGGGCAAACGCCCTGTAGCTTAAGAAAACACAAGCAAATTAAGAAAACAACTTCATTCATTTGACAACACATGCGCAGCATTCAGCAAACGCACTGCAAATACACTTCAATCAGTAGAGACTTTGTTGCAAAAACGCAAAATTTATTCACAAGTATAACTTGACATGAATGGTGTTTGGAGATTAGACTCCATCACAAATATATTAATACAATAATATATTAGAAGGGGTCGGAGCCGAAGACCTCCCCCTGATGGAGTCTAGACACTGGCGGTGGTGTGAGGAAGCCCGAACGAGGAGCCAGCCGAAAAGAGGAAGGAAGCCCAGGGAGCCACGAGAGCTGGTGACCGGAGGTGGAGGGGAGGAGGAGGGTCGATCTAGAATAGAATGACAGCTGACAGAAGGGAGAGAGAGAGACACACACAGCAGTTTAAAACAGGGAAGACCAGCTGTGATTGGCTCGGAGAAAACGGAGGCCTCTTTTGATTGGCTAAAAGAAAGTGGGTGTTCCGGCACTTGATAAGGTAGTAAGAGACAATTAGGAATAAATTGTAAAGTCTTCCTGCATGAAATTACGCTAAGCTTCACTTCAATCAGTAGAGACTTTGTTGCAAAAACGCAAAATTTATTCACAAGTATAACTTGACATGAATGGTGTTTGGAGATTAGACTCCATCACAAATATATTAATACAATAATATATTAGAAGGGGTCGGAGCCGAAGACCTCCCCCAAAAACGTGAATGAATTGGTGAAAGAACGCACTTACTTGATATGCAGGAACTGAAGTGATTAGGCTCCAAGACCCCCAAAAAAAGAAATGAGGCCGGAGACTCATTGAGAAAGGGGGAAGACAGACAGCCAAAAAGAGAGAAAAGCCCCTATCATATACACGAATGTACTAAAATGCGGACTAGACAGAAAAAAGAAGGGGAAAGGCCGTGGAAACATGAACCCCGCTCGGCGGCAATTCAAATGAAACCAGGCACCAGGTGCGTGCTGACGACTCAGCGAACGTGGCACGGCCACGACAGGCATTGCCACGATAGGCATGTTTCAGCGAGAGTTTCGCTTGATGTGTGATTCACCTGATTGTTAGTTTGCGTGCTGACGACTCAGCTTGATTTGTGAATCACACTGATTGGTTGCGATATGACGCATTGAGATATGCAACACGGAGGTAGCGTGCTTCACGCTTGAAGAGTGCTACACACAAGTTTGTGAGCTCACGCTTGTTGAGAGATATACACTTTGTGATGACGCATAATGAGACAGTCTTTTTCTTTATTATATATACTCTTTTTTTTTTTTTTTTTTTTTTTTTTTTTTTTTTTTAAATCCATATTATTTTTATTTATAATAATTATACTAAATTATTTACATACAATTTTAATTATTTATACATGCATTTTTTTTTTTTTTTTTTTTTTTTTTTTTTCATAATATATATGACGAAACATATATATATATATATATATTTTTTTTTTTTTTTTTTTTTTTTTCATAATATATATGACGATACATATATATATATATATATTTTTTTTTTTTTTTTTTTTTTTTTTTTTTTTTTTTTTTTTTTTTTTTGCGTGACGAGATTCACGCTGCCTGTTGGAAAATGCTGCAATTACATTGGATATAATTTTGGTGATCCAATCATACCTTAACCCTATTTTTTATAGATACAGATATATAGATATAAATACCATGAATAAATGATAAAATACACCAAACCACAACCATATACCCACTAGTACAGCATGCAAGACATGACTAACAATACTCTAATCAGTAACTAACTAGCAAGACGTGTATCCATATAACTGCATCTATTTACGCTAAACGATTTTTTTTTTTTTTTTTTTTTTTTTTTTTTTTTTTTTTTTTTTTTTTATATGCACATGCAAACATACGCGTGCACGCAACATAAATATACACACATACATAAATGCATATATTATATATCTACGCGCGCGCACGCAACACGTCTGCACATAAAACGCAAGTAAAACCAAGCACACGTGCGCATACATACACAAATACGCAACATACACACAACATATAAACGCACATACGCATGAAAACCTATGGATATGCATAAATGTATATACATATACATACATATACACGCGAACAAACACGCAAGGAAGACACACTTGACCACCTAACCCGACATGAGCTCAGCTTGCTGAATGTCTTGGGTAAAGCCAGGACATGCAGGCCTCCTTTTGCTGCATGTCTGGTAAAAGCCAGCATACCCGCCGTCGAGGTCGGGCTTTTCTAACCATTTTTTGACCACGGCCGCATGTCCGTGTTTCCTACTCCAAACCCAGGCTGAGTGTCCGAGGCAGGCTAAACTTAACCCTCGTAAACGTACAGGCCGAAAATGAAAAAAATAAAAACGAAAGTGAATGCAAAAGAGAGAACAACATGAGTGCAGAACGACCAAAGAGAGCCGAAACATGTATTCTATCAGAAATAGATAGAACCACCACCACCAGTTATTTGCATGATGCCGAATTGTGGCTTAGAAATCTGAAAATATGATTGCATACTTGCTGTACCATGATAGCTTTTGCTGTAGCATGGTGGCATGCTTGTTTGCCGTGCTTGTCATGAAGCAGACACCACCACCAGTTATTTGCATGATGCCGAATTGCGGCTTAGAAATCTGAAAATAAGATTGCATACTGGCTGTATCATGATAGCTTCTGCTGTTGCGTGGAGGCATGTTTGCTTGCCGAGATTGTCATTCAGCAAAGATCATGAGAAAATGTTAATGTTGTTAGAATAATAACACACACAAATAATGGTTTCAAAGCATACATAGAGCCGTCCTATAATGAGAAAAATGCGAAAGACTAGAATAAACGATAGCAACGACGTGAATTGAAAATTATTAAAATTAGAAAACCTTAACTAACCGGGTAAACTATGTAAGACAACATTAGAACATGCTCTACGGCTAAACAAAATACTTAACTTAAATAACGCAGAGAACACAAGTAACACATGAAACAAACGAATAAAATAGACAGCGAATAGAAAGAAAATATTTAAGGAATAAGAACCAAAAAGCGGAAAGCGTAACTTCTATTTAGTACAAGATATTTAGTTATGTTGAGCTTGCTCAAAGAAGGGACTGAATACCCATGCAGAGAAGGAGGACAGACAACGTTCTGCGAATGTGCAGAATTATGAAAGCTAGTTGACTGCGCTGCAAAACGTCATGAAACATGATCGAGCTGATCGTCGAAGAATGATACCCGTAAAAGTGTGGCAAGAGGTCCTTGCTGCAAGAGAATATTTTACAATATTTTGAATGCACGGCGAGGCTGCAGGTAACCGGTTCAGTGAATGCAACGACTGAGTTTCTCCGACGTCGGTAGCTGCTGCGCTGCAGAGCAGACTGTTGATAGACAGTCACGCTTACACTGTTTCAAGTTGCAGACCAGACCATTTCCAAACGACAGAAGAATTTAGTCCTTAATGGAAACAACTTCCCACTCTCACCGGTAGCCACGTTGACATTTGCTGCTACGAGTGGGCTATGATGTTGTCAATGCTAGCCATACCGCTATGTGAAACTAACGCCACGAAAACTCCAGAGCCGAATGCACCAATACGTGAAAACTTGTTGTTGTAGTTGTTTTATCCCAATGAACTTAGAATTGATACAGTTACGATATTGCAATTCTCATGAAGTAGTGCATGCCTGTAGTAATCTACTAAAAATGTTGAGCACAAATTACCTTGAACCCTTCGTAAATCGGCCTACTTCTGCCTTAGTATAGCCTGCAAATGACGATGGTTATACCCAAGAAGGAAGGAAAACCCGTACGTCCATACCACAGCGAAGATAAGAAGCAATAATAACTTCTACTAAAAGTACAGAAAATACGAGCAAGTTAACCTTATTGAAAGCGCTATGAAAATGTTTCAGCATAAAATATGAGCAATGTTAACTCTAAGGACTCACCATGATGATTTAAATGTATATAAGATAATATAAATGACACGCGAGGTACTATTTAAACCTGATGCAAAATAAAGACGTGAACATGAAGATTGCGTCAGACATGTGCATAAAAGTCATGCTGGTTTATTGAACTTATCGAAAGCTCCGCAAACAATGGAAATAATCAGCAGATAAGATACGAGAATACGGCCAAATAAAAGATTACGGCGGACTGGATAAACAGTTAGAAACAGACCAAACGCACTAAACTCCATTTCAGATAGAGTAGCAGAATCGTACACGGCGCGGTGGACAATATGACAACCCCCAAAAAGAGATTGAACCATGAAGAAGGAGAACTGGATACAGCGTTCGGCGGAAGCCCCGTACGATCCAATGAGGGTGCTCAAAAGCACATAAAGACAACATGGAGCTCGGATTTTCCGCATTCTTGCCCCATAAGTCACGACGGACACGCGCACTAGCAACAATTTATTTGCGTTGTCTTAGCAACCGGTAACAACATGCTCGTTCATGAGCGTGACTCATACAAGTGGCGAACTCACAACTCGCCATTTTCATGTCAAAAATTCACTGACGTTAAACATGAGTTTTCGTTGTAGTTTCGTTTATACGCTTAGCTAAATAAACCATGGATGTCTCGGCTAGACAACCAAGGAGATAATAATTACATCGAGCCACTAGCTAACTAGCTACTAACAGCACTAGCAGTTAGCCTGCAGTTTAGTGAACCAAGCTCATCCATGCTTCATACTTCATCCACGTACAAGCATTACGGCATACAGCCCTCGGGTGTATCAAAATAGAGAACCAAAGCGATGAAATCACTATGCCTGTAACAACATTGTGTAGGCACGTAGCTAGCACCCTGACGTTGCAACTAACTAGCTAGCCGATAGCCCCACCAGTGTGGGAAACGCCAGTGATGTTACATCCACGCAACAGGCCACTTCCTATATGAAACCATAGACAGTGATAGGAAACGGACAAAATGAGCAGAACTCACAAGAACAAGTGGCTTGCCTACTGCGTCCGAGATATAAGTGCCTGCTAAAAGCAAGTAGAACATTTTGCAACGAACAATATACAGACTGCAGTAAAGCCGCAGACGCGGAGTAGCGCGGCCGAAGCCAGAGTCATGTAGCGCTCCGCGAATGGCGAACCGTGGAGAGGCAGCATAGTGCACAAGTACAACCAGAAAAGACAACTTAACTTATGAGGGCTGGAAGTACTGGCAGAGTCGAAACACTGATCCCTGCCGAGATGAACCGGATGAATGCGCGTTCAACGCCGCCGGGAGCCGGGCTGGGGCGGCAATGTAGTTGGCGAAGAATATCAGTTGACGACCAGAAAGCGTCCACGGGGATTGCAGAAACAGAGTCGGTAAAAAGCTGGAAGAAACAGCTGCCAGGATGCTACCGTTCTTAAAAAAGTTTGTCCGCCTAGCCGGCAAAAAAGAAAAACATATGAGAGGAACGAGTGCAGAGGGAGAATCAGATGTCCTGAGGATAAAAATCGGATGATGACAACAGACGTGCAGTGCGTGTAAATCGACATCGATCTAGAATAGAATGACAGCTGACAGAAGGGAGAGAGAGAGACACACACAGCAGTTTAAAACAGGGAAGACCAGCTGTGATTGGCTCGGAGAAAACGGAGGCCTCTTTTGATTGGCTAAAAGAAAGTGGGTGTTCCGGCACTTGATAAGGTAGTAAGAGACAATTAGGAATAAATTGTAAAGTCTTCCTGCATGAAATTACGCTAAGCTTCACACAACACAACCAAATACATACACGCGCTGCAAATACACACAACACAACCAAATACATAAATCGCCGTGGGGTCGAAAATCAAGCTGGAACAGCTCCCTCTAGAAGCCTGGAGAACTTCCGTTGTGTAATCTGGATGCAGCTTTTTTCTGTTACATTTGTTTTTCGGGGTCTTCTTTCCTTTTTCCATCGTCTGTGTATTTGCAGTGCGTTTATGTATTTGGTTGTGTGTCGTAGGTCTATATCAAACATATCGTTGGAAAAGTCTCAACCTCCACAGTAACATATGTCAGTCTGAAGAGGATACATTACTCCTGCTTTGAAATATTGACCTCTGAACCTTGAACTATTATTACTTATGGGTCCACTAACACATCATTAATGTGTCACTAGATCAAGGGAAATTTCCTGAGTCATGGAAACTTGCTAGTGTCATTCCTATACTTAAAGGTGGTAACTCCCTTCTTACATCTAATTACCGACCTATTAGCATTTTGCCAACAGTATCTAAAGTTTTTGAAAAACTGGTTGCTAAACAAATCACCAATCATCTTAATTGCAGCTCTTTTCCTTTGCACTCAATGCAGTTCTGATTTAGGGCTAATCATTCTACAGAGACAGCAACATGTTATTTTCTGGAAAAGGTTAAATCAAATATGGACAAAGAAAGGAAAGTGGGAGGAATTTTTTTAGATCTTTGCAAAGCATTCAATACAGTTAACCATTCAGTTTTACTGCACAAACTTCATGCATTTAACTTTTCCTCAAAATGTATTAGCCTTGTTAATTCTTACCTTTTCTCTCGTTCACAAAGTGTAAGAATTGACCAATATAATTCTACCCCCTTACTATTATCAACTGGTGTACCACAGGGTTCAATTATCGGTCCAATTCTTTTCAGTCTATACATTAACAATTTACCATGTTTGTGTAAGAACTATGACACTTTGATGTATGCAGATGACACAGTTATCTTGGCCTATGGATAATCCACAGAGGAAGTTGCCTCAAAACTAACAGAGGCCATGTCATTGATCTCAATCTGGCTTGAGCAATCCTGTCTGCAATTGAACATATCAAAAACAGTTACCATGTTCTTTTCAAAAGACAATATAAATATAAAACCCGAAATTGTAATATCTGGAGAAAGATTACAGGTCGTCACAGAATATAAATATTTAGGCTTACATACAGACTCAAACCTCAACTTCAAAACTCACATCAAAAAAGTTAGTAATAGGATTAAGTTTAGTCTAGTAAACTTCAGATTCATTAGTGTTCCTTTCAACAGAAGCTATTAAATTATATTTCTTTTCCATGATTTTATCCCACATAACATATTGTTTAATAAGCTGGTCCAGTACCCATTCTACAACAATAAAACCATTAGAAACATTATACAAACAAGCAGTAAAAATACTGGATAAAAACCATACCACTACCATCACTGTAGTATTCTGAGGAAATACCAGTTATTTACCTGGGATAATCTCATAAATTCAAAAATATCTGTTTAATTTATCAAATTAAACATGGTTTAGCACCTCCTACACTGTGTGAATTTATACATTTCAGATCCAGTGAGGTCACGGTAACCAGAGGGGCAGTGAGGGAAGACTGCATCATCCCCCGGATAAAAACAGCTTTTGGTCAGGCTGTCTTCTCCGTAAGAGCAGTTCAGCAATGGAACACAGTGCCGGCAACCATTACAGAGTCTTTGTCATTCTTTTCATTCAAAAAGAATGCAAAAAAAACGGCTTGTAGAGAGCCAAACTTGTGGCCACTGCTTTCTGTGTGCATTTAAACATTTTATAATTATTTTACATGAATTGTATTTATTAACCACAATGTGTTTTATCTTGTGATGTTATACCTGTCATTATCTTTAAAGGCTGCCTTTTTTACATCTGGCTGGGGGGCTACCAATGAAAATTAGCACTTTTGAGCTAACTCGGGCACATTTACATTGTTTTAATGTTGATTAATGTACACTGTCCCCTTTCAAATAAATAAATAAATAGAACCCAGTCCATGTTTGAAGGCTTGTCATTTAGTAATAGTAGGTGCTACAAACATAGGATCAGCTGTTATAGAAAGCTCTGGACCTCAGCTGTCATGAAGATATGGTCACCAAAGTTTACCCACTGTAAGCACTGTCAAATATGGTAATAAGCTATTTTCACCTATTTAACTATTTGATTTTTAAAATCTGATGACACCAGTGTGTTCCCCATCCCAACAAACCCCAGGGTGCATCCAAAATCCAAAACTACCAACTTCTACTTATGAGAAATATACCAATATATTTAAAAACTACAACTCCCATTATAGACGCAGCCCAGAACCTGTTACAAAACTAGTGTACTTGTAGTTCTTCCGGGGTGGGCAGCTGGACTTGTTCGACTCCTGTGTTTCTGCTGTCTGCCGTGAATGGGCTTCATTCCATTTCAGATTGCCGCCGACCGAGCAAACAGTACATGAGACAAATACATGAAACTGTATTTTATTATTATTATTATCTTCATTGTTTAAATCATCAAATACAATGTTAGACAAAAACATCAATATTACGAATATTATGTATTTGTATCTTCCCTATCCGCAGAGCGGTACGTACTACGTTACTTCCAGAGTCTTCAGATGATTTTTTTTTAAACGTTATTACAGTGCATAACTTACTGGAACAAAACTGAGCAACGTGTTGTTGTTGATGACAAAACCACTGATGTACATTGAAGCGATACTGGCGTTAAAGACCCGCTAATCGCTGTCCGATTCTCTGATATGAATGCCCGCAATGCATTGTGGGATATCTGCTTTGAATGCGCCCAGCTCGGCTCATATCGTAGCCTACTGTTCTGTCTTATTTACTGTAATATTTCACCAGTAATAAGACCAAAATAATATTATTAAAATAAAGAAATGAATACCATGATAACTAACTAAATAAATGTTGATAGATGTAGCGTTATAGTTTAAAAAATATCAATAAACATAAAGCCATCCAGCTTCCCTAGATCGAAATAATAACATTAAAAGGGGTTTATTGACTGTGTCTGCACCGACAGATGTCTGATGATCACTGACTGACAGTTTACAACACGACAATCCCAAAAGTATGCTGTATGCTTATACTTCTACTGTGGTTACTGTTGCTCATCATCATATTATTATTATTATTATTATTATTATTATTATTATTATTATTATTATTTGTATTATATTATTAAAGTCTGTCTTATCTTATATTACCACTGCTACTGTTATTTCTCCAGTCTCCGATGATGATTTGATAAAACATCCCAGCAGCAGAAGTTAAAGCGGCACTCAACTCATTTTACACATAAAGTTCAGTTTACTCTATAAGACTACTACCAAGCCTGCGAAAAATAATTATATAATATAAATTATAAATAACCATGATGATGGCCTACACTTTAACAGTAAGTGAACGTATGCTGAATCACATCTTTCCTACATACAGTGGCATAAAACATTTGTTGTGATGGATGACTAACACAGTTGTTCTTCTTATCCTCAGTAAAAGTTTTGCAATCAGGGACTTAACGTGTGTACCCTGAAACCCTGCAGCACACATTCCTCTGAGCAGTGATGAAAGAAACCTGTAGCGACCACAAAACTCCCTGAACCAGTTTGTGATGCTGTAATCTATCAAACAGGTTAGTTGTTTTTGGCAGAAAACCAATTGAGTGTCTTTCAAATCGAGTAGGTTACAAGAGCATACAGCAGACTTAAAAATCTCTGCTCTGTAACAACTTAAATATAATAATAATAATACAAATTAAAATCTAGGAAGAGCATGCAATACGTGTCTCATCTGCTTCATCAGGATGGTCTGTCAATCAACAGATAATTCACAGGCGTGACGTGGACTAAATTATACCCACATTACACACAGTCATCCATCTTAAAACTGCAGAAACGTTATACATTTTTTACAGTAAATATGGAATTGAATTATTAAAATGCATGTGAATTTTAAAGCAGACCTCAAAGAACATTGTATAAAGTAAAAAGACTACCCGTTAAATCCATGATTTCTATGATTTGATAAAACATCCCAGCAGCAGAAGTTAAAGGGGCACTCAACTCATTTTACACATGAAGTTCAGTTTACTCTATAAGACTACTACCAAGCCTGCGAAAAATAATTATATAATATAAATTATAAATAACCATGATGATGGCCTACACTTCAACAGTAAGTGAACGTATGCTGAATCACATCTTTCCTACATACAGTGGCATAAAACATTTGTTGTGATGGATGATTAACACAGATGCTCTTCTTTTCCTCTGTAAAAGTTTTGAAATCATTAATTAACATGTGTACCCTGAAACCCTACAGCACACATTCCTCTGAGCAGTGATGAAAGTGACTAGTGACTACTGTTTGTGGACTGTAGTGACCACAAAACTCCCTGAACCAATTTGTGATGCTGTAATCTATCAAACAAGGTAGTTGTATTTGGCAGAAAAGAATTTGAGTGTCTGTCAAATCGAGTAGGTTACAAGAGCATACGGCAGACTTAAAAATCTCCGCTCTGAAAGCACCTGAAACACTTCATCACTTGGTGTCTTCAGTCCCTAAACATCTTTTAAGTGTTGTGAAAAGGAATGGCAACATTACAAAGTGGTAAATGCTTTACTGTTCCAACTTTTTTTGAAATGTGTTGCAAGAACCAAAATAGGAATTTTGTTTATTTGAAACAAAAACAATACAAATCATGAGGAACACATTAAATAATGTGCTGTTGTATTGTCTGCAATGAAATACAAGTCAAAGTACATTTAGAAATCACTACTTTCTTTTTTTATTTGTGTTTTCCATACTGTCCCAACTATTTCTGATTTGGGGTTGTATGTTATCTCCTTACATATACCTACGCTCTCCATCTCTGCAATATTGGGAATGATTGAGATTTCTCTTGGCACAGCTACCAGAAGACTTACAACGTTCAGACACGTTGCTCACATCACATATACAGCAAGCTCAGTTTGCAGCTGTGCAGTAACGCTCAGCTATCACCGGAAAAGTGCTTCTAATAGACTTCACTGGTCTCCGTCAAAAACAACGGCATCACTTTGTCCATTTCTTTAACTGTCTATGTACCTAATCCTAGTGCCTTCCAGGCAGCGCTGCCTGGAAGACGACGTTGGGGGCTTTAACACCAAACTCTGTGTGCTGCCCTCAGGATTATCGTTAAACTTTTTTTTTTCTTTTTACTTTATTGACAAATTGTCAAGTTTCCAATTGACTGAAGATATGTTATTGTTACATTATGTTGTTAATACATGTTTTAAATTTGACAATGTAATGTGTTACATTGCGAACAAAGGTCAGATAATATATTACATGTCTAGTCTAAATGGTATAGCAACCTGTGCTTTAAAAACAAGAAGTAAAAATCGAGAAATGAATCAAATTGTGACCTTAGAATCGAAAATGTAATCGAATCGAGCTTTGGAGAATCGTGACACCCCTATTATACACAGTCTTCCATCTTAAAACTGCAGAAACGTAATTCATTTTTTACACTAAATATAGAATTTGTGAGGCTGTGTCAGTTTTTATGACTTCATAACCAGGGAGGAGGAGGAGGAGAAGTAGTGATTTATAGTGACTGACAGGCTCTAAAGTAGCCTATTCATTCAGACTGGACAAATCTGTAATAAATTATCGCTTCACATTTATGCCCTCCAGATAAAGTTACCATTCAGTCTTAATTAAGCTACAAGTTCAGTGCAAAACGATCCAGATTTATTCCTGAAGCTCTAAAAAGATCCAAAGATTTAAGGTTTGAGTTTTTCTCTGCAGCATCTCAGAGGGAAATATCGCCCTTTTATTCCACTGCATTTATCTGATAGTTACTGCACACTTTGCAGATTCATTTCTTTGGTTGTTTTGACCTCCTAGAAACATTATAAACTGACACAATAACAGAGATGGGAAGTAACGAAGTACAAATACTTCGTTACTGTACTTAAGTAGATTTTTCAGGTATTTTTACTTTACTTTACTATTTATTTTTGTGCCGACTTTTTACTTTTACTCCTTACATTTTTAACACAAATACCGGTACTTTCTACTCCTTACGTTTTGCAAAAGTGTCTCGTTACTTACCCACTTACAAAAGCGCGATGATACGTAACAACGTTGATTGTGACAGAACGTTCTCATTTTCATTCATAAATTCACCCCGTCTGTGTTGGGAAGCTCTGAGATTTGGACCTTGGGGGTTTCCGTGGCCCTGGATCTGACGTGAGGTCACTTAACGTTACTAAGCAACAACAAGTTGCATTCTTTGCACAGTCTTTCCTTTCTCGCAACTAGTTAGTTACCTAGAGTTTGAACTAAGTTTTATAAGTAACGAGATATGAAACGTTACTAAACAGACCTAAATAACACTACTTCAGTGTTTTCAAGTCTGTCCCTGAAGCTACTGCCACGTCGGGTGATACTGCAGCTGCCACCAACGTTAGCCTACTGTTACCTGGTAAGTGAGAGTAGCCTAGCTTATATGATACCGCGTTCGCGCGCGCGCGTTTGTGTGCGTGCCTGTGTGTGTGTGCGCGCCTGTGTGTGTGTGTCTGTGTGTCTATGTGTGTGTGTACCTGTGTGTCTGAGTACTGCAGTAAACAGAATACAATGTTTATATGTCCTTGTTTCAGATGATGAGAGAGACAGTGAGAACTCCTGGCCTTCATTAGGTCAATGACTATGCAATATTAGAGTAAATTCTTAAATCTTAAATATGCATTGCTTTACACAATTAAATGACTATATGGTAATGTTAGTTAGCAATGGTCAGATAATTAACTAAAATAGAAACAGTGGAGCTTTTTTCTCCTTCCGTCTGCTTTTTATGCATTTGTTAGCCATGGTGTTGAAGATTGTAAACTGTTTCTTAAATACTTTTGAGTAAATGTAGGCCCTTATCAGCAGATTTGACTGCTAATCGATACAAAAGTTGTATGATGATGCTAATTATTAGTCATGGTTTTGTGTGACAGTGTAGGGGTGTCGGTTAAATGGCTTATTTGTGTGATGTGATGTCCTGTTGCGTTCAGGTTCGGTTGCGTTTCTCAAAAAGTTAAATCTGTCTCATCTTTTCTCAACTCTAACGTAGGACTTTAAATTAATGCCATCAATACTTAAACGTCTGTTGCCCGTGTACAGTTCGTATTCAGAAACGTCACAGTACCGACTGTCTGGGGTGTCGCTCTGGGACAGGCGAGTATGAGGCTGGGAGGGGAAAATCACAGTATACTCACTACAAAAAAATAGACTACACCACTGGTTAGTTGTACTCTAAAAGTATGCAGAACTTACATGTAGATTCCTTTAAATGTTGATTAAAAATGGAACTGGATCTGTGAATTATTACAGAATCATAATTGAATTCAGAATCTTATTAACCTGGAGTCCCAGTCTCTGTCACAATAATCATATATGTGATGTTTTAGGCCTTTTTGGCAGAAATCCATTTAAAATGTAGACAATGGCATACATGGGTGATTCTCCAACTAGGAGCACTTTTGGCACTGTGAGCTTATGGAAAATTCACTCTCTTAAAACACACTTAAAACAATCTTCCTAGCTTCATTCATTTGTCTTCTAACACAATATGACAGGGGGCAATTTTAGAATTCCATGAAATATTATTATTTTTAACAGTTTTTCTGAAGAGCGCTTTCAAAGATGTAATTTCCACCACTTCAATTTATGTATTTTATTACAATATAATATTGTAAAACTGATTATATAAGATTATGTATCAGTCAACAACATCAGTGGCTACCTAATCATGTAACAAAATAAATCTTATCTTAATACTTCATGAACTTGAACTGAAGTTGCTAAATGCCACAAGTTGGGATTTTTGCCTACAGCATTTCATTTTTGCTCAGGTGTATGTTTATTTTTAAGTCACTCACACATATATTGTAAGTAATGAACTATCAGTTCTTGATTTAAAATGCATTTAGATCCACATCATTGGTTATTCTTATTTTTTTTCTTAAAAACTGTGTAGTGGTGGAAAGTGGTGGAAATGACAGTTTATGGTGGAAAGATTGTTTATTTTTACTTAAATTGCCAGTCCAAAATATTTTAAAACCATGTATTTTATTATTTAACATATGCGTTGAACAATATACCCAGTTTAAAGATGTTGTTTTTAGTTTTAAAAATAATGATTACAAATTATATGAACCTCAAAACATTAATTTCATTCAAAAACGCTGTAAACTGTGTGTGTGTGTGTGTGTGTGTGTGTGTGTGTGTGTGTGTGTGTGTGTGTGTGTGTGTGTGTGTGTGTGTGTGTGTGTGTGTGTGTGTGTGAGAGAGTGTGTGAGTGTGAGAGAGATAGAGAGACTGAATGTAGTAGTCATAGTGTCTGTGTGCATGAAACATCAAAATGCATGGAATGCCCCAGCTTATCAATCATGTTGTGTGCATTAGACATTAAAATGCTACCATCATAAACAGTTAAAAACAGTGTAACATCATAACCATAATCACATAGGCTACTTTAAAACAGGGTAGACATAACTAACATGTGTTACATAAACACATGGTCCCTCCACCATTTGTCTTGCTGCTTTACTCCGTGGTGAGTCATTATAACAGATTTTTTTCTGTAGTCTGGCGAACCTTTTCTTATATTTTTTGATTTTTCTCAAGGCATCACCCAGCTGTATATTAACCACAGACAAATCTCTGAAAAGCTTTGATCTATCTCTCCTCACTTTCTTCCTACCCCTGGATGTAGATCTTTCCACTATGGGGGGATTGTCTGGGGGTGTGTTTGGTGGCGTAGTGGCCAACACAGCGTTTGCAGTGGCTATACGTTGTCGCCGGTTTCGCTGATTGATCTTCCACTGTTTTCTTTTTCTTTCCTTCTCCTTACTGGAGACCTCTAAGATTGATTTCACTATTCCTCTTTCTTTTTTCCTGCGATATCTTTCTCTGTTCTTTTCTAGTTTCTGTTGATATTTAACTGGATCGGCTTTTATTCTGTCCCTGTATTCCTGTGACTTCTTGGCCATCGACTTCGGCATCTTAAATATAAATATAGATAAATAAAAATAAATATAGAGTGTACTGGAATGGTGATATATAAAGTTCTCAGTCCAAAAGCACAAATATTTCAGAAGAACATGCAAATAGCGCACAAAAATGGCATAAATATCATGCCCAAAGCCACGCCTGTAATTTCTCAGAGGTGGAAATGACGGAGGTGGAAATGACATTTTAGCAGTTTTTCTGCAGTATTAGCACACCCTCATGTCAGGCTTAGCTAGTTTTGGACTTAGCATGTTGTTTACTCGTAATAAACATAAATACATTATTTTCATATTTGTTGTACATAATTCAACCGAACTACAGCCAAGGTGGAAATGACGCTGAATAAAAATACTCTGTATAAAAGCTTGAGTTACCTTGATTTATTTTGCCTGAAGTTTCATCTTCAACTTACACTTTTTTTCACAATTATTTCCATGGTTACCAAGTAAATCAAATATTTAAGGTGGATCTATTAAGGTGGATTTTGTTGAGGGAGGTGGAAATGACGGAAAACCTGGGGACAGACTTATTTTATTCCAAAAATAGTTTAAAGCATAAAACTGAAAAATCTGCTAATAAACCGCCTTGCAAAAGCATTTTTAAAAGAAAACAGGGTCAAGATTTGGTGGTTACTAGGATGTTGGAGCATGAACTTCATAATGACGATGTATTGTGCATTTGTTTGTTTATTTATTTACAAAAAAAAGGCCAAGGACACAAAAGTGCCTGTAGTTGGAGAATCACCCACATAAAGAGCCTTTTCTCCATGGCTACTGAAGTTTCTCAGCTTGCACTCTAGTAACATTTGTGGTCCAGGTAGCTTTGCATAAAAAATGGTTGTCATTCGCAAGGCTACTTTTACTTTTATACTTTAAGTACATTTCCAAGCCTGTACTTTGTTACTTTTACTTGAGTAAATAAGTTAAATCAGTACTTCTACTTTTACCAGAGTATTTTTTAACACAAGTATCTGTACTTCTACTTAAGTATGTGAAGTGAGTACTTTTCCCATCTCTGCACAATAACTTTTGGACTTTAAAAGAGTTTTAGAGAATTTACTTGACCTGGACACTAAATTTGATCACTTTCATACATTTTACATCTTTTGCACTTCTTAAATTTTTTTAATCTACCGTGTTTCTACTGATTTTATTTTATTAATGGTCCTATTTAGTTGTATAATAAAGCACTGTGTTTCAGAAATGTGCTGTATAAATAAACTTGTCATTCCTTTTATTCATGAATACTTTGAATCATTAACGTGCACTCAGTGTGACAGGATCACAGAGTTGGTAGTACTTTTTATTTTACTTCAAAAGTAGCATTTTGAATACAGGACTTGCACTCGTTTTACTTCACTACTTACTAACTTAATTCATTACAATATTTGACCTCCTCCTCCTCAGTGTGCTTCCACTCAGTAGATCTCAAACATGATTGGTTCAGGTGTGTGCAGTGAGGAGGGTCCTTACCGTGTGTCAGGAGAGTCAGCAGAGCCACCGCAACGAGCACCTTGTAGAGAGCCATAACTGTAAGTACATACCATCAGATCTACTCTGGCATTAATAATCTTCTTGTGCCCTTCCCCTTCCCCTTCCCCTCTCTCTTTCAATACCTCCCACAAAGTAACACACACATTGTTACCTGTCAAAAGACTCGCCCAACCCCTCACTGCAAACCACCTGTTTAACCGGATACCAAACATGTCCTCTCTAAGCTACAGTAACTACATTCACACAAGTACTGTTCTTATTATGTATTTTCATTTAATGCCACGTTATAGTTCTAGTCCACTTGTACATTCACACTTTTTTTACATTTATTTCACATCTGTAGTAACTATAAATAAAATAAATGAATAAAATGCAATGAATTGTTACAAATGAAACCTTCTGACTTGTGAGCTCTTATAAAAGTCAGTGTTGTGTCTCAGTCAAAGAGACATTTCTCCTCTAAACTTCTGACATTTCATCTCATATTTATATATTTCACATTTTACAGAAAGAATCAAAGATTGGAGAAAAGTCCATTAATCATCGGCTGACTCCTCAGATTTGTCTGATGACCCTTTGGAGTGGCCCGAGCCCTAGGTTGGGAACCACTGGGCCAAACTATCTAACTGTAGATAAAGTTTTTAAAGTAGCGCCACCTGGAGCAGCTACAACAGTAACATGCTGCTCTCACGTTGATTCTTAGGTATTAAAGGTATAGTGGAGGATTTTCTTTTTCCGGGTAGATCATCAAGACTATTGGTCCTACTAGTTGTCAATCATTCTGATGATATGTTTACGTAAGGCTGTCGTACGTGCCCGACCGCTGCCTCCCCCTCTCTCACGGCCGCCTTCTCCCCACTATCGGCTGGTGCTGGCTCTTGCGCCCCCGCCGCGACCTCGTCTGCCTCGGCCTCTAGGCGCACCCGCCCCCTCTCCTGGATCTTGGTCTGGATGAACAGGGCACGGGCTCGTAGTCAATATCAGATCCCACAAGACTCTCTTCTTGAAAGCTCTAAACAACAACTTAGATGCTAGACGATAGCTTGTTTATTGGCCTGTAGCATGCTAAAGTTAGCTATAGAGCTAGGCTCGTGCATGCTCTCTCGCGCACACATTTAATAGGCGTTGCCTCTCAGGAGCAGGTAGAGTGTTGTGCTTGTGCATTTTTTCAAAAAGTGGAGAGGGCGGTTCTTTTCTAAAATTCGGGAAAATCCTCCACTATACCTTTAATATCTAATAATGTCACATAGAATCAGATATCAGTCACAGAGACACTTCACTGCACTACATTTTACTGCATGGCGCCGAGAAAACTTCTGTACTTTTACTGCTGATACTTTCACTGCATTTTACTGACTTTTTATATAGGACTTTGACTGGAGGACTTTTACCATGTTTTTACATTACTATATCAATACTCTGAAGTAAAGAAATACTTCTTTAGCCACTGTTTAAATCACTTGATGAGTTTGAGTCAACAAGTCAGTTCTTTTGTTTATTTTACCAAGTGGATGGCTCAGGTCTCCCCCCCCCCGCCTCCAGACATGTTGAAGACAGGAACAATACTGAGTGCAGGCAATAGGCCGCGTGTCGTGCAGCGCATCTCACTTGGCAACATTCCTGTATCTCCGCGCAGCTTCAAGGTGATGGCCCCCAGAGCTCCTGTCTTACCTTCCAGGTGTGTTCACATACAGTCCTGTTTACCATTATTGGCACCCATGAAGTTTAAGTACATAATGTGGAATATCTCCTGAAAATCAATTCAATTTTGTCCCCGGAAGGACAAGTTCATGGTCGACGGGAAAGACACATTAGAGCTAAACATCCACTAAAACTTGATAGTCAACAACATCGTGTTTGGTTTTATTTGTGTCAGATTTACACAGTGGTGGCAGAAATGCCCTGATCTTTTTATTTAAGTAGAAGTAGTACTACCACATTGTAGTTACAAGTAAAGGTCCTGCATTCAAATACAAACGTACTATTAGCTAAAAAATACTTAAAGCATCAACAACAACAGCAACAACAGTAAAAGTACTCATTATTTAGCAGAGCCCCGGGTTGGCATCCGACATGTGGCCCTTTGCTGCATGTCATCCCTTCTCTCCCCGCTTTCCTCTTTATTCATACTATCAAATAAATAGCATTAAAAAAGATGGTCAAGGTGGAGCTCATTTGAACTGCTTTTAAACCTGTTTAATGTTTCATTTATAAACGCATCATATTTTATTTGTTGATCATATGTTTTAAATTAAAAACATAAACTGGCAAACTATAGTTGTAGTGCAGTAGAAGTATAATACTTCAGAAAAAATGGTTCAAAATTGTATTTAAGTGCAGTACTTGAGTAAATGTACTTTTTTACACCACTGGTTATTACTTTATAATTGTGCAGTGCTTTGCTTTTAAATCAACCAGTGAGACACACAGGATGCTGACGGTGATGGAATGTCTTTCTGACTGACTGCCTGAAAGGAAAGAAATAAAATCTAAAAACTGATGAGATGATTTGTAAAACAGACAGCAGGAATGTGGAGTTAACATATTCTGTAATGATTGAAATCAAACCTGTAAAAACACAACCCAGTTAGCCTAATATCACTGTTGTTACATAAAACTCTAAATGGGAAAAAATAGCCTACTTTCAGATCTTGCAGATCAGATCACTCCTCATGAAGCAGATAAGCTTTCAGTTTGACTCTTAATAAATAATACTCCAGGATGTTTTTTGATATTAAAGATAATTAATAGATTTGAAATAAAATGTTCAGGGGCTTTAAAGGTTTGTAAATAACAGTGATGAAATATAAAGTAAAACTTGGAGAAAAGCTCAAACCTAAAAAGAAATGACAGACAGAACCAGACTTTCAACCCTGCACACAGAAGTTATTTCTGTTTCTGTTCCTGAAGGTGACGCAGCTGATTCACCGTTGACCTCCATCTATCAACACTGACTTTCTGCAAACTAGTCAAACTGCACCAGGTTTTATAGAAGAAATGAGCCAGGTACAGGTAGTGATTGTTTGGGAACAAAAGGGAATCAGCAGAAACTGTCAACATCATGAAGGTCAAACATCATGGTTTACTGTGATCTCTGGGCATGTTTCAAGTGAGCGTTTTTTAAAAGCCTCCTTTTTAAAGCTCTGCCAAGACCCAGAAGTGTCCAAAAATAGTGAATATGTCAGGCTGAGTCACAGGGACAGGACAGGAAGCATCAAAACTAAAAAGCCCACTGTGACTCTTTTCATTTCTAATTGATTGATGACTGTTGTTAAATATCAAGTTCCCACCTGACTTGTCTCATTCATGGACTGTCAATCACCACTAAAACCACGCCCCTATCCACTCTATATAACTCCTCCCTTCAGGCCTGTGGCCTTCTTTTCCCTCCAAACAAACCAGGCATAACAAAGAGAGGAGTGATGTGAGTTTGATGGACCTTTTTCATTGTATAACCCTTACTATTTGGTCACATTGAATGTTATACCTTGAAGTTGAATGTATCCTGTTTGATTTATGCTAGATTTCAGGGTGACATCCTCCTTAACGTTAAGAGAAAACCGTAGTACAGATTGTGGATGCATTACTGATGTAAGTCAAGCTGAATCCAACCTATTCAGTAATTTAATGATTGTTCAAGGCTGTTTAGATTTGTGACATATCCTTATGTGTTTATTTGTTTAGACAAAATCATCCATTCATCCATTCATCCATGCCTGATACCATCCATTATTCAATCAATCAATCAATCTTTCTTTATTGTCACATACACATTCAAGTACATGTCGTGAAATTCATCTCTGCATTTAACCCATCCCTCCTTCTACAGGGAGCAGTGGGCAGCTATGGCAGCGCCCGGGGACATAAGATAATACAAACAACACTGGAAGAATACAGCATAACAAGAGGAGGGGTGGTGGGGAGAGGGAAAAAAAAAGGGCGACTCCTAACCTATGCTCCACATCAGAGTACACATTAGGAGCTGGAAAAAAAAACCTCTATGCATGCGTAAACACAACATAGACACAACAACAAGACATCACTTGCAATTGGGGGTGGGGGCAAGGGGAGGTGGAAACGGTCCAGTACGTCAAGCGGCCAATTGGACCTGCAGCCGACGCCCACTTGTCACGGCGGGTAGGCGCTGGTCACAGACCCCTTGTCAGACTGGGGGTAAAAAGCTATGAAGGCGTGGGATGGGGTATAGGGGTGGAGTGGGGGCCTGGAGAGAGTCAACTTAGACAGGCACCTAATCTTTGCGCCTCAAGTCCGCAGGATGTCATCGCGTTCACACAGCAAGATTGCCATGGAGACAGCCTTGAATAGGCCCTAAGCAAAGAAAACAATCAGCAGGTGTTTGAGGGAAGTTCGGGTAGGAGACAAGAGAGTCTCTAAGCATTAATCTTCAGGGGAGTTGTTGATCATAGCAGTGGCCTTGGCCAAGGCTGCTGCTGCGTAGGGAGGCCGGATATGATAAGGTTGTTATGACTTCTTCGTGCGAGCAGGCTGCAATCTTTTTCCACAGCTTACTCTGTTTGTCCATTCTGATCAATCATTCTCTGCAGAACGGTGAATTTCTCCAAGATAGTATCCAATTTTCGGCCCATCTCCATGTTGTTATCCATGATGCGGTTCATAGTCCCAGCCTGAATGCTGACCGCTCTGCCCACCGCTTCAATCATTCCACGTAGCTTTGTGGGGCTTTGAACAGCTGACGTGATGTAGATAATTTTTCGATAAAGCAAGCCAAAGCCCAATCCAATCAGCAAGAGGCCTGTCATCATGGTTCCGAATAGATAGACATCTTCTATGTCTTCGACCGAGAGAGCTGCCAGGCACACGACCCTCCAAACATCCCACGAGTCCATCGTGTAGCCAGCCAAGAACGTCCCGGCCGGGCAAACAGGTTCCCCAGAACCCGAGCTTCTCGTCGAGAAGATTGTGTCAATTGCGTTGAGAGACCAGCTTATCAAATCCATAATTTAGGGTTTTGTAGAGCAGTGCAAAGAGAGTCTCTTAAAAAGTTAGACACAGACAAGACGAGACGAGAGAAGCAAAGCAGGGAAGGAGAGGGAGGAGAGGAGGTGAAATGCGACCGCCTTCGTTGAGAGCCAAAGAGAATCCTTGCCCTGCCTTGACAACAATAAAACCTTGGAACGGCACTGGATCCTGTGTTTGAATGTGCACACCACATCAGATGTTCAGTGAACCAACACCATCAGTGAACAAGAGTTTTTTACATGGTCCTTCGAGCCGGAGGAACATCTATGTAGGATGACGGACCCAGAAGCCGTTTCAGTTGGAGAAGAGGGACAGCATGGAGGAGGAGGAAGGCCACGCAGGGGGAGTGTGCCTCCGACATATCTACAAGACTACCAAACCGAGTTCTATGGCAGGCCATCCAGACCCATAACCGAGTGCGCAGAACATGTGTTGTCAGCGACTTCGGAGACAGTTCTATTACGTCAGGAGGTATCACAATTAAAGGCTATGGTGAACGAATTAGTAGGAAGAGTTCAACAGTATGAACAACAGAGCTACTCAGAGGAGGAATCGGAGGCGGAGCCACTGATTGGTACTGAGGAACAGGACAGAGCCCAATCTGAGCCTAACCTGCAGCTGTCTGAGGCAGTACCTGTAAACCCCGGAAAAGTTTCCCAATCAGCCCAAACCATTTATCCTTACGCCCCTAGGCCCTCTTTCCTTATGGAATGTAAGCATAACAGACCTGCTCCAACCTCCTATGCAAGACATGGTCCAGAGCTTCAACTGCCGGAACACTCGGGTATGTTACCTTTAACCTCATCAGCTCATGGGCACATGCCTGTAATTCAGCCTCCTTTATCCCCACAAATACATCAGAGTCCTATACAAGTGCAAACAGACCATATGCCACCAACCTCTTCTGCCCATGACTCATCCCACCAAATATACATCCCAGTACCATCACAGGGGGTTAGCACAGCCCCAGTAGGCTACGGCCCTCACGGTCAATCACTTCATCCCCATCCTAGAACTCAGGTGACATCAACCAGTTTACAGTCATCTGCTTACCATCCTAGATATGTAGATCCATACCAGTTTCAGCATGTGACTCAGCAACCTGTACAGCAGTCTCAACCCCAATACCTTACGTCCCGGCCACTTCCAGTACCATATGCCCCAGGGTTTACTGGAATTCCCCCTGGCCCAAGCTTTTCAGCACCTGTGGCTCCTGTACAGCAGGCTTCAAGCTATCCATCGAGAGTAGAGGGGCCTTCATTCCCTTATTTCATTCAAAATGACCCTCATGAGTTTATCATGTTGAAAATGGCCTTCATAAACCTTCTACAAGATGAACCAGAATTGTACAAATTTCATATCCTATTGGACCATCTACACCTTCCCTCTGCACGCCATATCGCCCTTTCATATGCCCACGATCCACGACCTTTCTCCATGGCACTGGCGGCCTTGGAGCGACAATATGGCCAACCTCATCAATTGGCCCTCAGAGAGATCCAGACCATATTAGATGTCCCTAAACTGGCTCATGGGGATGCAGAAGGGTTCCAAAGTTTTGCAGTTAGAGTGAGGTCATTAGTGGGCATGCTACAATCCCTCAGATCAGGAGAAAGTGCTGCTGAACTGGCCTGTGCTTCACATGTTCAGCGGTTGTTGAGTAAACTCCCTGCAGAGCTAGTTTCTAGCTTTGCTAGACATGCCCGCTTAGCCTCTCCTAATGCTCATTACGACTTAGTGGACTTCTCTGCATGGCTTGAGGGTGAGGCGGAATGTCAAGCTGTTGTAGCGCAGGCCACTACCCTTCGTATTGGTGCTCCCCAGGCCCAAAGGAAGGATACAAGCCAAAGATTCAGGTCTCCTTCAGCTACCATTCTCCACGGGGCTGATCGGAAGTTTCCACACGGACACAATGGATCCGGACATCAGCCACAATCCCAAATGAGGTACCCATGTGTATACTGTCAGTCAACCTCCCACTACTTGACTCACTGTGAAGGCTTCCAAAACTTGAGTGTAGATAAAGTAGTAAAATGGTTGAGGGAACACAACAGATGTTGGAAATGTAGTAGAGCTCACAAAGCAGCAGATTGCACTTTGAGAAAACCGTGCCCCAAATGTAACGGCCAGCACCTAGGCATATTACATGATGTTAATAGAAACAAAAGCGCATCTAGAGTGTTGTACATGAACCCACAGAGTATGTCACCCAAAGTACTACTTAAAGTAGTCAAAGTTAGACTTTGTAACAGGAATAAGACATTTGATACCTATGCCATTTTAGATGATGGCTCAGAACGTACAATGCTGCTACCAGGTGCTGCTAAGTACCTTGGTTTGGAGGGAGAGACAGAAAAACTTGAGTTGCGCACAGTGAGACAGCAGACAGAAATATTGGAAGGAAGAACCGTAAACCTCAAAGTATCTTCTGCCTCATTGCCAGAGAGACAATTTGCAATTGATGGTGCTTTTACCTCTGACAAGATCATGTTTGTTGAGCAGAGTTACCCTATTGATAAACTTAAAAAAACGCTATCCACATTTACATGGTCTCCCATTGAGCTCCTTCTCAAAAGTTCAGCCACATATCCTGATCGGATCAGACAATCCATTCCTCATCACACCTATCGAGAGAGTCCAATGTGGTCCAAAGGGATCACCAGCTGTGGTGAAGACAAGACTTGGATGGGCTCTACAAGGACCTACTTCCCTTGGTGAGTTATCTGACTCTGCTCACTGCCTTTTCACATCACAAGCCAACTATTACACCGAGCTGAAACACCATGTAGAGAAACTGTGGCAAGTTGATATCTTCCCCTTTAGAAATGAGAAATTGATCACCAGATCAAAACAGGATAAGGAGGCCATGGACCTCTTGCAGGCAAAGACCTTACGAGTAAACACAGATGGAACTGAACGTTATGCAACCCCTTTGTTGAGAAGGAAAGCTGCACCTGAGTTAAATGCACCACTCCAATCTGTAATGCCCCTTCTCCGTAGATCTGAGCATAAACTGGAGAAAAACCCTGGATTGGCTGACATCTACACTAATGAGATCAAAAAACTAAAGTATGCCGGTTACATAAAGGAAGTTGATGCAGGACAAATTGCTGAATCCCAAGAATCCTGGTATATCCCCCATCACCTAGTCGAGCACAATGACAAACACCGTGTTGTATTCAACTGCTCCTTCACCTATCAAGGCCAATCACTTAATGACCAGCTCCTTCCCGGCCCCATTCTAGGCCCATCACTACTTGGTGTTTTGCTCCGTTTCCGCCAACACAGAGTTGCTATGAGTGGAGATATAAAAGGAATGTTCCATCAAGTGAGGCTCCTATCAGAGGACAAACCGCTTCTCAGGTTCCTATGGCGTGACATGAAACGCAATGAGACTGTCACTGTGTCAGTGTCACACTGTCTATGAATGGCAAGTGCTCCCATTCGGTACCACATGTAGCCCCTGTTGCGCAACATATGCTGTTCAAAAACATGTGCAGGATCACAGGAAAAGCAACGAGGATGTGGTTGAAACTGTTCTTGAGTCATTTTATGTGGATAATTGCCTCAGATCACTCCCCTGCCCAAACAAAGCTAAGGAGCTCCTTCTGAAGATAAGGGCTCTGTTGTCCGCTGGTGGATTCGACATTAGGCAATGGGCAAGTAACTTTCCATCTGTAGTTGACCACCTCCCATCAGCCGCCAGATCAGATAGCACTGAACTCTGGCTGAATCAAAACCGTACAGATCCTGTGGAGGGTGCATTAGGGCTAAGCTGGCATTGTGTTTCTGATACGTTGGGCTATAGATATAGACCGGTTTCCTACCAAATCTTAACCATGAGAAATGTCTACAAAGTGCTTGCCTCACAATACGACCCCCTAGGTTACATTACCCCATTCACCACTAGAGCAAAGGTCCTGCTTCAGCAGCTCTGGCTGAGTAATAAGCAGTGGGATCAGCCAATACCCACTGGTGACCTACAACACGCCTGGGATAAATGGGAGAGTGAACTCCCAAACCTGGTGCACATCTCCATCCCCAGGTGGTATGATGGCAATAACCCCCAAGTTCCTTGCAGTGTAACTGACAGAGAACTACACGTTTTCTGTGATGCGTCAGAAAGAGCATATGGCTCAGTGGCATACATGAAAACAACAAACCAGAGTGGAGAGACTAATGTCTCATTTGTAATGGCCAGATCACGTGTAGCTCCTTTGAAGCAACTGACGATACCCCGCCTAGAATTATCTGCAGCCCTGACTGGAGCACAGCTAAGCAAACTGATTAAAGCTGAACTGACAGTTCCTATTGACAGAACTTTCCTGTGGTCTGATTCCACTGTGGTACTAACATGGCTTTCCTCTGAGTCCTGCAGGCACAAGGCCTTTGTAGCTAACAGGATAGTGGAGATTCTTGAACTGACCTCAGCCAATGAATGGAGGTATGTGGACACAAAGCAAAACTCCGCTGACGATATAACCAGAGGTAAGCCACTGAAAGACCTAACAGCCACATATCGATGGCATAGAGGTCCTGCGTTCCTTCACCTTTCTTCTGATCAATGGCCTGTCTGTCCTGCTCCTGCCAAAGAGATAAGCACGGAGTTGAGAAAACCCCTGTTTTGTGGCCTCACACAACCTACTAAGCCATTTGATTTACCTAATCCCAAAGACTACAACACCTGGACAGATCTTGTAGATGCCACACACCACATAATGCAATCATCGGCCTGTCATGCAAATTCTGATCCTACTCTTTTATCAAGATCCAAAGCAGAAACTGCTCTAATATCACAGGCTCAAATTGAGACTTTCCCCCAGGAGTTTCAGGCACTCAAAACTGGTAAAGAAATTTCCCCACATAGTCGCCTGTTACCTCTCTCCCCTGAGTTTGATAAAACACTAGAAGTCATCAGAGTTGGTGGTAGACTTCGACGGAGTAAAGACCTTGAACCTGATATTATCCATCCCATAGTGCTTGACCCTAAACATTATCTGACACAGCTCCTGATTAGGGATTATGACGAGCAACTCTTTCACCCAGGACCGGATAGGGTATTCGCTGAGCTCCGACGTGCCTACTGGATCCTTCGAGGTAGACAAGCTGTCAAAAAACATCAGTGGTCATGCACTGAATGTAGAAGATGGCGGGCAAAACCAGTTTATCCAAAAATGGCAGACTTGCCTCCTGCAAGGTTGAGGCTAGAAAACCCCCCTTTTTGGTCCACAGGAGTGGACTGCTTCGGACCCATTACCGTTAAAGTGGGGCGCCGGGTAGAGAAACGATGGGGGATACTGTTTAAGTGTATGACAACAAGATGTAGTTGTAGTGAGGATAATGGGAGATGCTCAGACTAGGCGCTAGGTCTGGGTGTATCACCAGGTTCACGCAGGTGTGTCGGCCAGAACACCACTTAAGGCCAATATTCCAGAGTAAGAATAACGAGCTGAGATAAGGTTCTTATTCCCTTTATTCTGTCCCTTTTCTGGGGTGGGGGTTTTGGGTGTGAGTGTGGTTTTCTACAAAGAGAGGAACAAATACAAATGAATAGAGGAAACATATGTGTACACTCATTCCTTCTTAAACAGTGATATACATTACCAAACATAATATAAACAATAGTCAGAATATGGCTATATCTCTTAACTCTAATAACGTAATGTAAACAACACTTCTTGTTGTCTATGATATGCTTTACAGTCTCTAACTAAACGGCTTGATGCTTTTATTGTGAAAACCCCGGAACGGATGTCACGTTCCGTTCGAACTAGCAAAGCCTCGCTAGAGAAGCCCCAACAGCAATACAGAAATAATATTTAGCACTGCCCACCACTTATTTCACTCAACCACAAAGCACTGAAAAATCCTAACAAGTGGTAAGAGTATAAACATATTTAAACTAGGGCTGTCAGTTTAACGCGTTATTAACGGCGTTAACGCAAACCCATTTTAATGCCGATAATTTTTTTAACGCACGAGTAACGCATAGAGAGAGCAACGGGATCTGTTAGTCCACTTCTTTAACTGTCTATGGCCACGCCATGTCCCGCCCTACGAAGCAACTGATTGGTTTGGTTTAGGCATTTCACCGCGAGTGGTGAGGATAGTGGATTGGTCAGGGGATAGGACCTGAACAAATGGAGTTACGTTACCTTCGACGCCTGGCCAATAGTAGTGATTGAAGGGCGGGTCTTGTAATTTCGCAGACCGCAAACAAAACAGACACAAGCCTCGGCCGGTTTTAGCTTGCTAGCCGCATAGCTTGTAGGCTCGTGACGGCGATTATCTTCAGAGCGAGCGAGTAGTGACTCTACAGTCAGTGAGAGAAACAAAGTGTCTCCTCTGTTCTTTCGACCACGGTGGGAAACCTGGAGCAGGAAAACCCTCTCCTTGATTTTACGTTGGTTATGAACGAGAACGAGAACCAGGAAATGAGTCACGGGAAACCAGTTGCTATGAGCCCATAGACAGTAGGACGAGCCACGCTCGCCTCAGGCATGAGGCAGTACTACCTGCAGTACTATCTGCAGGACTATCTGCAGTACTACCTGCAATGGAACATCGAGGTAACAGCGTTACATTATGTGACAGATTATTAGATCAGTGAATTCAGATTAGTGAATGTTAGTGTGAAATTGAACATAACGTATATGACAATGTTGTTTTCAATAAAAAAACAGTCACAAAGCAAGCCAATCTACTTTTCCATGCTGATAAGAGAATTAAAATGAGAAAATATAATGGGACAAAAAGAAATCAAGGGACATTTAGAATAGATAAAAATGTGCGATTAATTGCGATTAATAGCGAGTTAACTATGACATTAATGCGATTAAATATTTTAATTGACAGCACTAGTATCTTTTGGTATGCATTTCAGAAAAAAAATGGTTAGGATTCAGGTGTAATTGCAAATAGTGATTAATCATGATTAATCCACTGAAAATTCTGATTAATTTGATTAAAAATTTTAATCATTTGACAGCCCTAATTTAAACACGTTACACATTTGACCCGATACACTACGTCGGGTGAGCCGAAGGCGGCAAACTAGCTTGTATGAACGTGGCTATAATTAGCTGAATGGTCACGTAGCGTAACAACCCCCCAGACTCGCAACTCCCATACACACAGAACAGCAGAAACAACAGCTGGTTAAGAAAGACAGTATCATGAGTGATGCAGCAAATACTTACTCCTATCATTTACGCACACTCCGAAAAAAGGTACTCCGACTGACCAACCAACTTTCCCACACTGCTTATTAACTGCAAGCAACTGACGCAACTGACGTCAGCTGAACGACCCAGCACGCGCTTACGCCACTCTGTTACCAGCACTGACTAAACAGGAGTAACATGAAACATAGAACACAATATGGTCAACTGTACTAAATAATAGCAACACTAACATAACTTTGGGGCCTTTTCTACAGCCGCCCCCAAATGTATGTAGTACATTTGCTCATCAATAAAGGCAACAAAGTTCTATGGCTGGGGTGTAGTTGTAGGAGTGGAACTGTCTCCATCTTCCCCAGAAGGAAGTGCAGGGAGGACAACCAGCCTGGCAACTGGCCGGGTGTAGATTCTCTCTTTCACCTTTACATCAGCGGACCTGATGTGCCCGTCAGGGCTGGGATGAGTCTTGACCACTTTCCCAATAGGCCAGAGGGCCCTCGGAAGATGTGGATCAGCGATCATCACTACACAGTCCATTGCAATATCAGCTGGTGTAGCCTGCCACTTCTGGCGAGCTTGCAGACTTGGCACATAGAGCCGGATGAAACGGGCCCAAAAGTGGTCAGCCAAAACTTGCGAGTGTTTCCAACGGCGGCGACAGATGAGCTCGCTTTCAGGGTAGACCACCTGAGGTAAAGAACCATCAGGCCGCCCCATAAGAAGAACGCTGGGAGTCACTGGATCTGGGTCACTGGCATCTGAAGACACATAACCCAAGGGCTTACTGTTGAGGATCCCTTCCACCTCAGTAAGTACGGTGCGAAGCACTTCCTCAGGAACAGGTTGAGCACCGACTGTGGCATAGAGTGCGCTCTTCACTGAGCGTATCTCCCTCTCCCATACCCCTCCAAAGTGGGGAGCTGCTGGGGGGTTAAAGCGGAAGGAGATCTTCTGAGGTGCGAGGAGATGTTGTAGTTCGTTAGACATTCCAACAAAGGTCTCACGGAGTTCTCGCTCCCCTCCCTTGAAATTTGTCCCCTGATCGGAGAACAGCTCTGCAGGTGTTCCTCTACGGGCAATAAACCGACGAAGGGACATCAGAAAAGCGTCCGTATCAACCGAGGTAAGGAGGTCCAAGTGCACCGCCCTAGTTGTGAGGCATTTGAAAATGATCCCCCATCTCTTCTCCCGGCGCTGGCCCACTTTGATCTCAAATGGCCCAAAGCAGTCCATACCTGTAGAATAGAAAGCAGGCTTAAAAAGGCGCAGACGGGCTGATGGCAGGTCGGCCATCTTCGGCACTGCAGGTCTTGCTCTCCATCGCCGACAGTCAGGGCAGCTGTACTGGTAGCGCCGGACAGCCTCACGCCCTCGCAGGATCCAGAAGGAACGTCGAAGCTCGGCGAACACCCGCTCTGAGCCTGGGTGGCAGAGACGGTTGTCAAAGTCTTGAATCAAAAGAGTAGTCACTCGATGACCGGGGTCTAAGATGACTGGATGAAGAGTGGTCAGTTCTAGGCCTTCTGCTCGACGGAGTCGTCCTCCAACACGAATGAGCTCTCTCTTTTCATCCAGCTCCGGAGACAGCGTGCAAAGTCGACTACTGCTGGGGACTGGCTTACCCGCTTTCAGCAGGTTGTACTCCTGATGAAAACTATCCCTCTGGGCCCTCCGGAGTATCAACTGTTCGGCCTGTTGGTAGTCTTCAGCTGTGGGCTTATCATCAGAGTTGGCCGCCCCATGCAGCTCCCGCACTGTCTCTTCCAGCAGCTCCTTCCAAGAACTGTATTGGCCTATGTCTGAAGTAGACTGGCTTGATGTAACTGCGGTGACCCCACAGAAGGTAGACCTGCGCAACTCTGAGGTATCTTCTGCTTGGTTAGCAGTGGGATCCTCTGGCCATGAGTCCGGACTGGTCAGGAGGAATGTGGGTCCTAGGCTCCATCTATTTGGCTGAACAAGCTCTCGCAGCTTCTTCCCCCGTGTTGCATCATCAGCAGGGTTCCTTGCAGTATCAACATATCTCCAGGTATGCCTGTCAGTCAGCTCCTGTATCTCGGCCACGCGGGTGCCCACAAAGACTTTGAATCGGCAGGATTCAGACTTCAGCCATGTCAGCACCGTTGTGGAATCTGACCAAAGGGTTGTATGGTCAATGTGGATGGTAAGCTCCCTCTTCAGCACCTGTGAGAGCTGTGCACCAGTAAGGGCAGCACAGAGTTCTAATCGGGGCATATAGTGGAATCGCTTGGGAGCAACTCTGGAACGGGCCATCAGGAATGACAGATACACCTCACCGTGTCTGTCAGTGGTCCGGAGGTATGCAACTGAGCCATAAGCCTCTTCTGAGGCATCACAAAATACATGCACCTCTCTCTGGAGACCAGAGATGTCCACATCCTTTGACAGGTACGGTCGGGGCAGGGGGACTTGAGGTAAGACTTGTAGTTCTTCTTCCCAGGCTTTCCACTGCTGCAGAAGCTCCCGCGGTAGTAGTGGATCATCCCATCCCCTGTGTTTGTCCCAAAGGTGACGGACAATTATCTTAGCCCTGGTGGTGTAGGGTAGGATGAACCCCAAGGGGTCGTACTGACTCGCCAGTACCTTGTAGATATTACGCATCGTGGGGACACCGTACTCCACATGACGATGCTTGTAGCCAAGGACATCAGTGTGAAAGAGCCAGCTTAGCAAGAGAGTGGATTCTGGGGTATCCGTCTTGTTTTGAGCCAGCCATAACTCAACACTAGCAGAGCAGCTCTCTTCTGGTAAATGACTTATTACACCTGGTTCATTGCTGGCCCACTGACGCAGATCGAAGCCTGCAGATGCAAGAAGGGCTCGTAGTTTGTCGACAAGGTGCCTCGCCTCGGCAATAGTGGGGACACTCTGGAGGCAGTTATCCACATAGAAGCATTTCTCGACTGAGATTCTCACCTCTTCATCTGGCTGGCTGTTATCAGAGACGTGGCGTTGTAAGGCAAATGTGGCACAGCAGGGGCTACAGGTTGTACCGAACGGTAGCACCTGCCACTCGTACACTGCAGGAGGTCCTTCTTGACTGATGTCGCGCCAAAGAAATCTGAGCAGAGCACGATCTTTGGGGAGGAGGCGGACTTGGTGGAACATGCCTCTGATGTCTCCGCTAACTGCAACTGCATGCTCGCGGAATCGTAGCAGGACTCCCAGTAGTGATGCTCCTAAAGTCGGTCCAGGCAGCAGATGGTCGTTGAGGTTCTGCCCCCGATACTGATAGGAGCAGTTGAATACCAGCCTGTTCTTGCCGTTATGGTTCACCATATGGTGAGGGATATACCAGGCCTCACAACCTTCCTCGGCTGGAACTTCTGGTCCACACTTGATGACAGAGCCTGCCTTTATAAGTTTCTCCATCTCCACTCTGTAGGCTTCTGCCCTTGCAGGGTCTCTGGCCAGTCGCCTTTCTACACTTCGTAAACTGGGCATGACGGCTTCCTTAGTAGCTTGAAGGAGCGGCATATCTCTCCGGCGAAGCAGCGGGGTGGCATAACGTAGAATGCCATCAACCTCTACTCTGATGGTTTTGGTCTCAAGGATGCTGATGGCTTCTTCGTCCTGCCTTGAACGAGTAGCCAGCTTCTCGCTTCTGAATGGGATAGTGTCAACCTGCCACAACCTCTCAACATGTTTCATCAGCTCGCTCACCTCGGGTGCTACTGTTGTGAATAGGCACTGCTGTGGTGGGACGAGGTGACGGACTACACTGGCTGGGCCCTGCAGTGTCCAGCCCAGCCTTGTGTGGATGGCAGCAGGCCCCCCTAGAGGTCCCAATCTGACAGGTTCAATGGGAGTGACGAGATGGGGATGGTCACTCCCAATGAGAAGCAGGGGCTTAACATTTGTAAGGGTCCGTATGGGAAGGCCAATAAGGTGCTTGTAGGTGTTCCGGAGTTGCTCCATGGGGTAGGTATGGGAAGTTAGTCCAATGCGAGCACTGGTGAATGCACCTATAATCTTGAACTTGGTCTTTGGCTTTGACGGTGAGGAAATGGAGAACGACACTGATGCACCACTAAGGGTCTGCACTTCCTCTCTGATTGTGCGTAGCGGTAGGTCCTCTTGAGTCCCCTGCACACCTAGCTTCTCTGCAGCATCTGGTAACAGCATAGTTCTCTCTGAACCGTCATCAAGTATAGCATAGGTGTTGATTGATTGGTTGCCGTGGTGAATGCGGACTTTGATGACTTTCAGAAGAACCCGACTGCCTTCGGTGGGTCGGTCTAGATACAAAACCTCTGTTGTACCCCTTGTGCCATGGCTTTCCGCTGCTGGTGTTGACACCGCCTCCTTAGGTGACCTCATGTTCACCTCATGCAGCACCTGGAGGTGTTTCCCTTGGCAAAGGCTGCATGTCTTTTTTAGGTTGCACTGGGCCGCCTGGTGTGGCCGTGCACATCGCCAACACCTTTTGTTACTCTTGATCCATTCAGTCAGCTGATCCTTTGTCAGCCTGGATACCTCTGTACACTGGCTGAGGTAGTGTTCCTCATTGTTGCAGAATGGACAGTATGGCTTGCTCTTGTTCCCTTTGAAGGAGCCACTTGATACTGGAGCCTCCGGTTTCTTAGTGGTGTCCTTCACACCATGGAGAACAGTGGTCGGTTGCTTACCCTTCCTACCCTCAGGTCTGGACCCTGGCTTCTCCCAAGCTCCTTTCACAGCTAACTGTCCTTCAGAGTCCTGGCACCAAGACTCGTACTTCAGCCACTCTGCAAGATTAGTTAAGGTGTGGGTTTGTGTGCCCTGATGGTACATGCAGCGGCGAAACTCTGCTCTCTGCTCAGGTGGCAGCTTGCTCAGCAGACGAGCAACATGTGAGCCGCACTGCAGTTCCACTTCACCCTCGTGACCTAGTGTCTTCAGCATTCCCACAAGTGACTGTATCTGGAGTGCAAACTTCTCGAATGCAGCTAAGTCTCCCCGCCTTATGTCCGGTGAGTCCATCACAGCAGCAATACGCCTCAGTGCTATCTGATGTGGTTGACCAAACTTGTCATTTAGGGCAACCATTGTGTCTGAGAAGGGTGTTGGGGAGTTAAGGTAGGCGTCTGCTATTAGCCTAGCCTCTTCTAGTTGCAGGTGATCGACCAACACTTGGTATTTGAACAGCTCAGATGCATCATGTGGTAAGAGGTTCTCCAATGAAATCTTGAGCCGTGCAAACTCACTTGGGTCCCGACTTGAGAAGTTGCGGATAGTTGGGCATGGCCCACGGTAACTTGGCTCTGGGACATTAAAGTTATGACCCTGAGGTGGTCTGAAGGGCAGTGACTGTGTCCATGCTATGCCTGGATGGCGCTGTGGGGGCGTTGGGCTGCAGCCAGGCTCACTCCGTTGACCACCATAAGCTGTAGGGTACTTGGGCTCAGCTGGAGGTAAACTGTGTGGCTGCGGTCGAAGCTGAGCGGGCTTGAACCAGGGAGGTGGATGGTGGGCAGTGTCATCCCATGGCATTGCAGCAGGAAGGGCCCTACGTGCTGAGTGATTAATTTGTGGCTGGCCCACAAACATGTCAGCAGGTGGGACTGGCAGTGCTTCTTCCTTAATTCTTGGAACCTCAGCTATTCTCCTAATAAGCGGATGTAGCGTAGGTGGGTCGCCAGTCAGAAGCTCGTCCATTACTGGGGCTGGCCATGGTGGGGGTGCAGGCCAGTCATCCTCTTCCTCAGCTTTAGGTTCACTTCCAACAGGTGGCCGTGGTGGCATCACCGTTAACTCTGGCTTTCTGGTAGGAAGAGATGTTGGATTCTGTATGTTGCGAACAGCATCTACTAACTGTATCATGTCTGCTCGTAGCGCTCTTAGCTCGACTAAATCCGATGCCATGTGCCACTGTGTCTGCTGCAGGAGGTGTCTTTCATGACGAATGTCATCTAACTCAACTCCGCTGTCCTCATGTGGAGGTATGGGGTGCAGCGCTGGAGGTAAGGGAGTGGAGTAATCTCGTAGCTGTTCCCTAAACTCTCTCTCTGGAAACCGCTGGGGGGCTAGCTGATTCTTCTGGCTGTGCTGTTGGCTCTCAGCCTTATAACCCAGGTCCATCTCTTGAAGAATAGCATCCCGCCTCTGCAGGCGAAGGGGGGAGTCATAAGGGGAGGTGAGGGATGTCATCCTGGCATTTCCCTCCTGGTGAGTACTCCCTAATGTAATGTCCCTCTCTGTACCTCTGACTGATGTAACCTTGACGATCGACCTCATAATCTGCATAGCGCACCGGTGGGCGAATATGGCGTTTGGGACGTGCGCCACTAGCCTCGTACTCTGGATGTAGTTCCATCTCTGACGTAGACCCAGTGATCCGGCTCGAAGGACCATAAATGTAGTGAGGATAATGGGAGATGCTCAGACTAGGCGCTAGGTCTGGGTGTATCACCAGGTTCACGCAGGTGTGTCGGCCAGAACATCACTTAAGGCCAATATTCCAGAGTAAGAATAACGAGCTGAGATAAGGTTCTTATTCCCTTTATTCTGTCCCTTTTCTGGGGTGGGGGTTTTGGGTGTGAGTGTGGTTTTCTACAAAGAGAGGAACAAATACAAATGAATAGAGGAAACATATGTGTACACTCATTCCTTCTTAAACAGTGATATACATTACCAAACATAATATAAACAATAGTCAGAATATGGCTATATCTCTTAACTCTAATAACGTAATGTAAACAACACTTCTTGTTGTCTATGATATGCTTTACAGTCTCTAACTAAACGGCTTGATGCTTTTATTGTGAAAACCCCGGAACGGATGTCACGTTCCGTTCGAACTAGCAAAGCCTCGCTAGAGAAGCCCCAACAGCAATACAGAAATAATATTTAGCACTGCCCACCACTTATTTCACTCAACCACAAAGCACTGAAAAATCCTAACAAGTGGTAAGAGTATAAACATATTTAAACACGTTACACATTTGACCCGATACACTACGTCGGGTGAGCCGAAGGCGGCAAACTAGCTTGTATGAACGTGGCTATAATTAGCTGAATGGTCACGTAGCGTAACGACCCCCCAGACTCGCAACTCCCATACACACAGAACAGCAGAAACAACAGCTGGTTAAGAAAGACAGTATCATGAGTGATGCAGCAAATACTTACTCCTATCATTTACGCACACTCCGAAAAAAGGTACTCCGACTGACCAACCAACTTTCCCACACTGCTTATTAACTGCAAGCAACTGACGCAACTGACGTCAGCTACAATAAACGACCCAGCACGCGCTTACGCCACTCTGTTACCAGCACTGACTAAACAGGAGTAACATGAAACATAGAACACAATATGGTCAACTGTACTAAATAATAGCAACACTAACATAACTTTGGGGCCTTTTCTACAGTAGTCATATTGAAATATTGAACGGTCTCGATTCTGACAGTTTCCTTATGTCCCTTAGACGTTTTGTGGCACGTAGAGGACGTCCATACGAGCTCCTTTCTGACTGTGGCACTAACTTCAAAGGAGGAGACAGAGAGCTGAGAGATGCATTCGCAACCATGAATCCGCACCTGAGAGAACAGCTGAGTAAATCGCAAATACAGTTCCACTTTAATCCTCCAAATGCCCCTCACTTTGGGGGAACGTGGGAAAGGGAAATTAGGTCCATTAAGGCTGCTCTCAGGGTGTCAGTGGGAAGTCAGACTGTTTTTGAGGAAGTCTTACACACCGTGCTAGTGGAGATAGAGGGAATTTTAAATTCCAAACCACTTGGATATGTATCATCTGACATAGCAGACCCTGACCCCATAACCCCAAATCTCCTTCTCATGGGGCGGCGAGACGCTTCTCTTCCACAGGCTGTTTATGCAGATACCAACTTGCTTGGACGGAGACGATGGAGGCATAGTCAGATACTAGCCGATCGTTTTTGGTCAAGTTTCATTAAAAATTACCTTCCCAACTTACAGGTACGAAATACGTGGCATAAGGACACTCAAAATCTGAAGGAAGGAACTGTAGTACTGATAATGGACCCCCAACTACCTAGAGGACTGTGGCCCGTGGGCAAAGTGTCACGCCTCGTACCGAGTCAGGATGGAAGGATCCGAACAGTGGAGGTCACATCTAAAGACAAGAGGTTAATGAGACCAGTGGCGCGACTGGTTGTTCTATCATCAGTTCAGTCTGATGGTGAAGACTAACTTGTTATTTGTTTAGTAATTTCAAATGCATCATTTGAAGGGGCGGCTGTTAAATATCAAGTTCCCACCTGACTTGTCTCATTCATGGACTGTCAATCACCACTAAAACCACGCCCCTATCCACTCTATATAACTCCTCCCTTCAGGCCTGTGGCCTTCTTTTCCCTCCAAACAAACCAGGCATAACAAAGAGAGGAGTGATGTGAGTTTGATGGACCTTTTTCATTGTATAACCCTTACTATTTGGTCACATTGAATGTTATACCTTGAAGTTGAATGTATCCTGTTTGATTTATGCTAGATTTCAGGGTGACATCCTCCTTAACGTTAAGAGAAAACCGTAGTACAGATTGTGGATGCATTACTGATGTAAGTCAAGCTGAATCCAACCTATTCAGTAATTTAATGATTGTTCAAGGCTGTTTAGATTTGTGACATATCCTTATGTGTTTATTTGTTTAGACAAAATCATCCATTCATCCATTCATCCATGCCTGATACCATCCATTATTCACCTGCAACTAATGTAATCCTTGCCCTGCCTTGACAACAATAAAACCTTGGAACGGCACTGGATCCTGTGTTTGAATGTGCACACCACATCAGATGTTCAGTGAACAAGAGTTTTTTAATTGATTGATGACTGTACTGGGACTGGGATGTTCTCGTATCCATCCTGAGGCTTTTTATGTAATCACCTTTTCACGGAGCTGCTTGCAGTGATCCCAACCAGGTGTACTTGAGTGTAGCATAACTAACAAAAATAACATATCAGTCATGATAATGAATATATCACATTGAGTCAGCTGTAATACTTAAACACTTGTTGGAATTGAGTCAAGTAATGGATAACTGCATGAAATAGTTTAAGTCATTGGTGAATAATAGCAATAATTAGCTAAGAGAAGGCCTACTGGTTAAAGTTGAAATAGTGAGCTATTGGACAAATGGTGAAAAAAGCTTATGTTATAAATAATGGATAAATGATTGAGTTAGCTTAAAGTAATGAATGCACAGTTGAAATAGTATTGTGAAAATAGTAAATGGTTGAAATAGTTAAGAAACATCCAACATCTGGTACTTCAATTGTAGCCATTGCAAATGCAAACTTAACAAACTGACCTAAATGTGTTTATTTATTTAAACCAACCTAAATATCTACAATACTGCAACATTCATGTATTATCCAGTTTAAATCAAATCAAATTGGGTGATTGTCTGCAATCTGCCGTCCCTCTAGGAGCCTAGAACCCTCTCAACCAGGACACAATCACTCCTGGCTGGCAGGAGGCTGCGGTCTAGCTGGGAACTCTTGCAGATCAACATTTTTGCACATTGATGCCTAATAAAAATTGCTGACAAGCACTAGCTTTGTGAGTGTTACTTTGTCTGACTCACCAAAAGTTGGGCCTACAGGTGTATCTACACTACAAACAATTGAAACCCTTTGAATTCACACATGAGATTTCCATTTGGGACTTAAAAACCCAACCGCTGCACCAGTGATTCGGGATGAATACATATTTATTTTGTATTTTATACTTATTATACAAATCTGATCTGTTTTCACTTTGACATTTAAGTCCTGTTGATTAAATCTACATGACAACCTCCTTCTAAAGAAAGGGTGATACTTTTTAAAGACCCTGTTTCTATACAGTATGTATATATGTTGCCATTAAAAAGGCATCTGACATACGCTCAACATAGCTGTGAGTTATTTTTGGAAGCAGATACTCACACAATCTACATGCTCAACGTAAATGTTAAGGGGATTTTTAGAGGGATTGCTTTTGGTCAAAGACGTGCTTTCTTTCCAGGAACACACACAACCTTTTCACAAGCAAACTGAATCTGCCAGTTAAACATTCACACATGCTGATCTCAACAATCCAAGTATTAAGCCAACGTAATTTATAATAATAATAATAATGATATTCTTCTCAGAATCCCCAGAGATGTGAGCCTTGTGACAGTTGAAGGTGTCTTCTTAGAAAGAGACAATGCAGGTAAGAACGAACATGTTTCTACTAATACGTACCCAGTTCTACTCTACTCTCCTTAGATGTACAGTAGTTAAATATTTGGTATGCCCTGCTCCTCAGGTGTTGCCTATTTGGGAGCTTTCCATCCCTCTCCCAGCAGTGCTGATGATTACTCTGAGTCTCTACATGATCTTCCTGGGGATCGGGCTGTGGATCCGATCCTGCCTCAAGGTTGGTGCTGCAGACATGACCACTGCTCTCTACAGAGCAAGGAGGCCTTTCTCCTCACTACAGTTTGTAAAATAGATCAAATGTGCTCTTTACTGGAACTTGCACTAAACATAGACGCATGGATGTAAAGGAAGATAAATAGGAAAGTAAACCTTGACCTATCAACACTAAACTCAAGTCACCATGTGGAGAATGTGACAACTTTGTGGCTCCCCCCAGTGTTAGAAACCAGACAAGTCATGCCTTGCCAAGGAAAAGTGCATTTTTGGGGACAATTTTCAGCGGTGGTTTAATCTAGGTGCTCTAGTGAGCATTTGTGGCAGCAGAACTGTGTATGTGTGGTAGCATCAATTCATTGTTAGTTTGGGTCGTTTCATGGAATTTGGTGACTTGAATAAAATATAGACTATCACCAGACTTTAATGTTAGAAATTCAATCAGGAGAGACTTATTTGCAGATATGCAAAATGTTTATTGTACATGAGCATGATAAGATGTACATGAGCATGATAAGATGTACATGAGCATGATAAGATGTACATGAGCATGATCAGATACACAGAGTATTGGAGATTGGACTCCATCGTTATATTAATACATTTAATATAGGAGTACGGAACCATTATATAACCCCCCGATGGAATCCAGACACCGGTGGTGGCGGAGAAGGGCCTGAAGACCAGACTGAAAGAGGCACCGGAGCGGCATCCGGAGAATCACGATGATGAGAGGTGGAAGGGGAGGAAGAAAGATGAACGCCTTGCCTGAAACAACAGCTGAAGGCACAGGGAGAGAAGCAGATTTAAAACAGGGTTGAGACGCTGTGATTGGTCTATGGAATCCGTGCCCGATTCTGATTGCTTATCGGGTAGGTGAACGCCTCCAGCAGCTGATTCGATTTAGGAAGAGAGCAGTGATTAATGTTAGGTCTTCCTGAAAGAATTTACGCTGAGCTTCATATGTTGTAAGTACTACTAAAGTAGATTTGTGCTGTTATTTTATACATTCTGATTTTTTTGTTTTATTCGGAAATATTTAAAAAATGGATCCATCTAATTGGTTTCTTTGGCCACTTGAGCTCAGTCTTTATCAGTCCCATAGCTACTCTCTCTCTCTCTGTGTGGGGGGTTGTGATTACCTTGAAGTTACCATAACTAGAAAACATTTAGAATAATTATAAAGAATCTTATTTTCTCTGATGCTGTCAACTGTCCTGCTCAATAGTTTAGAGGTCCTGTCACTGTCCTGTTTATTATTTCTGATTTAGGAAGCGTTATACTTTTTAAATGGCTTTTATCCAAAGTGACTGCCAGATAAACATTCACACACCGATGGCGCAGAATCGAGAGCAATTTGGGGGTCAGTGACATGGGACTGCAGGGCTTGTCCAGGGATCGAACCACAGACTTTCCCATTGGTAGATGACCACTCTACCACAGCCACACTCCCGCTAGTTAGGGCCAGGGTTAAAGTCTCAGATACATATACATACAAAATATATAGTTGGGGAACTGTGTAGGAATGGCCATAATGTTACAATCTTTTGATTTGGGAATCAACTTCGAAACACTTTCACTACCACACTTCAGAAAACTAACGTCACATTATTTATTTCAAAGTGTTTTTATTGTTTTAAATGTGCATAACAAACAAACCAACAAGCATTCTCTTATGTCATACAAGGCATCCCCATCCACAAACCTCATACTTTGTATACATTATCTCACGTATCCCCTTTCGTCGCAGATTGGCATCCAAGGTTCATACAAATACTGAGAATGCACACAGAGCAAAAAAATAAAAAAATAAATAAATATTAATAATCAAAAAAACAATAATAATAATTATAATTAAAAAATAAAATAAAATAAAGGAGAGACTAGACTATAAAATTTAATCTAAGGAATTGGCATCAAATGTATTTTCATAATAATCCAAGAATGGTTGCCATACATTCTGAAACCTTTCTGCTGAGTTTTGGACTGTAGTTCTTAACTTTTCAAGCTGGAGGAAGGACATAGTTTCGCACACCCAACGTGAGTGTTTTGGGGGAGAGGAAGATTTCCAATTTGTAAGAATTAGTCGGCGGGCTAACAGCGTAGAAAATGCTATTAATTGAGATTGGCCTCTTGAGACCCCAACCTTACTGTGTACCAACCCAAATATTGCAATGATAGGATCTGGATCAATATTCTTTTTGCAAATATAGGTGAAAGTATTAAATATGTCAGACCAGAATCTGCCTATGCTTGGGCATGACCAGAACATGTGAGCCAGAGAGGCAGGAGCTTGATGACAGCGCGTACAATTGGGATCCACATTAGGATAAATTTTGGCCAATTTGGTCCTAGAGAGGTGCAGGCGATTAAATACTTTGAATTGTATCAACCTGTGCCTAACACAGATAGACGATGAGTATATTTTATGTATTGCTTTTTGCCAAATTTCATCTGTCAATTCTATGTTTAAATCCTCCTCCCATTGTACCTTAAGAGGCAGAAGAGATGGGCATTTCATGGCCTGAATAGTAGTATACAGCTGGGAGACACCACCCGAGAGATGAGGCTTGACCGTCAGACAATGATCAAGAGGGCCGATATTTGGTTTTAAGGGGAATGAACGAAACTGGGAACGGACAAAATCACGGATCTGAAGATACCTAAAAAAAATGTGTTTTTGGTAAACTTAATTTATTAACCAAATAGTCAAAAGAAGCGAATGTGCCGTCTACAAAAAGATCTCCCACACTGTTTATGCCTTTTCTAGCCCAGGTGAGGAAGGCCGTATCTATCAGCGATGGCTTGAAAAGAAAGTTTGAGGACAGTGGCATAGACACTAAGGCTTGTACATGACCAAAATGTTTGCGAAATTGGGTCCATATGCGTAAACTGCCTCTTACCATGGGATTATCCGTATGTGCACCCACTGCCAATGGCAGTGGAGCACACAGCATTGAGGCCAGAGAGACGGATGAGCATGAGTGCTGTTCCATTAGACACCAACTCGGGCTATCCCCACCAATAGAAGCTCCATACCATATTACTAATTTGTGAATGTTTGCAGCCCAATAATAGTATAACAATTTGGCAGAGCAAGTCCAGCATTCTCTTTACGTCTTTCGAGAACTGTTTTACGTACGCGAGGTATAGTTTTGTTCCATATAAATGTACTGATGTGCTTGTCAAGCTCCTTAAAGAATGATTTGGGTATGAAAATTGGGACTGTTTGAAATAAGTACAAGATCTTAGGTAGCGTTACCATCTTTACTGAATTAATACGACCAGCCAGGGACAAAGGCAGAGTAGACCAACGATTAAGGTTCTCTTTGATCTGTCCTAAAGCTGATTTAAAGTTATTTTGGAATAGGTCTTTATATTTACTTGTGACACTTACTCCCAAGTATGTCATGGAGCCCTCTGTAGTCCTGAATGGGTATGAGTCAAAGGATCGATTCTGAGCTAAAACATTAATTGGGAACAAAACACTTTTGGTGAGGTTAATCTTGTACCCAGAGGATTTACCAAATTGAGAGATGGTGTCTAGGCATTCTGGGATTGAAGTCTCCGGATCTGATATAAACATCAGCAAATCATCGGCATACAATGACACTTTATGAACCAGGCCGCCCCTCGTAATACCCCGTATATTGTTATTACATCGCAATGCCACAGCAAGTGGCTCAATGACCAGATCAAAGAGAAGAGGGGACAATGGACAACCCTGTCGTGTCCCTCTTTGAACAGTGAAATATTGAGAATTAAAGTTATTAGTCCTCACTCTAGCTTGAGGTGCCGCATATAACGTCTGAATCCAAGAGACAAAAACTGGACCAAAGCCGAATTTGCTTAGAGTTTTAAAAAGGTGTTGATACTCAATTCGATCAAAAGCTTTATGCGCATCTAGTGAAATTACTAATTCTGGCGAGTGAGTTGAATGTTTAGAATATATTATGTTAAAGAGGCGACGTAAATTGTGAAAAGACTGCCTGCCCTTTACAAAACCTGTCTGGTCAGGATGCACAATTTTTGGTACTATAGGTTCCAATCTTAAGGAAAGAATCTTTGTAAGTATTTTATAATCACATGTGAGTAGGCTGATCGGACGATAAGACTCGCATTTAGTGGGGTCTTTGTCTTTTTTGGGGAGCACAGATATTGTGGCTTGGGTCATAGATGTAGGTAGCTTCTCTTGTTTGAGTGATTCATTGTAGACGAGGCACAGTAAAGGTATCAACTTTGGGGCAAAAGCCTTATAAAACTCAATTGGATACCCATCTGGGCCTGGTGCCTTTCTATTTTTCATTGACCTAATTGCTTGACTGATCTCAGTTTCAAATATCGGCTGCTCAAGGATGGCCTTATCCTCCTTAGCTATAGTTGGGAGAGTTACATTGTCAAGAAATACATGATCACTAGGGTTGTCTGAAGAATATAAGGATGAATAAAATAATCTGAAGGGGCCGAGGAGTATTGCTGGTCAACAACGCGGATTAAATTGATCAGCTCATTGTAGCGTTTAGACCTGCTTCTATTCAGACGAGCAGTGTATTCTATTATTTGACCCCTAATATATGCTTTAAGAGTTTCCCAAAGTATTAAAATATCAGTGTCTGGCAGCTGGTTGGTTTCAATAAAGAAATCAATCTGTGATGAAATGAAATCTACAAATGTTTCATCAGACAACAAAGATGTGTTAAATCGCCAATTACACTGAGTTGGCCTTCTAACCTGGAGCCAAAGCTCCATAATGACCGGAGAATGATCAGATATAACAATGCTTTCATAACTGCAAGACTTAATGGATGCAAGCATTTTTTGATCCAGTAAAAAGAAATCTATTCTTGAGTATGTTTGATGAACAGCAGAGAAAAAGGAAAACTCCTTTGACGTAGGATTCTTAAATCTCCATGGATCTACTACAACGTCACATTATTTGACAAAAATTCATGCCGTCTCTTTTTTTGGTAGTGAAATATTCTAGCTAAAAAACTAATAATGAAATGAGTTTACCTAAATGTTTATTTCATTACATTTTTTAACAAGGCAATATCATTTCAGTTTAGTTTTTCTTAAAGGCCCAGTGTGTAACATTTGTAGTTGTTTATTATCAAAATCTGTATTGTCCTTCACAAACTTGTCCTTTTTTATGAATATTGACCACCACCATCAATTCCAAGTATTCCTATTGGCTTGAAATTTTACATTTGCGCTTACAAGAACTGGGGTAGACGCTCCATAGCCATGCGCCATCTTGAAATACGGTAGCCCCTAAGGGACATACAGGCTATACTGCTCCGCATTTCGCGCTTTTCACTCAGTGTACTGACTGTGACGTATGCCAGGGAGGGAGGGGGAGAAGATTACTTGTGACTCACTGCCGGCAGATTTGAAAGCCTGTTGCGTCTATTATCGAGGACATGTAACTGAGTCGCCGAGGAAATTAAAACGACACTGTGACAGGCAAAGCAACAAGACCAAAGTTAATATTGGTGTGGCTTTTCCAAGATGGAAAGAGCTCATGAGGAGCAAGGACTTTAAAAGGGACGCTGAAGTTGCCTTCTTTCTTCTCAACAGGTAATTCTGCCTATTTGTGTAAATTAGAAGTTTTATAGTTATAGTTTATAGTACACTGGGGCTTTAAAGGATGTTGCTATTTTATTTAACTTCTTTTTTGTTTGTGTACTGACTGGCTTTTGTGTACATAGTTCAGCTCATAAAAAATGTGGGCAAAAACAAAAGTGTTGCGGTTATGATTTTGTTGAGTGTATAATATATATATATATATATATATATATATATATATATATATATATATATATATATAGGGTATATACAAAGGAAAACAGACACACATTTTCTCTCAATGTCTTTAATTATGTGAATATTAACCAAAACATCAACAATATTCATGTGCTTCGATCAAAAATGAAACTGAATATTAGCATGCATGTGCTCACAGCATTAAGAAAAATGACAGAATCGAGCGAACAGAAAGGACTTCTCATTTACAGTACAAGACTTACAATTGGCATTAAGCGTTCAAACCAAATAAATATCCATTTAAAGTGCAGCAAATACAGTTTGTGTACATAAACTGCTTCAGATAGATATAAACATAATGGTACAGCTCTCTGAGGTAGATGGTGGACAAGTTGATCAAAGTTACTGTGTTCCAAAATATGCTTCTGTAGGTTTCATTTCATTGCATGTGTTAAAGCCTTCCCTGACATGAAGTTAGTTTGAATCTATCTGCAAAGTAATCATAAATGCATCCTTCCTTCCTGTGTCAGTTTAGGGTGACACTTTATGTCAATGACAAATAATAATTTTAGGGCATGTTCATAATGTCTGGATCCTTAATGGATGGCACATAGATGTCCCAATTAACAATAATTCTGTTCTAAAAATGAATTCTCAGTTAGTAAAAATAAATCATTTATATATTACAAAGGTTTCACACATTTTATCATTGTAGTGATTCAAAAAGAATAATTATTAATTAATAATAAAAACCGATGTGCAGATGTCCGTATGGTCCATGTAGCTTCAAATCCAAGAAATGCTGGAATGCTCGGCTACATATTACATAGACATTTGTTTAGTGCAACTTAAACAAGTCTTCATTTTACACCCTTCATTTTAGACTGATAGCAGTTACCCTCCAGAAACTCAGAAAGAGACCTTCAAAGTCAATTCATTCAGTTTTCATTCAAAAAACAAATCTCCCCCTTACTTTACACATTACATTAACGTAAAGCCTCCACATCTGTCTCTACAGGTTACATTAATGTAAAGCCTCCACATCTGTCTCTACAGGTTACATTAACGTAAAGCCTCCACATCTGTCTCTACACGTTACATTAATGTAAAGCCTCCACATCTGTCTCTACATGTTACATTAATGTAAAGCCTCCACATCTGTCTCTACACGTTACATTAATGTAAAGCCTCCACATCTGTCTCTACAGGTTACATTAATGTAAAGCCTCCACATCTGTCTCTACATGTTACATTAACGTAAAGCCTCCACATCTGTCTCTACAGGTTACATTAATGTAAAGCCTCCACATCTGTCTCTACACGTTACATTAATGTAAAGCCTCCACATCTGTCTCTACACGTTGTATTAACCCACATCTGTTGGACTATTATCTTTTTTACATTGCAAGTAATCCTTATATTTCATACTGTGACCTTTAGGGGTTTTACGGTTCACAAAACCCACGGTTCGGTTCATATCCCGGTTTTAGGGTCACGGTTTTCAGTTCTGTACGGTTCTTTTTATTTTTTCTTGCATGAAAACAATGCTTTCTGGGTCTTGTAGTTGACTTTTCGGTGAAGCAAAAGTTTTTCAGCTAAGCGTTATTGTTGTTTCTGCCGATGATTGGACATGGAGAATTTAACGCCTAATGATGGAGACAGCTGTAGGGACTCTGGATGCCTGGTTTAATCCCTTCAACCTTACTACTTTATTCCTCATTGTCACCAGAATCAAGTCATACATTACTGTTAATGCAGCTTTGACCTAAATTTTCTCTCAGATTCAAGGTTGTGTACATTCATTTGTGCTCGTCACATCATGTACAGTAAATCCTTCCAAAAAAGTTGGAGGCTTCTATAAGAAAAGTTGGAGACACGCCGAGAAGACGAGGAGATGGAAAAGGAGGAAGACCAGGGAGTGAGCAGGAGTGGCACCGCCGATGGAAGCGGCAATGTTGGGGAGAGTTGCGTTGGTGCTGTTGCTGGCGCTGGTGTTGTTGCTGGAATTTGAAGCTGGAGATAAGAACCCCACTGTATCAGCCAGGAAGGTTCGAAATTTGCTCAGTTTGGGGAATTGCATCACTACATCTCGTGTTTGTCTGGTGGTGTTTCCAGCTGATAACACTGCTGCCTGGAACCAAGAGCCGCCCAGCTTACACATCAACGGACCTCCAGAATCACCCTGAACAAGCAGACATGCATGTTCAACATTTGTATGAAGTGGACATTCAGTCGCACCTTCCCATGAAACTACAGAAAATAATATTCTTTTTTTCTAGTTTCACTAAATGTGCTATATAGACAATACCTTCTTATACTTTCTTGCTGAGAGTTAGATAAAAAGTGTGATACATCTCTCATGTTTGTGCAGTAAATTTAATGGATAACTCAACATATGGCCAACACGGGCACATTTACAGTGACGTTGGTCTCTGAGGAAATAAAACTTTAAAACATGAAGCTACAGCCAAGAGCCATGTTACACTTTAGTTTGTATGGGTTAAATAAAAAGGATGTAACATGTTAATCAGTAAGCGTTAGAGATGGTGGTAGGTGGAATTTGTTACCATTTGACAGAGCCAGGCTAGCTGTTTCCCCCTGTTTTCAGTCTTTAAGCTAAGCTAAGTTAACCTACTGCTGACTGTAGCTTCATATCTACCGTACAGGCTTGAGAGTGGTATTGCTCTTCTCACCGAGCTCTCAGCAAGAAAGGGAATAAGCATCCAGAGATGCCTGTTTAAGGATCAACAAACTCCTGTTTAAACAGAGACATATAAAAGTATAATAATCTCCTGCTCTCATTAATCACCTTCTCCAGTGTAAAAGTTGTGGTACAAATGATGTCACTTGACGACCCGTTCCCACAATTTTCCACCGATGTCTGGAACTCCTGCAGAACTTGTTCCACTGAAGTTGGGAAAAATAAGAAATTGATGTGAATTGAAACATCTGAATCAAATCCAAATGACAGGAACACAGAATAAATGGGCAACCATACTTTGTTAGTGCCAAAAACAAGTCTAAATGTTCAGTGTAAAGAGGTGAATTGATGCAGAGGTAGCATTACCCCCTCCTTGCCCGGAGTTCCAGCCAGCAGCCCAGCACGTGGAGCCCAAAGCGAAGGTCCGTCCGTTGTCAAGGCAGATGGGCTGGATGTAGTTGGACAGGCTGGGTTGGGTTGACAGATGCAGCACTGCTACATTTGACCCATTCAGGTTGCTCAGGGTGATATTTGTAACATTCAGTGTCACCTCAAAGGGGTTAGATCCATTCTGTTTCAACCGACCCAACACCACAGTCCATTCAGACGGTGTTGGTGAACTGTGAGAGGTAAAATGAACTAAGTAAGGACTCAAGAAAAACATCTGATTGGTTTAAAACAAGGGCTGGGCCTCTACATGCGGTTTTTTAAAGGGCAGTGACGCTATTTTTAATCCAACATTACATTGAAGACTTTTGTTCTTAAATTTCTCAAAAATTAAACAGAAAATTACAATCCGTGACATTACCCCAGGTGTCTCACCTTGAGAAGCAGTTGGCGTTGCTCAACACGGAGTCAACGGCCACCAGAGTCCCACCACACATATGACTTCCATTCCTCTGTAGGCTCGCCATCCATGGCCACACACCAGCCGTCGCCACCGAGCTTCCTCCCAAAATACGACTAATACGGGAATTCATTGGGGCTTGGCCACAGACCACAGCTGGAGAAACAATCACAATCAGATTTATTGGAATTTGACTTAGTTAGTTTTATCATTGCTCTTAATGTACTTACACAGAAATAGACATACAGCTTAAAACAAGGACAACAAAGCTGAACAAAGGTAAACATGAAGTGCTATGTACAGATAAAAATATAAAAGGTACAAAACCAATCAAAAGTTTGGACACACTTTCTCATTGGGAAAGTGTGTCCAAACTCCTAAATATGTATTTAAATTAACAAAATATATACTTTACAGGTACAGTGGATGTTCAGTGTGTTACAGGGTTATTGCACAGGGATTGTTTCTGACACTACGTGACTGGAGGTATGGGCCCGTCATAGTGACGATCTGTGTCTGGTTTTGTTTTGGCGTACAGTGTTCTGTAGCGCCTACCAGAGGACAGAGGTTGGAGCAGAGTTTATCCAATGGTTGTATAAAGAGAGGTTTGTCCAGGGTTTGATGAGCCTGAATTGATGTTTCCTGCCCATAGGTAGACAACCAGATAAGATATAACTATATTTATCCTTAAAGGAAATTGCTGTGCATCAGTTGCAATACAAAGTGCGAACACAGCAAATACAAAATGATGCACACAACATTGTTTGGAGTTTGATGGAAAAGTGCCTTCATAATAAAATCTTGGGTTTGACTATTTCCCTCAATATGAAAACCATACAGCTTCAATAAAGAGCTGCAACAAGCTGATACAGAATATATAACCAGTGTTAAAATGTAACTACTCTAAGTACATTTACTCAAGTACTGGACTTAACTGTTGTTGTTGTACTTTACTTGAGTATTTACATTGTCTGCTACATGTACTCCACTACATCTAAGATGATATTGTACTGTTTACTCCACTACATTTATCTGACAGCTTCAGTTACTTTTCAGATGACAGTTTTTAACCCCTTCCTGTCCAGTGAAAAGCATGTATCTCCAGATGTGTTGATGTTGAATGTTTGTGATGAATGGAAGGATAAAGTGTTTCTTTATGTGTTGAGAAAATGTTCCTACTTCTTAAGATAAATAAACTCTTTAAAAGGCCTTTTTGGATCAGCTGGAAAAAGCATCATCAGAAAGCTGAAAACATGGCTGTGTTTCTGACACCATGAAAAGTTTAAAAACCTTTTAAAGATACATGGTTCTCACAGGACAGCGACGCTACAAACAAATGATGATCTTATAGAATATATCAAATATAATTCATTGCTGTAGATTAAACCATCCAACAGGAAATATAGGAGTTAAAATGGACCCAACCTTAAACATCTACAGCAGTAAAATGCAACATACACATTAGTGCAGCAGTAATATTAATCCAGAAACATCAGATACTGACAGGACACATTTTACAGCACAAAACTTACTTTTACTTTAAGTAGGCTACTTTAGGTTAATTTTGCTGGTAATACTTACATGTTTTTACTTAAGTAAGGTGTTACTACTAAACTACTGTAAATATGAAAACATCTAATTTTAAGTAGAAATTTAAGGTTAAAGTCTGGACATGACAGACACTCACGTTTGGCAGTGGTGGTTGGAGGGAGGGTGGTTGTAGTGGTTGTAGGGAGGGTGGTTGGAGACGGTGGCAGGCCAGGACAGCTGATGCTGAGGTCACTGTCAGTTCCAGTGGACGTGAAGGTGACAAAGCCCGGCTGGCTGCTGGTGATCTGGCTGTTGATCCAGGACTGATATTGGGACACTCTGGTGTACACTCCTGGGAAATTAGGCTTGGCACAACCATCTCCAAAACTTACGATTCCCTCCAGGATCCAGCGGCTGCCCTGCTTGCTCACCAGCGGACCACCTGAATCCCCCTTTAAGAAGAGAAACATTTAGGAGAGAAATCTTTGCAGGAGATTAAATCTGACACCAACACAGGCGTAAAGATGTTTACCTGACAGGAGTCCTTCCCTCCAGCACGTAACCCGGCGCAGATCATGTTGTTTGTGATTGAGCCCACACCATAGTCACAGTTACACTCTCTGTTCCCCACGATTGGGACATTCACCTCCATTAGGTTTCCTGGGGGAGGAAGGGAAACTAAAGAGAAACAAATACAGTAAATAAACAGCACATGTGATGAATTATGAGTGTTTGATTACTACATCAGTAGCTCTATGCATCTAAAGGACCATGTCTTTATCCATTAAAGGTAAAATTAGGAGGTTAAAGTTAAACTTCTTAAGTTTAAGTTGAAACTTCAAAACAAAGAACTGAAACCTGCTAACCCTCTCAAATTGACAGATCATAGACAGGGACGAGTAAAAATAATGTTAGCATTGATCTTCTGATGTTGTTAACGCTGTTTATGCTGTTTACATCACCTATTGAAGATTTCCATGAAATATGCTGTAAATATTTATGTTCCCAAGAGGATGAATCTTAATGTTTCAGCTGACCACTGAGCGTTTCCTCTCACCCCCTCTAATTTCTAAATTAATTTGAAAATGTATCTGGGAATGTTTGACCACTAGTAACACTATGTTTTACAAGTAAATCCCTGTGTTGTTATTACCATGTACAGGCAAGGGGCCAGATGTAGCTACATGCACCAACAAAGACAATGAAGAAGAAGACAGATTGCAACCGAACATGGATGAAAACTATTTGAAATGTATATTTTTTGTAATGAAGATAACACATTCAACACTTTGTTAGACCTAAATGAGACACACAGTGTGATTTGGTGAGAAACTTCACTGTAAACTCCACAGGTGAACTTTAGTGACCTTTCCTCGAGCACCGTCACCAGAACAAACCCTTTACTGTAGAGCAGGGCTGCCCATTACGTCGATCGCGATCTACTGGTCGATCGCAAAGATAGTGTGGGTAGATCGCATGCCATTAAAAAAAAAATAGATGTCAGCCTATCATCCATCCTCACTATGACATTTTCACTTGATTGACATACAGGACAACCAGTCTAACGTCTGATCTTTTCTGACATACGGGTCAGCACGCATGTGCATACAGCAGCGGCAAAATTCCAGCAAGCTAGCGAGTTGCCCAGTTAGCCTAAGTAATTTCCACTAAACTTAAAAAGGGTATAAAAATGAGTGGGGGAGCTGGACCAAGTAAGAAGCCAAAAACTTACCACTTCCATACAGAATGGGAGGAGGACTTTTTTTTCACAATGTCCTATTCGAAGTGCGTTTGCCTCATCTGCCACGCTACCATTGCTATTCCGAAAAATGGAAATGTGGAGCGCCATTTTCGGACTGTTCATACAAGATACGACACTGACTTCCCACCGAAAAGCGAACTGAGAAGGAGAAAGTTGAAAGAACTAAAATCCCAGTTGTCCGGACAGCAGGCCTTTTTCTCACAGCTTACCACAAAAGCGAAGACCGCCACCGAAGCATCGTTCCGGGTGAGTCACGTCATCGTTAAACACAAGAAATCCTTCCAAGACGGAGAGATGATAAAAGAGGCATTTGTTGAAGCGGCTGAATCGTTGTTTCAAGACTTTAAAAACAAACCAGACATAGTATCTTCAATCAAATCTCTCCAGCTGTCAAGAAGTACAGTTACACGGCGCTGTGAAGCAATGGCCGAGGATGTGACCGAGAAACTTAGGAGGGATATCGCGGATTGCGAGTGTTTCTCACTGCAATTAGACGAGTCTACAGACGTGAGTGACACAGCCCAGTTGTGCATTTTTATTCGTATGGTGTTTACCGATATGACTGCCAAAGAGGAGCTGTTAACAGTACTGCCCATGAAAGAACACACGCGGGGAGAGGACATTTTTCAGTCTTTCAAAAACTTTATCGAGAAAACTCAGCTTCCAGTGTGCAAATTGGTGTCCATCACCACGGACGGTGCGCCCGCGATGGTTGGCCGCTCAAATGGATTTATTGCCAAGTGCAGGGAGGATGATGCCTTCCCCGACTTCCTCAATTACCACTGCATAATACACCAACAAGCGTTATGCGCAAAAATGCTCAGCATGAAAGAGATAATGGATGTGGCAACGAAGATCGCCTGTTCTATTCGCGCCAGATCTCTTCAAAGACGGCTGTTCCGTGTGCATCTGGAGAAGGCGGACTGCGACCACACTGAAATGTTGCTACACACTGACGTAAGATGGCTTAGTCGAGGGAAATTCCTGCAAAGATTTAGAGAACTCTGTCCGGAGATTAAAGAGTTTTTCCTTGTATCTAAACATGCAGAATACAACCAACTAAATGATGATCAGTGGCTACTAGACTTAGCATTTTTAACCGATCTGACAAACATGTTGAATGACCTTAATGTTGAGCTGCAAGGAAAAGACAAAACAGTGGTCAATATGATCAGCTCAGTTAATGCATTCAAACAAAAATTGCAACACTGTTTCACCTGAACTCGTCTGGAGTGGAGGATGAGATCCTGACACTACAAGCTGACATTGAGCTCAAGTCCAGGGCTCATGGACAGTTTTGGAACTTACTCACAGAGGAAAAGTACCCCAACATGAGGAAATGTGCTACCTCCTTGACTGCATTATTCGGCTCCACTTATTTATGTGAGTCAGCCTTTTCCCACATGAAGATTATTAAGTCCAAATACCGTTCCACCATGACTGATAATCATTTAGAAATGTGCTTGAGGCTGGCTATCAGCAGCTACTGTCCGGACTATGCATCCCTGGCTGATTCCATTCAGTGCAAGTCATCAGAGTAAGGTGAGGACAAAAAAAAATGTACAGAGTTGTATTGTGCAATATGGGTTCATGCAGTTATGCAAGGTACACTAACTTATATTGTACATATAAATGATTTTCAATATATTCATGAATATATGTATAAATAAATATTTTTTGCATTTTTGTAGGTAGATCATTTTGACTTGATCATTTTAAAAGTAGCTCACAAGCTGAAAAAGTGTGGTCACCCCTGCTGTAGAGGCTCCTTGCAGCAATTTATCTTGTGTATCGTGGGGTGTTTTATAAAATATTTTTAAACTTAATGATATTTCTAAAACTCTGTTTTGTTGCTTTATGGGTAAAGGAAGGTGGTATTCATTTTAGCATTTAAATATCTGAGTAAACTCAGTTGTTGTCACCATTGTATTGAAAGAAGTAAATGTAACCTAGCTGCTTTCTGACCCACCTCCAAATGCAATGTCGCCCCAGCCGGTCACCCAGGCGCTAACGTTGCTGAAGAAGGTGCTGCCTGGAGCTGCCAGGCAGACAGGAACAATGAAGTCTGTGAAAGTCACCGGTGAGGAGAGCTTCAGGAGGCAGAGGTCGTTGTCATTAGTTAAGGAGTTATAGTTAGGATTTCTGATGACCTGTGTTACCGTCCGAGACACCCCATTGGGGTTGGGTCCCTGTAGACTCTGGAGACCCAGAGACACAGTCAGACTGTCTGGGGTGCTAAAGAGAAACAAATCAGTGCAAAGAAGTTAAGAGCAGAGCAGTTAAGAAAACACAAAAACTACCTCCTAAGAGAATCTGCCCCTTAGTGCTTACTCTGATGGGAAGCAGTGAGCAGCAGTCAGCACCCATTCACTGTTAATGAGGGATCCTCCACAGAAGTGGCTCCCAGATGATTGCAGGCTGGCTTGCCAGGGCCAGTTACCCGGAGGGGCGTTCTGTCCTCCAACAATCCTGGTGTTGAGCGGAGTTATACCACACACTGCAGAGAGACAGACAATAAGAACACAGTGAGCAGTACTCCCCTCTCCCTGGATTACCACTGAGCACTGCTGGGATTTGGGTGACAGTAGATCAGTAAGTAAGGAGAGGGGTTGGGAACCGGAGGGTTGCTGGTTCAAGTCCCCATACGGACCAAAGTATGGTGGTGGACTGGTAGCTGGAGAGTTGCCAGTTCACCTCCTGAGCACTGCCAAGTTGCTCTTGAGTAAGACACAAAACCCTCAACTGCACTTTCCATAGGCAGCCCCCTCACTATGACATCACTCCATTAGTGCATGTATAGGTACTGAGCGTGTGTGTGTAATTCAGGCCTGTGTATAATAACAACAGAGTGAAAACATTGTAATTTCGCTTTGCAGGATTAATAAAGTATAAATTACTATTATTATAAACTGTAACTGTTGGTTGAGGATTATAATCCTGGGATGCTCTCAGGTGTTTCTAATCCAACAGTCCTAAGTAACAGAGGAGAAACTATTCTTATTTCAGTTTAAGTCTACATATTTTATTGCTTTTACTGGGTTTGACAGCAAATACTAACAACAATGAAGATATAAACAAAACAACTAAAGTCCAACAACATGTTGACAGCCAGGTGAAAGTAAAGAAGTGTGCATAAAACTGACTTACCATCTAGTTGTGAGTGAGACTCTGAAAAATAGGAAACAAACACAAAATCACATTTAAAACCTATTTATATTTACTGATGCCTAATGTACGGAAGCTGAGAACGGCCATTGATTTTTTTTCATGCACTGTTATCTTCTGATAACAACGTATTAAATCGTTATCTCGATATAACAAAGTTTGTTTTCTCAAGATTTTTTTGTTTTGTTTTCTCTGGGATGAGGATCAGCACCTCTAAATCTGAGGCCATGGTTCTCAGCAGGAAACCGATGGAGTGCCTTCTCCAGGTAGGGAATGGGTCCTTAACCCAAGTGAAGGAGTATAAGTACCTTGGGGTCTTGTTCGCGAGTGAGGGGACAATGGAGCGGGAGATTGGCCGGAGAATCGGCGCAGCGGGGGCGGTATTACATTCAGTTTATCGCACCATTGTGACGAAAAGAGAGCTGAGCCAGAAGGCAAAGCTCTCGATCTACCGGTCAGTTTTCGTTCCTACCCTCACCTATGGTCATGAAGGCTGGTTCATGACCGAAAGAACGAGATCCAGGGTACAAGCGGCCGAAATGGGTTTCCTCAGGAGGGTGGCTGGCGTCTCCCTTAGAGATAGGGTGAGATGCTCAGTCATTCGTGAGGAGCTCGGAGTAGAGCCGCTGCTCCTTCACGTCGAAAGGAGCCAGTTGAGGTGGTTCGGGCATCTGGTAAGGATGCCCCCTGGGCGCCTCCCTAGGGAGGTGTTCCAGGCACGTCCAGCTGGGAGGAGGCCTCGGGGAAGACCCAGGACTAGGTGGAGGGATTACATCTCCAACCTGGCCTGGGAACGCCTCGGGATCCCCCAGTCAGAGCTGTTTAATGTGGCTCAGGAAAGGGAAGTTTGGGGTCCCCTGCTGGAGCTGCTCCCCCCGCGACCCGACCACGGATAAGCGGACGACGATGGATATATATATATATATATATACACATCCAGGAAAAACACGGCGTATTTTTGTATTTTCATTGCGTTTTTAATTTATAAAAAGTTAAATAAATAATTAATTTAACATACAAATATTAATGATTAATCGATAATTGATCATTAATTCTCCCGACGATCGACGAAGAAAATTTTATCAAATGCCCATCCCTAATACAGATATACAGCATATATATATCTGTATATAAACTTATTTGTGTTTTTTTATATGTGCAAAATGTTTTACTGTACCTTATAAAATTAAAGTTCATTGTGTGGTAAAAAAACAAAAAAGAAGTCCTTGCTATGGGCACGATGAAGTGTGGAGCTGAAGACTCTGGAAGTGACGTAATAATTACTGCTCCGCGTCTGTGAAAGATTGCTGCACGTTGTGAGTGAGAATTTATACAATAAAAATACCAATAATGAAAGAATAGTGTTTTATGCTAAGCACTTTGATTTGCATTGTATATACTATATAAACAACATACAGTTGAGTGTTTAGAAATACAGCCTAATGGCTTGTTTGACTACTTTGCATTTGTTTTGACTTGTTGATAAGCTATTTAGGCCTACAAAGATGGCATAAATGTGTTGCATATTCTGCTAAAATAGAGATCTGTGGTGCCATGCCAACAATCTCATTCAACCATTTCACAAGCTGAGGAGTTGGTGGTGACATGTGTCAGAGGGTATCAGAGGTCAGAAATGATGAACCAATCAGTCGCCTCTGCTCCTATAGGCACCTTGGTGTTCATATGGACACCTTTGGCTGAAAGGCCCGTGTTATCAATTTATATATTATGTTATCATTTAGAGCAGACATTCACGGTGAATCAGAGGGTTTATGTTATACAAGGCTGCATTACAGAGCATATTCATATATATCTGCATGGCAATATCTAAAAACATCTCATTTAAAGCTTGCTTGTCAGGTGACTGTCATGAAGGTTGTTGAGAGGAATAGAAACCAGTCTATCTAGGCAAGCACAGAGAATATGACCTGATCTATCTTTATTCTCCACGCAAAGTATGAGTTCTTATACTCTAGCAGAAGATATAGGGTACCCCAATGCAAACTTAACATTTCTAAACTATAGGCCTATTCGGACCTACCTCAATTAAAACTTTAAATAATGTTGCTTGAGGCTACAGGGGTTTTGCAACAGCTTCATGATATGATGCATATAGGGTTGTGTGTAGGTTGCTCTTGTCACCGTTTGTGAAAGATGAGCAATAGATTGTGGCTGTGTGATGTGCTTCAGTCTGGCTACATATCACTTTTTTATTTTTATTGTAAGTATATGTCAGCTGTATGATAAAACAATATGTCAAGTGTTATGTGTGAAGAATTTGAACTCAAGGCAGATATCTAACGCCCTGTAGCTTAAGAAAACACAAGCAAATTAAGAAAACAACTTCATTCATTTGACAACACATGCGCAGCATTCAGCAAACGCACTGCAAATACACACAACACAACCAAATACATACACGCGCTGCAAATACACACAACACAACCAAATACATAAACGCGCTGCAAATACACACAACACAGCCAAATACATGAATCGCCGTGGGGTCGAAAATCAAGCTGGAACAGCTCCCTCTAGAAGCCTGGAGAACTTCCGTTGTGTAATCTGGATGCAGGTTTTTCTTTTACATTTGTTTTCGGGGTCTGCTTTCCTTTTTGCATCGTCTGTGTATTTGCAGTGCGTTTATGTATTTGGTTGTGTGTCGTAGGTCTATATCAAACATATCGTTGGAAAGGTCTCAACCTCCACAGTAACATATGTCAGTCTGAAGAGGATACATTACTCCTGCTTTGAAATATTGACCTCTGAACCTTGAACTATTATTACTTATGGGTCCACTAACACATCATTAATGTGTCACTAGATCAAGGGAAATTTCCTGAGTCATGGAAACTTGCTAGTGTCATTCCTATACTTATAGGTGGTAACTCCCTTCTTACATCTAATTACCGACCTATTAGCATTTTGCCAACAGTATCTAAAGTTTTTGAAAAACTGGTTGCTAAACAAATCACCAATCATCTTAATTGCAGCTCTTTTCCTTTGCACTCAATGCAGTTCTGATTTAGGGCTAATCATTCTACAGAGACAGCAACATGTTATTTTCTGGAAAAGGTTAAATCAAATATGGACAAAGAAAGGAAAGTGGGAGGAATTTTTTTTAGATCTTTGCAAAGCATTCAATACAGTTAACCATTCAGTTTTACAACACAAACTTCATGCATTTAACTTTTCCTCAAAATGTATAAAGTCACCGTTTTGCAGAGAAATGAGTGACCAGAATGGAGAGTAAGCTGTGGAAAAAGATTGCAGCCTGCTCGCACGAAGAAGTCATAACAATCTTATCATATTCGGCCTCCCTACCCAGCAGCAGCCTTGGCCAAGGCCACTGCTAGGATCAACAACTCCCCTGAAGATTAATGCTTAGAGACTTTCTTGTTTCCTACCCGATCTTCCCTCAAACACCTGCTGATTGTTTTCTTTGCTTTGTGCCTATTCAAGGCTGTCTCCATGGCAATCTTGCTGTGTTCACGCGATGACATCCTGCGGACTTGAGGCGCAAAGATTAGGCACATGTCAAAGTTGACTCTCTCCAGGCCCCCACTCCACCCAAATACCCAGTCCCACGCCTTCGTAGCTTTTTACCCCCCAGTTCTGACAAGCGGGTCTGTGACCAGCGCCTTTTTGTCGGCTGCAGGACCGGATGGCTGCTTGCCTGTTGCTGGGTTACCTACACCCCCATTCCCCTCCTCTGTTGCAAGTCATGTGTTGAATCGTGTTGTATGTGCTTATTGCCGAGGTTTTTTCCTGTTCCCACACTGTACTCTGTACTGTACTGAGCATTGTTTGGGAGTCGCTTTTTTCTCTCCCCTTTCCTGATGTTACGCTGTATTTTGCTTACTTGTATTGTGAAGCACTTTGTGATTTTTATCTGTGAAAGGTGCTATATAAATAAACTTTACTTACTTACTTACTTACTATTAGCCTTGTTAATTCTTACCTTTTCTCTCGTTCACAAAGTGTAAGAATTGACCAATATAATTCTACCCCCTTACTATTATCAACTGGTGTACCACAGGGTTAAATTATCGGTCCAATTCTTTTCAGTCTATACATTAACAATTTACCATGTTTGTGTAAGAACTATGACACTTTGATGTATGCAGATGACACAGTTATCTTGGCCTATGGATAATCCACAGAGGAAGTTGCCTCAAAACTAACAGAGGCCATGTCATTGATCTCAATCTGGCTTGAGCAATCCTGTCTGCAATTGAACATATCAAAAACAGTTACCATGTTCTCTTCAAAAAACAATATAAATATAAAACCCGAAATTGTAATATCTGGAGAAAGATTACAGGTCGTCACAGAATATAAATATTTAGGCTTACATACAGACTCAAACCTCAACTTCAAAACTCACATCAAAAAAGTTAGTAATAGGATTAAGTTTAGTCTAGTAAACTTCAGATTCATTAGTGTTCCTTTCAACAGAAGCTATTAAATTATATTTCTTTTCCATGATTTTATCCCACATAACATATTGTTTAATAGGCTGGTCCAGTACCCATTCTACAACAATAAAACCATTAGAAACATTATACAAACAAGCAGTAAAAATACTGGATAAAAACCATACCACTACCATCACTGTAGTATTCTGAGGAAATACCAGTTATTTACCTGGGATAATCTCATAAATTCAAAAATATCTGTTTAATTTATCAAATTAAACATGGTTTAGCACCTCCTACACTGTGTGAATTTATACATTTTAGATCCAGTGAGGTCACGGTAACCAGAGGGGCAGTGAGGGAGAAAAACAGCTTTTGGTCAGGCTGTCTTCTCCGTAAGAGCAGTTCAGCAATGGAACACAGTGCCGGCAACCATTACAGAGTCTTTGTCATTCTTTTCATTCAAAAAGAATGCAAAAAAAATGGCTTGTAGAGAGCCAAACTTGTGGCCACTGCTTTCTGTGTGCATTTAAACATTTTATAATTATTTTACATGAATTGTATTTATTAACCACAATGTGTTTTATATTGTGATTTTATACCTGTCATTATCTTTAAAGGCTGCCTTTTTTACATCTGGCTGGGGGGCTACCGATGAAAATTAGCACTTTTGAGCTAACTCGGGCACATTTACATTGTTTTAATGTTGATTAATGTACACTGTCCCCTTTCAAATAAATAAATAAATAGAACCCAGTACATATTTGAAGGCTTGTCATTTAGTAATAGTAGGTGCTACAAACATAGGACCAGCTGTTATAGAAAGCTCTGGACCTCAGCTGTCATGAAGATATGGTCACCAAAGTTTACCCACTGTAAGCACTGTCAAATATGGTAATAAGCTATTTTCACCTATTTAACCATTTGATTTTTAAAATATGATGACACCAGTGTGTTCCCCATCCCAACAAACCCCAGGGTCTGCTGACCCATCAAACTGGTTTTACTGCCTCCAATGTTGGCATGCTTCAAGTCAACCCACAGAGTCCAGACAGGAAACCCAGATAGGGGACATGTTTCTCTCAAAGCGTGTGTTTTTATGTGTGCAACTGCCACATTGTGTGATGACGGGCAAGGGGTGAAAGATGTCTGATGACCACTGACTGACAGTTTACAACACGACAATCCCAAAAGTATGCTGTATGCTTATACTTCTACTGTGGTTACTGCTGCTCATCATCATCATCATCATATTATTATTATTATTATTACTATATTATTAATAAAGTCTATCTTATCTTATATTACCACTACTACTGTTATTTCTCCAGTCTCCGATGATGATTTGATAAAACATCCCAGCAGCAGAAGTTAGAGCGGCACTCAACTCATTTTACACATGAAGTTCAGTTTACTCTATAAGACTACTACCAAGCCTGCGAAAAATAATTATATAATATAAATTATAAATAACCATGATGATGGCCTACACTTCAACAGTAAGTGAACGTATGCTGAATCACATCTTTCCTACATACAGTGGCATAAAACATTTGTTGTGATGGATGATTAACACAGATGCTCTTCTTTTCCTCAGTAAAAGTTTTGAAATCATTAATTAACATAAGTACCCTGAAACCCTACAGCACACATTCCTCTGAGCAGTGATGAAAGTGACTAGTGACTACTGTTTGTGGACTGGGTGCATCCAAAATTCAAAACTACCAACTTCTACTTATGAGAAATATACCAATATATTTAAAAACTACAACTCCCATTATAGACGCAGCCCAGAACCTGTTACAAAGCTAGTGTACTTGTAGTTCTTCCGGGGTGGGCAGCTGGACTTGTTCGACTCCTGTGTTTCTGCTGTCTGCCGTGAATGGGCTTCATTCCATTTCAGATTGCCGCCGACCGAGCAAACAGTACATGAGACAAATACATGAAACTGTATTTTATTATTATTATTATTATCTTCATTGTTTAAATCATCAAATACAATGTTAGACAAAAACATCAATATTACGAATATTATGTATTTGTATCTTCCCTATCCGCTGAGCGGTACGTACTACGTTACTTCCAGAGTCTTCAGATGATTTTTTTAAACGTTATTACAGTGCATAACTTACTGGAACAAAACTGAGCAACGTGTTCGCTGTCCGATTCTCTGATATGAATGCCTGCAATGCATTGTGGGATATCTGCTTTGAATGCGCCCAGCTCGGCTCATATCGTAGCCTACTGTTCTGTCTTATTTACTGTAATATTTCACCAGTAATAAGACCAAAATAATATTATTAAAATAAAGAAATGAATACCATGATAACTAACTAAATAAATAGATAGATGTAGCGTTATAGTTTAAAAAATATCAATAAACATAAAGCCATCCAGCTTCCCTGGCCGAAATAGATCGAAATAATAACATTAGTTTAAAAAACGACGTGAGACTGGGTTGGACCGACCACAGCGCAGGACCAGAGGCAGAGAGGGTCGAAGAAAGTAAGCTTTGGCTGCTAAAATGTGAAATACACCTCAGACCCACAACAATGTGCAAAGTAGCACTACTTTGGACTTTCTTTGACTTTGAATAAATAAACGGCAATTCCCGAATTTAAGGACATTTCAGTATCCCACACATGCAAAGCACAACCAGCTACAGACAACAAGTGGCTGACAGCGTGATGCCACTTATAGGCAGGCTATTCTAGCTAATAAAGTGAGACGTATCTGTATCTATGTATGTGTGTCTGTATGTATTCGTGTTTGGGGGAATGTTTGGGGGCATGTTTGGGGGGAAGGTGCACATCACACGCAGACGCCACATGCAGAACGCTTTACAACAGTGAGGGGGCGTGTTACAGCCTTTGACTCTTTTCCTGCTATTGTATTAAATTGCTGTGAGCTGGCAAAACATAACGTAATCTCGGAGATTATTCCTTCACAGCACTGTGCAATGCGAGAAAATCTTGAACCGGGCAGACACAGCAGTTTTTATCAGACTCTCCCTGGGTCCGGTTAATTAAGTCTACTGCAAACTTACAACACTAATAACATTACCGTTGCCAAAATCCCCCCGCGAAAATCAGAGATGGGAAGTAACGAAGTACAAATACTTCGTTACTGTACTTAAGTAGATTTTTCAGGTATTTTTACTTTACTTTACTATTTATTTTTGTGCCGACTTTTTACTTTTACTCCTTACATTTTTAACACAAATACCGGTACTTTCTACTCCTTACGTTTTACAAAAGTGGCTCGTTACTTACCCACATACAAAAGCGCGATGATATGTAACAACATTGTTTGTGACAGAACGTTCTCATTTTCATTCATAAATTCACCCCGTCTGTGTTGGGAAGCTCTGACATTTGGACTGTGGGGGCTTCCGTGGCCCTGGCTCTGACGTGAGGTCACTTAACGTTACTAAGCAACAACAAGTTGCATTCTTTGCGCGGTCTTTCCTTTCTCACAACTAGTTAGTTACCTAGAGTTTGAACTAAGTTTTATAAGTAACGAGATATGAAACGTTACTAAACAGACCTAAATAACACTACTTCAGTGTTTTCAAAAGTCTGTCCCTGAAGCTACTGCCACGTCGGGTGATAGCCTACTGCAGCTGCCACCAACGTTAGCCTACTGTTACCATGTATGTATTAAGAGAACTGTTACCTGGTAAGTGCATTGGTACAGTGAGAGTAGCCTAGCTTATATGATACCGCGTGCGCGCCTGTGTGTGCGTATGCGCGCCTGTGTGTGTGTTTGTGTGTCTATGTGTGTGTACAGCAGTAAACAGAATACAATGTTTATATTTCCTTGTTTCAGATTATGAGAGAGACAGTGAGAACTCCCGGCCTTCATAAGGTCAATGACTATGCAATAACGGGAGTAAATTCTTAAATCTTAAATATGCATTGCTTTACACAATTAAATGACTATATGGTAATGTTAGTTAGCAATGGTCAGATAATTAACTAAAATAGAAAGAGTGGAGCTTTTTTCTCCTTCCGTCTGCTTTTTATGCATTTGGTGTTGAAGATTGTAAACAGTTTATTAAATACTTTTGAGTAAATGTAGGCCCTTATCAGCAGATTTTACTGCTAATCGATACAAAAGTTGTATGATGATGCTAATTATTAGTCATGGTTTTGTGTGACAGTGTAGGGGTGTCGGTTAAATGGCTTATTTGTGTGATGTGATGTCCTGTTGCGTTCAGGTTCGGTTGCGTCTCTCAAAAGTTAAATCTGTCTCATCTTTCCTCAACTCTAAGTGGTGTTTTTCCAGGACTTTAAATAAACGCCATCAATACTTAAACATCTGTTGCCCGTGTACAGTTGGTATTCAGAAACGTCACAGTACCGACTGTCTGGGGTGTCGCTCTGGGACAGGCGAGTATGAGGCTGGGAGGGGAAAATCACAGTATACTCTCTACAAAAAAATAGACTACACCACTGGTTAGTTGTACTCTAAAAGTATGCAGAACTTACATGTAGATTCCTTTTAAATGTTGATTCAAAATGGAACTGGATCTGTGAATTATTACAGAATCACAATTGAATTCATATCTTGTTACTCAGTCAGAATCTTATTAACCTGGAGTCCCAGTCTCTGTCACAATAATCATATATGTGATGTTTTAGGCCTTTTGGCAGACATCCATTTAAAACGTAGACAATGGCATATATATAAAGAGCCTTTTCTCCATGTCTACTGAAGTTTCTCAGCTTGCACTCTAGTAACATTTGTGGTCCAGGTAGCTTTGCATAAAAAATGGTTGTCATTCGCAAGGCTACTTTTACTTTTATACTTTAAGTACATTTCCAAGCCTGTACTTTGTTACTTTTACTTGAGTAAATAAGTTAAATCAGTACTTCTACTTTTACCAGAGTATTTTTTAACACAAGTATCTGTACTTCTACTTAAGTATGAGAAGTGAGTACTTTTCCCATCTCTGGCGGAAATCCATACTTCACCGTTAGCCGTCAAGCCACTAAACCTGTATGGAAATGCACACCTCTGCTGAAGTGTTAAATTGTTAACGATCATATGACACAAGACAATGTCTCTCTCTCTCTCGCTCTCTCTCTCTCTCTGCGCGCGCACACACACACAAACGGTCAGGTAAATACAGTAGTGCAATGTCTTCCTCTGATGTAGACGTAGCCTACACTGTAAGTCAGTAGTAGGCTATACAGTGGAGTTAGATATATTAAGTGGTTTGGGGTCCTTCTGTAAGTAATTTTGGGGTACAATTTGGTTTTGAAGAATTCTACAAGCAGCAATACCACAGGCCAAGCAATCGCCCGTTCCAAACAGGCACATTTCAACGGGCACTGTAGGCCTACTAGTAATGAAAATGACAACACTGTCTAACCCTATCAACTTATAGTGTTAACATACAACAAAAAGTATGTCAAAGGTATTGATAGCATGAGACAAACCAGCCACGTTTTACATACTGTTTTGTTTTTTTGTGTTAACAGATTAGCAGTGTTGCGTGCTGTCTGCTGACCCATCAAACTGGTTTTACTGCCTCCAATGTTGGCATGCTTCAAGTCAACCCACAGAGTCCAGACAGGAAACCCAGATAGGGGACATGTTTCTCTCAAAGCGTGTGTTTTTATGTGTGCAACTGCCACATTGTGTGATGACGGGCAAGGGGTGAAAGATGTCTGATGATCACTGACTGACAGTTTACAACACGACAATCCCAAAAGTATGCTGTATGCTTATACTTCTACTGTGGTTACTGCTGCTCATCATCATCATATTATTATTATTATTATTACTATATTATTAATAAAGTCTATCTTATCTTATATTACCACTACTACTGTTTTTTCTCCAGTCTCCGATGATGATTTGATAAAACATCCCAGCAGCAGAAGTTAAAGGGGCACTCAACTCATTTTACACATGAAGTTCAGTTTACTCTATAAGACTACTACCAAGCCTGCGAAAAATAATTATATAATATAAATTATAAATAACCATGATGATGGCCTATACTTCAACAGTAAGTGAACGTATGCTGAATCACATCTTTCCTACATACAGTGGCATGTTGTGATGGATGATTAACACAGATGCTCTTCTTTTCCTCAGTAAAAGTTTTGAAATCATTAATTAACATGTGTACCCTGAAACCCTGCAGCACACATTCCTCTGAGCAGTGATGAAAGTGACTAGTGACTACTGTTTGTGGACTGTAGTGACCACAAAACTCCCTGAACCAATTTGTGATGCTGTAATCTATCAAACAAGGTAGTTGTATTTGGCAGAAAAGAATTTGAGTGTCTGTCAAATCGAGTAGGTTACAAGAGCATACGGCAGACTTAAAAATCTCCGCTCTGCAACAACTTAAAACATATTAAAATCTATTGAAGGTGGAAGAGCATGCAATACGTGTCTCATCTGCTTCATCAGGATGGTCTGTCAATCAACAGATAATTCACAGTTGTGATGTGGACTAAATTCTACCCACATTATACACTAAGGGTGTCACGATTTCGATTTTAAATCGCAATTTATCGAAATTAAGTCACAATCTTGAATATCGAATAAAAAAATGGAATCGTTGATACTGCCACGCCCCCATGTCATGTCCGGTCGGCTTGCCAAGGAAATAAACACACGTGTTGAAGTGTTGCGAGTCAGTCAACCTACTCTAAATTAGCTAGAGCCAGTCAAAAGATAGCATGGCAACTGCAGATGCTGGAGACACATTGATATAACTTGAGCCCCCTCCTCTTTCACTGAAGTGTGTGAAAGTGTGGAAGTATTTTGGATTTTATGTTTGCAAGCTCAACTGTCTATGTACCTAATCCTAGTGCCTTCCAGGCAGCGCTGCCTGGAAGACGACGTTGGGGGCTTTAACACCAACCTCTGTGTGCTGCCCTCAGGATTATCAGTAAACTTTTTTTTTTCTTTTTACTTTATTGACAAATTGTCAAGTTTCCAATTGACTGAAGATATGTTATTGTTACATTATGTTGTTAATAAATGTTTTAAATTTGACAATGTAATGTGGTACATTGCGAACAAAGGTCAGATAATATATTACATACATGTCTAGTCTAAATGGCATAGCAACCTGTGCTTTAAAAACAGGAAGTAAAAATCGAGAAATGAATCGAATTGTGACCTTAGAATCGAAAATGTAATCGAATCGAGAAATGAATCGAATTGTGACCTTAGAATCGAAAATGTAATCGAATCGAGCTTTGGAGAATCGTGACACCCCTATTATACACAGTCTTCCATCTTAAAACTGCAGAAACGTAATTCATTTTTTACACTAAATATAGAATTTGTGAGGCTGTGTCAGTTTTTATGACTTCATAACCAGGGAGGAGGAGGAGGAGAAGTAGTGATTTATAGTGACTGACAGGCTGTAAAGTAGCCTATTCATTCAGACTTGACAAATCTGTAATAAATTATCGCTTTACATTTATGCCCTCCAGATAAAGTTACCATTCAGTCTTAATTAAGCTACAAGTTCAGTGCAAAACGATCCAGATTTATTTCTGAAGCTCTAAAAAGTTCCAAAGATTTAAGGTTTGAGTTTTTCTCTGCAGCATCTCAGAGGGAAATATCGCCCTTTTATTCCACTGAATTTATCTGATAGTTACTGCACACTTTGCAGATTCATTTCTTTGGTTGTTTTGACCTCCTAGAAACATTATAAACTGACACAATAACTTTTGGACTTTATAAGAGTTTCAGAGAATTTACTTGACCTGGACACTAAATTTGATCACTTTCATACATTTTACATCTTTTGCACTTCTTAATTTCTTTTAATCTACCGTGTTTCTACTGATTTTATTTTATTAATGGTCCTATTTAGTTGTATAATAAAACACTGTGTTTCAGAAATGTGCTGTATAAATAAACTTGTCATTCCTTTTATTCATGAATACTTTGAATCATTAACATGCACTCAGTGTGACAGGATCACAGAGTTGGTAGTACTTTTTATTTTACTTCAAAAGTAGCATTTTGAATACAGGACTTGCACTTGTTTTACTTCACTACTTACTAACTTAATTCATTACAATATTTGACTTCCTCCTCAGTAGATCTCAAACATGATTGGTTCAGGTGTGTGCAGTGAGGAGGGTCCTTACCGTGTGTCAGGAGAGTCAGCAGAGCCACCGCACCGATCACCTTGTAGAGAGCCATAACTGTAAGTACATACCATCAGATCTACTCTGGCATTAAATAATCTTCTTGTGCCCTTCCTCTTCCTCTTCCCCTCTCTCTCTCTACCTCCCACAAAGTAACACACACATTGTTACCTGTCCAAAGACTCGCCCAACCCCTCACTGCAAAACGTTTCTCCTCTAAACTTCTGCCATTTCATCTCATATTTATATATTTCACATTTTACAGAAAGAATCAAAGATTGGAGAAAAGTCCATTAATCATCGGATGACCCCTCAGATTTATCTGGTGACCCTTTGGAGTGGCCCGAGCCCTAGGTTGGGAACCACTGGGCCAAACTATCTAACTGTAGATAAAGTTTTTAAAGTAGCGCCACCTGGAGCAGCTACAACAGTAACATGCTGCTCTCACATTGATTCTTCAGTATTAAAGGTATAGTGGAGGATTTTCTTTTTCCGGGTGGATCATCAAGACTATTGGTCCTACTAGTTGTCAATCATTCTGATGATATGTTTACGTAAGGCCGTCGTACGTGCCCGACCGCTGCCTCCCCCTCTCTCACGGCCGCCTTCTCCCCACTATCGGCTGGTGCTGGCTCTTGCGCCCCAGCTGCGACCTCGTCTCCCTCGGCCTCTAGCTGCAACCCCCCTCCTGGATCTTGGTCTGGATGAACAGGGCACGGGCTCGTAGTCAATATCAGATCCCACAAGACTCTCTTCTTGAAAGCTCTAAAACAACTTAGATGCTAGACGATAGCTTGTTTATTGGCCTGTAGCATGCTAAAGTTAGCTATAGAACTAGGCTCGTGCATGCTCTCTCGTGCACACATTAGGCGTTCCCTCTCGGGAGCAGGTAGAGTGTTGTGCATGTGTATTTTTTCAAAAAGTGGCGGTTCTTTTCCAAAATTCGGGAAAATCCTCCACTATACCTTTAATATCTAATAATGTCACATAGAATCAGATATCAGTCACAGAGACACTTCACTGCACTACATGTAATCTTACTACATGGTGCCGAGAAAACTTCTGTACTTTTACTGCTGATACTTTAAATGCATTTTACTGCCTTTTTATATAGGACTTTGACTGGAGGACTTTTACCATGTTTTTACATTACTATATCAATACTCTGAAGTAAAGAAATACTTCTTTAGCCACTGTTTAAATCACTTGATGAGTTCCAGTCAACGTGTCAGTGCTTTTGTTGGCATCCGACCCGTGGCCCTTTGCTGCATGTCATCCCTTCTCTCCCCGCTTTCCTCTTTATTCATACTATCAAATAAATAGCATTAAAAAAGATGGTCAAGGTGGAGCTCATTTTAACTGCTTTTAAACCTGTTTAATGTTTCATTTATAAACGCATCATATTTTATTTGTTGATCATATGTTTTAAATTAAAAACATAAACTGGCAGTAGAAGTATTATACTTCAGAAAAAAAGGTTCAAAATTGTATTTAAGTGCAGTACTTGAGTAAATGTACTTTTTTACACCACTGGTTATTACTTTATAATTGTGCAGTGCTTTGCTTTTAAATCAACCAGTGAGACACACAGGATGCTGACGGTGATGGAATGTCTTTCTGACTGACTGCCTGAAAGGAAAGAAATAAAATCTAAAAACTGATGAGATGATTTGTAAAACAGACAGCAGGAATGTGGAGTTAACATATTCTGTAATGATTGAGATCAAACCTGTAAAAACACAACCCAGTTAGCCTAATATCACTGTTGTTACATAAAACTCTAAATGGGAAAAAATAGCCTACTTTCAGATCTTGCAGCTTCATAGCAACTTACATAGCCTAGATAAAGAGATGGTCATGACTAAAACTTGGGCATTTTAAGCCATTTCACTTAAAGTTATTCACAGACTCAACTAGTTCTACAAATTAGTATAACATACTTACATTTGCTATTAATGCAATCAAAACTCAATTGATTTGAATTGTGTAAGTATACTGTAATTAAAATGATGGATTAGATATGAAATCCAGGTTTACAGTGTATGTGCAGGGGAGGAAGGCTTACAGAAAGTCCTCTCCAATGTGACAATCAATCAGTGTAAACACAACAAGAAGACATAAGGGAATAACAAGAGCAGATAAATCATTATAATACAACAAAAACAAACCAAAACGATAAAGAGAAATAAGGAAAATAATCTAATTGTAAATCAAAGAGCAGCCCCACCCTCCACTAGACTTAACAAAAACCACAGGATTGAAATACTCCCACACTGATTCACAGGTCTTTGAACACAACGACTAAATCTGAATCTAAATGTTCTTTATGTTCAACGATCAGATCACATTTCACACATTACTCATTCCTCACAGACAATGATTAAAAGGAATGTCATGACAGCTCATTAGTTTGTTTACATCGCATCTGTCATTCAAGTCTGACCAAACCACAGGCAATCACTCCTCATGAAGCAGATAAGCTTTCAGTTTGACTCTTAAGATAATTACTAGATTTGAAATAAAATGTTCAGGCAGAACCTGACTTTCAACCCTGCACACAGAAGTTATTTCTGTTTCTGTTCCTGAAGGTGATGCAGCTGATTCACCGTTGACCTCCATCTATCAACACTGACTTTCTGCGAACTAGTCAAACTGCCCCAGGTTTTAGAGAAGAAATGAGCCTGGTACAGGTAGTGATTGTTTGGGAACAAAAGGGAATCAGCAGAAACTGTCAACATCATGAAGGTCAAACGTCATGGTTTACTGTGATCTCTGGGCATGTTTCTCAAGTGAGCGTTTTTAAAAGCCTCTTTTATAAAGCTCTGACGAGACCAAGAAGTGTCCAAAAATAGTGAATATGTCAGGCTGAGTCACAGGGACAGGACAGGACAGGAAGCATCAAAAGTAAAAAGCCCACTGTGACTCTTTTCATTTCTAACTGATTGATGACTGTACTGGGACTGGGATGTTCTCGTATCCATCCTGAGGCTTTTTATGTAATCACCTTTTCACGGAGCTGCTTGCAGTGATCCCAACCAGGTATGTTGCTGATATACATTTTTACACATTGATGCCATAATAAAATAAATTGCTGACAAGCACTAGCTTTGTGAGTGTTACTTTGTCTGACTCACCAAAAGTTGGGCCTACACTACAAACAATTGAAACCCTTTGAATGCACACAGGAGATTTCCATGTGGGACTTAAAAATCCAACTGCTGCACCAGTGATTCGGGATGAATACATATTTATTTTGTATTTTATACTCGCACACACAGTGACTTCAGACTCGACTTGAGACTCGTCCTCAAAAGACTTCAGACTTCGGACTCGTGAACAATGTTTATTTTTAGGAAACGTCTGATGGGCTTGCTGTTATTCCGCTCCCTCCGTTACCTATAACCTGTCCACAACGTAACGTAACGTAGGTCCTGTGTACCTTTACTCTGTCCTCATCCTGTCAGGGCCTGCTGTTATTGTGTGTGTGTGTGTGTGTGCGTGTGTGTGTGTGTGTGTGTGTGTGTGTGTGTGTGTGTGTGTGTGTGTGTGTGTGTGTGTGTGTGTGTGTGTGTGTGTGTGTGTGTGTGTGTGTGTGTACGTGATGCAACACTTATTATTTATTTACTTATTATTACTTATTAAGAGACTTCAGACTTGACTTGGACTCAAGCTCAAAGACTTGAGATTTGACTTGGACTCTAGCTCAGAGACTTGTGAGCATATATATTTATATATATATATATATATATATATATATATATATAATGCTGTCATTAAAAAGGCATCTGAGATACACTCAACATAGCTGTGAGTTATTTTTGGAAGCAGATACTCACACAATCTACATGCTCAACGTAATTGTTAAGGGGAATTTTAGAGGGATTGCTTTTGGTCAAAGACGTGCTTTTTTTCCAGGAACACACACAACCTTTTCACAAGCAAACTGGATCTGCCAGTTAAACATTCACACATGCTGAGCTCAACAAGGAAGTAGGCTTCACTGACAGTAAATACACATGGGACTATGGGTACATGGGTAGGTATGCAGAAGTAAAGGGTCATGTTGGCAAACTCCACACAGCACCGGGAAATGATTTTGAGCTGGATAAACCATGTGAGAATATGTATGACAAATGATTAATAATGATATAATAATAAAAAACAGAGATAAAAGAGTAAAAGAGAAGAACATTTTCCAGATACGTGTTGCACCTCACAGGTTATTAAGGCCCTATATGTGCAGTCCGATCCACCATAAAAAATAAATAAAACATAAAAGAAACACACATTAGACTACGCTGGCTTTAGTGATGTGTACCTAATAAGCTGGTAACAAAGTGTAAATGACAACTAATAAATCTGCTAATACATTTTTACTTGTTTTGATAAAGACAAGAATGATCTGATTACAAGACTAAAGGCGTGTTCAGACTTAACTCGAAGCAAATTTTTCACAGCGCAATTTCATACAAAGTCAATGCAAAGCGTTGAAATGTTTGAACTTGAGCAAAGAGTGTGTGTGATGCTGTGGCACAAAAGCCTTTGACGTCACAGAGAATGAGAAATGGAGGACCTAGTTAATGTCATCGTCTGGGGGCATCTGGAGCTCTACGACTGAACGTCAGTACTTTACAGACACAGAACACCAAAAGAGAAAGCCAGAAAATACGTATTTGTTACTTGATTCCAGCTGTGGGATGTAGCCTACTTTACTACAAACCAATTTAGCATCAGCATGCTAACACAATGACAATGCTAACATGCTGGCATACTGTCAGCAGGTATAATGTTCACTATGTTCATCTTAGTTTAGCTTGTGTTTGTACTAGGACATGTTTAAATGCTTTAATGTTAAAAGAAACTTTATTTTTCTCATACTGCCCAATGGCTGCTGCTCCTGTAGTCAACCTCCCTGTCTGAGATGCTCTGTAGAGCGCCTGTCTCTTTAAGCCCCCCTGCAGACAAAGCCCAGTCTGCTCTGATTGGCCAGCGTGTTCCCTGGAATCTCCGCTCCGCTTTTGCCATGACTTTTGCAGCTGGAGCTACTGCAACGGAGTATTAGCAGGACCTTTTATATAATGTCTCTGAGCAGGACTTTGTACTGTGAAAAATCACAAATAAAGGCTTCTGAACCAAATATTACACAAACGGACATGTTTCAGCCGTAATGCGACCTTAAATTGCGGAGAATTTAACAACATTTGCAGCCAAGATGACATCGCTGGAGCATTCATTACAATTGGAAATCTGAACGTTTAAACTCACAGGGATTTCTCTAAAATAGGTTTACCTCATTATTTGAAAATCCGACATTATAACATCAGGGCTCTCAAGTTTTGAAGACAGGCAAGAGTTTTTCTGCGTGAGAAATACAATGTGTGGCGGAAGTGCGTGACAAAAGACCGAAATGAGTGACTAGTCACGCTCAATGCGTGACACTTGAGAGCCCTGCTGATTCCATTGTAGGCCTAACTCACAATGAGAGCATTGTGATATAATTTACTTAACTGTGCCAGAATACAAAGCCTGAGGCGCACCCTCAAACACACTTCTCAGGGGAAGTGATGGCTCAGTGAGAGTTTGCTGATGGGTGCAACCATAGTCATGGAGCAACATGCAATTTGTGGAGTGCAGGGGCCTCATCAGGGTTCGAATTACGGGGGAGCTAAGGGGAGCTCGGCTCCCCTGAAAAGGACCTGGGCTCCCCTGAAAGCCTACTTTGAGACATTTAGGGGGAGCTCTAAAACACTGTCCATTTTTGTGTCACAGATAGAATTTGATTTTCTGTGCATTAAGGTTCCTGAAATAAATAATAATAGTAAAATGTGTCAATGTCGTGTGTGTATTCGCTCATTACATTATTATTTCCGAACATCTGTCTCCACTAATAAATGCAATGCTGTGTCTCCTGTTGTGACCATCCATGCGTGGCGGCGCTGCACTCAAATCACTATGTTTACGTCACCATTTGAACTTCTCACTGAGTTGGTAGCCTACATAGATGGTATTGAATGTTAGCCTAACTTCAAGTTCAAAACATACTTTATTCGTTGTTTTGGAACACTCTGTGGATACTAATAAGAATGTCAAAAAGGAAGCAACCAAACCTCGGTCAATTTGGATTTACAAAACAAACCAAGACGAGTGATGACAGCGCACCAGCTACAGCTAGCTTGCCGGTGTTACCGCCGCCGCTAAAAGTTGCTGCTAGTGACAGCACCGAGGATAGCCAGACTTGGGCGCCAGGTAAGAATCATGGAATTACTTACTTGATCTGTGCGTTTGTGAGGATTGGCCCTAATCCTATTTAATATTGATGTATTTTTTTATGATTGTTATATGAGTTATTCTGTTTTTATCATGATTTGCATGATGTAAGCCTAAGCGCGGTTGATTCAGAACCGTGGACAGAGCTGTTTGCCCTAACACTGACAGCGTCTGACGCTTGCGTTTTGAAGTAAACCTATTGTTTTAAATGGCCGAACACGCACCAAAAGCGTTAAAGTCAGTCAGGGAGGATCGGAAAATAGGGCTCCCCCGAAAGCCACTTTGTAATTCGAACCCTGGGCCTCATGTATAAAAGATTGCGCGGCCTTCATACCAGAAGATGGCGTACGACCAAAAACTTGAAAAGTACCTACGCACAGAAATATTGACATGTATAAAACCGGGCGTACACCAGGTCCTGCGCACCTTTCCTTTATACATCACAATCAACGTGAAATTGAGCGCACATTATAGCGTTAGAGGTTAGCGAGGCCAGCGTCTCCACGGCAGGTGACAGTGCGCACGGATCCGCTGCACCACACATGGATGAAATAAATGAAATAGTAAATAGAATTACAGTAACAGAAATATGTGCAGAATCAAGACAGTCAAGACGGCCCAGTGTTTGGTGGACCGGGTACACCTTGTTCACTGAATAGCCTACAAATCATCCACGGGATCAATTACGCATCACATGAGTTTGCCCGCCCGACACAGCGTTTGTTCCTGGGGAGATGGAGCCGTGCGTCCCGCATCCCGTGCGCCATGGATGTCTGAGCCTCAGTAACTACAGATTTATAGACACTAACAAAAAATGTAATAGGCCTATAGGCTATTACATTTTTCAATGCCGATATTTTTGTTGCACAGTGAGTATGTATTTCATCTATGGGAAATACAGAGGATGACTGAAAGTATTTTCTAAGTGGATTTATCATTCATTTCCCGTCCTCATGTTTAACAGAGGTTAAGTAGCCTGCAGATTAAACAGTTAATAGTGTGAAAGATGTGAAACATTAGCCACATAAATGATCAAACATTTATGGAGTATCAGCGGATATAAATATGTTTTTTCATACACAACGTCACAGACATACGCCAGTAAGTGAAGTGGAAACTTTATTTTGTAATGTTTGGTGATTTTCAGCACTTTTAACTTAGAATTCGCCACGTTACAGAGCCAGACAAGACTTTGCGGACGGTCCGCACATTCTCACGACTGCTCAACAGTTTGCGTGACGGCCCGCACATTCTCACGTCAAGTTTTTCTTTATACATCACAAAGTGTCCGTGACAACCAGCGTACGCAAGCTTTTCGTGCGTACGCAACGTTTATACATGAGGCTCCTGGAGTCTTTTGTTTTCTCCACGTTGGTTTACCTGCAGCTGCTGCACACATCTTCAACACACGCAACCACTGTCAAGCTACTTTTTTAATTCCACTGGGTGGGTAAAAAGAGTGTTTGGGATCATTTGCGAAATTTAACCTGATGGAAGGTTAGGCTACACCAGTGGCAGATCTAGAAAATTTTACATGGGGTGGCAAAGGGGTAGCTAGAGATCTTGGCAGGGTGGCAGGGGAAGATGGTACATGAGAACCCCCATATGTAAACACACTGCTATGCCCTACTATGCCCCTCAACACCCTGCTACGCCCTGAACTGCTACAACTACTATTTCTAGTCATAGTTCAATTATCTTTATTGTGACTATAATTGCCACCGTTTATCATACCAACTGCTATAATTATTATGAATCATAATTCTCCATATCTGTATATCTACATCATTGTCTCTGTGTCCCAACCGGCAGCGGCAGATCACCGCCCACCAAGAGCCTGGGTCTGTCTGAGGTTTCTACCCAAAAGGAAGATTTTCCTCACCACTGTTGCACCAAAAGCTTGCTCTTGGGGGAATTGTTGGGTCTTTGTAAATTATAGTATGGTCTAGACCTACTCTATCTGTAAAGTGTTTTGAGGAGAGTGAAGAGTGAACTCTTGTTACGATTTGATACTATAAATAAAATTGAATTTAGCTGAAATTGAATAAAATGGCTTGATCATATTTACTGATACAGACAAATAGAACAGAAACAGAATGTGTCTTATTTTATCAGTAATTATGATCAAACAAAAAGTTATACAAATGCTATGATAGAGAAACTGTAAAACATAATTAGATAATCTATGTACAACCCCAAATCAGAAAAAGTTGGGACAGTATGAAAAACACAAATAAAAAAAGAAAGTAGTGATTTCTAAATGTACTTTGACTTGTATTTCATTGCAGACAATGTGAACATAAAATATTTCATGTTTTGTCTGGTCAACTTAATTTCATTTGTAAATATACATCCTTTCCTGTCATTCAGACCTGCAACACATTCCAAAAAATGTTGGGACAGGAGCAATTTAGGGCTAGTAATCAGGTAAATTGGTTAAATAATGATGTGATTTGAAACAGGTGATGTCAACAGGTGATTGTAATTATGATTTGGTACAAAAGCAGCATCCAAGAAAGGTCTAGTCCTTTAGGAGCAAAGATGGGCCGAGGATCGCCAGTTTGCCAACAAATACGTGAGAAAATTATTGAAATGTTTAAAAACAATGTTCCTCAAAGAAAGATAGGTAGACATTTGCTTATTTCATCTTCAACAGTGCATAACATAATTAAAAGATTCAAGGAATGAGAAGGAATTTCAGTGCGTAAAGGACAAGGGCGCAAGCCTAAGCTGAACAACCGTGATCTCCGATCCCTCAGGCGGCACTGCATCAAGAATCGTCATTTATCTATAAGCGATATCACCACATGGGCTCAGGACTACTTTGGCAAACCTTTGTCAAGTACCACAATACGTAGTTACAGCCACAAATGCCAGTTAAAACTGTACTGTGCCAAAAGGAAGCCCTATGTTAACAGTGGAAATGTGTACTGTGGTCAGATGAATCAGTATTTCAGGTATTTTTTGGGAGAAATGGACGCCGTGTGCTCCGGACCAAAGAAGAGAAGGATCAACCAGACTGTTACCAGCAACAAGTCCAAAAGCCAGGGTCTGTCATGGTATGGGGTTGTGTCAGTGCCCTTGGCAAAGGTAACTTGCACTTCTGTGATGGCACCATTAATGCTGAAAAGTACATAGAGATTTTAGTGTACATAGAGATTTTAGTGTCAAATCTAGCAACACTGTATGCAGCTTGGCTAATCTAAACTTCATATATAGGTGTATGAAAGTGCAACCTCTGGACTTTACCTGCTCCACCTTGATCAGGCTTAGAATACTCACAATTTGTTTGTTGTTGGTTTGGGTCTTTTGAGGGAGTTTGATGATCATGTTATTATAATAATAACTATAGAAAGAACTCAGAAACCAGTCAGTTTCTTCTTGTGGCCATTAGAGGAACTGCAGCTGAAGAAGCTGGAGCTTGAAGATGCTATAAAGGTCATTATGTGTGTTAACTGCACATAGCTAGTTGTTGTACCAGAATCCAACACCTTTTATATTTGACCCCTTTCCTAAAGTGGATTTAGGATCAACACCTGTACTTGTTTACCTGACATAAATGACAACTACAACCAATCATTAAAAAGCAGTCTCTTCTTTGAACTTTAACAGTGTGCCAAGTTCTAAACAGAAGTGGCAGTCAAACAAAAGGTTAATGCCTCAGATCATAAAAATGCTGGTGAAATAAAAGCTGTTCTATAAATGAGATTATTAAAGCTGATAATAACATGTTTGACATCTCAAAGAATCAAGATACTCAACATTTCTTTGAATTACGAGCACTTAAACTTTCCCCATTACTGAGAAACAATCCAGCTTTTAGTAACTGACTGTTGCCTCGTCTTTATGTCTGCAGGTTTTGGCATCTGAGCTCCATTAGAAATGTCCCATACAACCAAATGTTTAAAAGCTGCACGCGTCAGTAAGAACCACAGATGCATTGTTTGATTTTAAGAAACTCCTTCATTTGAAAACCAGCACATGCACAATACAAAAACTCTTTATTTTTTACAATGTAAGGAATTCCTTTTAAAACGTTAATGAATCCACACCAAAGAGAAGAATTTTCCGGACATTTCTTTTAAATCTGAGACTAAAATGAGAACTGAAACATAATCTCCCTGCACATGTAGTAAGTGCTTTAGATAACATGGTTGAACTGGACTTGTCTGAAACGTTTCTGAAAGCTTGTGCTAAAGCTGGGGTAGGCAATTTTCTGGAAAAGGCACAAAATAAAATCAGAATGTGAAAATCCAGCCCTCCTTCTGCAGCTTCCCCCTCCCCTCTTTGTCCTCACATTGCAGGGATAAAGCCTGTCCCTCCCCTCTCGCTATCTCCACTATTGGAGACGCTGCCACAGCGCTGTGGAGATAGCAAGACTAACTTCATCCTGATGAATGTTGTTATCTAGCAACAATTCTATGAGAATTACTGTACTGTTTTCTTTGTAAAGCCCTTTGATATGACATACTGTGATTCCAGGTTATACAGTAGCTAGCTTCAAAAACATTAGCTTAAATTAGCTGCAGCTGTGGGCCTTTGGTTAGCAGAATCTAAACTATTAGCGACTCTTTTAGACTTTTTTTTTTTCATGGGCTAAATTTCCTAAAGCCTGAAAACAAAGCATACAAGTCTAGTTTTTCTCAGAACACTTGAATTACAAAATTATGAAAGGTTATTATAGATGTTTGCCCAATGACACACAAAAAACGGCCTACCCCAGCTTTAAGTTGCAGAGTTGTGTGCAATGAGACCTCACTGAGCAGAAGAAGGAACTGTGGATGGACGTCAACGGGTCACATGAACAAGAGCAAACACAAAAACGGGGATAGTCACATTTTTCTACACACTGAATGTTAAGGATCAAAGTCAACAGAGTAATATAAAAGGTGGAAGTTGTATGGACAGGGGACACACACTGGTCTTTCTACTGGAGGTGGGACAGGGGAGACTTTGTCCTATGGAGGATGATTTAGTAGGGACGGCCCCGCCGCTCCTGTCTGTGGTCACCCCTGCAAATAACAACACACAGATTACATCATCAGCCTCCAACCAATGAACAACAACTACAGGGTGAACAGGTGGGTGTGTGTGTGTGTGTGTGTGTGTAGGTTTGTTATACACAACAAATGTGGAACTTTTAGTTATTGACCACAAATTGCTTTTTTCAAATTGCTATTTTATCGAAGTTGAATTCAACAAAAAAACTGTGTAGTAAGTGTGTTACCAGGGAATTTGGCACTGAAAAGACAGTAAGTTTGGTAGATACCCACTTCTTTTGTCTGTTTTAGACCAATGTGGACAGGATGAACAATTACACCAACCAAAAACTGTTTAATTCTACAAATGGACAAGGGAGTATAAAAAACACCCATCCTTTATTATATTGTGTGTGTTGCCCAATTATAGGTAATATGTGGGAAACACTGTATTATGTAACTTTGATGTTGAAACAATTTTAATAAAATAGTGTATCTGACCTTGCGTCCATCTTTCCAGGGCCGTATCCTCCGCGGTCGCCCCCTCGGCTCCCTCTGAAGCCCCCACGGTCGCCGCCTCGGCCCCTGAAGCCGCCACGCTCAAACCCCCCTCTGCGTTCTCCTCCTCCATAACCTCCTGACACCAGAACAAGCAATTTGTTGACAATGTATTACATGACAGAAAGCGTCACTTTTACTATGTCTGATCCCAGAGGCAAGAGTTTACACTGCAGACAAAAGTGTCAGCAGTCTGACTCTGCGGGGTTAACTGTGAGTGAGTGAGTCAAAAAGAAACAACAAAGTTACTATTACTAACAAACTACAACCAGAGTCAAAAGTACTCACTAGAAGAAGAAAAAAATTATTTAAGTTATTTGTAATTTGGGTGAAATAACACTTAAGAGGTGCACTATGAGTTCCTGCATGGTTACTTCTGTTGACGTTCCAAGTAAATTCCAAACAAAACAGAGCAAGCTCGCCCCTCCCCCCACGTTTCCATAACTGTTATGACTAACTGGACAGCAACATGGTTAAAGTCCTTCTTACGGTAGGGATCCACACAGCGAAACACCTCGCGATTTTCGGCCAGCGATATTTTGCCTCGGGGGTCATGGTCGCGAAAACAACACGCAAGACTGCAACAGAACACCGGCTAGCGGTTGACCTGTCGGCTAGCTGAATCATTTTGAGTGTTTAAACTAACATCTACAGTGGTCTATTTGGTGGTGTATTTGCCCTGTTTAAGTTCGTGTGACATATAAACAACAATCCGTGTTGCTACAAGCGTCAATGTTCGCCAACAAAACATGTAATCAAACGAATGCACAAGTAGCCTAGCTAGCTGCCTGGCTAGCCTACAATGAAATCCAACGTCCGAACATGCTAGCGACTAGCCGCCGGCTAGCTGAAAAGTTTGAGTGTTTAAACTAATATATACAGTGGTCTATTTTGTGGTGTATGTGCCCTGACTAAATGTGTGTGTCATATAAATCACAATTCGTGTTGATACAGCGCTTATAACCTCTTATAACCTCCACCATCTTGGTCATACTTTTTTAGTAACTCCCGCCTCCAAAAACAAACACGCGGACCTGATTGGTTCTCGAGTGGTCCTCATTTGAATAAAGTTAAACTTTCGTCAACTTTGTTTCGCTCCCCTCGGCGATTCGCTCTCATCTCACCCAATCAGGGCGAATTTTGTCTCCATTCAACCTCAATGAGAGCCAAGCAAAATTTCGTTGTGTGGAACCCTGCTGTTATATTACACAATAACAAAAGTCATAATTTTTAAAAAGAAAAACGTTTTGGATACATTTTACTTCTTCCAACCATGTTAAATTAGGAGTCAATGTAGATTTCCAAATTGCGATAATATCATGATCCTATAATGAATCATTGTGAAAACAAAACTTTCTAGATGTTGTGTTGTTACTTTGGCCAGGTCATCATCAAAAAAGCTAATTAGTACATTCATGATTTTGTCCATGTTGACATTAGTTGCTTTATGTACATTTATTAAAAACTTGGCATTGTTTATCTTTTCATATAGCTAGACGTCTAAACTCTGGGACAAGGCCGTTATGTTTCAATAACTGCTATGCTGATTCCAAACTGACAGACAGCTGCTGACCAAGTTTGATAAAATTTGCCTCCATTCTTTTTAGCCGCTTTATCACGGAGACGGTCTCTGGTATACCCATAGACAGTTAAAGAAGTGGACCAACAGATCCCGTTGCTCTGGACGGAGACCAGTGAAGGCTATTAGAAGCACTTTTTTTCTGGTGAGGCCTGAGCGTTACTGCGCAGCTGCAAACTGAGTTTGCCGACGTATATGTGACGTGAGCAACGTGTCTGAACGTTGTAAGTCTTCTGGTAGCTGTGCCAAGAGAAATCTCAATCATTCCGAATCTTGCAGAGACGGAGAGCGTAGGTATATGTAAGGAGATAACATAGGTACAGGCTAATTATTGCTAACTAAAATGCTAGTTAATATTAGCAATTAAACTTAAACAGCTAATGTAAGTCAAAACTGCCTGCAAGCTTCTCCTGTACTATACGGTAATTCCTGTACTATGTGACAGTAAGTCGCGTGGTTATGACACAATCGTTAGCCTATTTTTACAAAAACGTCTGCTATGGAGCCATAACGTGAGGTACAAGATAATGGAGCCTTTTATACATTGTCTTGTTTCTTTAGAAATAAACAATGGACAAATAGAGTCTTTAAAGGCTTCAGATGTAAAGTTATTGGCTTTCAAAGTGACGCCAAAATGAATGGCAGTCAATGGAATGCTAACCATGGATGTATTAAGAGAACTGGAAACAGTGTTCGGCGGGAAGCCCCGTACGTTCCAATGAGAGTGCTCAAAAGCGCATACAGACAACATGGAGCTCGGATCTTCCGCATTCTTGGCCCATGACGTTTCGATGGACATGCGCACTAGCAACAATTTGTTTGTGTTGTCGTAGCAACCGGTAACAACATGCGCGTTCATGAGTTCCCCTCTTGTGTCTCGATAAACGTAGCGAGTAAACGTAGCGAGCTAGCGAACTTAAGAACCGTTATATTGTCTAAAGTATTCACTGACGTTAAACATTGTGTTTTCGTTGTTCTCGATCGGTTACATGCTTAGCTAAATAAACGATGGATGTATTTAAACAACCAAGGAGATGTAATTACGATGTCGTGCTACTAGCTAGCTAGCTGGTAGCTAGCTAGTAGGTTCGCCTCTCTTAATCAATACATCCATGCTCTTAATACATCCCTGGTTCGCCTGCAGTTTGGTGAACAGTGCTTATCTTAAACATCCATGGCTTTATCTCTACAGAACAGACACAAGCCTCGGCCGGTTTTAGCTTGCTAGCCGCGTAGCTTTTAGGCTCATGACGGCGATTATCTTCAGAGCGAGCGAGTAGTGACTCTACAGTCAGTGAGAGAATTAAATTATTTTAATTATGCAAACATGTAATTTGTTTTGATTTGTGATCAGTTTTCTGGTATATAAAATATTACACACTTTCATATCTACTGTATGTAAAATATAAACATATACTAATATGTAGCGTTACACGTTTTATTTCTTAATAAACCCTTCTATCATTGTTGATGTTGTACCGTCTTTGTCTCATATTACGATATGAAAAGAAATTAAATGCTTTAACGTTTAACTTTATTACAGACATATTGTATATAGCCAGTCATTTACATCAACAGTCAACGACAATGCTCATTATAAAACTTCACTTTGGCATGTATTAATTAGTAATGTTTATCTAAATAAACGATGGATGTTTTGAGAAAACTACATCGATGTAATCACTATGTCTGTAACGTTATCTAAGTATAGAGACCGTATGTACAGTGTTACCCTTCTCCCATGCTAGCTAGCTACCGCTGATGTTAGCTACTAGCCGATAGCCCCGGCTGTTTCGGGAAATGCTTATGACGTTACAGGCTTTACAGCATACATACATCATATACATATCATAAGATAATACCATGGATGTATTAATAAAACACATTGTGAATTACAGCCATTAGCTGGAGCTATATCAATTACAGCCAGCTACGTGACGGGTACATGCCATACAGGACCGTTCTCTTAATACATCCATGTACAGGACCCACAACAGTCATATGAGCATGCGCAGTGCAGGCGACGTGTACGGGCGCAGTCCCGCGGGTCTGCTCGCGTCCATTATGCGAGTTCATCATTTCTAATTTAATAATTCTGTATTCGCTACTAGTGAATGTTAAAAATGTTAAAAACATGACATTTTAAACAAGGAACCTTTAAGTGTTCGGACTGGTAAGTTTATATACCCTGAAACAAATTATTCGCTGAAATATAGACGTTTCTTTCGCCATGTTAAGTCTATGTGAAAAGTCTTTCTGGGCCATGGAGTGCAGTACCACCGCTATCCGCTAAGCCCATGATGTCTGTTAGACTTGGCGCTCTTCCTGGGGGCCTGATGCTAACGGGGGATGAGTGCCCTACTTTACATCTGATTGGCTAGCACTCGTTTCATTGGTAGGTGGAAGTTCGATGATTGGTTAAACCCAGTGCATCAAAAACAAATCCCATGTAAACTTTTTAATTTATTTATTTTTCTAAAATAGTCATACGCCAGAAATCCGGCACCAGGCCGGAGTAATTTAAGCCCTTTGTTAGTTAGAGCTGCATTCCTCTCATGTGATTGGTAGGTGAAATCAATTGACTCGAAAATAAACAGCATGCAAGTTCCCAAATATTATTATTATTATTATTTTTCCTCACGGCCGTACGCCGGAGATCCGGCACAGTGCCGGAATACTTAAAGCCCTCTAACGCTAACGCTAGCAAGATGGGTTTGTGGTGACTTGGCATGGAACACTACCAAGTTGTAACTCGTGACTTGAAGTCATAACTTACGGGCTAAAAACTGTGTCTGGAATGCAGCATAACTGTGTCTGGAATGCAGCATAACTGTCACTAACCCCCACCATCTTGTTGGTGATTGGCTGGAGTGGTTTGTTGTATTTTGGTGCACAGCCTGTGCCCCTAGTGTTTGTTTGACGTTTACGACCCTGGTGTTGTCTCCAGAGACCGGGCTTTTTCACAGTGTATTCAGGGGGCAGGCAGCTAGCGGATCAAGGAGAGATGCCTACGATTTGAGACAAAAATTAAATCACGCTGAAACCATGCAGGAACTCATAGTGCACCTTTAATGAAAAACCTTCTGTTCAAGTTAACAGCATAACAACTATACACCTCAAATAACAGACTACAATGTAAAAACTGTGGAAGTCTAACCTCTTTCCATTGGGGACATCCCACCAGCATCCTCAGGTTTCGGGGCCTTGCACTGGTTACACTCATTACGCCACGAGAAGTTCAGGTTGCCACAGTTGCTGAAGAGAAATGTGCAGAAAGGACAGAAATCAATAAATAACCACAAAATAAAAATTATCTTTATACTTTACTTCATGCATTCTTAATGGTCTTTGCACAATCATCTACAAAATTATATTTTTGTTTTATCAACATTTAATAAAAGCTGAGATTTCACTGAGATCCTTGAACAAAGTCAATACATTTTCAAACTTATTTTGTAGTATAAAATGTTTCTATCCAGATCCCTCATGAAGAGATAAATCCTGAACTTACGGGTTTGAACACTTCCAGTCTCCGGCTCTCTGTTGTCCTCCTCCTCCACCACCCCCATTGCCCCCATTGCCTCCGTTGCCCCCGTTGCCTCCGTTGCCTCCGTTGCCTCCTGGGAAACCTCCACCTCGACCCCCTCCGAATCCACCACGACCCATTGGCCCTACATGGAGCACAGAACCAAACCAGGAGATCTTCTGTCAGTGTAACAGTGAAGCCTTCCCAGCCATGATCAAGTGTTCATTCCCTTGCAAGTGTAAAAATAAATGTAGAAATAGCAATTGGAAAAAGTTTTATCAAAGATTGAGACTTAAAGGAGAACTCCGGCCAATTTTTACGTTAATCTTGCTAAGATATAACTATGCGAGACCTGTCTATAGCAAAAACAGTTGGCGCAACAGCAGCTACCTAGACGGAGCTGCTGCAGCTAATGCCCACCGCTCCCACTTAGCTAAACGGCAGTTATGGGGGCATAAATTAAATAGTGCCTTTGTGTATCTTAACAGACACAAAATGCAATTAAAATGTCTGTGTAACATGAATAGGGCCCTTACATGACAACAAGATGCATTTTCAACATTCACCTACCCTGTTAGCTGCTAGCTAGCTAGCTGTCGTCTGGGACGAGAGAGTTTTCAGTCAGTAATAATCATCATGCACCAGTCCCGTGTGTATTTGTAGCATATATATGGATATATATGATATATATCCATTTTGTGTGCGATCCATCTGGCGTTGGAGAGTAGTATTCTCTGCCGTGGGGATCGTTGTGGTAGTGTCCGACTGGCGGCCTTGCTTCTGCTTCCTGCCCGCCGTCTTCGCTTGCCGCGCCAACAACAATCGCGAGAGCGCCCGCTGGTCGTGGCTGTCCTCCGGAGGACCGGTGATGCATTCGCGGCGATATTTTGGGGTTTATTTCCCCTCAAAAATAGGTAATTGAGTGCTGTAGTGGTTATGAGCATATTATTGACTATGTAACTACATGGAAACGGGCAGAATTATGCCTGTGCCTTGTTCAGTAAAACACTAACAGACGGCTAGCGGCAGTCTTGTGCTGAAGTCCTGTGTGAATTCAGTTGTAGCAAGATAAATAACAGTGTAGGTCGGAGGAGCTACAGTGTAGCGTGAAGAGCGGAGGTGTTCACAAGGGAAGAAGCTTGGAGTAACGTAACTATGGAGAATATCGAAGAAGATATTGAACATATGGAAGAGGCTTTTGAGTTTGATGGTCGTCCTTATTTATTCGAACCCGAGTATACAGACAGAACTGGCCTCACAAGAGTTGGAAAGAACCAGACAGACAGACAGACAGACAGAGGGGCAACAGGCAGATGAAGCAGCTGCTCCAAGATCACGCATTTCGGGCAACTGGTGGTGTTCGTGTGGTTGTTGTGCCGCAAAGGCATCACCGGTCCTCCGGAGGACATCTTCCAGACCAGTGGGCGCTCTCGTGATTGTTGTTGGCAGAGAATACTACTCTCCAACGCCAGATGGATCGCACACAAAATGGATATATATCATATATATCCATATATATGCTACAAATACACACGGGACTGCTGCATGATGATTATTACCGAAGCCTGACTGAACACTCTCTTGTCCCAGACGACAGCTAGCTAGCTAGCAGCTAACAGGGTAGGTGAATGTTGAAAATTCATCTTGTTGTCATGTAAGGGCCCTGTTCATGTTACACAGACATTTTAATTGCATTTTGTGTCTGTTAAGATACACAAAGGCACTATTTCATTTATGCCCCCATAACTGCCGTTTAGCTAAGTGGGAGCGGTGGGCATTAGCTGCAGCAGCTCCGTCTAGGTAGCTGCTGTTGCGCTAACTGTTTTTGCTATAGACAGGTCTCGCATAGTTATATTTAGCAAGATTAACGTAAACATTGTCCAGACTTCTCCTTTAAAAGTTCTGCTAGAAAATGGACCTCGTTTTGATTGTTTTGTCAACAATCCCCTTTTCAATCATCATCATTATTATTATTATTATTATTATTATTATTATTATTATTATTATTATTATTATTATTATTATTATTATTATTATACTGTTAGAACATAAAAAATCTAATTTAGGATTAAAAAAACAGACTCACCTCCTCGCCCTCCTCGGCCTCCCCTCATGCCACCTCGGCCTCCGAAGTCGGCTCTGCGGGTGGCAAAAGACACCTTGATAGGATTTCCATTGAAGTCCTTACCTGTCAAAGAAAAACAGACAGACGTCATCCTTATGACATCTGAGTCAAGAAATTGACATGCTTTAAATCCCAAAATGGATGAAAGACAAGCACAGAATTAAAGCTATAGTGCGTAGTTTCTGTCTCCCCATGAGGAATTCTAAGTAAAGAGAACAAAACTGTCGGCACGTCCACATGATACAAGCCTTCCGTGACCGCCCCCACCCTTCCTCCACCAGACGACACAATCTTCTGACCATAGACATACTGAGAAATACAAAGAAAGTTGTGTGGAGCTCATAGTCTTAATTAGCTTTGTAGCAACTGATTTGGCAATGGCTTGAATGTACCGGACGTTCATTAATATCAAAAAGTTACGCACTATACACAATACAAGACAAACAGAAACATCATGACAGTTATAACAGATTCCAATCAGTTTCTAAGGTGGATAAAAAAAGTATTGAAATGCCCGAATAATAATAAATAAAGATGTCAACCCACTCTTGCTGCACAGTCCACTTATCTGCTGTCTATATCTAGACTCCCTATGTTCCACACTCTCATATTAAAACCAAAGTACTGCTGAATACACTTCCCCCATTACATTCCTAACTGCAACCTTATTGAAAAAAAAATGCTGCCCTGTCTGACTTATTGAAGCGGTCAAGGACTAAACATTAAAAGTTATGAGTCACCATCAAACCAGTCGATGGCAGCCTTAGCTGAGGGGGGGTCATCAAAGGACACGGTGGCTTCCCCCTTCAGCTTCCCTGTCTCTCGGTCTGTGTACAGGTTGATCATGGGCAGGCCGGTCTTCTTGTTGATCTAATAGCATAAACAAGATAGGGATAATGCAGTGATATTTAGATATATATATTTAGAGACATAAACAATAATAATCTAGTTGCAAAAAGGTGTCAAATTTGAGCTGATAATAACTGGCATGTACTGTATGTGATTGTATGAAATCTAAATTTCAAAAGTTTAAATTTTACATCAAGTTTTGAAGTTGAATTTGATCCGTTTCAAGCTTTCTGAGACATTCACACACCAAGTAAAAAAAAAAAAACACACATTGCACCAATTTATCAGCCTCCATTTCAGTAATGATTAAATCTGTACTTGTTAGCGTTTCCCACTTTCCTGGAAGCAGTCTCATAGTCTCATTCAGGGGTCCTTAACGTTTTTTAGGCCAAGAACCCCTTAGCTGAAAGAGAGACAGAGCTGGGACCCCCCACTACATATATTGTATTAAACTGAGCTGAATATTAAACTGGGTGGATGGATGGACATTCATACCTTATTTATACATCATATGTTAATGTTAAACATACATGGGGAAGGCACCGTGTTTCATGTTAATGTATATTTTCAGACATTTTAATTAAAGGAAAAATTCATAAAATTAGCAAACAATAATTTGGCGGCCCCCATGGAGTAACTGAGGACCCCCTAACGGTCGCAAACCCCCTATTGAAGATCTCTGGTCTAATTAATTGTGCTGCCACAATTTCAGCTTTTATTCTAATAATTTTTTTCTTCTATTCTTCAAATTTGTCCAAAGCCAACATGAAATGTTGATAAAACTTTTCTAATTTTGAAATGACCTAATTCCAATTGATCCCAGGAACAAGGCTCCAATATGTATCATTTATGCCACTGAAGGACCACCCTACCTCATTCTGCTGTACAGTCTGTTACTATTATATACACTTTTACACTAACATACACTACCTTAATGATCCCAATCTGCTTAAAAAAGTCTGCCACTGATTCAACAGTGTAGTCGTCTCCCAGGCCTTGCACGAAGATAGTGTTATTATCAGAGTTATCCTGGTCTTGCACTGTTGGAAGATAACAGGAAGAGATGAAAACCAGAAAACCAACAAGAGGCAAACAGGGAACCCGGATGTCACATATGATGGTGAGAGATGTGATGATGGTTGTATAATGCCCAGTGTGGAGTGAAAAAACAACAAAACTTACTGAAGCTGGGTCCTCCATGTCCATGTCCCGGCTCTCTTGGTCCTTGAGAGGGCAAAAAAATTTAAATCAATTGTGGAAATGAATAAATGATAAACTACATAAACAACTCACACAGTGTAACTTCCCTCCTTGTTCCAACCAAAACATTAAGTATTAAGCTTCTAGCCACTTGGTATGTAGAGCTATGCTCTAAGGAGCTTACCGTGGACAGCCTGTACAGCATATTTGTCATAAACAAAACAAACTTTTTACCACCCTGTCTTTCAACCGTGTCATTATTTCATTCTTCTTTAATCTTTCAAGATTACCACTTGCACACAAGTACCTGATGTTATCTTGAAGTCTCACAAACAAGTGCACAACACAAGATTGTACACATTATAGAAATACTGCTTTCGAGTTGATTTTGTGCATCGGAATAACCACCATACCTGTTACAGCATATCATTTTAATTGGTTGGGTTGTTTGTTGAGTAAACACAGCCTTGTGTAAATCTCTGATACGTCATGCTCACAGGTCGGGCTATTGAATTTGATATTTAAAAACAAGTCAAACCTTTTGTGTTGATGCATTTCTTGACAAACTATGAATAATTTCCTTTCACACAGACATTACCAACTTTTGTAACCAAGTCCAACATATTGCAACACAATGCCCTTATTGAGTGTAGACCTTAAACTGACACGGTCATATATGTTATTCTTTCATTGATTCCTTTATCTAACATAATTTTTTCACAGCTTCACAGAGGATTCTTGGAAATTGCCCCCAACAAACATGTACATCTTCTCAGTAAGAACACCATGTTCGTCATTCAGAGAAGGATTTCAAAGCGCTTTGTTATTTAGTACAACAGTTACACACACTTTACCCATTCAGAAAACCAACTTCCAATGTTGAAGTTTTCAGAGGTTAACTGAAACACCTTAAGACCTTCTTTGGTGTGTAAAGTCCTGTCACCTTTTAGAAGATGGACTGAAGTCAGCGTCATTGGCAGCTTGATTTACCAGAGTATCTGAAACTAAGATGTTCCTTCTTTAAAACAAACCTTGCATTGTATTAAGAAGCCAAAGCCAAACCCCTTCCATCAACACAACTTTAAACCACTTCAAATCTGTCAAGAAGTTATGAAAAAAACTTCCCTTTCAAAAGCTTCCACCCCTTTATCATGATAGTGCTGTGTCACCATGACTAATGTGTTCAGGTATGTGTCAACAGTGAAACTAAGTCTCAATTTCACTTGAGACTGAGTGATTGGTAAATGTATTTCATGTAGAATCAACCGTACATTAAGTATACAAACGATGAGATGCTTTCTAATGAATTTGTACAGATTCTTTTTTTCAAATCAACAATCTATATATGTGTTGATTACAATGGCACCTTTCACCCATAATTTGTGTGCTTTACACTGCAACTACAAAACTAGAGTTGCTGTAAAGTGTTTTTACTCTTACAAGGAATATATATAGTCTTTATTTATGTGTGTTATGTTGTAGCTTTTTATTGTTGTTTTGTGAGATTCATATAATTATTTAAGGTAAGATCACCTTAAGTGGGGGGCATCCTAGAGACCTACAGAGAGCGGTGGACCCTCGGATCTACACTCACCACTTTCGAGGACTTGTACACCAGAAGTTGCATAACCACAGCTAGTAGGATTATGAACAATCTGCACCACTCAAGCAATAAACTATTCCAAGCTCCTACACTCAGATAAACTTTGTATCCAACACAGAGTCAGAGAAACCTTCTTTTCTCAGACCAGGACAAGGAACTCTGACCTCTGGATATCCTCGGCCAGCACATTGACCTTTGTGAATCCTTTGAACATTTGCACATTTGCACGTGAGCGTGTACAAAATGTCATGCCATACTTTGCCTCACAACTGTGACATACTGTGTCTACAGTTCACATTTTAAACATTGTGCAAACTTCTCAGCCCACCTAGACACATGGCTAATATGCACATATTTTATGCTAAATTAAATGTAGTATTTTATAGTTGATTTTTATTGCTTTTTTTCTTCTTCTAATTACTATTCACTACACATATTGTTGGTGTATGTGACAAATGAAAAACCTCTTAATCAATTTCGCTGGTGCAATTTAAAATTCCAACGGCACAGAATTTGTTTCCAACACTGGACCCTGCTGCACTTCAACTACATAATAATTATTATTACATAATCCATGTAGTATAGGCTTATTTATGCTAGGACTCATCCACTTAATTCCAGATTTGAATAGCAAGTGCCATCTGTGGGATCTGGGAGAGACACTTTTTGTTCTAATATCACAATCTCAGACACATGCTTCTCCTTCAAACGTCTGCAGAATGTCAGATTTGTTTTTCGAGGTCTGAGGAATGCAGACCTCAGTACCAGCTTACAGACCTACCTGAGTATTTTGTTAGATGCTTACCAACAGTGTGGAAAAAAATGGCGTGTTAATGTGCCTCTTCGATAGCTGTAATTTCCAAGCAGTAGAATTGTGTATTTGTTTTGACACTGTTAGTTGCACTTAGTTTGACATGAATTTAGGTTTATTATATTTATTCTTTTGCTCTTTTTTTTGTTATTGATCTTGTTGGATATGTTTTTAGTGTATTGGAAGCCCATGTGGCTCCTTTGGTGACACTTTGAAAAATAAAATGACTACTACTACTACTACTACTACTACTACTACTACTACTACTACTACTACAATATTGGAATTAAAACATACAAAATCCACTGAGTTTGGTAAACAATGTATTTTTGATGGTGAAACACACCATGTTATCACCATTAACATAACTATTGTAGATGTCACTGGCACTAATGCACCTGCACCCACTCTGCTGCTCTATAATAATAAAAAAAATACATCAATAAAAGCAACTTCAAGCTGGATACTGTAAATGCCAAGTATCTCTCTGTCCCCACTACAGACCTGAGAGTGAGCCTGAAGTTCACCTAAACAATAGAAGAAGTACAAGCTTTAATACCACCTTTGTCTATTGTTTCAAATGAATTACCAAATTCCTAAGAAACCTTTTCTTTCCTTCCATTTACAGCACGTGTACCGTATCAAGTTACTGGTGCTTGGCGACATTCCACACTTGTGCAATGAAACCAGTTTTTATCGTTAAACTCATCTCTTAAAAAAAAAAAAAAAAACCTGAAACTTCCTTTTGTTGATTTACTACCCCATCAATCACTGCAGGTGTCCATCAGATCCAAACACCATCAACATTCCAACGCCAACATAGCGCAGAGGAGGAAATACTTCATGTAAAGCTATAATGTGACATTTAACTCCCTCTGCTGGACACTTTTATTCACCGAGTATGAGTACACTCACATAACCTGAGATTAATATCCACACCTAAGCACACTGTGGGTTCTTACCTGCGGGGCTGTGCTATGGAAAACATCACACTACCTTGCGTAGCATATTGCTTGGTTGAAATAACATAAAAGTCTTAATAAGTTTGACAACCCCTGTCATATTTATGTTTTTTTAACATCAGTATGCTACGCATATTCTGTTCATGTGTTTATGTTTCTGTATTAATCTGATTAGTAGTATAAATTCTACATCTCTAAGTAATTAGATTACCTCAAAGACCACACACCTGCTTCATGCTTTAAGTGTACTGATCTTCCCTCCTTTTACCTTTGACTCCTCAAACTCAACAAACCTTTTTGCTCAAGTGTTTTTTTTGTTGTCACTTACCACCAAACTTATTGAATCCTCCACGATCGCCCATTCTGATGAGGAGGAAGAGAGAAACGACACGCATTGAAGGCTGGTGCTGACAGCGATTGCTCTCAACAGGTTGTGGGTAACCTTCACTCTCACAGTCTCTCACTTAAACCCACCCCTCTTCAGTTGGCACTTGTCCTACTGGACCCCCCACTTAACCTTGTCCGGGGTCTCTTCAATATACCTTGAGGACAAGAGGCCAGTTTAAAGACCTTGTCATTCTATGTTCACAAGCAGCTGAAATTTGCCAGTTTTACCCTGATGTCCTATCAAGTCTTTAAGTGACTTGTATGAACCCATTTTATTTCAACATATAACTTGGTTTTGTAACAATTAACCAACCCAAACATTAACACAGTTGACCCCTGGATGGGTGTTGGGTGTTTTTAGGTCTCTGGCAACCTTTACTCTTTACACAAATTGCAGCAAACCCCAAAACAGGTGTTCTTTGAGGCTTTTCCTATGATCTCCCAAATGATTAGTATTTTCAATCATTATTTCCTCTACCTACAAGAATACTATTAACTGTCTGTAGAATCTCCCCTTTTTGAAATTTCCCAAATAATGGCTTAAGAGCAGAAAGCCAGCCTGGAGAGAAGGTAAAAGCCTAGGAGAAGATTCAAAGATAGATTAAAGCAGAGTATGACACAGTGGGGGCTGGTAGGGAAGGTGGTGGTAACAGGTGAGAAAGGCAGGTAATGGTAATGTATTGTAGTGTGTGCGTGTGTGAAGACCACAGTTTACATGCCATTTTTGCAAGTTGTTGCAGACAAAAAGACACTCAGGAGGAGGAAGAACACCATATTGGCTTTGGACTTCACAGAGCATCAAAGCTTACAGGCTAACTTCCAATATGTAGAGGAAAAATCTAAAATATCAAATTAATTGTTGTGGGCAAATTTGTCTTAGAGTTATACGTCTGCAGTTAGTTTACACTTAAACACTTAACAGTTTGTGCCTTTTATAAACATTACAGACATTTCATTATACCAAGACGTCACATCTAGTGTGGTAGGACACAAACACCAGTCGCTTGTTTTTTTTACTCACACTTACACGTTCCTCCATTCTCAAATCTTAAACCAAGATCACTCAAAAAACATTTAAACTCATCAATACGTAAAGATAAAAATATGTCTCATTTACCTATGTTTTTGTTGAACACAGGAGGATATCAGCCGAAATTGACCTATTTTCGTGACATGGCCATAGGCCAACTTAAAGGAAACTGTGATGTCGCATTGGGGATTGAGTTCCAGATATTGTAATGGTGGGGAAGGAGATCGAGATATAGTCTGTGATAGGTAACAGAATGTACAATGAAATGGCAAATTAATTTGTCAATGAGTAACAAGAAAGTACATGAAATATAGTGCAACCTCTATAACAAAAACATCAACTTACCATACCAGATTCTGCTTCATAGCTTCATTATTGTTGTAAAAAAGTGATTTGATTCTGTCCCATACTTTATAAACGTATAAAAGCCATAACTTATATTTTTATAACATTTATATCTTTCTTGAGTTTGCCCAGAAAACACAGTTTAGAGAGCAGTGACAAACTACTTTGCTAATTGGAAAGCAGCTTGTGTTGCATTTCTGGGCTACATACCACAAATTCATTCTCAACCTGTTTTCAATGCTAGTTTTCCCCTGTTTTGTGTTTAACAGGACTTCCTCCAAGCAAAAAGGTGCATTGAGTTTCGTATTTCTGTTTATAACCTGGCTTTCGTGTAATGCGGAGTTGAGTGTGATTCATACCATAATTTCTGTAATAATGATGGAAAGTTTGGGACCAGAAATGTCCTTTTAAAATCTCTGAACATGAAAAGAGTTTGGATTATCCCACTGGTAGTGGAATAGTCTACACAGAGTCTGCTGTAAACATTTTTTGTGTTTATAGTCATGTAAAAAAAAAAAAACAAGACCATAACATAAAGATTTTGTATCGGTATCAATTTAGCACCAGTATTGGCAAAAAAACAAATTATACCCAACCCTAATCTCAATGGGTTCAGGGTGCAATCCAACCTGTACTTAGAGCTATCCACTTGTGATCGGATCACTCAGGACAGATTATAAAACCAGTTGAAAATGAAGCCAGACAAACAAGCCTAAATCTGTAAGCCACGGTCAGCCAGACCCAACGCAGCAATTTATCCTGGTTCATGTTTTTGCACTTTTATTCAAGGATCCATCATTGATGAATTATATGAGTCACTGGCATGTTCACTGCAACTTCACACAAGTGCCTTCTTGCTTTTGGTGGTAATGATCATAATGTAGACTTTAAAAATATGTTTTCTGACCAGCATTCAGCCACAAGGACCTTACATCCAAACCCCTGTTTCATATGATGTCAACTCTGAATTTCACCAAGTTTACAAGCTCAACTCGTCATTTTAAACGCTGCCTGTTTGTGGCCAACCATGTTTTGAACATGTAACATTTTCTTTTGTGAGCTCTGGGCATTTTATCTTTTCTGATCAAAACACATCAGAGGTGTTTTCCAAAATTCTATTAAATTTATAGCAAACAGAAAAAAAGAAGAAAGAAAACCCCAACATGAGTTACTGGAGGTTCTGCTTTACACACAGTAAGATTTTTCCCAAATTAAATGTATAACAGGGGAGCACAGTTCATTGCATGAACACCAATTATTTTCTTTTCGTTGCACTGTATATATTTTATTGTAAAAATGTTCGTATTAATATCCAGATATTGATTTCTATCATAATCACAGCATTGCAGCAATGATTGGTTTGTGCTGGGTGGGCGGATCGATACCATACCACCAAAACTAAGCCCTGTTCTGAGTTTTTAGAAGCGATATTAGTAGGGCTGTGTATTGGCAAGAATCTGGCGATACGTATCACGATACATGGGTCACGATTCAATATATTTCGATACAGTGCGTAAGGCAATATATTGGGATTTTTTATTTTTTAAGTATCATTTTAGAAAAACTAATATTTAAAAAAAGACATGATATGTATAAAAATCAAAGAAGTTTACTTTAGGTAAACAATTCAGTACACAGAAAATCAAACTGCCAGTTTGGGATTGTGGTTCACAGGTTCTTAGTGAGCACATTAAAGATAAACACTCTTCTTAGTGCATGCGTATAGTGAACACCGTGCTAGTTCAGAAAATTCACACAATTGACATATTTGTCATTTAAATCCTCTTGGGTTTTAACATGCATGTGATTAAGTAATTAACAGAGTAAAAAGAAATGCCAATCTGAGTAAATCACTCAGTGGGAATAAAACTGTATTCAGAAGCAGCCTATTGATGATGCATTCACCTTACAAAAGCATGACACAATGCTTCTCCCTCTGTCAGAGTACAGTAGCAGCTTTTAATAAGAAGTATCAGGATCGATATTAGTAATTCTTGCCCTGGTACCATTTGGTAATGGATCAGAACTGATTTTATTATATTATTTTAGTTATTTCCAAGAGTTGCAGCACAGGACTTTGACTGTATCTGTCCTCAGTTTAACCCAGGGAGTTGCTATAAAACACAGATTCACTTTTAATCAGGTATGTTTTCACCTAAGAGAGGTGCAAGTATGACATACAGATCTAAGAACAAACCAAGATCCTTGCAGTTGTCACTGCAGACTGAAAACGTAGCAATTGCTTTGCGGCAATTTAAGAATCCCTAAGACTCAATTTCCTCAAAAGTAAGTGGCAGGAAAATTTCACACAGCACCTCTTAATTGCTTTAGCATGTAGCTACAACAGCACTGGAACAGCCCTCTCTCTTCTATTTTATATTCCTCGACAGAGTTCCACATGTAACCCCAGGAAAGGAAACATTTACATGCATCACTGTAGATTCAGTGTGCTTTCATGAGTCCAGGAGACCTACTACACTAGACAGGACTGACAACATGGGCACTGGATGATTTTTTAAACACTCACCCCATGCCTCCTCTTCCTCTTGGACCACCTCGGCCACCTCGGTCAAAACCGCGATCATATCCGCCACCACCGCGAACTCCAAATCCACCCCCGCGTCCCCTGCCACCGCGGCCATCCTGACCTCCGTAACCTCCATCTGGACCAGCGTACCCTCCACCTCCTCCTCCTCCTCCGCTCATCGGTGGGCTTTCGTCTCCATATCCTGAGAGAGTTGAGACAATCAGACCTCAACAGATTTACCCATTTGAGTGCACTTCACACACTCTAAATGTCAACATTATATTATAAAAACAAAATGTTTGATTTATTTGTATCCAATTCACTCTAGAAAACTTTATGGCTATGGGACACTGTGGACACAGTGTATGTGGAGGTGAATGGAATTTGCAGCAATGTGTTTTTTCAAAAACAATAACCCATAGATCTCACTATAACCGTTTTATTTGGAACTACTTTTCTATTAAAAGAAACTGTCCCTATAAAAGCAGTTAGAGAGGTCCGTTAACGAAACTGAGCAGTAAAATGTGTATGTCATGTCCAACTTTGTCCCCTGTTGAGTTCATGTTAATTTAATTTCACTTGGGAAAAATAAAAAATAAGTTAATATAAACTCATCCCTTACCTCCACCTTGACCATACTGGCTCTGCTGACTGTAGCTCTGCGGAGGGGGCGAGTTGTAGCTCGGAGGCTGGTTGTAGTGACCTCCTCCGTGTTGGGATGATTGTTGGTGGCTCCCGCTGCCTCCATAGCCACCAGTCTGACCTCCACTGCTGCCGTAACCACCTCCACTCTGTCCACCGCTCGGTGGTTGGTTGTAGCCAGAGGCCTGCGGGTTACCTTCATAGCTGTTGAAGGTTGGGAGAAGAGAGGCATTAAAAAGCAAGAAAACACCTCCACCAAGGCTACACAACTGTGGCACCAAAGCTTGCTGGAGTAGAATATTCAACTGGTGGTTACCAAATTTTTCTTAAACCACAAGACACCTGCATAGTGCCTTTTTAAGCTCTATTTACAATGATAAATCAGTTTCACAGAGATATCAGACTATTGTGGACCTGGAAACTTACATGTCAGAAAGGATGTTTTGACTGTGAGCTGTCATATTTAACAGGGTTTTAATATGTTGATTTCTATGCTTAACCCATGATGAAGAGGATGCTTAAAAAGCAGCAACTTCCTGCACAAATGGGGCTAAAGTCTGTAAAAAATAGAGTAGAGACGCAAAAGCTGATGGTGTCTTACCCTGCAGAGGATGAAGGAGGAGGCTGCTGCTGGCTGTACCCAGAGAAGGATGACTGCTGGTTGTAGCTCATGTTGGAGGGCGGGTTGCTGTTATAGCCTCCAGGGCTATAGGACTGATTATAACCACCACCTCCACCACCACCACCACCACCACCACCACCACCACCCTGGTTAGAGGGTGGAGAACTGTATCCTACAGGGAGAACAACGGAAACAGGACATGGAGTTAAACTTAACTACATCACAATGTGTGACTGCTAAAATGTGTGGTTTTGGAGAGTCTTCCTCTACCTGACTGGGATTGACCATAGCTGCCAAATCCTCCCTGGCTGTAGGAGCCAGGGCTGCTGTCAGAGCTCTGGTTGTAGCCCCCGTAGCCCTGCTGGCTGTAGCTCTGTCCAGAAGACTGACCATAGCCCTGGTTAGCACCACCACCTCCACTACCTCCACCTCCGCCATAGGACCCATAGCTGCAAGAGGTTAAAAAAACACATAAAACATTACCACTGCATTTTTATTTTTTATTTAATGATAATAAGCATTTTTCCATAATTTTCCAAGTATATACAGATGAGATTTCCTAAATTATTTTGTCAATTTCAGGGTTTCCTCATACTTTTCTTGGTTTAACCCAAATTTACAACCTATTTCTCATATCCCCAAAAAATATGTGTTTCTAGTATATGCGTTTGTATGAGAATGAATGGAGCTCTTGACAGATTATATAGAGTATGATACATTTAAAAAGTAAATAAATTTGGTCCCGACCCCAAGGTTGAGAAACTCTAGTTTATGATTGAGACATTACTTACCCCTGGCCAGATGTTTGGGAATAATCTATGGAATAAAGAGAATTGAGTGTTATCAAAACAAAGATTTTAACAGTATAGATCTGATAGTAGTGATCCAAATGCTACAAAGCATCTTTCACATTGGAATCCCCCTCAATAACAGTACATTTTGAAGACAGTACAAATAAATCATTGTGATGCTGGTTTATGTTTGGCAAATATGGGCTGCAGTCTAACCCAACAGAAATAATATAACACGTTTGAATGCCCGTTATTAAAATAATAGCATTATCTTCCAACACATAAATACAGTGGGGTGAGAAATGAACCAGCAGTGTAATAAAGTAGCCAAAGCTGTTAGAATATTCAATTTGTTAGACAAGCGGCTTTTAAAACATGCCATTTGTTGTGGGGGGGTTATTAATAAGAAAAAGACATGTATTAAGTGTAAACAAACATCTAACAAGTGTTGGAAAGTACCAAAGTACATTTACTCAAGGTAGGCTACTACTTGTAATTTACTTGAGTATTTTCATGTTCTGCTACTTTATACATTTACTCCACTAGATCTCAGAGGTTAACATTGTACTTTGACAGTTACAGTACATTGACAGTTTAGTTACATATTATGATCTTATAGAATATGATGCATTGCTCCACAGCAGCAAATGGAACAAACACATTAATGCAGCAGTAATATTAATCCAGAAACATCATATATAAATAGTAAAACACTGACAGGGAACATTTTTTTCTGTAGCACGTTGAGATTCCTGTAAAGTGCAATACAAATACAATTTATTATTATTATAATTATTATTATTATAATTATTATTATTATTATTATTATTTTACTGCGCAATGATAATAATGATAATACTTTCATATTTTTACTTAAGTAACGTTAAGGACTTTTACTTGTAGTGGAGTATTTTCACAGTGTGTTATTAGTACTTTTGTTGTAGTAAAGGATCTGAGCATCATGCTATGAGTAGTAGCGTCTAAACTGCCATAATGAAGAAGAAGAAGAAGAAGAAGAAGAAGAAGAAGAAGAAGAAAAGGAAGTGCATATTGCTCTACAGGGGCATAGACAGTATGTACAGGGGGGCCGCGGACGCCCTCTGAAACTGGGTCAGTGCATGGTCAGTGGCACAGGTCTTTTACCCATGGGCACAAGGGAAATAGCTAAAAGCAAGGAGCCTGTTAAGCTAAATGGTGGCTAGCTTTACAGTTACAACACATAGCTAGCTAGTTATGTCAGTGCTAGTTAGCCTTCTTCCCATCGGAGAAGAGGTGTGGTGAGGTCCTTTGATAATCTAACCGAGTGATCTGAAAATAAAACGTCTTTAAGCAGTGACGTTAATTTAAACAGATATAATTAGCCGCTAGCTCCGTTATAACCAACATTTATCACTAACCGGCGTCTTGTCACTAGCTAACGTTAACGTTACAAACGTTAGCTTGTTAACCTTCACTGTTAAAACATCGATAGCGTTAACGTTAGCTATATAAGCACAGACGAGGTTTTCTTACCGTTAGACGCCATTTCGACGAACGAGAAACAGCCTAACCTTCAATACAACCAAAGAAACAGTGTGTTGTTAACGTTAACCGAACCGAGGAGGAGGAGGGTGACCGAGAGATGAATATTGATGCACGACGCCGGTGGTTTCCCTTTCACAGTCCAACCCTGCAGTTCCTCTTGTGGCTTTAAGGGGGCGAGCAGCAGCATAAAGAAAACAAATAATATATAATATTATGTATCGTTTATAATATAAAAAATAATATAACTAGGGAAGGCAAATGTATTTATATGGCACAATTCTATCTATCTATATTAATATATATATATATATATATATATATATATATATATATATATATATATATATATATATATATATATATATATATATATAAGTAATTGAAAATAAACTAAGAAAGGTATATAAAAAGTAGCCTATATATCAAAAGTACTCTTTATGCAGAATCACCACTGTCAGTGTTACACACTTATATTATTGGATTATTATTATTTTATTGTTATTGATGCACAACATTGAAACATTTATCTTGTTTGTTGTGAAACTTAGGCCTATTATACATGCTTTATAATATACTATTGGTTACTTTATTCAATGACAATACATAATATTTTATAATCTGATCATTTTTATGTTAAATCTTAATCTGAGTAACTAACTAGTTATTATATCTGGTAATTTTCCGCTGTAATATGGTGGAGCAAGTATTAAGTTACGGAAAATGGATATGCTCAAGGACAGTAGTGTACCTCAAAATTGTAACAAAGTACATTAGTAAATGTACTTAGTTATTTTCCACTATTGTTAATGAGTACCTATACATAGATTTTCCAATAAGAAAAAGCAATGCAATCTTCCAGAATGACAATGTTTTGAGGGTATGACTGATTAACAAACACTTCAAAAGTAAACTTGGACTTATTTATAATGTGTTTGTTTGAATGGTGTACATTCACACTGCAGCTTTCTTGTTTTCTTGTCACCATGACAGCAAAGTTTCCACAGACACAGCCTGACTTATCTGGTAAGTAACAACACAGCAGACGATTGATTCACCTCATTTCTTTATTGTTTATTGTATTTTTTGCTCTGTTAGATATTTCAAAAGGGATTTCATTTTGACTTTCAAATGTTGCATTTGAAGACAGCCACTAATCTCAGTGATTTGATTTCTATTGATTCATATCTGTAAAGCTTTGATTATAGATATATTATACAACCCCAAATCAGAAAAAGTTGGGACAGTATGAAAAACACAAATAAAAAAAGAAAGTAGTGATTTCTAAATGTACTTTGACTTGTATTTCATTGCAGACAATGTGAACACAAAATATTTCATGTTTTGTCTGGTCAACTTAATTTCATTTGTAAATATACATCCTTTTCTGTCATTCAGACCTGCAACACATTCCAAAAAAGGTTGGGACAGGAGCGATTTAGGGCTAGTAATCAAGTAAATTGGTTAAATAATGATGTGATTTGAAACAGGTGATGTCAACAGGTGATTGTAATTATGATTTGGTACAAAAGCAGCATCCAAGAAAGGTCTAGTCCTTTAGGAGCAAAGATGGGCCGAGTATCGCCAGTTTGCCAACAAATACGTGAGAAAATTATTGAAATGTTTAAAAACAATGTTCCTCAAAGAAAGATAGGAAGACATTTGCTTATTTCACCTTCAACAGTGCATAACATAATTAAAAGATTCAAGGAATGTGGAGGAATTTAAGTGCGTAAAGGACAAGGAAAAGGATCATCCAGACTGTTACCAGCAACAAGTCCAAAAGCCAGGGTCTGTCATGGTATGGGGTTATGTCAGTGCCCTTGGCAAAGGTAACTTGCACTTCTGTGATGGCACCAGATTTTGGAGCACAATATGCTGCCTTCAAGAAGACATCTTTTCCAGGGATGTCCATGCATATTTCAACAAGATAATGCAAAACCACATTCTGCACACATTACAAAGTCCTGGCTGCGGAGAAAGAGGATACGGGTACTTGACTGGCCTGCCTGCAGTCCCGACCTGTCTCCAATAGAGAATCTGTGACGCATTTTGAAACGTAAAATGCGACAACGAAGACCCCCTACTGTTGCCCACCTTAAGACTTGTTTGCAGCAAGAATGGGACAAAATTACACCTGAAACACTTCATCACTTGGTGTCCTTTTAAGTGTTGTGAAAAGGAATGGCAACATTACAAAGTGGTAAATGCTTTACTGTTCCAACTTTTTTTGAAATGTGTTGCAAGAACCAAAATAGGAATTTTATTTTTTTGAAACAAAAACAATAAAAATCATGAGGAACACATTAAATTATGTGCTGTTGTATTGTCTGCAATGAAATACAAGTCAAAGTACATTTAGAAATCACTACTTTCTTTTTTCCAATACTTTTTCTGATTTGGGGTTGTACACTACCGGTCAAAAGTTTGGGGTCACTTAGAAATTTCCATTCCACTCCATTACAGACAGAATACCAGCTAAGATCAGTTGCATTGTTTATTTAATCAGGGCAGGAGTTTTCAGATTACATTATGTGCTTACATAATTGCAAAAAGGTTCTCGACTGTTATAGAAAGAAGTGGCTGATCTTTAATGCAATATCTACATTGGCCATTATCAGCAACCATTCATCCAATGTTCTAAAGGCACATTCTGTTTACTAATCTGATATCATTTTAAAAGGCTAACTGAGAAAACATTGGAGAACCCTTTTGCAATTATGTAAACACATAATGTAATCTGAAAACTGCTGCCCTGGTTAAAAAAAAAACAATGCAACTGATCTCAGCTAGTATTCTGTCTATAATGGAGTGGAATGGAAATTTCTAAGTGACCCCAAACTTTTGACCGGTAGTGAATCTACATTTTAAAGATATATATATATATATATATATATATATATATATATATATATATATATATATATATATGATATAATGTATGTATCTCTCTCTCTCTCTCTCTCTCTCTCTCTCTCTCTCTGTCGCTGAGATTCAAGTAGGAACTGTGCACCCATTTCCTTTTCTACTGTATTAGAGACCATAGTAGAACATTTTAGAGTCTATGATTCAGACAAGCAAGCTTTGGCCGAGGTGTCAGCATGAACAGTCTGATGAAAGGTGACCAGAGATTGGCCCATCATGGTTGGCACTGTCGAAGGAAAGCAAAGACCTCCAGAACAAGGCATCTGCATCAGAGCACCCTAAACTTGGGTGACACAGCACCCTGCTACACCACCACCCATAACCAGGTGCAGCCCACTGTTAATAACTGACAGATGAATACATTTTCAGTAGTCTTTTCATCATTTTGTGTCTTCATGTTTGTCAGAGTTATTCTGGAAGGTCGGCTGACGGACGTCCTCTGATTTTCCATCTGAGAGATCCCAGCTTCCCTTCACAGCATCAGACCCAGCTGGATCTTAGTAACATCTCCACACTGCTGCAGTGTCCGCTGCAGTCACACACTAAAGACGTGCACAGGCCCAAACACATCACGCCGGTAAGGTTACAGTGAAATGCAAAACTGCAAACATCACATCAGGAATACATCACAATCACTCCAGGCATACCTTTTATGTATCTTTATGGTTTCTGACAGCTTTAGGGTTGTTTGAAGGTGGTATTTATGTTGTTCTATAAGTAAATATTTTATATGATTCTATTAGAGATTTTATAATATGATTATTTCTGATTTTGTAGCATTTTTTAATTTATTTGTCCTTTGTTGTTTGCCTGTAAGACATTGTTGTTGTTGGTGCCTAGCTTAGCCAGGACACTCTTTAAATTATATTAATATTTTAATATGATTAAATAAATGTTAAATATTGGCTCTGGTGCTCCGTGCTGCAAACAAGATATGCATCAATGTGCCAGGATGAAGAATGTGAATATGAATAATAAAGTTACACCAAAAACAAAGTATATTAAAGCTACATTGTGTAGGAATTTCCCCCATCTAGCGTTGAGATCGTATATTGCAATCACCTCTCTCGAACCAAGTACTTCAAATGACGTATTACAGCTACGGTAGCCTTCGCACTTCCAAAAGCCTGTCCTTTGCTTTTTTCAATATCCTTTTTCTGGGAGAAGAGGAATTTTGAATAGGCTATGTGCATGAGGCAGAGTGGTAATCGGGAGAGTCAGGACTTTTCCTGGTGGGCCGGTAGTGTTTTGAGGCCGCTCCGGCCAGTCTGTTCGCCACTGCCGGCTCCAGCTGCCTGTTCCGGCCGGTCTGATCACCTGCTCCATCCGCCGCTGCCCGCTCCTGCCTAGAGCCAGGCCAGCTCAGCGGCGTCTTTCTCCCGTTGCGTCTCTCTCCTACCTACACCGGCCCAGCCCCCCGCACCCTGTCCTCCCTCCCCTTCTAACGGCCTGATCAGCGCTGATGCACAGAGGGGGAGACAAGAACACGGAGGGGGGAGGGGCTGTTCCTCTGCTCCTCACTCAGTCATTGAACAGAAGACTGTTTTGGCAGCCACAGGAGAGAAATACCTCACGCTCGCTGGTTACCTGGTTAATGTATTTGTCACTAGTCGCTTTTTTAAAAAAAAGTCGCTAAGAGGGTCTGAAAAGTTGCTAAATCTAGCGACAAAGTCACTAAGTTGGCAACACTGTAATAGCAGCATTATATTAGCAGCACCTGTGAGTTTATCATGTGACAGCGAAAACGCGAAAGGCGGAGCAGTATGTCCTGTATGTCCCTTACCGGCTAACGCATTTCAAGATGGCGCATGAATATGGAGTGTCTACGCCAGTTCATACAAGCGCAAATGTAAAATGTCAAGCCAATAGGAATACTTGGAATTGATGGTGGTGGTCAGTATTCATAAAAAAGAACAAGTTTGTGAAGGACAATACAGATTTTGATAATGAACAACTACAAATGTTACACACTAGGGCTTTAATGGCAGATAAGACCAGGATTGTCAGCCCTGTATCAGTCTTTCTATTTGTTAGATCTAGTGGTCAGAGAAGTGGCTTTCTCTTATTTAATTGTTCATGTATAAAGACCATTGGGTTGTGGTGTTTCTATAGACCTTTAAATAGCTTGGCTTAATTCATCACAATCAGTTCATTCAGTAAATAAAACCCATTTTTTAAGAGACACAACACCTTTGGTCCCTCACGCACTTCTGTGCCTCCGTCTTGCTCCAGAGAACCGACCCAAAGGTGGAAAACTGGGCTCGGTATCGCAGTGGCCAGACCGTCAGAGAGATAACTAACCCACAGGATCCATCTGATTTCTGGACCACCTACAAAGCAGGGTACACACCCCCAGTAACTGACGGCTCGCCACAACTTGCTGGCGGCAGACCAACACAGTGGCACCAACACAACATACTGACAGGTAGGGTGAACTCTGCTGCATAAATGTACATGTGAATATTTATCACTTTCTTTCAAAGGTCCATGTGATCCATTTCAGCCAGCTACATCAGAATACAAATTCAATTGCTCTTGACTCCTAGTCTGTGTCAGCCTCGGCATCACTTGTGTAATGAGAGGTTTAGACAGATGATTTGGGTTGGGACTACTTTTCTGGTTACATGACACCCAGGGTGATCAGTACATGGTTAAAAATTAGCACCCCCATCCGCCAGCCAAATGCTGGTGAAATATGCAAGTGGCTGGTAGATTTGGTTTACTCAGCAGCCAAAAAAACAATGTCTGGTAAAATTTGAAAAGTTAATTTTGGTTGATTGAATGGGTTAAATTTCACCTAAATGATTCAAACATGAGACTGACATGTACAATTTCCAGTTCATTGCATGTCTGGAAGGGGAGAGCAATAAACAAGATTATTCACTAAAACTCACACACTATTTAGTTGGAATAAGACAGATATTTATACTGAATATTATTGTAATTATTCTTTGGATGCATCACTAGTAATATTAAAACATTATGAAGCCCTGCAATGTAATGCAACAAACAGCCCTGCAATAAATAAAAAATACCTCTTTGTGAATGTTTTGTCCACTTTTATTTACATACTTGGTGGTGATCAGAATATTAAAAACATTGAGGTGTCAAATTGATTCACTTTTTAATTTTGAAAGTAGTATATGATAAAAGCTCATCTGAGTGTATTTACTGTCCTCCAGTGGTCACAGTCTGAAACCGCAACACTTCATTTAAATTTGTGGCCAACACACAGAATATTAGGATAAACGTTCTTATCAATATGTAATGTTCCTAATAAACGAGCAAAACTTTTTATATGAGTTTGTGATGAACGAGTCTATATCCTTCGCGTTCCTCTTCCTGGATTGCTCCGGTGCTGCAGGAAATTCCGCCAGATGCATGTATTTTACGTTTCCTTCCGCTTTCTTTGTGTTGGAATTTTAAATTTGGTGGATTTCTGAGGACTATGTTAACTGCTCCTCAGAACTCTGCAGGGTAAATCCAGACAGCTAGCTAGACTATCTGTCCAATCTGAGTTTTCTGTTGCACGACTATTTTGCAGTTGCTCTGTGCGGAGTTCTGCACCGCCTATGATGATTCTGATTGGTTTAAAGCAGAGATCTTCAACAGGGGGTCTGGGACCCCGAGGGGGTCCTCAGAGTCACGGCAGGGGGGCCTCCATATTATTGTCAAAAAGGTTTTTTAATAAATTAAAATGTCTTAACATAATTCTAACATATTATTAGCAAATATAAATCACCACTGATGATAGGCTCACTGGCCTATAGGTAAGATAGTCATTAAGATAGCCATCTACAGATACAGTTAATCCTAAAAATATTATGCTACATGTATGTTAAACATTGAAAGATGATTTATAAAATCATGCCAACAATAATTATTTTAATAGCTTGGTATTCTATGCAAAAAAGATATATATAAAGGCTTCAGGTCGCCTACACGTTATTGTAGGCCCAGTTTAATATGCAACTTCATTTTATACAGTATATGTAGTAGGGGGTCCCTGCTCCGTCTCTTTTTTAGTTAGAGGGTCCTTGGCTTAAAGAAATGTCAATAAACCAGAGCATGTTTTCCTCCCATACCCGGATGCTATGTGGAGTAGCCAGACCCTCCTTCAGCGTGCTTTGGAGGAGGGTCTGGCAAAGCAAGACTAGTGATGAGTACCTAGATCTGTGTATTTTTCTGGTTTAGCATAAACACACTCTCATCTGGTCATTGGATCCATAAGAACAGATTATTTATGGATTTTCCTTAAAATATCACATTTAAATCAAATACAGTGTGATAGAGGATTACATATCACCTAGTCCTGGTGGTACATGGTGTATCCATCTTGTGGGGTGGACTGGAATAATTAATGTTAGTGTGCAAATCAATCATATCTACCTCTGTTATTCTACAAGGCAGTGGACAGAATATTGTTTGGACCTAATGCTGAACAAACCTGTCTTCAGGTGAACAGAGGCAGACGAACGGTCCAGGTGAGCCTAGGAGACGGTCCACAGACAAGCTGCTGTGGGCAGCGAGGCGCTGGGAGACAGACTGCTCTGCACTCAGACTCTACTGACACACATTACAACAATTATACACTGCACAACACTCCAACATTAAATATATGATCCTGGCATTTTCGTGACTCCTGTCCGGTTTGATGATGTTTAACATTGTAATGGAGGTAAAAGTGTCTCATTAGTCCTTGATTGTCTGACTTCCATAAAAGAGCTGATTTCTCCTCTGTAATACAACTCAATGGATATCCATGATAACCTGATCATTTGAAATACATTTTAACTGCAGGGTGTGTGTCAGACTTGCTGTATATTGCAGTGTGTTTAGTTTGGCATGTCCTCAGACATCTTCCTCTAAGAACTTGTTGTGAACACTGGGAACAGCCCTAGAGGGAAGCAACATAGAGTTTCATAGTCATATAAGATATGCAGAAATTAAAAAGACATTTTAAGTCTTCGTCTGAGGGAGGAAAAGAAAAGCAATCAGAGAATGACTGGACTAAGTCTGGACAAGCACAACAAGTAGACAACCCCATAAAACTAGTACACATATCCTTAATTTGTTTTGAATATTGTTGTACTGTGACACATTGAGAAACAGTCAACACGTCTGTACAGTCTGCTGTCCCTGGGGTGTCTTATTTATGGAGTAGGGTGACAGGTTATACCTGGGCTAGTCATTGTTTAAGAATATATTGTTTCATTTTTAATGATGTGGTTTGTCTTTTAGCATCTTGGGACTATATTAGAAGTGTTCTCACTAAACATGTTATCCCGTGGATTTGTGTTTTGTAGATCAATAAATAAAATAAATAATAAATAATCAAAATCTGAAAAGTACTCAGCCAGTGGCTGGACTTCATTTTGGGCCCAGATTGCCACTTCTCACGCATTTGTCAGTCGGTTCTTATTCATTTTGGACAAGCAAATTAATGCATTTGCATTATGCAAAAAACTATGCAGTTTTTTCAGCTTAATTTACGTCAACTGAACAGCTTTGGAGTTATTGGAATGGTTATATGACTTTTTTCTTGAGTTGAATGGTGGCCGTCTCGCTTCCCCCTAGCGCCTGTGAGTGGAAAAAACACCCTTGCAACTTTCGTCCGGCAAGCCGCCGGCCTCAGCATCAGGAAGTATCGCGCGATATCAGGTCTCACAATGTAACGAATTGCTTCACGGTACTGCACACATATGCCCATTCAGGAACCGGCTAACAAGGTAGCGATGGAGTTTTTTTTACGCCATCATCATGGCTGAGCCGGCAAAAAAGAAGTAGAAAGGTAGGAAAGCATTGTCGGAGGAACAGAGAAAGAGGAAACGGCAGAGTGACCGAGCGAGAAGTCAGACACAAGTAATCATAGGAGCTGCCAAATATCTATTCCAAAGCTGTAGGGGGGGGGCTCTATAGAGAAACCTGCAAGCAAAAAGCAAAAGAAAACAGAAAAGAAATGGCCAAAACTACATAGCGCCGCTTAAAACCTTTAATAGATTCGAGGACAGTGAAAACAAGTTATAACCACAACTTGACATATTTTTACCTTATAAAAGCTGTTAGGACTTCAGTGTTTGCAGATAGTTGCCTATTTACACGTCAAGCAGACACAAAGCAACATAATTCATTAGGTGTCTGTATCCACCGAATGTAATACCCTTTTGGTCTCTACCAGAGCCTGAGGAAAATATTGGTCACTTCAGTTGCTAAATGCTTATGTTCATTATAGCAGTTCACCTACTAGTCTAGGTGGTATCCACACGGAAACGTATTTCGATGCAAACGCACATCTTTTGCATCGTTTGGGCCGACTGTCCACACGAATCCTGTAAACGCACTGCCCGTAAACGCACTTTTTTTAAACCTGGTCCCAGGGTGAATAAAAAAAAAGCCGGCTCACGTTTGGCTTCGTGTGTACGGCGAAACCGCGTATGTGCGTATCGATGATGTCATCCCCACACACCTCGGACTCAAAGCTCCACCTTCAACCCAGCTGACGGTGCAATGCTGTTTATAAATCAACTAGCTCGCTAATCTCTCTGCTCATCAACTCCTTGAACGGATTATAGTAACTTTTAGCACCGCTTATTGTAGAAAGGCTACTGCAAGAAAAACGTGTAGCTAGATTATCATAAAGACATCGGATCATTGATGTTTGACTGCCGATGTTAGCTAGCAGAGCTAGCGTTAGCGCGCTAGCTAGCGTTAGCGCGCTAGCTAGCTAGCGCGGCTAGCTGCAATCATGTCCGATAGAATGTAAACAAAGTTTACATTCTTTTTCTAGGTGGCCTTTATATAACGAGCAGTGGTGCAAGTTATTAAAGTCTAGTCCATGGATGTGTTAAGCTAAGAGAACTAGCTAACAGTCATGTTATGAAAAGGAAGTCACTGAAGGCTGCTCTTCTTCGTTCCGTTAATGTCTGTAGCAGTAACAGCGCCGCCTACAGGCCTGGCATATGAAGTAGCGTGTTGAGTCATTTACAGATGGATTCATGTGGACGTGAATTTTCTTGAACCGAATCCAGGGAAGACGGATGAGTTTTCATCCCAACGTCTTCGTCTGGATGGGGCCTTAATGGTGCCCGTCTGCTGCTGAGCAGGTAGTATATAATGAGTTTGAGAAAATTCTAAGTTTGAGCAACACTTTGATTTTTCCATCACTATTAGTGTTAGTTAGGCCAGGCCAAATTTCCATACAAAATATTCATGCCAGTTATGGAAATGAAAGCTATGAAAATACAGCTGTTAATACACAAGTCTGCTTTAAACCAAGAAACAACACAAAAGGCCATTGAAAATTCATTTAAATCACACTTTATTTGTTTTCATAAAGAACTTAAAGAAATGAGTTGAAAGACAGTAATCAAACCAGAAACGATAAGATTGAGAAGGGCAGAACACATAAATAAGAACAGAGAAAAGGAAAACTGACAGGGTCAAAGTGATACGCCTATTTACACCCCACGCCATTAACACACTGTCGGTTTTATAGAAGAGCTAATAGACCAGAGCTCAGCTAGCAGCAGTAGGCTTGTATCAAGAAACAATTGCACTCCTGACAAGCTCAGCTTTAAATCCAGTTTTCTGCATTATTTTTAAATACAACCAAAGCAGAATAAGCAAAAAAAAAAAAAGTTAAATGTACATGACCTGTCCCGGAGAGAAAAAAAAAAAAAAAAAAAAACCTGGAGAAATCTATGAGGTTAAAATTATGCAGTAATGCTACAAAAACTGCTCAGTAGTCACTTTGTCTAAGTAGAGGGAATGGCTTAAAAGCATTACTGACATCTTAAAATGAAGCACACCTGAACAGAAGGAAGGTTTTAAACTTTGTGTACGGGGCAGGGGAGCGTGTGTCAATATCAGATAACCTTCACGTGGCGGTTGCATGCATGGCAGATACATTCAAAATAAAATTAAAAAAAAAAAAAAAAACAACTAGTGGTTGATGTGAGGTTTGAATGTCAAAAATGGTGGAAGAAAAATTAAACTTATCCAATGTGTGAAAGGGTGTCTTGCTCTGTGGCAGAGACCAAGAACCAGGAGGTTCTTTTTTCTTAACTTTTTTGCTCTCCTCTTTTCTTCAAACTACTTTCTTCCCCCTTCCATTTTGTCGTGGTTCATCTTTCAGAGATTTCCTCTTCATACTTCCGTCTACTCGTTCTTCTTCTCCTTCTGTTTGAGCAGTTTGTTGATCTCCCTCTTGGCCATGGATGCGTACTTGGTAATGACGCCATGCTGGTTCAGGCCGGGCAGCAGCAGCAGGAAGTTCACTGCAGAAGAGGGAGAAAGAAAATAAATAAAATAAATAAATAAATAAAAGTATTGACTATACTGATGTAGTTCACAAATCCAATATTGTTTGAGTTTTTCCATTAAAAAAGGGATACTTCACCGATTTAGCATTCAGCTTTGTATCAGTAGAAACCCAGTAGTATTTCTGAATGACCGTGCGTCCCTCCCTCATATCCCCCTGAGACAGGAGATATCTGCATTGGGGGGTCCGGAAAAAAATCTTCCGATGATGTAAAATGACGATTTTTGCGTCATCGGAAGATTTTTTGGCCAGAGCAAAAGACTACAGCCAGTAGTAGGACCTACTTCCGCATGTTTTAAACCCGCCCATCATCCGAAGCGAGCCGATCTCAGCCGGAAAAAAAAGAAAGAAATGTCAGCCATCTTGAATCCTCGCTAAACAGGGCTCTGCTCCATCTTCTCAGCAGCAAACTTTTACAACAATTATGTGCATTCAAACTACCGCACGTGTACCACCGGGATACATCGGTACAGATCGGAGAATATGCAGGGAACGTTATTACAGATTGAATAATCGGCCCACTACGAGAGCTTCGCCTGCACGGAGACCAGCACCGAGACCAGCGGACTCGCTCGTACCCCGAGCCGGGTAGGGGACATCCACGTCGGCTAGGTGGGAAGCTAACGCTAGCCGGGGAAAAGGCTCATCCAGAGCGAGCTAACGCTAGCCGGCCACCTGTCCCATCAATCCTGCTTGCAAGTGTCCGTTCATTAAACAAACTGGACTACATCCAACTTCAACGATGCTCCCAACGCGAGTTCAGAGACTGAGTTTTTTGCTTTCGTGGAAACATGGCTGAACAACAGTGAACCAGACTGTCCAGCTACCAGGACTGCTAGCCCTCCGACTATCCGAGCTAGAGATGCTCTGTATGAAGGTGGGCTGTGTTAACACGGGCTGGTGCAGAAATGGGGTGATTTGTATCCAACTAACTGCTAACCGCTGGAGTTTGTGACCGTTACATGGCGACCAGTCGACATTCCACGCCAATTCACGGCTTTGTTTCTACTCGGTATTTACAGCCCACCAAGCCCAATGCTGGTATGCTTAGCTGAACTTTACGGAGCCTATAATGTGTGTGTGTGCACTAAATGTAGCCTGTTTCGTATGTCGTTATTATATAATGTAGTTTTTATACAATGTAGTTTTTATATATTTTAAATGTGTAACACCACTTGAGCCACGATGAAACGTTTTGTGTATATGGTTGAAACAACAATGAAACACATTGAGTTGAGTCGAATGCCTCACTGTCTGTCTGTCAAGCGGTAGGCATGGCTTGGGAGTGGACTCAAAGCAGCGAAGCGAAGTGCATTCTGGGATTTGGTGTCTTTCATCCATATGAGCCAAAAACACATCTTCTGGTTTTTCTCGGCCTAGAAGGCACCAATTAATTCTTCCCCCCCCCCCACATTTCTGCTACAAAAATGACCCAATTTAAAGATATATTCAGCTTTCCAGCGGTGAAGTATCCCTTTAAGTATTGAATGAAAAGCTGCTAAATAGAGTTTTATTGGCAGTCAGATCTCTCCCCCAAATTCATATTTGTATTGATCATGTCAGACTGAGTTTCTTTACTTTTTACACATTGGCACACAATTACACAATCACTTTAATATCTGTTGGGATTAAGAGAGTTTAAGAAATTCCTGAGATACATTGAAAATTATTGTGGGACTACTCACATTAATGAAGCCAAATACCTTGTGCCAAACACTCTGTACACTTTAAAATAACACTAAATGCATCCAATATGCATTCCATAAACTTTTATTTTCAGTAGCTCCAGAGATGCTATGGCCTGTGGGATCCTTAAATTGCTGCCATTAAAAAAAGAAACTTGTGCGTTCTTATTTTTAACAAGAGGAAAAAAGGCTACATGTTCAAACATTACTGCTAAGCAACTGAAACAAATAAGATGCCACAACATTAACGTAACTCTAATTTCTTATCAAAAGATGTTTTTTACATTCCAACACCAATGAGGAACAAAGTCAACATGATAGCTCTTCTGAAGAGTCCATGTTTTTTTTTTAATCCTCCATGTCCTCCTTGCATACTAGTAACTGCATGGGGGAGGGGTGCGCAATAGCATTGATCATGTGGAAGCGCCAACAGTTTTGTCTCATTACTTAGAATTTCTCATGGGGGAGACAAACTACGCACTAAAGCTTTTAAAATAAAGAATTCTTTGCCGTTTCAGAGTCATGCGCCCTCTGAAATAATTTCTAGTCCATGGTTTTCCCATCAGATGAATCCTTGACATGTCTCAGCTTATGCAACAGAACTGGCTCCCACACAGCCTGCAGAGCTGCTGATACACCAACTGTCACTTTCCCTGAGGCACCGCTGTGCAGCTGTAAGGCTGACAGAGTGTTTGTCCTGAGAGACAATTTCAGGTTTCAATGCACTTTTCCTCCTATTTTGGTCTCAATTTGCAGTAAAGACTGAATATCATTATGTCATTAAGAAAATAACTCCACTAATTTAATAATACCGTTACTGTCTGTTGCCTAAAGTTGGGCATTGTTTGGGTTTTTCCCAGTACTGGTGCAAAAATGATACTTAAAAAAAAAAAAAAAAAAAAAACTGCCCGTAAGCGATGTTGCGCATTTTAGGCTACAACATTTTTTGTCACATACAGCAAACATCTCCTCACTATCCACTAGCTGCCTGTCCCAACTGCGGTCTCTGTAGACAGCCCAGGCTTCACAAACACCAACAAAAACAAACTGTGCCAACCTGCACCAAGAAACATAACAGTGTTCCAGGCAATAACCGACAAGGATTTGGGGGTGGGGGTTAGTGTGCGGAGGGGAGGGGATGGGATGAGGAGGAGGGAGGGGCGAGCTAGCCTCCGCTTTGACAATACTTCGAACGTCAACAAGAAGTGACATCACCCAACATCACTTACAACTAAAAACAATTAAATAAGGAAAAAGAGATTTTCTACTCCAGGTAAAAACAGCTGCCACAGAAGGCTTTAAAAAAAATAATAATAAAGAAATACTTCACTCCGACTCTGAACTGGCCGATACCTAAAGCCCAGGTATTGGTAGTAAAAAAGGTCGGATCGGTGCATCCCTAACTAAAATGAGTAGAAAAACCATACAATGTTTTATTTATCTTTTAGTGAATGAAATGTAGCCCCTGACTCCAGTTTCGTTCTCTCACTAGATAGGTTGGAACTTATTTAGAGCAAAGGTCAGGCGTCACATCTCGCCTCCAACTAAACTGCATGAATACATCAAGTTACTCAACTGTTAGACTTTACTATACCTGCATTAAAATGGATGTGTTATTTATAATAATGCCAATCCGGAAGACACAGAATTAAAGGATTTAAAAAAATAAATAAAAAAAAAAAAAAAAAAGTAGTTCAAGCATGTTGCAAATACTCACCAATCAGGTAGGTGAGGAAAAGGTTATGCACCTGCTGTCCAATCCAGGCCACTACCAGCAAGCTGCTGATCACTGAGGCAAAGTACTGTGGAGAGCAGGGAGGTCACGTTACATTTCAACCAACAGCAGTTCAGCTACTCAAACTGCATCCTGACTGCACACAGAGCGTCGTTTAATGAGTTTAAAGAGTACTGCAACATAACTCAATTGTTTTATCAGCAGAACATACGCTGTCATTTTGAAGAAACCAACAAAAGGTGTCATTGAATTACAGAATGTGACTTAACAGCGTGTCTAACAGGGTTAAAGCATGCTGTGAAAAACACGGCTATTATCACAGTCTGTAACCCAGTTTGAGGTTTGCTAAGTGGAGCAGCAAAGCCAAGCCAAATCAGCTGAGGATATTTTTATCTGGAGCACAGAGAAAGCTCACCATTGTAAGATACAGATAGGAAAGCTCCATTTACTGCAGTTCATGCAGCACTACTTTTAGGTTGATGTCTACAGTATGTAATGGCCAACTTTTAGTGACAGATTGTGTGTGGGTAGGAGAGAGTAAGATTAAACTTTGATATGGTTATTTACCATTTTGGGCTTCTCCTCCTTGAGCGCGCAGAGACGCTTCCACCAGCCCACGATCCGACGCTGGGTCTTCACCAGGTTACCGCAGATCTCGTGGAAACGCTGCTGCTGCTCGGTGGTCCTGTGCACAAGGAGAAATTGAGGACAACGATGTGATTAAAAACACAAAACTAACGGTATCCTGGCAGAGTTTTTGTTCAGTAAAAGCAGACAAATAGTCACCAACAACACCTCCTTCTCTGGTCATCAAGAGGAAGCATACGTTCATTGTGGTTTCTCACATCAAGACAGCTATTCTCACTTGCCAATAGCTCTTTGATAGAGAAAAAGTATCACATATTGAATATCTGCAACAACTCCCTCATTCATGGTGACTGTAGAGTTAGTGTTGCCTAAATCCTTGGTTTAATCAGATTTTTTACCATGTGTAATCTCCCTTAGATAACAAAAAAAGAGTATTTTGATAAGAATTCTTTAATTTGTAAGCAAAAGCACTGGTTCTGACCCAAATTGTGACTATTTGTTGGCTTTCTTAGTCTTGTTATATTTAACTGCTCATTTTGGGGTTTTGGCCTGTTGCTTGGACAACACAGGCCATTTAGAGATTTCAACTTTGGCTCTGGGAAATTGACGGCCATTTTCACAGTTTTACTAGAGCCAAAGATTCGATTGAACCACTTGTCCGATACGAAGGGCCAGAAAACATCCTGTGCTTGTACATTATAGTCATGTAAGCCTATAGGGATTAACACTGGAAAGAGCGAGAGAAAATCGCTTGACTATGGAGGGAAGGAGGGCAGCTGGGAAAAGAGGCCTTCATTTTCTGCTTAGCCATCGTCCCCTATTTCCGTCCTTGTTGTCAGGGAGCCAAACAGGGACTGTGACCATACTTTGATAGCCCCGTTTAACTGGCCCTCACAGACAGACAGACATTCTCCTGCTATCTGGCAGACTCTGCTGCCTTGTGAAGCTACAGGCTCAGCAACAGCCTGAGCTGCACAGCATGTGCACAAAGAATCAGACTCTACAGATAAATAGCTACCATTTCCTGGCCTACATCTAGAAATACAAAGCTGCCTTTTAAACCCAGGCACGCATGTTTGCAGCCATCCCGAGTTGATTTCCTTTTCAACCACCGATCAAAAGGCTGGTGCTTTTAACCTAAATCAGAAACCACTGAATATAATGTGTAGCATGTAAACACCCTGACATCTCTTCACCATTTATCCAAATAATGCACTCCAGTACTAAACTGCCCCAACATGTCTGCTGCCTCGGCCTATGGAATGTGCAGCAGTGCAAAAGGTTACAGGTCATGCTCTGCTGATGCAGTGTTACATATTGCGAGATTGAAGGCGTCTGGTGGAGTACAGACGTCCAACACACTGCGCCAACTGCGAGCTGTTACTCTATCCTGTCCTGGGTGTCTGGTTCTCACCATCAAATACACGCAGCTGAGTCAAGGGGACGTTCGGTAAGATCTGTGTAATGTCAAGGCATGCAAAATCTCCAACTGATGGTTTGGTTCCAATTTAATACCGCTGTTATTTGCTTTGGCCCCAGCTAACAAGAAAGCCCTGAGTTCCAGTCACCGGTTCATTTACAGCATTTGCAATGACACAGAACTACATAACTTGTCTACATGCTCTCTTTATAGGTTGATTATCAGTCCGTTTTCCTATCCATGCAGATAGGATTGGATGCAGCTGCTAGAATATGTTATTCAGATGAGGATGTGCCTCTCACACAAGCAGTATTTACAGCCCATATTACTCCTTAAATTTATTTAGCGCCATGGTTTTCCATTTTGAAAATTAGACACAGGAAGACTGACTATCTATCTATCTATCTATCTGATTATTGTCTAATGGAAACCCCATTTAATCGTTTAGACCAACAATGTGACTTTCATCCTCATGCTCTCACCACTTATTGGAGCCGAAGACTCTGGGTGCGAGTGTGGGTACCAGGTAGTCTGCTAGGCAGAGCAACATGACAGCGCAGGAGAGCCCAGTCAGCACTGATGGGTCCAGGTAGTAAATCAGCCTGGAGGAGGAAGACAAAGCAGTTTGTCACGGTTAAGAACCAGTTTCATTTCAAGTGCTCTTAATGGAATAACGAGCATTTTGTGTCATCCATGCAGGAATTAAAATCTGTTGTTCACATTCCCTTCTCCTTATCCTATGTTTTTTTTAAGGTGTAATATTAAAAACCATCTGCAAAGAGACTGTACTGTAGACTGATCGTGAGCCAGTGATTGAGAAGAATGGTGTGTGCATTAAGTAACAAAAAAGGAATTAACCGTTAGCAAAAAGACAGTACCTTAGCATTCTAGTATGAATTCTTTAGTTACAATGTTATTAATAACTATTCTGACTAACAAAAGAATGTTAAAACCTAAATTAATTTAGGAAAATCTGGTATAATCTACATTGTTTCCTTCTTCAGGCTTTGCATTTCAAAAAACGTGGGAACATGTGCATTTTAGGACACTCCGCCTACAATTACATTCTGAACCAGAGCAGCTGAGTTAGTGTAGATAGTACTTGTTAGAAATCTGTCTTAATGCTGGGCACCCGGATAGCTGAGTTGGACACACACACACACACACACTTTAGTAAATATTTCATATTATATTTTAATGGGACAACACTGAAGAAATTACACTTTGCTACAATGTAAAGTATTAAGTGTACCGCTTGTATAACAGTGTAAATGTGCTGCCCCCTCAAAATAGCTCAACACACAGACATTAATGTCTCAACAGCTGGAAACAAAAGTGAGTACACCCCTATGTTAAATATTTTTAAAAGGTCAGTTATTTCATGGATCCTGGGGTCTCATTTATAAACGTAGCCTATGCACAATACGGGGCTGAAAATGTCCATACGACACTTCCCACGAAAAGGTTGTGATTTATAAAAAAAAAAAAATTGACAGGAGAATGTGCGGTACTCCACGCAAACTCTGAACCATGCGTACGCACATTTTGGAGACAAAACAGGAATTGGCGACGCAGATGGTGAGGTGGTGAACTGAAGTCACACTGCATAAGTAAATGGGAATAACGATTACTCGTAATATTTCCACACACACACACTTATTTGCACTTGTACTGAGGGATAATTGTTCCATAAACACTCCAACTCAAATCTTAAAAACAAATTTGCTCTTAATGTTTAATCGGCGCTGTCTCACCGTCACATTGTCCGCTACGTAGCGCAGGAGGCAGAGATGGCCCGACTGCATGGAATACAGGATAGCATTGAATACCCTACTACCATTAGATAATGGCAGAACACAGTGTAAATAACTAAATATCTGTCTTTAAAACTGTGCATATGCATGCACGGCTGTATTTTCAGACTTTGACATTTGATGAAAATACAGCTGTTAAGATCTTGCGCAATAGTTACACTTAATGTCCTCGTTATCGGTCCAAACTTTAATACTCTTTGTGACCAAACCTGTATGAAGAAAAGTGTGTTTGCTTATTAGACTTTTTTTCATCTTCAAATTGTATCTCGGGGTGGGGGATACCACCAGTTGATGCTGTGATTTTGGCAAGGTGTTAACAATCACAACATGTTGTAAACATAAATACTGGTGTGACCCTGTGCGTAATGCTGCATGATGGCACTGCTGGCCATCATGCCGCAGGAGGACTACGGCGATGGAAGAATTAGGACAGAAAGACTTCAGGGACCTTGACGATGACTGGCTAATATGCCGATTTAGATTCCCTAAAGCTGAGCTCTTGGATCTATGTACTGAATTGGGTCCAATAGAGAGGGCAATGCGCTGGAACAGTGCTCGGTCCAAATACAGGTCCGAGCAACTCTGGGGGAAACTGGCTGTTTCCAGAGGGAAATGTCAGACAGCTAAGTGTTTTTTTTTTTTTTTTAATACACATTATATAATCTTCAACTTCATCATGATAGATAGATAGATAGATAGATAGATTTCTGTTAAATCTTATTATATACGTCTGGTATATCGAAGCTGTCCCCGAGTGCCGTAATGCCGTTTTGGAGGTATTATTAATACATGTAGTTATAGATCAGGTTTCCCTACACTGTGCAAGAACAGGCCGAAATTATAATTCAATTTGCAGCAATTCCTTAACGTCTGAGAAGTTTTTTGCTGTTTCTCCGTCAGTCATCATGATTTGGTGTAATAACTGCCAGTGTCATTCATATACTGATCAGCATTCATGGAGGTGCTTTGCACTGATTATTTATGGTTAAAAATGGGCGTGTACAGGGCGGGATAAGAGGCTGATCCACATACGCACACTTGCAGGTAATCTGATTTATAAAGGGAACATTGCTTACAGGTGTGCGTAGGCTACGCACGGTTTTATAAATGAGACCCCAGGATACTATGTATCCTGATAAAGTTCCCTTGGCCTTTTGAATTAAAATAGCCCCACATCATCACATACCCTTCACCATACCTAGAGATTGGCATGATTTTATGTCGGTTAGCCTAATAGCTGGTTTGAGTTGCATTGGGAGATGATGATTTTATGGAAAGTACCCCATACCAGTCTGTAGGTATGGTGAAGGGTATTTGATGATGTGGGGCCATTTTAATTCCGATCGATCGATGTTTACACCGCGACACAGCGGGTCCGGGTTCCACTCCGACCTGCGGCTCTTTGCTGCAGGTCATTCACCCCCCACCCCCCTTTCATTTCTTCAGCTGTCCTGTCAATAAAAGGCCTAACAATGCCCAAAAATAATCTTAAAAAAAAAATATCTGTATTAATGCTGAGCAGAAGGAAATGTGTGCAATGCCAACTATGTGCCCAGCTGTGTGTGTAACCCTGTGACGCAGCACACTATACAATAGACTCACAGAAAGAGCACAGTGGTGGCAGCCATCAGGGCTCCAGGGAACCAAGGCTTCTCCCACTGCACAACGCGATCCCCGGCCAGGATCACTTCACCCCAGCCCTGCAGCTGCTCCTCCAGTTGGGCAGTTTCCTGAGCCTGAACACAGCATTAGACATATTACAAAACAACCACATTACTGATGAGTCCGTTCTTTAAACTTAACAATTTCCATAATATGAGCTGATTATAGTGACCAAGGATATATCTACAGAAGGACAGTAGTCTCTCCTGAGCCATGCAACATGAGCCCTAATGTAAAATTATAAAAATGCAAATACTTGTATTATGCAATATTAATTTATAGGTGTTTGTGGAAACTAGCTGGTAAGGTTTGCAACAATGCAATGTATTTTGAATTTAAAAGAATTACAATTTATGCAAGTCCCAAATCGAGGGTGTGGGGGTCCTGTGGCGATAAGCAAGGACACGATAACGGTATTTCCTCCTAACTTGATATGACTGTGCAGTATTTCCTCAATGCATAAAGGGGAATTGACTCGCGCTAACCACACGTTTATCAAGATACGCCGAGGTAAAATGTCATAACTCGATTTCAAGCTTTAAAATTAGCGTTATCAGCAATGTTACAAAGGGAATCGTCTCTACGGAAGCTAACTGGAAGGCGTAGTAACGCTAGCTAGTGTTAACTAAACAGCCAGCTAACTGACATTAGCTAGCTGCAGAGAGCCGTCACATTGTAGCTAGCGGCATAGCGGATAGTCGGATTAGCTTTAACTCGCTAGCTGGGTTGCTCTGCTCCTTGGCGGTGCAAAGTTCACGATGATTAAACAAATCTACAAATAAGGGCCATCGTCGGCTGCGTGAACGCCACCAGACTAGCTGTTAATGCTAACCTTACTGTTAAACACACCCAGAGCAGACAGAACCCTTTTAAATTCACTAACGTTAGTAAAAAAAAAATGTGGTTCGTACTCACTAGCATATTCGCGCTTTTGTTGTCTCCGTCAGCCATCGTTACTGAACCACCGTCGGTTAGTAGGTTTCTATTGTGAAATTCTTAATATGTTAAGGGAAACGACCCCGCACTGCAGCAGCACACGCCTCCTCCTTTTTCTGGCTTCCGCGACACACTAACGGTCGAACTCTGGCAGGATGTATTTATGTCAAAATGTGCGTCTTAAAGCAGGCGATGGCATTCTGGGAAATGTAGTTTTGTATTTGTTATACCGATCACAATCAGGTTAATATTAATATAAATAATATTGCCAAGATTAAGGTGTATAACAATAAACGTAGTAAGAAGAAATACAAACAAAAGCAAGTACTGCAAAAGTCAAGAAAAATAAATATAGAATATGATAAATGATAATAAAATATGAAGAAAAAAAACAAGTTCTTTATCATCACAAAATTCACAGAGACGCAGTCGTTGACAATTGAATATTAAGTCTCCGGCTCCCTCCAAAAATACTAATTGTTTTTCTAATTACGTGCAGTTAATGTACAGAGATAATAGTCCATGATAAGTATGCTACGACTTCTGGTCACATAGCTCATGAAAGCATTTTTGGTCTGCTTTTTCAACTAAATACAATGGCATGAAGCTTGAAAAACTGATTAATGGAAGCAGACCGGTTTCATATTTTCTGACACTGTTATATAAACAATTAAACATGTTTCTATGTTTTGCTTTATGATCACAACATGGTAGATACAAGCATATTATTTGTAATTCAGTCTTTTGTTTTACTTGGGAAAAGTCATATAAACAAAAACTTTACTATCTATGTTTATCTATCTTTCGATGTTTTTTGCCTGAAGAAAAAATGACACTCTGACTCTATGTGTGTAAATGTGTTTTATATTGTACGTTTATTGTAATTAAGTCAAACAAAAAAAAAACTATCTTGGGCGCCAAAACAAAAATATAGCCTACCTGTAAGACCTTTTAGTAAAATAAATCCAGTTTAATTTCAGATTCATATTTCTTGTTGCCTCAAGACCGTAGTGGAGTATGGACGTATAGCTACTTAATAATGACAAAACAATTACAGGAATTATGTGCAACATAAATTACTTTAACAGAGGTAGAACATTTTTCAAGAAGTCACAGAATTGCTTATCTGATTGTTACAATTATTAAAACATAGATTTACATATTTAGTTATAGTAGTTAAACCGTTTAAATAGTCATTTGGCTGTTTTCTTAACTAGTGCCTATTCTCACCCAGGGCAAGTTGTTAACTGAGCGGTTGAACAGTCAGTATTAATCTTAAACCATAGAAATAAAAAAATCAATTTTGTTAATATGAGTTGAACCTTCCTTTATACTGTATTTCTCAGGAAGATTGAATTGCAGTTTTCAACTTTGCCACAAAGGGGCAGTCTTTATCAACGTAAAGTGAACCAAAGCCCGTCTATATATATTAGAAATTCTTTGAGTGAACCTTGAAAACCCCTATGAACCTGCTGATGCTCCACCAACTTTTTTTAATTTGCAGGTTTAATTTGCAGGTTCCAATCAATGTTTTGGTGAGTGAAACAAAAGTGTTTGGTATAATTTATTTGATGGCACTTTAACAATGATTACAAAATCTACTCGTGTCAACAAAAAACAAAAAAAGTTTCTTGAGCCTCAGGGGCGTGTGCACTTTCATATCCTTAAAAAATGTATGGAGGAGGAGCCCACTCCGGAGGATTGAAGGCAGCATGTGACCGAATTCAATTTATCTATATACATTTAAATATAATATTGAATCCAGAGAAATTAGCAGTGGGCCCATATTGAGCCCCTGGCACATATTTTTGCCAACATATTTTGCTCAGATTCCCCAAAACCAACAAAACTAGAATCAAAATATGTTATTATTACATCATAGGCTACTACAACTCTGACATATGAATAGATGACATGCTAATTGAGGGGAATGGCCTTCCAGTTATATCAATGGGTGAACAATTACATGTTTTGGGTTTTTGCCGTTGTATCTTGTTGTTTGCACCTTCATTTGTTTTTGTTTTTTGTACTGCACTGGGACCAGGGAAACGCAATTTCCTCTATTACTGTACTGCACAGATGGATAACAATAAAGTCTCTCTTATCTCTTATTCAGTCTTAGCTTTTTCTGACATTTAATTGGCGCTATATGATCCTAGCAGAGACTCAGCAACTCAAACCACTAAAGACATTACGAAGTAAATAATTGTCTGGAAGATGATGAAAGAAACATTGCTTTAAAGTATTTAAAAAATCTATATGTTGCTGCTGAAAATTTTAAGCTATATGGTTTTTACTGGACAGGAAGGAGATGAAAAACTGTAATCTGAAAAGTAAACTAAAGCTGTGATGAATGTGAATGTAGTGATGTGTGATATGATATGTGATATAGTGGAGTAGAAGTATGCAGTTTCAGAATAGAACACTATGGTAAAACTACTTCCACTACTATATGTATGTATGTATGTATTGATACATAATGTATCAATTTTTTTCACCAAAATTGAATTAAACCTATTTTGAGCTGAACCCCTGAACGCATCGCAGGTTAAACGTGCATCCCATGCGTATGACGTCATTTGGTTTTCATCTTGTTCCTCCTTTGGTTGGAGATCAGACTAGCTAGCTGATAGCAAACCAGCCACATTTCTTTATTTTTCATAGTTCTAAGACCCAGTTATTATAAGGCGTGTTTTATTGTCTGATTCAACAGGATATTATTTATCGCCAGATTCATTCGGACACCGTTTTCTTTCCGCTCCGGGAGAAAACACTGGTACGTAGCAAATACGTTAGCTTGCTAACGTTAGCTTAAATGGGAATTGTTCGCTACGCATAAGTGTGGTTGGGCCTTTAGAAATGTGTAGCATTAAATTCACCGCGATGATTATTAAACTTAATATTACATCAGTGACTTTCAGCCATATTAGCAGTATCCACTGAGTTCCAACATGGAATTCGATGGTTTGTCTTAGTCATCATCATACATTTACTATTCAGACGTAGCAACAGGCCTATTCTGGCGCACGTGTTAATGCGTGACAAAATTTCATTTATCGTGAATATATTCTCGAAATATGAATGCATATTTAGATCCAACAAGATACACACAGATCCACTCAATGTTTCATAAGCCTGTGATACGTTGCGAGAAACCTGTGCCACACTTGCAAAATGCCGCCTGCTTTAACGTTAGTTGTTTGTCTTTTAGTGATTTCATGAATTAGCTAACGTTACTGAATTACTGTTTCTGCTATTTTGTCAGCCACCTCATATAGTGTACGTTAGGACTTAAAATACGGCCATGACAGTTATCTTGAATGATCACTACTAGTTAATTTATGTCAGCCATCTTAGAATACAAGTCCCTCAGTAGTTTTAAATGCTTAAAATGGCAAAGTGATAAACTGCAGGGGCCTGTGCTGATAGCTTTTACACAACACACGTTTAAATACGACATTTAGGTTCAATGTCAAGGATATTGAGATATGCATACACACACACACACATATATATATATATATATATATATATATATATATATATATATATATATATATATATATATAGATTTGTGTTGGAGTAAGATCTTGGACATCCTTATGGCTGCAAGTAAGAAAAAAATATTACTAAATGCCGGCCTCAGAAAACCTCCCTACTTTCATAGACACTGTCAACCAGATAGCTTCTTTATTTTCCTTTTCCGAGGAAATTTGTTGCTACAGTCTGAACAGAGCCTCACATAAATACATTATACACCACAACATGGCTACATGAAAGACATCAGATGCATCCACATTTATACACATATACCTAAATGTATACATATAGCACAGCACCTACACACATGACAGTTAATAGTTGTGTTATGTTTAGTGATGCTATGGCAGAGGGGGCAAAACTGTCACATGTTTCCCGGCCAATGGTCTGTATCTATGACTGTATGCTTCAATGAAAAATGCTGGATCAAATTGGATTAGTTTTCATTGGAAATGGACACTGATAATGTTTTTTTTAATACAATATTTAATTATCTTTTATTCCAGAGCCATGTACAATGGGATTGGCCTGACAACTCCGCGGGGCAGCGGCACCAATGGCTATGTACAGCGCAATCTATCAAGCCTGCGGGTCAAAAGGCCGCGGGATGAGCGCGGGGGTGAGCGGGATGACAAGGACCGGGAGAGACTGGAGAGTCAGCTCAACAGGCAGCCCAATGCTGACATCCTGGAGCACCAACGGAAGAGGCAGCTGGAGGTCAAGTGTGCCGAGCTGCAGGACATGATGGAGGAGCAAGGGTAAGACAAATGCTGTATTTTGGCCTCTGGACTACACAGGGTTTCGCTAAAGGCAACACAAACAAAGGATATAGTCTGTCCAAGTTGGGCTGTTGGACTTTGGACCTGTAAATTATTTCAAAGGTTAATGAGTTCTCAAAATAGTTATCAATACAAGTTGTTACTGCATCAACTAATTGTTTTAGCACTACTTACATTTTGTGTTTATCTTTTCTTTGCAACTGTGTGACAGGTTTCTTTTCATTTAGATCAATTGATTATCATGCAGGGTAATAAATTTACTGGTTGTACAGGAAATGTAGTCTACTGTATAACAAGGACCTACAGTAGCTTGCTGCAGTGGGAGAAACATAAGAATAGGGGCAAGATTGTTGCTTTTGATCTCTACAGTGTTTAATACTCTCTTCTGTTTGGATGGTCAGGTATTCAGCTGAGGAAATCGAGGAGAAGGTGAACAGTTTCCGTATGATGCTACAGGAGAAGCAGGAGCCCCCTCCCGCCACCGCTGAGAGGCCAACGTAAGTACGACAAAAACGGGACAACAATAATTTACGTGGCTCCAATTTTGAAAAAGACAACAACATATAAGACATACCGTTTTGATGGTGATCATCATCATAATATCAACGTTGACCGCGACATGTTGATTTTTTTCATATTTAAAATGGGTAAAATCTTATTTCATTGTAGAGCTGCGCACACCGCATTGATTCGATCAGCCCCTCCTTGTCCCTTTTTCTCTGTTTGTGAGACTCTTTTAGAGACACATTCAGACCCGTCCAGGGCATGAAGTTAACTTTTTTGACCACCAGCCACTGTGGCGGGTGGATTTAAAAATCCACCCGCCACAATGACTTTTTACCAGCCAGATTTTTTTTTTGCCTCATAAAGGTGAAAAACAGGAATTACTGTGTCTCTCTGATCCTATCCTGTCCTATTCATCGTAGCCTGTGTATTAAGGCAAGACATAATAATTTATTGAATTAATCAAATTTGAACATACAGTAGGCCTATGTGTCAGTGGCTTGTTGATCTTTACATTGTTAGTTAATTTTCTATCCTGGTCTGGGACTGGGACACACATTCATACGGTTTGAGTAGCTACTTATTGGACTTTAACTTATTGCACTTACAATAATGAGCGTAGCTGTCCTCAATTTAGGTTATTATGTACGTCTCATCTCCGTTTTTTCCTGCATTCACCGTGTGATTGTGTCCGTGTGTGTGTGTGTGCGCGCGTCGCGGGGGAAATCGAGCAACAGCCCAGGACAGGACTGAAACGGCAGCAGCTTTCAGAGTGAAACATCGCTACAGCTACATTGATGTTAAAATTTCTACCGGTTGGCAGGACAGTCTGAAATGTTTTGCACGGTCTGTCGCTGTACGTTTTGTTGGTAAATGTGAAATGTTCGAGTCACACACGTCTTGTCTTCGTTATCAGAAACAAGGAAATGAATTTGACCCGTTCTCACTACCGCTTGGTCAGTGGCTGCACGTGGGACTGCTGGGATTGTCGCGAGTAATGCAAATGCGATAGGGGGCCCCGGCTGTCAATCAGTGTCTTCCAGTGATGCGGGCCCCTGATTGGTCTGGGCCCGTAAGCAACCGCGTACCCTGCTTACCAATAGTTGCGCGTCTGAATCATTCAATTCTCATTGGCTACCGGCCAATGTGGCAGGTAGATTGACAGTGTTACCCGCCAATTGCAAAATTCACCCGCATTTGGCGGGTGGGCGGGTGTTAATTTCATGCCCTGGACCCGTCTGTGAACACCCCTGCGTCAGCCTCCTCTCCCTGCACGACTGCTTGACTGCAGTAAGCCTCTGGCTTACTATATACGGCAAGGGCTTTCACACGCTCACCTGGAACTCCCTGGAAGTCTGTTTATCTTTGTTGTTGGTGTTGTTGTTGTTGTTGTTTTCTGGCTGACTTTAACCAGCCAGGTTCTATGTGAAAAAAACAACAACAGAGAGGAACAGACGTAACTTAACAGACTTGATATCTGGGAGTTCCAGGTGAACTCATGGAAGACATTACCGTATGCTAGCTGTGTGATTCCAGGCTTCGGAACGGGCTGTGGGTCCAGAAGACTTGGCGTTGTACACTGAAAAAAGTGATATGAAGAAAATAAAATGCAGCAAATACATCAGAATAATAAAAACACAAAACATTTTTTTTTTTACCCCACCTGACATCCACCACAAATAAACTCTACACACATTTAGTACCCAGAGCATTGCATAGTCCACATTGCACAGTGTCAGTAATACAAAGCGGTTTGTTTTCTCTCAGGGCGACAGAGACTCATGCTCTGGCTGCAGCCAACCAGCAGAAGAATGACCGTCTTCGTGCTGCTTTTGGCATCACCAGCGACTATGTGGACGGGTCATCCTTCCACGCTGACCGCAAGGAGAGAGAAAAGGAGAAGAAAGAGCAAGAACGCCTGGAGAGGGAAAGGCAGCAGCAGCAGAAATATACGTGAGTAGGTCAAACCACCCACAGTGCTGGTGTGCATATCAAATTAATGTCTCTTGTACATTTCAATCTAGCAAAGTAACAGAGCTGGACATTGTGGCTAAAAATATTTGTCAATATTTTCCAGCCTTGGTAAAAAAGGCTTTAAAAATGGGACAAAATTGGGGCGCCTGGGTAGCTCACCTGGCTGAGCATGCGCCCCATGTACAGAGGCTCAGTCCTTGCTGCAGCGGCCAGGGGTTCAATTCCGACCTGCGGCCCTTTACTGCATGGCATTTTCATTCTCTTTCCCATTTCATGTCTTCTAAAAATTCCCCAAAAATAATCTTAAAACAAAAACTGGACAAAATACAGCAAAAAAGAGCTTTGCACACAGCTAGAAGTGCGGAAAACTGCAAAATGAACATATAGTCAGACAAAACTAAACCACTAGTGTTAGTAACAACACATTCACCAAAATATTTTTTTTTTTTAACACAGCAGCGTGTTTGGCTCAGTGTTCAAAGGTATTTTGCATTAAAATGTAATCGTGAGCAGGGCCTTTTATGCTGGTTATAAGTGATGTAATCCATTCTTAGATCATACAGACATTAGTCTAAAAAACAAGCATCATCTAAAGAAGGCACAGTGTTGTGTATAAATACAGCATAAACATATATGCTTTTTAAGACATTGCAATACTTGTTGCATTCATTGTCAATTCTAAAACCACAGTTACTATGGTCACTTACTACAATGTAATAGGATCACTCAGCATTATTTCTGTTCCTGACTTGAGGTATGTTGCCTTTGCTCTCTCAGGTTGGTGGAAGATTCAGACAATTCAGATTCTCCTCCCAAGAAGCGCAGTCGGAAGAAGAAAAAGAAAAACAAGAACAGAGACAGGTGAGAAAATGGACTTGATAGGAGCAGAAAAGTTCCTGACAATAAAGAAAAAGGTCTGACAATTTTCTGTCTTTGGTCAGCAGCTCAGAGAGTCCTTCCCCATCTCCTCCACGAGAGAAGACGAAATCCAAAAAGAAGAAAAAGAAACGGTATTCCATTACTGGGTTCTTATCTTTCATTTAAACCTTTCACATGGACCGTGATTGACTGGAAAATTTGTGTTTCAGTGATGCATCAGAAGATGATGAAGAAGAAGACAGGTAGGCGTTTGTGTCCATCATATCTGTCTTACCAGCAGAGCATTGTTGCTTTTTTCTTGACCCAAGTGGCACAGTTCATACTGTAAATAGGAAATTTTACAAGAAAGAGAATGAGAGTTTTTGTTCTTGGTCTGAAAGCTGTAGCTCCAAAACATTTTTTTTTTTTTTAATATAAACTTCAAATTGTTTCTTGAATATTGTATTTATTGGGGAATACCAAACCTGCTTTTGTTTTAACACTAGTGCAGTGCTTGTTTAAACCGTGTCGGTTTGGAACGGGACGATTGCTTGGCACCCAAGTTGTAACTACTGATGGTCAGAAACACCAGTGAAATACACTCTAGTTTACTGTAAAAACACCAAGAGCAGACTTTACCATTAGGCAAGACAGGCAACTGCCTGGGGGCCTGAGATAAAAAAGCCTTGAGGTAAAATCATTCTACCACGTTGAGTCCTCCAGTCCGCTTGGTGAAAATGTTATCAACGCGGTACAGGCCGGTATTATTATTATTATTATTATTATTATACATTGATGGTCCAGGCAGCTTTGGAACCGGACTCTGTCTGTGAGTCTGAGTGAGACGGAGGCAGCTGCCCAGAGGAAAAGAGGCTTTGCCTGGTCAGGCTCGGAGATCACGTTATCTTCTACTTAGAAGTGGTGAATTACAGCTCGCATCAACTTAATAACAATATAGTCTCTGGCTTTTGTTTGATATCTAGTGTCGGCAAAAATGTTGATAGCGTAATAACCTATTTTAATGCATTTCCTCTTAGCGAAATGCTCTGAATTTAAGTTGGGCTCTCATTGTGAAGGGTAGGCATGGAAGAAGTGAAGCTGCAGCGTGCTCTGCTATGGCAGTTAATAAAAGTGTGTTGGTGGTTCAGATTACCGAGACTCCTAGCTTTATTACCCTCTGCTTCGGACGCGGTTCACTTCGTGAGACATACTCCTGGACCCACAGACAGAGACTTCTGCCTTTTTTAGTATGATTTAGAACAAATACACTGCATATATGGGATTAGGTGTAAATGTCTGTCTCCTCTGATCCTCACCCTCTCAAAGTTCGTCAGATGAGAAGCAGAAGAAGTCAAAAAAGAAAACAAAGAAGAGTAAAAGTGTGAGTCCTCCGAAAGCAAAGGCAGTGCGACACAGGAGTGTCTCCTCCAGCTCTGCTCACAGGTATGAGATAAGATGATATGATAAAAAAATTATTTTGGAACAGCTATAAACACTTTTGCCTTTTAAGACTTTCTGATGACACTTTGTTCAAACTAATTTGTCTAAACATACTGAACTCTTTATAGGACTGTATTGGGCTAAACCAAAATCCATCTTTCAGACAGGGATGTTTCAGTAAATGCTTTTTTTTTCTCTGTTATAGCAACAGCCAGTCTCCAGCTCCACCGAGATCACGTCAACAGGACCAAATTGCAAGAAAAGCTGATGAAGGTAGAAAGGGGAGATCGCCTGACAGGAGGAGACGTGGCTACGAGGACCCCTTTCCACAGCATCAGGGAGGCGAAGGGGTAAGAGGTCTTTTATGCTCGACGCATTGGATGTGGCGCGCGGCGTCGTGACTTAAAAAAACGTAATTTTCTGCCGGCGCGTCGGATTTATAGCGCGCGAGCAGAGGGCGCGCACCAGTTTATTTTTTTCAGCGACAAACAGGAAGCATGAACGAGCTCCTGGGAAACTGGATGCCAGGACTCTGGCAAGTCTCTCTGGTAAACTTACTGGGTTAAGATGAGTTCTTTTATAGTGAATGAAAGGCTTGATCCCACCAAGTAGCTCATCCAATCAAATCAAAGCATTCACGTCAATGCTGCTGCCAGTTCTGCCGTTGTTCTTTTTCTTTTTCTTCTAGTCTGTAGAAAGAGCAACGTCGGTAGTCTTTCCTCCTTAGCGCCACCTCTGTTCAGGAGAAGACTGCAACTAGTGTCGCGACCACCAGCGCGAGTATAAATAGTCACGCGATTCCGTGACGTCATGATGGCGCGCGCCACTTTGGGAGCGGGCAGTATAATTTAAGCTTAAGGCTGAGGATGTTGCATTGGACTTAACCTTTGGAAACTTTCGGTTGGATGTGTTTCTTTTGCTCATAGTATCTTAAAATTGAAACTAATTAATATTGTCATGTATCTATTGTGAACATAAAATTTAAAATGACACCAACAAATCTTTCCTCATCTAGAAGAGGCCAAATTTTGAGAGAGAAAAAGAGCGGCCGGTTGAGATGGAGAAGACCTCCAAGAGGAGACATGACTCTTCATCCCCTTCTCCACCACCACAGACCGAAAAAAGCAGGGAGAGGGAGAAAGGGAGGCGTTCCAGGAGCATAGAAAACGAGAGGGAGAAAGGGAGGCGTTCAAGAAGCAGAGATATGGAGAAAAGGAAGCGTTCCAAGAGTACAGAAAAGGAGAGGGAGAGAGAAAGGAGCCCCAGAAGCAGAGAGCTGGACAAAGGAAGGCGATCAAGGAGCAGAGACAACGAGAGAGGGAGGCGTTCAAGGAGCAGAGAAAACGAGAGGGTGAAAGTAAGGAGCTCCAGAAGCAGAGATGTGGAGAAAGGGAGGAGGTCAAGGAGCAGAGATGTGGAGAAAGGCAGCCTTTCAAAAAGCAGAGACGCGGAGAAAGGGAGGCGTTCAAGAAGCAGAGAAAAGAGGGACAAAGGAAAGGAGAGCCTTCCTCAAAAGACAAGACATCACTCATCCTCATCTCGTTCTCCTTCTCCTCCACCCAAACAGGAGACTAGGATGGAAAGGAGCAGAGACACTGAGCGGGAAAAAGAAAGGAATAAACAGGAAAAAAAGAGGCATGACTCCTCATCCCCCTCGCCTCCCCCGAAGAGGGAGAGGAGTGGAGAGAGGGAGCGCAGGACTGAGAGAGATCTGCACTCAAGGGTGCCAAATGAAAGGGACAACAGAAGAGACACTGCTAAGAGACAGGAGAGAGAGGTGTCTCCTTCCCAACAGAAAAATGACAGGAGAAATGAAGGGCATCCGTCCCACGATTCCCCGTTACCCGCCTCTCGGTCTCCTGTCACAAATGGGCGTCAAAGAGAGGAGGATGAGAGGAGAAGAGAAAAAGAAAGGGAGAGCATTAAGGAGAAAGACAGGCATCTGAACAAGCCGACAGAACAAGACGGAGTGCGAGGTCCAGAAGGTGGCAGAAAGAGAGATGAGGCTGTCCGTTCAACTGCAGAAAGTAGGCGAGATGGATCGAGACCTACGGAGAAAGGCAGGAGCGAAAGACCAGAGATGAGCGAGAGGCAAGAGAAGACAAGAAGTCTGCTGACGAGCGAGAAAAGTGATGACAAGGAGAAACGGGCTGAGAAAAAAAGAGAGAGCAGTAGTAGTAGCAGCAGCAGCAGCAGCAGCAGCAGTAGCGGCAGCAGCGATAGTGACAGTGATAGCTCTTCGTCCTCCTCTTCATCTTCCTCTTCATCCTCATCTTCTGAAGATGAAGGCAAGGCAAAGAAGGCTGGCTCAGCAGGGAAGGAAAAAAGTAGCCCCTCGAAAAGTACACCATCTGCCATTGGAGCTGCAGTTCAAAGGTATTTAGCCAACGGGGGAAAGGAAAGCCCTGTCCCTGCTTCTGAGGGCAACGGGCATCGACAAGCCCAGAAGGACAGAGAGGTTGGAGGAGACAAATGTGAGAGGGAAAGAGCTTCCCATAAGGCTCCTGCAGAGACTCACCCATCCCGGAAAAAAGGTCAGGAACGATATAGCCCCACACAGATGGACAGCCCCAGTCCACCTCCTTCCCCATCCAACAGAGCAGACGCCAGCAGAGGCAGCAAAAGGTATTCTCCCTCTGAGGCCGAAGCAGAAAAAACAAGAGTGGAGGCGAAAGTCGTGGAAAGGGAGAGAGGGAGGGAGAGGGATGCAGCCAGGAGGCCTGCAAGGTCCAGCCCCTCAGCTAGGAGGTCACGCTCGCCACCCCAGAAAACCACTACCTCCCCAGCACGTCGCACTCCACCAAGGCAGTATCAGGAACCACCATCCCGATCCAGGAGAGCTTCTCCTCCTCCGGCCTGGTCAGACTGGGACAGAGAGAGGCAGAGGGACAGGGAGAGGGACAGAGAGAGGGAGAGGGACAGGGAGAGGGACAGGGAGAGGGACAGGGAGAGGGACAGAGAGAGGGACAGGGACAGAGAGAGGGACAGAGAACGTGAGCGGGTTGCCAGGAGGAGCAGGTCCAGAAGCCCAAGAAGGCGCAGCAGGTCCAGGTCTAGAAGTCCAAGGCGGCGAAGCCCCCCCAGCAGGTAAAATGAAAACCTTGATGTACATATGCTCAGTCTTTGCAGCTGGCTACCCCTTAAAGAGTGCCATGTCTGAGTGGGGATGAATGGGTTTGATGTGAAGTTTACTATTACATTTTACCCAGTATTTAGCCTTTGCTTTGTTTAAAAAAAACAATGGGTTACATGTTGGCTGCCCCAAATGACACATAGGAGTGTGAACTGTTCATATGTTTAGACCGTCACATAAATCGGTAAACGACACAAATGTCACACACATTTACTGACCTTTTATGTAGCTTTATACCAGAAGATACTAAAGGAACTAAGAATAAGTAGAAGTTATGTTTTAATGGCAAATATTATATAACAGAAATTAAGTTTGAGTGCTAACAGATCATTACAGATTGAACAACTGAAAATGAAAGTGTAAATGGTGTTCTTTAAGGAAACTTACTGCGTTTTTATTTTGAGTTTATTATTTATAAGATAAATCATTTATTTTGTTTGTGAAAATACTGGATGAAAATTGAATGGAACCATAAGAAAAAAAGATTTTAGGAGCATCGATTTCTGAGAATCATTTAAAAAATATTGTAGATAATGGGATAATAGATTAATGCCTTGATGTCACATTAACATTGTGTACTTCGATGCCATAAGGGAGCTAATGTTAATGGCTGAATCCATCTTCCAGGTCCCGTCGTTCTCCCTCTCCACAGCGGCGAAGGAGGAGCAGTCATTCCCTCTCCCGAGAAAGAGCGAGACAAAGGGAACATGAGAGGATCAGGCAGAGGGAGGTAGAACAAGAGAGAGGACGGGTAAAGGAGCATCTGCCCCCAAAAGATGTCCCCCAACCCCACAGGTCCTCCTCCTCCTCCTCATCCTCCAGCTCCTCCTCTTCCTCTTCGTCCTCACCGTCACCACAGCGAGAGATGAAAGACACAAAAGCACTAACGGAGAGAGACAAAAGAACGGAGCAAGAGGACGAGAAGAGGGAGGACAGACAGCAGAAAATGTGTTCCTCTTCTTCACAAGGCCCTTCCAGAGACTCATCCCATGCCCCAACCTCAGGTAGGAGAGGCTCCCAGTCAGACTCCAGGCGCTCTGATGTGCCCCCCAGACGGTCCCCTGTGGGAAGCCAACCAGAAACCAAACAGGTGTCTCGAGATCCAAGCAGGAAGCAGTCACCAGTGGCGACCCATCAACCTTCAAACCAAACAGTCAGAAGTGAGAGCGCTGTAAACGGGAAGGAGGCAAGTGCAGGCAAGAAAGCCAAGAGGAGCAGCAGCTCCAGCTCCTCTTCCTCGTCCTCATCCTCCTCTTCTTCTTCCTCGTCTTCGTCATCCTCATCAGACAGCTCTGACTCTGAAGTGGAGCAAGGAAAAGGGTAAGCAGGAGACGTGGAATGTTGAGCTGTGTTGAGCTGACAGACCTAAGGACAAGACACACAACAATACAGCAAAACATGAAATATCCACAGTATCTAAAGCACAATAGTAAATAAATACATTTAAAACAGTTCTGGCAAATTGTTTAAAATGGAAATGGAAGTCGGGATAAAAGAGTCCATTGGACCTGCGTCTGGGCATGGAGTACCTACGACCTGAGGGAAGTAGCTTAAACTGGCAGGACAAGGGGTGGCTAGGGTCAGCTGCAATGGATTGGGCCTTCTTTGCTACTCTGTTGGAGTAGATGTGGGAGAGAGTGGGGAAATTGATGTCTGCAATCTTACTACATGTCCTGACGGTACTCTCTAGTCGTTTTTTATGGACAGAGAACCAAACCAGCAGATAAACGTTAAAACAGACTCAAAACATTCTCATAAAAGTGGGGTCAATGTTAAAATTCCTCAGTTTATGATAAAAGTACATGCACACTGATGGGCTTTGGCACAAACAGCATCAGTGTGGTTCAAAACATAGCTTGCTATCAATTATTGTGTCAAGGTACCTTAATTCTTGTACTGGCTCAACAGGTTGGCCATCAGTGATAGTGGGGGGAAGAGGGGGGCACTGTGTCCTAAAATCAATAATTCATTCTTTAGTCTCTTTTAGAGACATTTATGTTTAAAAATGAGTGCTTTAATAAAACAATTGTTCTATGGATTAATAATAATAATTTATTTTCTAGTTATTAATAATTACCCTCGTTACTGTTTTTCAGGAAGACAGTCAAAGCTCCAAGCTCTCCTTCTTCATCCTCTTCATCGGAGAATGAAAAGGAAACTAAGAAAAAGAGGTAAGAATAGAAGAACTGAAAACTTGATGTTACTCATAAGGTGTGGTTACTTCACAGAACTTAATTTCTGGTTTGCTAAGAGCTGCTGTATATGGAAATGGTACTTTCCGCTATTGTCAGAGTAAAATATCTGTGGCCAGTTCTTCCACTACTATAGAAACATTTACTTATGGAGATAGATTCTTTTTTTTTTTACATTGCTGCAGTGTCGTGCAACATTGAAAATAACTGTCTTGAACTGATTACCTGGGTATGAAATAATACTCTATTACCGGGTGATAAAATCTTCACAGTGAAATATGTTGGAGGTAATTTAGAAACAGTGTCTTCGTTTTATTTATCATTTTATTTATCGTTTTATTTTTAAAATGTAATGGATCCTTGTGAAAAGTGTAAAAAAAAGAAGAAAAGGATCATCAGTTTAGCATCTATCAGATTCAACTCACCAACCAAGATGAATTCTCGCGTTTCTTTTGAAACGCTTAACGTCAAACTACATATGACTGGACTGGATGGAAGCATATTTTTATTTTTTGAATTTGAGTCCTTCACTATGGTATCAGGCTATATTGATTGGCCATGAATCAGCAGCTTAAATAGGACAAAGCTGTGAGGACGTCTCTCCATGACAGGGTAGAAATACTGATTGTTTAATAACTAAATTATGTTTTTAATGAAATTAATTTTTGCTGTAATGACCACATCCCCAACTGTTATTTAAATACTAACTTTTACTTGAGATTTTAGTGAATTGCAAAAACTATACTAGAGTTCTACAGCCGTGTTTTGACTTTGAGACTTTAATTGTTTTCCTCACAGCCCTGCAATGCCTCGGAGGGTGCCGGCTGATTCACTGAGAGATTCTCGCTCACTCAGTTATTCTCCTCCAAGGCACATGAGAGCAGCGCCGCCCTCGCCTAGCCGCAGGTCTGTAGCTACCGCATGACATTTGAACTGCGTTAGTGTGCCAACAGCTTTAACTATATGTGCAAATGGTGGGGTCAGATGTTAATGTAATGCCAGGAGTGAGTAGGAGTGTCAGTCAACAATTTGATCCTTATGGCCAATGTCCAATGGATCCGTCTGCATCGCGGCTATGGAGACGATGCACTGTTCTAAATTTTACTTATAAATTTATATAAATGCGTTTATCTAACAAGCCAATTCTATATTTGATTTGTTACTGTCTTTAATTAGTGAGAGAGAAGGAAAAAGATGTCACAACATAGCCGGATCCAGTGAACATAAAGCGTTAGCATAAGGGGTGGCTTGTGGCTCAGAGGTAGAGTGGTCGCCCCTCGAACCATTGGTAGTTCGAGCCCAGGCTCTTCCGGCCACATGTCAAAGTGTCCCTGAGCAAGACACCGAAACCCAAGTTGCTCTCCAGATGCCATATGCATAGCTGCCCGCTGCTGCTAATACTTAGGATGGGTTAAAATGCAGTAATTGAATTTAACTACATTGTTCTGTGTATGTGACATATATAAGAATAAAGTTTGTTTTGTAAAGCAATAGGTTCATAATGTCGGTTGTTTATAGTCCTCAATGCACCGAGGCCACAACCTCCAACATCACAAAATCATACTTGTTGACTGTGACCTGCATTTTATCAAAAAGATTTAGTTTAGGCTAGTTTGCTATACTTTGTGGATGGCATGTACCACACACATCCAGTCAAGAGTCTTTCATTAAATTGCTGGCAAGCTAGTTGTCTAACTGCTCGTTAGCTGGCTAGGTATTTTGTTTATCTTTAGACAAGTTCTTTGCTGATCGTCTTGGCCTTTTTAAAAATGTAGCCACCTCTTTAACTCTGTCAGCTTTCCGAGCTGGCATGTTCCTATTTGTTTTATTTGTTAGCAAACACTGCTAACCCTATGTACCAAAGTCTTCATGGACCTTAGTCTTTGGTAGTGGGCTGATTAAAGTTTTGTTGGGATTTATTCTCATAATGCAACAACGTACACATTAAAACGGTACTTAAATTGTATTCTAGTTTAGTATTCAGAATATGGCCTGCTCATGGCCAATCAATAGCAATATAATTGGAAATCTTGTCATATGTTTCAATACGAAAATAGTAGAAAGCAAAAACATGGCCTTTTTTTGTTTTAATTGCTGCATTGTCCTAATTTGTAGCTATCTAATTAGGTACTTGTGTGCATGTAATTGTACTGGCTATCAAGGTTACTTAAATTTGACACAAGATAAAAAAGAACAACTTTATTATGCAAAACTTGTGACTCAAACTGCTTCCATTTTACATACAGCCACAACCGATGTTGGATGCCTCCATTCTATTGTATTTTTATCTCTTGTTTGTTTCCATTCATCCTATCTTGCATAGAGCCTGTGCTGGTAATTGAAATGTGCTATACAAAAAATGTCATTGTATTTTTTTAGTTCAGCACTAAATATCCTTTCCACCAGTGAGAAAGTTATGCTGCTGCACTCTGACCCTTTTTATTAATGGTGATATATTTTCTTCTTTCCTTTCTGGTAGGAGTGGCAGCAGGCAGTCACCGAGCCGCTCCTCAGGCAGCAGACGAAGGAAATGAGCCGACAACTTGAGGCGCTTTACTTCTTCTCTTTTTTTTTTTGTGTTGTTGCTCTGTTCACCTCCGGCTGGTTTGAACTGGACTATAACATGGACTTTACAGCCAGCGGTCAGTAGGTAAACATCTGCTAATGTCAGGGGACTTGTTTTGGTTTCGAGCCATCACACAATTATCAACAATGTGTTTGTGTTTTTTAAGCAGCGTTGATCCGAGGCTGGCTTGTACATTTCTTTTTATGAGCTAAATTAGAAACGTACGCAAACAGTTAAGTAAAATGTAACTAACAATGTTCCTCTGTACTTGTACTGTTTGTTGCGTTATACCTGTAGATATAAGCTGTCTGTATTTTTGGTTATTATGTAACAGATTCAAATTTCCATTTAATGTGAGCAGAAACTGAAACATGGTTAATTTCTTTGTTGAAAATGGTTAATAAAAGGCAATTGTACATTTAATGTCTGTGGAATCTGTCCATTTGGTTATTGTTGGACATCAAACTTAAAGGATAGGTTTGGTGATATTGTATATTGTCCTTCTTATAAACAAATCCCATGAAAAGACCCAAACCAACAATGAATGTATCTACTAACAAGTATTGTGTGCTTCTCAAAGGCTGATATATCTTCCTCTGTGCCATAGAGCTCCATTGTTGTCCAAAAACTATTAAAACACATCAATGAGCCACACTGTTGCACTGGGTGACATTTTGACTCAGTCCCACATACGTCGTCCTGCTGCCCCAAATACTCCCTAGAATACTAGGTACCAAAGGTCATGGAGCTGGAACACAGATTGGCTTTTGGTCTTGGGATTTGTTAATAACAAAAATGTAGAATACGACAGGATTTATCCTTCAACATCTTCAGCAATGTAGGACCCACTGGTGGGTCTGTCATTACAAACAAGTAGTGAAGAACTTTATTTGAATGTCCAAAAGAAATTAAAATCTTGCCATATTTTATGGAATGCTAAAGTTATACAACGATGCATCTTAGGTTTTAATATTTTTAAAGTGCTCATATTATGCTCATCTTCAGGTTCATAATTGTATTTAGAGGTTATATCAGAATAGGTTTACATGGTTTCATTTTCAAAAAAACACCATATTTTGTTGTACTACACATCGCTGCAGCTCCTCTTTTCACCCTGTGTGTTAAGCTCTCTATTTTAGCTACAGAGTGAGGCATCTCACTTCTGTTCCATCTTTATTGGGAGTCGCACATGTGCAGTAGCTAGGTAAGGACTACTAGCCAGTCAGAAGCAGAGTATGAGGGCGTGCCACGCCAGCAGCTAGGTGAGCCTTGTGTTACAAAGTGACCACGTTTGTCTCTGAAGTAAAGGCTGGACTACAACCGAGCTGCTAGGAGCAGTTTGAACAGTGTTTTCTGTTAGAGATGGTAAGTGCCTTTGGGGGGGACTTTGGGCTTTTTCACTTTGTAAACCTATAATGTGCATTGTGCACAAAAAAGATATATAACACAATAAAGGAAAGGGAAATAATGGTTGGGGGAAAAAATTCTTCTCATTTTCAAGTGACTAAAGAGGAAGACTCAGGTGAAAATCATGTTGAAGAGGTTGCTGTTCCAATAGAGCTGTATGTATATAATTAGACATGAGGCTGTTTTAGTTATTGTGCTGTTTTAAAGCCTGTACAAAGAGGAGTAGATTATTGCACAGTTTGGGTTTTATTCTAAAACAACAGTTTACTCAGCTTTTAAATTGTGATAGAATGACTAACTGACATTTTAACAACTTGTCCATGCTTTCTGTGTGAGTGTGAAACAGGCTTTGGACGGAAACATTACTCAGTGTTAGCTGTGACCAGACACTGGTTTTGGCTGCTCTTGCAATATTGAAACCGGCATGGCGAAATCACAGTTTAGGTGTGTCTTTACTGATAGTTTCATTTCTCACAAATCTCAGATAATACTAATTCAGCACTATATTTAAGCATTTTTGGTTAAAGCTCAAGCTGTGATGTAAGTGAAATGACCTAACCTGAATGTGTGTACCTTTTGGAAAGGACCTAGACTTAATTAGAAATGTTTTGGAGCTTGTTCACTAATTTGTCAGAGTTGATTTTTGCACTGTCTATCTGTGTTTAACATGGGGCAGGCTTAATCAGCCCTTTATGACCATAGACTAGTGTAAAACATAGTGTATGACTTATCCGGGCCTAGAAATGCTGACAGTAGTAGTTTAGATGAGGATGCACTGCAAGGACAAAAAAAAAAAATCCCATCAAAATTGTGGACACTAACTATAACTATTTCTTGATTAACAGCTTCTGTTTTTATATTATTTGTGTACCCTGTTCGAGTTTGTTTTGTGTTCTCCTTTTTTTGAGTAACCTTACATGGACTAAATTATAAAGTTTAAAACAAAAAAACTCTAGTTGTAGGCCCTGAGTTGGCGCACAGCGGTTTTAGGTTTTTCCCACATGACGTGAATGCAGCATCAGATGATGAGAGTGGGTCATCAGCTGCAGACAGTCAGGTGTGGTCGGCGGGGAGATATTCCGACCGAAGCGGTGATCTAGCAGACTTCAACGGGACATAAACAACGTCAACCGCGGATCTGTAAACATGACCCAGTGACAGAGCACCAAGTACACCTCAATGACCAAAGTAAGTTTCTTTTTATAAATGTCTAGTTTGAAGTTTCTTCGAGGAGTGAGAAGTTTTCTGACGTCTTGGTGTCGGGAGTAAGTGGCAGGCCAGGGTCAGGCCCAGAGACCGTCGCTCCAGACTGGACAAAAAAATCCGGAACATTTTAAGGTTTCTTAGCTTTTTTAAGGTTTCTTAGCTTCTTAGCACATGTTATCCAACACGAATCTCTATTTTTATGTATTGTTATGGTCTCGTTGCTACTCCAGTTGAAGTAGCTAGTCTGCGTGTACTTAATCCGCTGTTTCATACCGCTCATGCAATACTACCAACGACGTAACGTTAGCCAAAATATTTGTGACAATTGAAATAGTTCAACGTCCACACAAGCCCACATTTGTGTTTTTAATCTGTGCCGAATCGAACAACGTGTTTTAAATTGTTAATACATCCATACAAGTAATGTATAGGCTTAGCGTAACATCATTCAATTCTTTTTCCGAAAAAAAAAGAAATTTTCGTGGGAAGTTTGGCGTAACGTTGTCTTCAACCTAGAACATGTCCTACAAGGTGAGCTGTTGGTCAGTGGCACACAAACCTCGCTTTAACGGCTAAACTCCAACCGGATTAATACACGTTAGTGTCATTGCAGCTGCTGTTTTACAGCAGCATGTTTCAATAGTGTCGACTTTCCGTTAAACCAGTACTGCTGTGGATGTACTTCTGTTCACTGAATGATGTCTCGTGTTCGTTATAATTTAATGCCAAACTACGAACAAAATATTTGAATAATAGCATCGGCTCGTCAATTGCACTGCAAGTGCTCGCACTCAATATGAATTAAGACTTTTATTCTCAAACGGCAGCTAGCTAGGTGTTATATTTAAATCCATCATGTCTAGATTTAGAATGATGCATTAAATTAGACTTTTAGTAAATCATTTGCTTTAAGTTACTTCACACAGCAGTAGCCTACAAATGCTTGGGGGACTCAAACTAAGCCAAACTGAATGATGACTAAGACTCAACAATATTGTCAATTGTATTGTACAAGGTGTTAACCTGCGCTGATGCCCTACAACTAATTAATAAACTGCTATTATAGGCTTCCTCTCAGTGAAAGTCCCGTTAATAAATAAAGGTAAAAACAAATGCAGCGACTAGTGTTTAGAAAGTACCCATTTATCATTTTTAAAGACAGCTGCAGCCTTTCCTGTTTTCATGGAAAACTGTCTCAACGTTAGCTAGCCAAACTCCACCATTTTACTTCCCTATTAAGCTTAGTGCCAGTCATGGGAAGGCAACAGCTAGACAGTCGGACTGTCAGCGAGGTTGTGTTGTTGCTACCCAGCTACCCAGCTAAGTTAAAGAATGGGGGTGGATAAAGCAGGATGAGGAAGTTATATTTAGTGACTCAGCTGTTGTTTGAGGAGCAGGGAGGGAGGTAAGGAGGGGCACACACTCCATACAGCAATCAACAATTAACTGATAATCACAGTGGCAATGGTGGAAGAAGTATTCAGATCCTTTACTTTAGTAAAAAAGCACTAATACCATATTGAAAATACTCCACTATACAGTAAGTCCTGCATTCAAAACCTTAAAGTGTCTAATCAGCGAAATGTACCTTAAAGTACCTAAAGTAAAAGTATGTATAGTGCAGTCTTCCCTGTCAGTGTTTGACTATTATATCTGATGTTGCTGCCTGGATTGGTATTACTGCTGCATTGTGTATGTTGTATTTAACTGCTGTAGATGTTTATGGTTGTGCTAATTTTACCTCCTTTTATATAGTGTTAAAGTGTAATCTATAGCACTGCATCATATTCTATAAGATCATCATATGCATGTAGCATCTGTCTCCTGTGAGAGCCACTTATCTCTAAAAAGTCAACTTTTGATGTGTGACTGTGGTGATGCGTTTTCCACCTGATCCAAGAGGCTTTTTAAATACTTTACTTGGTTTAAGGAGGAGAACTTTCTCAACACATGAAGGAACACTCCATCCTTCAGTTTATCACAAACGTTAAACATCAATACATCTGGAGATACATGGTTTTCACTGGACACAAGGGGGTGAAAAACTGTCATCTGAAAAGTAACTAAAGCTGTCAGATAAATGTAATGGGGTAAAAAGTATAATATTCACCTCTGAGATGTAGCGGAAAGTATAAAGTTACATAAAATACTCAATTACATATTTGAGGTACTTGTACTAAAGTACACCACATATGTCAATGTACTTAGTTACAGTCCACCACTGCACAGTGGTTATGACGCACTGCTGATTGATGTGTTTTCCTTTTAATGTCTTATTATTTTTCTCTTTCTTTGTTTAGCACCTTTTAACCTGGGCTGAAGAAAGAAGCTAGAGCCCTCCCCCTGTAATGATACAGGGAACAGTTGACGTTTCACCTATCCACCAGAGGAACAGGAAGTGAAATTAAGGGATCAGCTTAAAGGAACCTCAGCACTCAGCAGATGTAACCATTACTGAACTGCAGTGAAAAAAAGAGAACATATCAGTTTCTTGCTTCTTTAAAAAAAAGGGATGGAGTTAATGAATGAGTGGTGGAGGATTTCAGGGCAATAAGTGGATTCATGATCAGTTGTTAAGTCACCTGTCCATTTAGCTGTCAGAGCAACAACCACAACATGCCAAATCCCTGTAATCATACAGCCTTAAATGTGTGGCTTTCAGTGTTTAAATGAATAGACCTATGTGAAGACGTTACATTCAATGTGGGACTTAATCCAAAGGAGAAAGAAGGGAGTGTCCACACTTCACTGACAGAACTGTGATTGTAAAAAAAAAATCAGAGTGCGTATAAAAACCGATGAGTTGTCACAAGTTGGAAATCCCCTGCTGGAGTGTCGGTGGGTGTGACTGGAACTAAGGTGGAACCACGTGGCTGCTCTCGGCCGTCAAGCATGAACCATACATGCAGAGCTCTTCAGAAACGGTCTGTTTTCTTCTGGCTACTGTGGTTTCACTGTGAATCCAAACTGAATGATGTAAACTTCTGAACTGAAACTCAAAGGATAAACCAAAACTGAAAAGGTGCTGAAATTTGACTGGAATGTCCTCTTGTTGGCACAGGAATGCCTGTGATTTTTGGAAAAACTCTTGTGCTACTCTGAGCTCGTAGCATTGGGAGGTGAAGAAAATCAACAACACTGGGGAGATCAGGAATATCACCTCCTCCTATGAAACTGATTTTACTTGGAAATACAGTAAGAGGCCTTCCAAATGGCGGGAAAGGACTACAATCATCTCTTCAAACTGCTCATCATTGGAGACTCCAGTTAGTGCATTTTATTAAATTAATTTAAGACTTAATCTGAAGTCAAAGCATGTGTTTCTAGAGTCCCAGAAGTGACAAATGGCATTAATAGGCCCCCTGAAAGTGAATACATGAATTAAGTGGTTCCCAAAGGTTTTCTGTAATGCACAGGCAGCCCAAAAATGAATGCCTTTTATCTGCTGGTAACATAATACTTGGGAAACTACTAAACAAAAGAAGCAAAGTAGATTATACTATCAATAGCACGAGCTATATGTTTATTTTTAAGCATGCTTCTCATTAGTTTGTGGGGAAATGAAAATTACTATATATATATATATATATATATATATATATATATATATATATATATATATATATATATATATATATATATATATATATATAATTAGTTAATTTAAAAAATGGTAGTATAGTATCATATCAGTGAAAGCTTTTGCCTGCCACACAAAGGATCACTAGTTAGATACTCATTACATTACATGTCATTTAGCTGACGCTTTTATCCAAAGCGACTTACAATTGTAACCCGTGCGTGTGTGTGTGTTTTCTGCTGATTTTCAAATTTGAGACTAATAAATTCTGTGTGATACTATTATTATACTATACTATTATAGGGGATTTTGATAAAGAAAGTAAAAAAAAAAAAGACATCCATCCATGATCATCTTGATTTGAATTTGTAAGAGTAAAGGTGCTTCATGAACACACTTTGTTTATGTGTTGTTACGTCAGCCAAATCTAGGTTTATTACAATGTGCAATAGCTTTCTGAAACTCAAACTGTCTGACTCAGTGAACGTTATCATAAAGAAATGCCCCGCAGTGGTTCAGACCAGTTTCAAGCCACCTCCTGGTTCACTGTCCAAACAAAGCAGTAAACCGCTTCAAACTGCACCAGCCACGTGTTTGTTTTAAGCTACACACTCTTCCGCGTTGTTCAAACATCACTGCTTCTGAGCTTAGTTATCAGACGTATTCACTCACTACTGTTGTCCACGTCTGAGGTTGGGGATTTTTTTTAGATGTGATCAATTCTGACTTTGATACTGATACTTGACTAATTCTAGCTGTATAAAGTCAGAAAAAATCTGATTATTGAACGCTGGCTGTTTGTTCTTACATGACTTGGGTGTTCCAGCATTAGCTGATTCTGTGACATTATAAATATGATATATCAACATATCAGCATCATCAGGGTTTTACATTCCTTTAGTGGAACAATTTTGTGAAGTTTCTGTGAAGAATATCACCTGAAATGTTTCCCTATAATTCCCAGTTTCAATGAGGGAGGACTTTTATCATTAGAAAAAACAGCTACATCTGTAAGTTTTTTGCCTGTTAACAGCGTTTGGTGTTATTTGTGGACAGGTAGTCGGAGGGTTACAGGTTTCAGTTTTTGATAATGGTTCCCACAAGCTTTGTCTGTGATGGGGCTTAACTGGGCTTGTTTTTAAAGTGGCCATTTTATGCTCAGTTTCAGGTTCATCATTGTATTTTGATGTTGTACCAGAATAGGTTTACATGGTTTAATTCTCAAACACTATATTTTTGTTGTACTGCACATTTCTGCAGCTCCTTTTCAGCTCTGTTCAGGTCGATGTTTTAGCTACATAGTGAGACATCTCACCTCTATACCATCTTTGTAGGGATTCACGCATGCACAGTAGCTAGGTAAGGGTCACATCAGCTAGCTAGTTTATTTTCTCTAACTTCAAGGCAGGATTAGGAGGGAGACTTCTTCTAAACAGGGCGCACTTCCAACTGCGTGGAATACCTGCAGAACAGGGACATGTAAGTAGTTCTTTTGTAGATTATGGTGAACTAGTGTGTGTTGTAGCAGTGTTTTGCCATTGAGAACGAGCTAGCATGCTAGCGCTAACATGCCACGGTTAGCCACCTCGTCTTGGCTACTGACGTAAAAAGCCCTGCAGATTTTGAACAGCTCACCCGGAGACTGAAGGCAGGAATCATTCAGAAACCCGTAGCTCACTCAAAACAGCATGGATGTTTTGTTTTTTTTCCAAGTTTGTATGCGTGTGGAAGCACCAGACACAAATCACAAAGTGTTTTTTTTTTCATAATATGAGCACTTTAACAAACCATTATCAACTGTTATTTATTGACATATTCAACAATGCTTTGACTCATCAGGCAGCCTGTTAGTGGTGTTTGTTGCTTTTGGGACTCCATAGTAATGTGGAACAAATGATCAATATTGTGTTTTTAATTCAATGTGTTTTTAATACTCTGACACCATTAAGTTATTACTTTTTGTTGCATTGAAGATGTGTTTTCCTCTTTACCTGCATACATTCAGCAATTGCAAGACATTTTAGACTTATTTTCCTATTTGGTTACACATATATTGCATTGGATTATAAAGTTACACTTTTGTTTTTGAAGGTTGAAATTTTGTGATAGTTGTGGGTACTGTATGTTTCCCGGCCTGCTGCTGCTGCTTTGTTCTGATTTGTCACGTCTCTTTTGAACAAGTTCCCACTGGTTCTCTCAGGGAAGGTTTCAGCAGATTATTTAGGCAGGATTTTTTTAAGGATTGTTGTCTCTTTTTAATCACACACTTCAAGCTCATTTGTCTCCCGTATTAGTTCAACCTTTGCCCGTATTTCTGACTTTGTTTTACTTTCATTATCCTGGAAACCTATATATGACTGACTTGTCCGATCCTGTTTGGTAACATTTAATTCCTCCAGAGTAAGGTACTTGCTAATCTTTTCCCTCTGATCTTTTTGTCTCTCAGGTGTCGGAAAAAGCAGTCTTCTGCTCCGCTTTGCAGACAACTCCTTCTCTGGTGAGTTACCACAGTTTGCTGCGAGTCAAATCACAGTAAACGCCTCCATATTTATTAGTAGAAAATCAGTCCTAACTGGACAAAAATCCCCAGAGTAACACACTCTAGGCTCTCACTTAGGCTCTTCCTTTAGGCAGAGAAGTAAAAGCATTTTAATCAAGTCATCTTATCTGGGTAAGCGGAGCTGTCCTAACATGCCAGGAGCTCCAGAGGAAGGCAAAGTTTTGGACAACATGCAGACATTTTGGTGGAAGGGTGGACATATAGAACCTTTTGATTAAGAATGACTTCCTCAAACATATTGATTGAATTAAAATATCTGACATACAAAGCTATTCCCATGTGGCAGAAAACACATTTATTGCAATTTCCATGCAAAGGCTCTGCATACCACACAGTTATTTTGCCTCATTAGACTGGGCTCTAGTTGAAGGTGAGTGGAGCTACTCTGGGAGTTTGTAAGGTGTGACTAATAGGAGAGTGAGGCAGATGTCAATCAGTCAGTGTACACACACTTTAATGGTGCGTTCTTTTTGCCTCGGAAGTCGGAGGTCGCAACTGGGAATGACGTCACACACACCTCAACAAAAGCATTGAGAACATTGTTTGTGTACCCAGAGTTTACTAAAATGAAAGGTTTTGAACAACTCACCGTAGCTCTTGTAGTTTCTGGTCGCTGCCATCTCGGCAGTCAAAACGAGTCAATATCAAAACAAGTAGCAACAGATTTAGTATATTCCTTGTGCACCGGTGTAGTTAATGTGTAGAGCCCCTGGAGATACTTGGAGCAAAGTTTCATGTTGTTTCGAGCCTTCTTAGTGTGTTTAAAAATAGCTATTTTGAGGCTAGCATAAAAGTGCCCCTAGCTCTCCTATTCAAATTTGACCGAAAAACAAGAATACGGTAAATCTTAAAACAGTCCCTCCAGAAAAACGCGGAGTTTTTTTGTGATTGTTGCGGGAAAAAATCCTTGATTATGCGGCACGTTTTCTTAAAAAATGCGATGGAATATGCGGGATTTTTATGCGATGAAAATGCGGGAACTTGCAAAAATTGCGGTTTGATGAAAAAGAAAAAAAAAGTGATTCCCCAACACTGTGTTCTCAGTAGGTGAAATTACGTCACTTCATAACGTTCCCATGGCAACAGGGGAAAATGGCTGCTCTTGTGTGAAGTAAATGCAACATTTTTCAACTTTCTGCTGAGATATATGTGACTTTTGTGCAACGAAAATGCGGGGATTATGAAATCATGCAAGCCCCGCATATTTTGCGCGGAAATCGGCAATTTATGCGGTGAAAGTGCGGCGTATTTGAAAAAATGCGGCCCCCGCATAAATATGCGGACTTTGGCTGATTATGCATTGAAATCTGCGATCGCATAATCGCGTTTTTCTGGGGGACTGTTAAAAGTGGCACTTTGACTTTTAAATTAAAGTTTGACTCGGTACATTAACAAAAAGACCCTAGGTTGCATTTTGGCGAGCGTTACGCTTTAAAGTTATTTCATTTTTGCACCCACAAACATTTTTTTTAACAGTGAATTAAAAAAGTTTACAAATTGTTAACTTCCTGTAGCCATTACTGTCATGATTATAATTGCACCCAACCTAGATAATTTCACATTCCTGATAATTTGATAGCATAATATCAACATATACAATTGATTATGGATGCACAATCTTTGCTGTGGCAATGTACCAAATTTTGGAGGAAAAAAGTATGTTCTGTTGATACTGAAGTGAATGTTTTGCATATTAATGTTGCACACAGATGCAGTACAGGGGAGTCTGTGTTGTCTGTTATTCTGACTTTTGTTGGTCCACTGGTCTCCTGCAGGCAGCTACATCACCACCATCGGTGTCGACTTTAAGATCCGAACAGTGGACATCGATGGAGAGCGGGTTAAGCTGCAAATCTGGGACACAGCGGGGCAGGAGAGATTCAGAACCATCACATCAACGTAATCATCCACAGGCCAAAACTGGTTTCATGTTCAGGAATTGTCCTCACTTTCATTTTAACGTGGCGGTGTCTCACTCTATTTTTTTCATCTTTCTTTGTCCAGGTACTACAGAAACACCCACGGGGTCATTATTGTTTACGACGTGACAAATCCAGAGTCGTTTGTAAATGTTAAGAGGTGGTTAAATGAAATCTCCCAGAACTGTGACAACGTCTGCAAGATTCTAGGTGAGTCAACCGTATTAATGCAAGTTTCATATTTTCATGTTGTCTGCATGCTGGAGTGTTGTTAAACGTTCAGACAGTCTCATTGCTTGCTCAAGTGCTGCCTAGGGATGCAGGGACCTTTTAGGACCCACTGTGTTTCAAATAAAAATAGGTTCCTGAGTAAAAAAAGCTCTGGAAAAGTTCCTGCTAATGAAAAGGCTTTGTTCTGTAAATGTCTAAACTGTGAGATTCTAAAAACAAATGAAGGAAGTTCAACCTATTTTAATCAAAGAAACACAATTACACCCAAGTATAAAAGTTTGACAGTTAAGGAGTTTTAACACTTAAGGAGTGGAGGTCTACACAGTAAGTATAGTTGGTGTGGTCTTTTCATGCACTATGATCAAAAACAATAAAACGGTCAGATTGTACCAGCCTGCGCCTGTCCTGAAAGAGTAGAAATAAAACAAAACTTTTCCTGCTCACTCTCTCAGTGGGAAACAAAAATGACGACCCTGCCAGGAAACAGGTGGATACCCAGGATGCTGTGCGTTTTGGGGAGTCAATGGGGGTTCGGGTGTTCGAAACCAGTGCCAAAGAGAACATAAACGTAGAAGAGGTAAGTGTGATCTCATTTCATATAAAATTCCCTTTAGGTTGTATTTGAGATTTCTTATACGCGTTTGGCATTCTGTTGCCCTGGTAATGTTACTAAAGCATATTTGCATGTGTTGATTCATGTTTCCTTTTGTACAATTTTAGGGCTGCAATTAATTATTATATTGCAGAATAATCTGCAGATAATTTTTATATTAGTGAAAATGCCCCTCACATTTGGGTTTGGATTGCTTGTTTCATTTAGCCAACAGTCCAAAAAACTGTTAACTTTTCTTTTCTTCGTTGCGTAAGAATTTCTCCCATCTAGCGGTGAAATTGTATATGACAGCCAACTGAATATTATTTTCTAGCCCTTCCTATTCCAAGCGCATTTTAATTCCTACGGTGGCCGAACCCAAAATTAGCTCTTAGTATCTCCATCGTTTACACGCAGCTGTTCTAGCCACTCCAATATTAACGTTGGTCTTGTTGCTTTGCCTGTCGCGTTGTCGTTTTAATTCCTTTTTGTTTCCTTGGCGACTCTGTTACATGTCCTCGTATATGCGTGATCCTCCATCTTCAACAGGCTTTCAAATCTACCGGCAGTCGCGAGTAATCTCCCCCTCCCTGGTATTCGTCATGGTGCCACTGAGTGTAAAAGCGCGAAAGGCGGAGCTATGTCCCTCAATGGCTAATCTATTTTAAAGATGGAGGCGCAACATGGCTGCCGCCATTGGAGCGACTCGCTCGAATGAATTCTGAATGGCAGATTCTACGTGTACGACTATACTTTGATTAGTTGGTGGAAGTACTTGCATATGAATGAGTACATATTTGTAAAAGAATAAAAAAAAATTTGCTAAGAATCGAACCGAAACAAAATAGTTTAGTTGCAGATGAATGCTCTGTTAATTGACCCACTAACTGCTGCAACATTTTCCAAAAGCTCTATAGACTCAGTGTGGTTTGTTGCTTTGCTCAGATGTTCATGGCCTTCACTCACATGGTGCTCCGGGCCAAGAAGCAGAGCCAGAACAGAGCCGAGAGGGAACGAGAGCGGGAGAAGGACACCGTCAACATCAACGCCCACAGAGACCGAGACCGCAGGAAGAGAGGAAAGAAATGCTGCTGAGCCCCAAACAGACTTCACAGCCACATAGCGCTCATTACTTACACAAGAAGCATTCAAACAAGATTGGGAAAACGTGCCTTAGGAGAAAAGTGTTCTGTGTTTCAAACTGCAGATGTGAATGTTTGAAGCTATTTACTACGCCAAGTTACCAACCAACAGGCGGCAGGTAGTTCTGCCTAACTGCTGGTTGTGAATGGAACTGAGGCCGAGGGATTTACAGTCCGTCAGCACTGACTGCATGTAGCAGCTGGGAGGTTACATGAGTTAAAGGATCATTCTGGTGTTTTAGAATTGTTAGCCCATTTACTACGAATCACATTTAAAGCATTCTTTAGTGTTTTCAAATTTTTGCTCTGCTGGCAGTAGGGCCTGATGATGGAGAGGTTGGTCGGTGAGTCATCTCTGCTACTAACTGCCCAGATTACTATAAAGATTGCTGTTGAAAATGCGTCCCATAAATCCATATTTTCTGTATCCCATGGCTTTTTCATTGGTGCCAATCATCATTCAAATTGCTATTGAAACAAATAAATTATCGGACAGGTGCAATGACATATTAAGAGCATATTCACAAACATTTCTGATTTTAATTCATGATCTTTTAGCCCAACTACCTACTGTGGTTCCAAGAATAACTAAATTATTACTGTTTGTTACAGGACTGAAACTAACTACTCTTTTCTTAATCTATTAACCAGCTGATTACAATCCATCACAAAACATGATTAAAAAAAAAGTGCACTTCATTTCCAGAAAGGAGTAACATAACAAAGAGTCAGAGCAATCATGATGTAAACTAACTCAAGTCTTTTTCAAGTCTCTGCAAGTTGATTTTAATATTAAAGTGATATAAACAACTAGACAAAGAACAAGAAAACAACTGTACAGTTGATTAAAAACAATAATCTGTTTTGAAATGTAGAACTGTATGTGATTGTGGTGAATGAGCTAAAACATACAGAAACTCTGGAACGGTCCTTTAACTTTGCACTAATGAACCACTGTTATGTGCCGATGTTTTGTTTTTTCTTAATACAGTAAACTTAATTTACCACTGAAAGGGAACTGGTTGCAGTTGTTACTAAATTGTAACCTTGACACACTAACAGGTGTGATGAGTGCACTCCGTCTGTTTACCTTATTTCAGTTCAAATGAGGCCAGTAATAATCCAAGACTACAGTATGTGTGTAACCTCGACAAATTACAAGCCCAAAATGTTTAAGTCATTAGTATGTTGTTTTTTTTAAATATAAATCTGTTGCCTAGCAAATGTGTCCAAATCCAAATAAAGCAATAAATCCAGAGTTACTGTTTGTATCACAATATATCCTCATACAGGCCAGTGCTTCAGGTGGAACCATCATTCTGTTTACTTATGAAGAGGATCAACCTGTTCCCAAAATAAAAAAATAAGAGCACCAAGAAGCAGCTGAAGCTGCCTATTCAAAGCAATTCAAAATTCAGCACCTTCTACCTTTAGATTATCCTGTAAGTTATCTAAAAAAATGTAAATGCAATGTACATTTTATCTACATAATGCACTGAGTGAGTTTAACCACTTTTCTTCAGTGCTGCACTATCAAATCAAATGGTTTTCACTGGAATTTAAAATAAAGTTCTGTTGGTTTTGAAAACACGAACACCTCTGATTGCGTTTCCGGGTCTTCAGCATCTGCACTCTGAGTCTCTATTCCGTCATTTCAACCATAGCGGCATTTCCTACCTATATATAGGATAGTTGTGACATAACCGTACGTAAGTCCTGACGGCTCGTTTAAAGGCACAGCTTCTGAATAAGGGCTGTGTGCATTTCTGTGGATTGAGCGTTCCGATACTTTAACAGTATTAATGTAGCACCTTGACCTGCTTTTATAAGAATAAAAAAAAACTATTTACTTCACTTTTGGCAATATGGGACCTTTAAACTAACAAACTCATTACCAGAAAATCGTCCTGATGACTGTTGTCTCACAAAAGATAAAGGATTTTCTGTTTGGCTTTGGAGACTTTTAAATGACATCATACCGATAGAAGTAAAAGTAGCAATACCTCAGTACAGAAATACTTTGTGTAAAAGGACAAACCCGTGGTGGAAATTAAAGTACAATTTTGAGGTGCTTTAGTATTTCCATTTTATGCTACTTCTACTCCACTACGTCTCAGGGGTAAATATTGTATTTTTAACTGCACTACATTTATTTGATACCTTTATTTACTAGTTACTTTACAGATTCAGATTATTAATACAAAATTGGATAAAAAAACTTGGTAAACTGTGGCTTAGGAGATAAGTGTGTGTTTCTAACTGCAGATAAATGTCCATTCAGTATAACAGCTAAAGGTCACTGCTGGAAACTTCTGAAATGACATGTGAAATGGAATTATCGAAAATGTTATGTCCCTGGTTGACTCAGTTCAGACAAACACACACAAGACATTTAAGAGCTTTTATAATTATAATACATTCGTATTATGTCTGTGTTCAACACCAATAACTTCACAACTGTGGCTGCAGCATCAAAACTCTGCACTGATGCTAAAGAGGGTGGAAGTGCTTTTATTTTGAAAAACAGACCTTTAGAGGACTAGCCCTCATAAAATGATGCTGCATTCATATCACACGAAAATCCAGTTTGACACGCTGGTGGAAATTTTGTTGGATTACTTTGAAAGTAATACTTCCCCTTCGTTCAGCTACTGATACTTACTTGTGGGTTGATGTCAGAATTGACAGTGTTCCTTCCCTAAAACTGAGGAGAACAATATTGTCCTATGTTTCTCACAGCAGCTGAATGCAGCGTCACACTTGAGCAGTTTTTTTTCTCCTTGTTTCGCTCTCATGCTCCTCTGCATCAGTTGGATTTGGGGAGTCTGTAGACACCTGCAGAGACCATCAGCTGATGCTCCCTGACCTTCCTCTGCAGGAAGGCCTCCAGCTCGTTGACGTCCATCTCTGTGACGACGGGTCCCGTGGCAACGAACATCCGGAGCATAGAGTGGATGCGTTCCAGCGTCATGCTGTCCAGGTTGGTCAGCATGGCCTGGATGTAGGCCCAGAACAACTGCAGAGACAAGAACGAGCGTTTACTCAAAAGTATTTCTTTTGTTTGTTTGTTTGTTTCTGTGTGTGTGTGTGTGTGTGTGTGTGTGTGTTTTAAGCACCTGCAGCTTCTCCTCCCTCTGCTCAGACTGGGTGGTTGTGTTGGAGTCCCTCTCCTCGTCGCTGTCTATCAGCATCACGCCTCTCTCCATCTTCTCTTTGGACGAGCCCGTCTCCACCACGTAATAGCGGCCTCCAGCCTCCTCCCTCAGCACGCCGTGCTGCTGCCACAGAGCCAGCTTCCTGTGCACCAGCTCCTTCGGGGCACCCAGCTTCACGCTCAGCTCCTCCAGCGTCCAAGAACCTTGTGGATGACAAATAGGCAACCAGTCTGGTTAAAAAAAATTAAAAAAAGGTGAGGTGGAATGTTTTTGAATGCACATGTAACTATTTAAATTATCCCGATTTCTGGTTGTAATTTCATTTTGTAAATTCAGCAAAGTTTGAGAAATAGTAACTTAGTGTTTAATAGTGTTTATTCTGGAAGAGTAGTTAATATCAGCCACAAGACGACTACATGAGCCCTCATGGAAAACACCTGACCAGAACATTTCTGGTGCACAGACAAAATATAATAAATCCCTTAATTACAGAGGAAAACAAACCAAGACACAAAATCAGTTTTAAAATGAAAGATGGTACTTTTCTCCTGGAAGTGCAGGATGATGGCAGCGTGGATGGGGGAGACAGTGAGGTTGGTGAGGGTGCGGTCCTCCAGCTCCAGGTCCAGAGTGACTGAGCCCAGGTGAGGCTTCCAGCTCAGCGTCCTCATGGCCTGAAACACAGACAAAAAGCTCATGACAGAAAAAGAGATAACTGCAAGCATGAGATGCACTGTGAGAGCAAGTCAAACTGCTTTTTTTAAAGTTGTTGTAGTGGTGTGTACAAGAACAAGTCATGAGCTGCTGTGGTGTTGTCTCAGAATCTAATTCCGAGGAAGCTATTAGCAAACATGGAGGCGGAAATTTGTGTAATGCAAGTTGTTTCTAGCATTTAAAATGTTGCTGTTTAGCAGCCAACTCTGAAACCTCAGCTGTCGGTGAAGGTTTTCAATCCAATCCAACTTTACTTATATAGCACATTTTAACAAACACAAGGTTTCCAAAGTGCTTCACAAAAAGAACCATCAACCTGCCCGTACACAAACAAACATACATACAAGGGGGGTAGACAGGGCTGGAAGATGCAACAAGTAAGAAAAATACAACATAACATGAGGAAAGGGGAGGAGAAAAAAAAGCAACTCCCAGACTATGCTAAAAATAATGAAAATGAAAGGAACTAAGAAGTGGTGATACACTAAAAAACATGCAGAACCACCCTGGTGTAACAAACAGAACAGCCAATGGCTTGGAGTAAAGCGGCAGGTGAACTCCACCTTGAGTTTCTCGTAGCGGTGTGTGTAGGCCTCCATGGCCTGGCAGACGAGCGGAGGGAGCTCCAGCTTCTCCTCCTTTAGCGAAGGCCAGAACTCAGAGGACAGGATGATGGAGGACAGGGACAGAGACGGCTGCTCCTCCTCGCTCAGCCTCGATTCCTCCTCGCGGATATTACTGTTGATCCTCCGAGAGTCCGCCATGTCCTGGACACAAGACAGAAGGAAGGGATGTGTGACGTCAATCAGGGCTTTTTAATTTTTATTATTGATTAGTCTAGCTGCTGTCATTCAATCTATTCATTGTTGGGTCTGTGAAATGTACAGAGCCAGAGGTAAAAAACTAATTATTTTAGCTACTTTTTACTACATTTAACTTGCGTGCCTACTTAAACATCCAGAAACTCAAACTGGTTTTTCTTTGTTTTTTTAATTTTTGGGCATTTCTGCCTTTATTGGACAGGAAAGCTGAGATGTGAAAGGGGAGGGAGGGAGGGAGGGGGGTGGGCGGGGGGGGGGGGGGAGACATGCAGGAAAACCGTCACAGGTCGAATTCGAACGGCGGACCTTCTGCGTTGAGGAATAAACCTCTGCATATGTGCGCCCGCTCTACCAACTGAGCTGAACGGCCACAACTCAAACTGTTTTATGCATGTATTGGGACTTTTCTTTAGGACAGGGTAGGGAAACTACATACTGTAACTAGACTGACTTAAAGTCTACACGGATTCCCAGGAGGATAAATTAAACATCGTGTCAGGCAGTGTTTACCTTCAGCATGACCTCGCAGTAATGCATGTGAGACTCCCCAAACCTGAGCTTCAGCAGCTCCACGTTACGAATTTCCCTGCAAACACACAAAACAGGACAAGACTATATAAAGAGCCACAGATGTTGACATTTTGGACAAGACCCAATCGGAAAAATCAAAAAACTCCACAAAAGTGAATTGATTTAAATTTGTACATGTTCCCAACAACGTCTATGAAGCTCCACTCACCATTATGCTGGTTCCTGTCATATCAGAGTTATCGTAATTATTCGTTTCCAACTTGTAAATAACATACAAGTTATCATTTTAGTACGTTGTCTCTTGGGTTTTGTTTTTTGTTTTTTTAAGCTGCTTTTGTTTTGTGGTGGTCTGGTGGGATGATTGATGATGGGTATGTTTTCGTCTGCTTTGTATATATATATATATATATATATATATATATATATATATATATATATATATATATATATATATATATATATATATATATATATATGGGATAGCAGCATATACTAAGGCATTTCTGTACTTAATTTGATTATATGTATGGGGAGAAAAAGAAGAGAAACCTGAGCCTTTAGTCAAAGTGTGCTTGTTCAGTTGTACCTGGCAGTGTTGTAGTTGAGTTGGTGCAGCAGTCTGTCGGCCAGCACGGCTCTGTATTCGTCTATGAAGATGTCCTTACTGCCGTAGATACTGACCAGCAAGCTGATGATGTCTGATGACCTACGTTTCGAGCCCATCTTATCTGAAAAGTTAGGTTTTTTTGACTCAGTTAAATCCAGTGGACGACGAACACAAGCAGCAGAAATAACAAAGAATGCGTTTACTGACCGGGGACGGCGTCGGTCGGGTCTGGAGCCCAGTCCTCTGGGTCGTTGCCTTCGTCGTCACTGTCCTGCATCTCCAGAGTCACCAGGTCCCCTCTGGACAGCTCGGAGGCCAAATCAGTGCAGCCCTCAGCGTCTCCAGTCAGACCGGCCACGATCTGCCTCACCGTGTCCTCCCGGGTCCTTAAACACACCACAGAAACTTCAACAAAACCTAAAGTACCAGCTTCCTTATTTTATCCGTTTGTTTTAATTGGCTCAAAAGTTTTATGCCGGGTTAAAAGAGTGCTCTGTATAAAGTTTGTTACCAAAGCAGAGCACAAAGATCAGGGAGAGATTAAAGACATCAGCCAGGAACAATTTAACTTTATGTGAAGCACGCTTATAGAAATGACAACAAACAATCAAATCTTCTGTTTAAAATAATGTTTAAAAAACTAAGGAGTATAAATGGACTCACCTGAGGTACTTGCGGATTGGTTGGCAGGCAACCTGCAGGATGACCATGGATGGGTCAAGCTCTCTGAGAGCCTTGATGGCCGAGATGTAAACCGTGAGGATGTCTGATGTGTGAACTCCTAAGAATGGATGGTACGACAACGACAGGAAAATCAAAACTCAATTTAAAGATGCCATATTATGCTCATTTTCAGGTTCATAATTGTATTTTAAGGTTGTATCAGAATAGGTTTACATGGTTTAATTTTCCAAAAACACCATATTTTTGTTGTACAGCACATCTCTCTCTCTCACTGCTGCAGCTCCTCTTTTCACCTTGTGTTCAGGTCTCTGTTTTAGCTACAGAGTGAATCATCTTTTCTTCTGTACTATCTTTGATTCCACTCGCACATGCTCAGTAGCTCAGATCGTAGATCATGTCAGTTAGCTCCATAGACAGTAAAAGAAAGGTTGTTTCTCCAACTTTGGTCAGTTACAAGGCAGGATTAGCCGGGAGACTTCTTCTAAAGGAGGGCTCACATGTAAGTACTTCTTTTGTAGATTATGGTGAACTTGTGTGTGTTGTAGCAGTGCTTTGCCATTGAGAACGAGCTAGCATGCTAACGCTATCGCTAGCATGCTAACGGTTGTGTTTAGCCCGTCGTTTTGGCTAGTTACGTAACAAGCCCTGCAGATTTTGAACAGCTCACCCAGAGACTGAAGGCAGGACACATTCAGAAACCCGTATCTCACTCAAAACAGCATGGATAGATTTTTGTCAAAGTTTGTATGCTTGTGGAAGCACCTGAGGCACAAAATAACACGCCAAATCCCAGAAAAAGGTTTTTTTTTTTCATAATATGGGCACTATAAGTATCTCCTTCTGCTGCTGTGTTATAACTAAAGAACTACTGTACGGTACTTTCATTCCAGCATCCAACTGACCCGGGTGCAGCAGACGGCTCTCAAAAGCAGCTTTTAACGAGGTGAGGAGCTGCTGTCGCTGGTTGGTTCTTTCCAGACAAAACTTCAGATCTTCAATGGCTGCTTTGGATTCTGGGAAATCTGAAGAAGAGATGGGGAACATGAACATAAGCACAAGTAGAATGTGGGATGTAAAAGTTGAAAATTAAAACATGTCTGCTTCTAACTAAACTACATTTCCCTGATTTTAGGTTGACAGAGGTCAGCAGGTTCATTTAAGATAAGTCCAGGATGTATTTAGCCTAGCTTAGCACAAAGACTGGAAGGGGGGGGGGGGGGGGGGGGGGGGGGACTGCTAACCTAGCATCGTCAAAGGCGAACCTCTGAGACATGCTGGGACACTTTTAATATAACGACAATAAAACACTGTTTTCTCCCTCACCTCTGATTATACTGAAGAGCTCCTCGATCCTCATGTTGACGTAGATCCTGCAGAAGAACTGGTACATGTGGCATCTCCACTGCTTCAGGACAGAGCTGCCAGGCTGGCCGGCCTGGATGCTGGGAACACCGGGAACAGGTACCACACCTTTTCTGTCCACCTCGCTCGCAAACACTTTGCTCAGCCAGCCTAGCACCAGCTCCAGCCACTGCTCACACACATACACACACAACATATTCAAAATGAAGGCACTTAAAAGCAAACAGCTAATGCGGGGTTTATCCAGACAAGACTTAACGTAACATGCACAGATCCACGTGTTACCTTCTGGAACTCCAGCAGGAAGGAGCGTTCGTATTCGCCCCTGCAGTGCTGCTCCATCCGCTGCTCGATGAGCTTGTGGAGGATGGAGGTGACGGCCTCGGAGCTCACCCACTCCAGCAGCTGCAGTTTGGAACTACAACCACATCAAAGAAAATCAACCATTCATGCCCATACGAAGCACATAACACATACATGACATGCATAGTGTCGTTTGGTGTTCATCTGGTTAATACCAGCCGTACAAAAAAGGTATTTTGTTTTTATTTCTTTAAGTATAAAGCTGATGTTATTCTGTACGTTTAATTTTCTCCCAAACCAACAAATCATTTCATCCACTGTTAACACAAACGTGTTGATTAGTGCAGCAGAGGGTATTGACAGAAAGTATTCTTACATAACATTATACATATTAGAAAAGCTATGAATGATGTGTGTATTGGGAACGGTCGGCAGTGTGTTATTTGTCCACTCACAGTATGTGGCTGAGCTCCTGCAGCTGCTCCAGGGCCTCCTTACACCAGCACTGCTGTGTTGGGACCCCGCAGCCTGAACACACCCCTCGCTCGGGACCGTCTGAAACCTCGGCCCCGTCCTCGGCCTGCCCCTCCTGGTTCATGTAGACGGAGAAGGTCCTGCTGTAAAACTCCAGCACTCGCTCCTGGAGAACAGGGGAGGGGGAGAAGAGGAGGAGGGCCCTGATGATGGTAAAGGCCCGCTCCTGGAGGCCCCCAGGTCCAGGGCCACAGAGACTGGCGCGGCCCTCGTCCTGCCACATCCCCAGCCTCTCCAAACCACCTAGGAGGAGGAAGAAGAAGAAGAGGGGATGTTTGAATAATGTTGCTGCCCTGATATAAATCAGTACTGAACTTATCGACTACATATATTTTGTTCTACTTGCCGAGGAAAGGTTCCAGTCGGCCTAATAGAGTCCGAAAGGCAGTGAGGAGAACCCAGGCCCTGCCTCTCTCCTCCAGCTCGTTCTCCGGCTGTTTCAGTCCGGACCAGAACTCAGGAACCACAATAGAGGACAGACGCAACTGCAAAGTCTCCAGCAGCCAGCCGCCCAGCAGCCGGCCCAGACCCTGACCACACAGCAGGGCCAACGAGTCTGAGAGGCTCTGCTCTGTCACCGAGCAGCCAGGAGACACCTGAAACAATAGACCAAGATAAGTGGTCTGTTCTGACAGACACTACAGGGCTGTAGTGTGCAATCTAATATCTATAAATGTACTGATCTGTGCATGCTAATCTCAAATGAAAAACTAGAAGATGCCTGATCAAAGACAGTTTTTACACTGGACACTTTTCAAGGTGTGCTTGCCAGGGATAGAGCCACCTGCATGTGGTAGACTTCAACTCAAGACCTGATCCTGAATCACAGTAAACTGTTCTTGGTTTTGGTCTGGTTTTTTGTAGGCAAACAGCTTGTAAAGTTAGACTAAATATATACAGACACATTAACAAAGACCCAACAGGAAGACAAAGAGAAAGGCAGAGACAGCGTTACATGTATGCCGAATTCAATGTGAATACTTCCTACTAATTAGTGAACTGTCCTACGTCATGTCCCATCGCTACAAGCAAGTAATCATACAATCATAAAATATTTGAATGCAGTCCGGTGGCGACTTCGGTTCCCTTCATGCTCGCTGCGTGAGTCCAGCGATAAAGCCCACTCACCAAAGCTGAAGTGACAGTTTCCCAGGCATCAGCAACCCCTTGTTGTGGTGCGGATCCCGACATCTCGGCTGAGTCTGATTCCATCCCAATTTCCTCCATGTTCTTGGACTTTCTTCAGAAACAACGAACTAGCTAGTGTGAGTACATTTCAACTTTGGATTTGTTTTGTCATGCTATCACGTCGCACGCGTCTGTGGTACAAGTACGCATTATGTTTTAGATGTATTTTTATTTTGTATTAATCTCTTAAAAACAATGATGCTCATTAAACATTAAAACTCTTCTTTTATGAATTTGAAATAACGTTAACGTTCCATAGTTCTTGCTTGCGTATCGCGGGTTTACTTCTTCTTCGTTGTGGTCTTCTTCTTCTTTTTCTAGGAAAGAGTTTCCGGCAAACCGTATCCCAAAACGCGTAACGTTGCCCCCTATCGTTAAAAATACCGCATAGGTGGTTTCCGTTTCTAATAGTTTTATTTTGAAGGTTCAAATTGTATATTGTATCTGTCATAACACTAGTGAACTTGACAACTGACCTGAGTGTATTTACAATCATGAATGTTAACGTCACAGTGAGAAACTGCAACACTGTGTTACTGTTTAGTTAAAACTTTGTACATGTTGTACTTGTAAAACATGTACACATCAGTATTATTGTGAGTATTACAAACACAATGATAGCATCCATAGTTGTCATAATTGTATTAATAACGAGTTGTTTCAATAGTTTTATAACATTTACTAAGCATTAATGTGAAGCATACATGATCACTACATACGTATGTATTCAAAATTACGAGTAAAGCTGCCCTCTACTGGCCACAATAAGTAACTACAACCATACCAGTGTCAAGTTAGACTTATTAGGAATAGAACGACTTCCGGTTAAACATTCAAAATAAAACTTTGTAGTTACGTTTTGTGGCCACCAGAGGGCAACGTATACTCGCGATTATAAATGATGAAAACGGTCCTCCAGTTAACACATTCAAAATAAAAAAACTATTTTTCTTTATTAAACACAGAAAAAAAACAAGATGAACAATACGTACAATAATAATAATAATAATAATAATAATATGAACAAAATAATGAGAATAGAAATAATAAGTCAATAAAATAACCAAATAAATGAAAAAAAACTTTTTTTTTAAAAAAATTTTTATTTGTGGTCTCACAATACAGTGTTGAATATTAGTATAATCGATATTAATAACAATTTATACAACATTAGTGTGAGTATTACAAAAAGGAACAGTACATCAGAATTAGTGATCGCTTGTCTGACTGATTTAGAATCATGAGTGTTCACTGCCCTCCTGTGGCCATAGTGAGTAGCTGCACCACCAAATTAAATTCATGGCTAACAACCACATGCTGGCCTTGCTATTCTCTATATGAGATACCCTAGAACACGGAGACACCAGCACACAAGTATAAACCTTAGGCTACCACCATAATGGTGGTATAACCAAAGTTTCCTATTTACACTATAATGTAAAACACTCATAATACATTGATATTACACATCATTTTATATATTTTGTATGTATGTAAATGTAACTGTATTCATTGTAAATATATTTTATTTTTCCTTTTTATTTTTTTTCTTTAGTGCTACTTTTAAATAGTTTGTTATATTTTATGGTTTTTATTCTATTCTAATTTACATATTTTGAGTATCTGTTACAAACATTTTGTGTTTAAACAGCTAGTTTAGTTTCTTTGACCACGGCGGTGATAAGTATATTTTTTATTATCACATACATATAAATTCATACGCATATATTATACAAGATATTTTAGATATTTTTCATTTAAAAAATCACAAACGTAATACACTCCTATCAAAATAATTTCCCAAAACAGAGGTGTAGTTACGCGCTGTGGCCACTTGAGGGCGATGAACACTCGTGGTTATCGTCAAGTCAGACATAATAGCATGCTAATACTTCCGGTGAGTACATTCAAAATAAAAGAAATGAAATTAGGCAGCAGTATAGATAAGCTCCCTGCCTACATGAATAGGGATGTTACGCTGATAGCAGACAAAAGAGAGGTTCAGTTTTTGGTGTGGTTACGTGATGTTCTTAGTGTTGTAAATCGAGCGAACGATTGCCGATGCCGGCCGGGGAACTGTTTTGAAAGGTCTGTGCTGCATCAGTTGCAGCCCAGCCATAGCTAGCTAGATATATATAACACGTTAGCTCACACTCACAGAAACATCATCATGGCAGCAGAGTGCGAGTAAGTTTGTTGACAGCATGAATGTTCCCTTTTAAACCTCATACACATTTCATGGCACTCATTATATTTGATCTACAGCTTGTCTATCCAATGACCGTTAACGTGTTCTGAGTAAAACATGATGGAATGTAGCAGGTCTCATGTAGCTAACGTTAACTAGCAACAGTGTGTGAGCTAACACGCTAACGCTAGCTTCATTTGTGTGAACGTTAACCTGTTATAAGGCTGCAGTACAAGTTAAATATTATATTATTTCTCCGCAGTGTGTTCTCTGAAATCGAAGTGCTGCAGTCTATCTATCTGGATGAACTGCTGGTCAGCAGGAAAGAAGACGGGTGAGACGACAACGAGCTGAAATTACATAACTTTGCTTTATTAGCTTTGGCTTTGAGGTTGATTATTGACAGGAGAGTGGATTAATTTAACCAACTACTTTTACTGAAGTACTCCACTAAAGTATCAATTCGAGGTAACGTTACTTGTAGTTTTCTTTGCTCTGCTATCTCATAGTTAGTCAGTATCTCACCATCCTTCAGTGAATAATTTGTCAGTTTAACAAGGGACATCAGATTCATATATATATCTGTCAGAACATGACCTGAGCTTTTTGATGGTTCAGTAAGGAGCTTTACATAATTGAACATAGTCGTTAAATAATTAGAGTAATGTTATTGTGAAAACATACTTTTAAAATTCCTTGGCATAGCATGCTAAAAGATGACCATGAACCAGATCAATTAATTTGTGTCATTCAGATAAGTCATATTTTGAGCACGGGGAAATATAATGATCAAAACTAATGACTAATCTTTTAAATAAGATCTTTATTATTATTATTATTATTATTATTATTATTATTATTGATATTTTCTGTAATGTATTTTTTTGCACATGAGCAAGGAAATAATAAATTCACATATTTTTGAATAGAGTTTGGCACACAGTGTCTGGTAGTGATGGCCAAATGAAGCTTTGTGAACCATTTTCTTTATCTTCTGAGCTCACTAGATGGCGCTCTCTGTTCAAAGAAAAAGGTTAAAGGAATGGCAATTCAGTGCGTTTTCAACCCTTTGTTAAACAGAGAGCGCCATCTAGTGGGCTCACAAAAAAAGGTTCACGAAGCTTCATTTGGCCATCACTAGGGTCTGGGCAGAGCACATGGTTTGTGTAGCCTGTCGGGCCTTGTGATGCTGTTTTGTTGCATCACGCTGCTTGATATCTGATGACATTTGAGCTCTGAGTTTTAAGACGTGACCAGTCTCCTGTAGAATCTTGTGTCTGTTGTTAAAACTGTGTGTTGTGTCCTCCAGGGGCTGGGAGGTGAGCCTGGTCCTGTACCCGTCCACAGCAGAGGACTCTGTCTCCCAGTTTGTCCGACTCACTCTGACTTTGACCCTTGATCAGCAAGTACGCTCTCCCTTATCTTATCCTGCCCCCAATTTGGGTTACAATATCTTAGTCTCTGTGTTGTGTTTATTGATACACTGCCATGACGAACAGTTAAAAAAAAAAAAAATATATATATATATATATATATATATATATATATATATATATATATATATATATATATATATATATATATATATATACACACACACACACACACACACACACACACACACACACACACACACACACACAATGGATTGTAAAGGATAAAGATGGTAAGTTCTAAATCCCATTAATAAAACAAACAAAAAGAAATCTCAATCATTCCCAATCTATCAGAAACGGAGAGCGTAGGTATATGTAAGGAGATAACATAGGCACAGGCTAATTATTGCTAACTAAAATGCTAGTTAACATTAGTAATTAAACTAAACAGCTAATGTACGTCGAAACTGACTGCGAGCTTCTCCTGTACTGTACGGTAATTCCTGTACTATGCGACAGTAAGTCGCGTGGTTATGACACAATCGTTAGCCTATTTTTATAAAAACGTCTGAAGGAGCCATAACGTGAGGTACAAGTTATTGGCTGTGAAAGTGACGCCAAAATGAATGGCAGTCAATGGGATGCTAACGGGGGGTGATGGCTTATTAGCATCAAAATGGCGCCATAGGAGGCTTCACTCTGAGGAGAGAAGCCTGGCACCTTGCAAAACCCACAACATATAAGTCCGTCTCTTAATACTGTTTGAGTTCCTGTCTGTGGCTCTCAGCTCCAAGCCCATTGGTTCCTACTGAAATGTAAATCTTTAAAAACCTAAATATATTTGGTGCTCCAGTGAGTATTTGTGGCAACAGGACAGTGTGTGTGGGATTGAATCAAAATGAACTAAAGTGTGTGTGTGTGTGTGTGTGTGTGTGTGTGTGTGTGTGTGTGTGTGTGTGTGTGTGTGTGTGTGTGTGTGTGTGTGTGTGTGTGTGTGTGTGTGTTAATGGTAATAAAGGAACATGCCAGCCAGTGCAACATTGTGGCTCATTGATGTGTTTTATGGCACAGAGGAAGTATATATATATATATATATATATATATATATATATATATATATATATATATATATATATATATATATATATATATATACACACACACACACACACACACACACACACACAATACTTGTTAGTAGATACATTCTTTGGTTTTGGTCTTTTCATGGGATTTGTTAACAATGACAAAACATATAGAATACCACCAGACCTAACCTTTAAAGCTCAGCTCACTAATGATGAAGTAAAGTTTGACTCTGTTTCTTGTTTTGTTTGCTTAGTATCCCTCGTCTTCTCCAGCCATCTCCATTCATCACCCACGGGGGCTTTCTGATGACAAGATCAGCAGGTAACCAACTGAAGATGTGGACTGATTAAGACCCACTGATCTGTATCACTGCTTTCTGCTCAGGAAATGTTGAATATTGAGGGTAAAATCCTGTAATCATGTCCAACCCCTTTCTCTTAGTGTCCAAAAGTGTCTTCAGTTGGAGGCTCAGTCGTGTCTGGGTTCACCAGTGTTGTATCAGCTCATTGAGGTCACTATATATAGTGTTTTTTTTTTTTTTTAAATATATCATTTACTAGAATGTATGTTTTCAGTGGATGTTTATCTATTGATTTAATACATTAAGGTAATGCTGTTGATGAAGTTATGTTTCTAATTGTTTTCCTGTTTGTTTTTTTCTCCTCCAGAAAGCGAAAGAAATCCTGACTGAAAGCAATATTCCTCATGGAAACTGTGTCATTTGCCTCTATGGCTTTAAGGTACGCTGTTTCCCATCAGTGCCATTATCTTCTGTCCCGTCAGTCTCGCTTTAACAAAGTGACAAAATAATCAATTCGTTGTCATTTTTAAAGCAAAAGTTACCCATTCCTGCTCGTCATTTGTAAGGAATGTCCAGTCTTAAAGTGCCCATATTATGAAAAAAACACTCTCTAGCTAAAAGAGAGACCTGAAGAGAGCTGAAAAGAGGAGCTGCAGCAATGTGCAGTACAACAAAAATATGGTGTTTTTTGAGAATGAAACCATGTAAACCTATTCTGGTACAACCTCAAAATACAATTATGAACCTGAAAATGAGCATAATATGTCTGCTTTAAAGCAACCCTAAACAACACTAGACAACCTGTAGGGCTAAAAGTTACATAGTGTTGCTTTAAGTGATGGTAAATTTAATATCTTTGGATTTTTTGGACAGTTGGTCAAACAAAACAGGTAATTTAATGACAATGACATGATGGTATGTCAGAGTTGTGTTCAAGTTTATTCTGCTCCTCTAAGTGGCCAAAACAAATCATTTAATGTAGGAGTAAACCATATGTTGTATGCAGATGTTTTCAGAAATGTTCATACAATCTGTATCTGCAAACCCATTCATGCTTATTTGTGTACTGCATGTCATCAGGAGGGAGAGACGTTCTCCAAGACGAGCTGCTACCACTACTTCCACTCCCACTGCCTCGGCCGCTACGCCCGCCACTCTGAGAGGGAGCTCCGCCAGAGGGAGAAGGAGTTGGAGGAGGACAAGACCAGGGAGAGAACAGACTATCAGGTCACATATCTGATCAAAGAAGGCTTTCTGTGTCTTTCTCTATAAGCTACCGGTATTTAATCACTGACTCTTCTCATAGGAGCTGACTGTGGTGTGTCCGGTGTGTAGAGAGCCTCTAACCTATGATGTGGATCAGCTTCTCTCCTCCCCCGCCCCCCAGCTGCCAGAGGTAACTCCATCTTTTAATGGCATAGTTTCAAAATGTCACCGTAAGGTCCACTAGAAGCTGTTTGCAAGATCAAGAATAAACATTGAAAGGCTTTGTGTTTTTCACTCAGCTGGACGAAGCAGCGATTGGTTCAAATTTTCAACAGAAGTGGTGTGAACTCCAGAAGCTTTTGGAAAGACAGAGGTCTAAAGGTGGGATCATTGACCCGGAGGTGGAATCAAATCGCTTTTTCATCTATACCAACGAGGTAAGAATGAATCAGACATCATATGGCCACATGTAGACTGTGAACCATAGCTGATATCTGTGGAAGTAAATTTCAAGTTGTCTACGATTCTTTCTTTTAATTGCGTTGGTGTTCAGATACATGTTGCCTGTCTCGTCTTTCTGATCTTGTATCTTTTTATACCAGGAGCCCCACACGTGTTTACAGTAGATTGTTAAAGCTGGCCCGCATATTATTGTTGGTTTATTATTTTTACAATATTAATTTTTCATCTGTCTTTTATTTTATAAAGTAATCACACACCTTTCTAGCAAATCAGAGAATTAAAAAAATGTCTTTTCATCTCTGTCATACTACATGTTACTGACTTGGATAGATATCTGATGGAACCTGGACATTTTATTTACTCAGCCATTTCTAACATTTGTTAAATAAAGATAAAAATATGAAGTCGGCAAAAAGTAAGAAATCTTCATAGCGACTTGTCATTCAGAACAAATGGGTTTTAAAGTACCAAAAACAGAGTGAAGTGATGGAGAATGGAAATTGTCAAAATCAAAAATAAATGACATTAATAAATCTATATAAATTGATACATTATTAAGCTAGTAAATGTTCCAAATAGTATTCAAAATAAAAACATTTAAAAAAGAAATGGTAAAATAATTAAAAATACGTAAATTTAAATACATAAATGCAAAAATAAATGTATTAACTCTGTCCCATGACATGTTCCACAAAAACCTTGTCAACTCCTGCAGACTCCATCTGCTGCTGAAAACGGAAACCTGGACGCAGATGTCTCACCTGGACCGCCGGTACTGTCTGCTTCTAATGTTTCCTCTTACGAAACTGGTGTCGGAGCAGAGCAGTTAGTTCCTGGACTGTCCCACTGCAGAGGCGCTCAGGGCCAGAGGCGTCCGAACCAGGCGAGGGGGCCGAGGAGAGGAGGCAGATCCAGACAACAACACTGGAGAGCCGCCCCCATCACACAGCACCTGGATAAGTTGTCTCTGTCCTCAGACTGCACTGAAGGACCAGTAAATGCCAAAGCTCAGGGTAACCATGGGCAACAGATGCAAGTAAATGCAGAGTTATGTCAGTCTAAGACAGGCAGGGGCGTCTACTCCGAGCAACAACAGACCCTGGTGTCTCCAGATGACCTGCCAGTGTGCCAGGCAGCCTTGGAAACTGAATGTCTAAAAGATGCTGCAGACTCTGCAGGTGGTCATGGTCACCGTGGAAGGAGAAGGGGTCCTCACAGATCTGTACCAGACACTGGGGCCCCTGGGCGTTATTACTGGGACGGGCGAGCTTCAAGAAGCAGGGGAGGGCCCAATAACTTGTACAGCAGAGGAGGGGGTCCCCGCCGGGGTCACGGCAGGGGCTTCCAACACAAGGTGGTGGAGAGAGAGAGGGCTAGAGAGGAGGTGCTATGACAAAGGGCAACAGGAGGGCCAATGACCAAATGTGTGTGTGCCTCCATTATCAGTCTGCATAGATTAAAGCCCTGCACCAGAAACAACATTCAGTGTAGAATCCTTTCCTCCTGTACATTGCCGTTATTCTGGTCTCTGGTATGCACTTTTAAGCACACTGATATTAGATACAGATGGTTGTTGCTTTTTGTTGTGGTGCAATATGACATAAATAACTACAAATTAAATGTTCTGTGGATGTCAGTGTGTTACAGCATGTCTTTATTTCCTGGTTTTATGTTAAAGGTTTATTCAAGTTCAGTTCCACCAACTTGCAGCTTTAAAATATTTCTTTGTTTACAATGATGCTGTAATTTGAAGCAACTGAAATTTATCAGGAAATGTTTTGTTGGCCAGAGTGGTCCTATGGTACGTAGATGGGGCCAGTTTACTGTATATCTCGATTTCAGATATATTGTACTTCTGCTACATTTTTCAAACGGCTATAGTTACTGGTAACTTTGTAGATTACATTGTAAAAAACTATGAGCTTATAAAATACAATGCATTGTTATACAGTAAATCAAACCACCCAACATTAAATAAAACTGCTAAATCAGCTCAGCCTTGGCCAGCTGCAAAATAAAAATGTGGCTTGCATGTTAATTCATTATTAGTACTTAATTAGTACTGTTTTATTTGAACAATTGTAAAGGATTATATTTTAAGATAAACTATTATTAATCCTTTATTTATTTTCATTTAATAAAGTGTCTACTTATCTAATAATATATTATTATTTATCAGATTATTGCACACTGTGGTGTTGCTACCAGTACTCTGGTAAAGGATCTTGATCTTTTTTTTTAGCTAGGACTAGCTAACGGGGTCGAAAGAGACCAACCCTTGGTCTAGTCTATGTGGCTAAAATGGCCAAACCCCACAGCCCAGTAAGAATTTGGTTTTTACTCTGAAGTGGAGCATCTTACCCGAGTATTGAAGGCTGGAACGCTAAAACAATGATTTTCTATCCATATTGTAACAAACTGCTCTGGGGCCCTAGACCATCAGGGGGGTTAGAAGGATGTTGGGATAAAATGTAGTTTTATATTTTATCTATCTTAACCCCTAAAAGGAATTTAAATCATCTTCAGTACTAGACGGTCAAAGTTAATCACTTTATTATAATTAAGCTAATATATATATATAATAACTCTTGAAACAACGTGGTGCTAGGTCTTATGGCGCAGGAAGAGAGGCGGAGCACCCAGCATCTTGGAACCTGAACCTACGTCCCACAGACGCCATCTTGGCAGTCAGTTGTTTAGTGGAGACCAGCCCCTCTAAAAATCTGCGCAGGTTCGCAGAGGCGTGTTGTTGTTTTCAAAACGACTGAGGTTATGACTGGCGGGACTGAGTTTCACAAAAGCTACAATAATAGCAAGGAGTCTGAGCCTACAATGGATGTGGACATGGATTCTAGTCATATGGAAAGTGAGCGGGGTGAATTGGACAGTAACGTTAGTATCCCGGCTGCTTGCTCTTCCAACGGCAGTGGCGGGGAAGAGGACGAGGCGGAGGCCGTTGACCGTGTGAGAGAAGCCGGGGGCTCTAGTATTCATCACATCCCGGATAGAGGCGGAGTGTTCTGCAGCGGAAGGGAGCAGGAGGTCTCCGTCGAAATTGGAGAGACGTATTTATGTCAACGAGCCGACAAGACATGGCGTGAGTGATGCCGCCGTACTGCCTGTTTCACACCGATTTCAGTTAGCTAGCTAACGTTAGCAGGTTAACGTTAGCTAGCTAGTTGCGCGGACTCCCCTGTTGTGTTTTGGAAGAAATCTACACTAAACTCCATTAAAATGTAGTGCAAGGCGTAAGACGTAATTCAACGATTTTTGATTTACAAAGGGCTCCGCTGAGCATGGATCGGCATGGATCATAAAACCATAGCAGTGCAAACAGCAAGCGAACCAATTCTAAAAGTTGATATTTCACTTGCGCAAGTAGGCTAACGTTACAGTCTGGAGGATTATTAGATTGCCGAATTGAATAAAGGCTCAACACATACCAAGTCACGTTTCATCAGGAAAGATAACAATAAGTATGCTACCTCCTTTGCTAATAAGCAAAGAGTTATTCAAGTCGCATATATCTGAATGGAGTTTGGTGAGAACATATCAAGCTTGCATTTTTACTTAACAGAAATTACTTTGTTGAACAAAAGTCTCATTAACTAATGGAACTTGCTCTCTTTTCAGATACAGCAGAGGTTATTCAGTCCCGATTGAATGAACAGGAGGGCAGAGAGGAGTTCTATGTTCATTATGTTGGATGTGAGTAAATCACTAGTTCTTGATATGCTGATAATTGGAATGCATATAAACATTTACATCGATATCATCAACGTTGATTTAGATTGCTCCACCCTCAATTTGCTTGCTTTTGATTTATTTCTTGCCCATATGCTCTCTAGCCCCTCACCAACTGCTTTACAATGATTCCTCATCTTCTTTTTTTGACATGCAGTTAACAGACGCCTAGATGAGTGGGTGGGTAAAGCCCGCCTAGCACTCACCAAGACGGTGAAGGATGCAGTGAGGAAGAGCACAGAGATCGGAAGCGTCGGTGATTTGGGTGAACAGCCTGAAAGGAAGATCACTCGCAACCAGAAGCGCAAACATGATGAGATCAACCATGTACAGAAGGTAGAGACATTGGCTGTTACGTAGATATTTCACGCTGTTTGTGGGGACATTCTTGTGTTTTAAATGGTTGACATTTATCTAATGGAGTTTTCCTTTACAGACATATGCAGAGATGGACCCAACAACAGCTGCCCTGGAGAAGGAGCATGAGGCGGTAAGGTGGAGTGTCTGTGTGTCTGTTAGTTTCTCTTATTAAAAATTACAAAAGTATAAAGCTAACATAACTACCTTATTCTGCTGCTCTTTACACTCAATTCACTCCTGCTGTGCCTTTTACCTTTATTTGGTTAAACTAACTTATGTTTTTAACTTATTAAAATGTTTTAATATCTTTGTGTGATGAAGATAATTTCCCTCATTGTACCTCTGTACCTCGCTTGTCTGTCCCTCAGATCACGAAAGTGAAATATGTAGACAAGATCCAGATAGGAAACTTTGAGATTGATGCCTGGTACTTCTCGCCGTTTCCAGAGGACTACGGCAAGCAGCCCAAGCTGTGGATCTGCGAGTACTGCCTTAAATACATGAAGTACGAGAAGACCTTCAGACATCATCTGGTCAGTGCATCTTTCCCTTCAGTTTAGCATGTAGGCATGCATATTACTATCTTCGTTTGAGTCTAATAATGGAGACATGACTTGTGAAATGTCCTGCAGAATGTCTTGCATTTTTACTCACATTTATTTTGGAAGTCAACTGTGGCCTTTCTCTATGCCTCACATCTTTTCCACATGTGAAACCCAAATCACATAAAGTTTAGTACCAAAGTGAGCAGTAAGCTGTAATTTATGTTCTACCTGAATGCAGAAAGTGAGACCTTTTTATTTTAATTTTTTTTAATTTTAAGAAGTTATATAAATTAGAAGCATAGTATTGCTGGAATTACAAAGCATATAAAATCGTTGAATGTAAAGATAAGAAAATAGAATTAGATGTTTTTGATTTTTGTCACCTCAGTCCCATTGTCAGTGGAAGCAGCCTCCAGGCAAGGAAATCTACAGAAGGAGCAACATATCAGTGTATGAAGTGGATGGGCGGGACCACAAGGTGAGCACACCTGGAAAGTTTATTCCACACCTGAAGGAGTAAGCTGTTTAATGCTAAATAATATGGGTTAATCGGCTTCTGGTATCTGTGTCCCAATCTGTGTTTCTAGTGGAAATAAAACCAGATGCCATTTAAGTTTAAGAAAATCAGTTAATTATGTAAGTGACTTTTTGTGATTCATTGTTGGTCTTTGCAGATCTACTGTCAAAATCTTTGTCTACTAGCAAAACTATTTCTCGACCACAAGACGCTTTATTTTGACGTGGAGCCCTTTATCTTCTATATCCTCACTGAAGTCAACAAACAGGGAGCGCACATTGTCGGCTACTTCTCCAAAGTAAGACCTGTTTCTAGTGTTTTTCAGTCAAGTCGAAATATACTTTAACTTAAATTTGGACTCACTGATGTTAGATTTCTCTTTAAAGGTAAACGCAGACACTTGTGTTCAACATGTATTCTTGAGGCCTGAGTAGCATGCTACATGCATTACCTTCCTCATAAAACATTTTGTAAAATACATTTAAACCTGCATTTTTTTACATCCATGTATTTCTTTGTTGAATTACCTAGTGTAGTAATGGTCAAAAAGTCCACAGGGACCTTTGCATGATTGCAAGTTTGTTGAGGCTGTAGTATTATCTCTAAATCTTGGAATCTCAGTGTTTTGAATTCAGCAGAATCACACAGTAGGTGTAGAGAACCTCAAACTGGAATCATTAACATCTTAACTTTTGCCTTTTGTTTTACAGGAGAAAGAGTCTCCAGATGGCAATAACGTGGCATGTATTCTTACACTGCCGCCATACCAACGCAGAGGCTACGGAAAGTTCCTCATAGCTTTTAGTAAGTGAGACAGTAGCTATGTGTGTGTATCAGCACCACAGCTAATGATTAAATATTGTTAGGTTTTTCTTAGACAGATATATCGGCTGGCTGATATTATCTATCGGTATCGGCATTTAAAATGGCCGATAAATGAATATTTAAAAAATACAATAAAAACGGACGAAACACCCTTCACCCTTCAATGTTATGAGTGTTGGCGTTGCATAGTTTGTCCACCAGAGGGCGCTCTACAGCGTCCCTGTTGACAACACTCCTGTTTAACCCTTTAAGTTTCCTATATCTTAAGTTTGCATTTTTATACATTTTATTTATCAGAACTTAAATATATTTTGATGTTCCTCTGTTCTGTTGGGACAATAAAACAAACAAGTTTATTTTTAAAATGCATTATATTATTTTAGTGAGGACTCATAAATAACTACAAATAACTAATGTTAGGGAAATCTGTTTATTTTTTACGCATTTCTGGATTTAAAAAAAGCAAAACAAAAAACATATATATATATATATATATATATATATATATATATATATATATATATTCGGTCGGGCTCTAGTTTTTCTATTTCTTAAGTCTATTAGTATAGGTTAGCTTTTACACATAAGAATAAAATAATATGAAATAAACGATATATGCACTGATACATGTTTACACATAAAATACGCATATTTTGTGCACTCACCGAGGTCTCAGGTTGGTTTCATTTTGGCTTTCCACTCGAAACGTCAGTTGGAATGCAGATCAAACTTTGCATTTACCCATTTCAGAGAGCCAATCCGTTGTCTAAAGAGAGTGCAGGCGGAGTCCATATTAAATCCAAGAACATCCACTCACATTTCTGTACAGTAATTTTAGCAAAACAATGCTATAATGTGTATTTGACTGTTGTAGATACAGAAACACACAAATGAATCATCACTTGGATTAACATTTCAGCTTCTCTGCTGTGTGTGTGTGTGTGTGTGTGTGTGTGTGTTTGTAGGTTATGAGCTGTCTAAGCTGGAGAGTGCAGTCGGCTCTCCAGAGAAGCCTCTGTCTGATCTGGGGAAGCTGAGCTACAGAAGTTACTGGTCCTGGGTCCTGCTGGAGATCCTGAGGGACTTTAGAGGAACGCTGTCAATCAAAGACCTCAGGTAGAGACACACACATACACACGATACGATGACAAGATGGCCATCAGCAATCTTCTTAAGCTCTGATTTTGATGCTCATATTTCAGACCTTCCTCCCTCTCTTTCTCCTCAGCCAGATGACCAGCATCACACAGAGTGACATCATTAGCACGCTGCAGTCACTCAATATGGTGAAGTACTGGAAAGGTCAGCACGTTATCTGTGTGACACCCAAACTGGTTGAGGAGCACCTGAAGAGCGCCCAGTACAAGAAACCACCAATTACAGGTTAGTCTAGACATTTGATATTTGTTTTGCATTCTTCTTATTTCTAACCTTGTTGTAACATAAACATCAAAATCCAAATTGAAACGTATCAAAGTATGAGATAGTGTCTCTTTTTTTTTTTTTTGGATGGACAGACACCACAGTAAAAAAACAATCACTGAGGCTTTCACACTGTTGTTGGCTCTCAATGGTCTTTGTTATAGCAAAATGCTGCATCCACACAATGTCACAATATCTCAACTACCGTAAAACTTCAAATAATAGCCGAGTCCCAAATAGACGCCTGTCTCTTTTAAACGCCTGGTGTGACAACAGATTTGGGTAAATAAAGGCCGGTCTCAAATAGAGGCCTGGTCTGTTTTTTTGTTTTTTTTGTGTGTCGGGTTGTATTTGATCTTTTAAAACCCGTCAGATCGTTTGTTCTATGTTTTGATTTGATTTCACGTGAGAGACGCAACCGTTCATAAACGACTCATCACTATGGCAACATAACAAACAGGTTAACGAACTTTCTTTTAGTCTTCAGTTTTTCTTAATTCTCTCAATACCACCATGGAGACAAAAAGAAAAAAGTATGATTTGACATTTAAGCTGACAGTTGTCAAATTTGCCGAACAAAATTCGGGAGAAGCAGCGGCGAGACATTTCTCGATTGATCCTGAGAGAGTGCGAGAATGGCGTAAACATAAAGCAGAACTGCAACGTCTGTCCGAGGAAGACGACAAAAGGGCCAGACTGCTTTGGTGGAGGGAGGAAGAAGGTCAGTGAAGAGCTGGAGGTGAGCGTGTGTGAGTGGATCCACAGCATGCGGGCAAAGCATCGTCAATTAAAGGCCTGTCTCTTATAGACGCCTGTCTCAAATACACGCCGGTGCATTTCGGCGATTTGGGTAAATAGAAGCCTGGGCTATTATTTGAAGTTTTACAGTACAATGACTCTGAGGCTGATGTGAAAAGTTTTTTGGTGGCTTATGAAATGTGCTATACAAAAGCTGCCTTGCCTTGCCTTGGTCTGATATGACAGTGGAAGTGTGATATGTTTCTGTAGGTTTTCTCTCTTTTGCCTAACTTGTGCCATGTGTTGTCTCTTTCACAGTGGACACTATGTGTTTGAAGTGGGCGCCCCCCAAAAATAAACAAGCCAAGTTGTCCAAGAAGTGAGAGGCGGAGCCAGTGATGCCACATCTGTCAGTCAAGTCCACCTGTTTTTATATCATCTGTAAAGTTTCCCCTGTTCCCAACTGGCAGAAAGCTGCTGTTCTCAATGTATATAGTCATTAGTAGCATTTGTCCGTATTTTCTTAAAATATCTATACAAAAAATCCCAGTCTCCTGATTCCTTCTTTCCTGAGTAATAACTAGTTCTAAAAGTGCAACAAATCTTTTTCATTTATTTTTTAAAAATTTAAATCTTGAATTTGTAAGTACATAGCTTGCCATCAGCTCTTTGAAATATAGATAGAATCAGAATTGACCTTGGCCAAATAAGTGTGAACACCTACAGGGAGTTTGGCTCTGGCTTTTTGTTGCTCTCAAAGTACATACACAGAAATAGACATGGATGGATAGATACCATATTTTACCAATAAGAAGAGTTAGAGGTCTGTTATTTCCTAATTCAGAGTTAAGACATCATTTTATTCTTTTAACACATAATTAAATTGTTGAAGGCTACTTGCTGACATCTGTAGAGTTTAACAACCAAAGAACTACATATGTGTCCCAGCAGACATTTTGGACTCAGGTGTAACTACTGAAGGCTGCAGTATGTTCAGTTTAAGTCCCAACACGGCATGCTGGTTGGTTGGCTGGTAAACCTAAACGGAACGGGGCCATATTGATGAGATTGCCTACACCTGGCCCGCCCTTCTGCAGTCATTCAAGATGTCTGCTGTGACGAAGGTGTGCTACACAAGTGAAGAATGACAAGAGGATATTTATTTTCAGCTGGTATTTCAGAGAACAAAATATTTGAGCTGGTGAACAACATATCCGGATACTGCGCCTGCATTGTTGGATTTATGTGAAGTTCAGCTACAGGTGAGTTTTTTTTTTACACAGAATAAAAGAATCTGTAGTATTCGTATATATTAGCTGTAGCTTTGGGCAGCTTGTTGGTACATTTTCGGGAAGTGTTGAAGTGAGTGATGCTCCTTGTGGGTCTGTCTCTAAAATTTAGAGAAATTAATGATCCAAGTCCACAGCTTGGTCTTGGTCTGCAATGAAGGTGGAAAAATGAATACGTTCATAAAAAAATAAAACGGCAGGTAAATAAAAGTAATAATGGTAGTAGGAAGAACAGTATGTTTAATTTTTTTTTGGTCCCAAACAAAGTACAACTGCCTGGCAATAAACTACTTTTAACACAGACAGTGCTATCAACTGTCAGTCTATGGTCTGATGTAACTTTAATCACAAACACAAGGGGGCAGCAGCGCTCCGAGTCTGACCACTGATCAGTTATATTTGGAGAGCAGCAAAATGTATCTTTAGAAGACCCCATCTTAGAATAACATGCATCAGTTTAATACTAAGATGTATGATGTGTATAGTATGATTTTTAGAAGTCTTAACTGACGATGTACTTTATTCCCATAATAGAGGGTAAACGTAGCTGAATACCTGCTGTTTGCAGTGCAGGTACATATACTAGATTTTGAGTTTGGCATGTATTCATTTAGTTTTTTGAACATTTTGACATCAATCTATTAAACTTGTTAAAGCAAAGATGTATGGAAGCAAGATATTTTACATTTGAACAATATCAAAGATGACCATATCAAACCGTATTTACACTAACAGTGTATGTGATGTGCTGTAGAGGCCTTTTTGTTGCTTTTAATAACAGTGATACCCTCATGTTTGTGTCCATATAGGCAAACAGAGGGCAGAGCAGCTGGAAGGAGACTGGAGAACCAAACAGGTGAGTCAGAAACACCTTTCCCTCCTTATGTTGATTTGCTCAGCATTGTGGTCAGAGATGTATACACCTTTCTAGATAAATCAACAGAAATATAAGTTTTCAAACCATAACCCTTATGTTCACACAGTAATAATAATAATCACCAAAGAATTGTTTTTATATAAATGGGTTAACTAAATTAAACTAATCCAAACATGTATACTGAGATTAATTAGGAATGGTTACTAGATTTTGATTAGTGTCTCCTAATTATGACCTAGTACAACTTATCTCTTTAATACTGTATATGATAATCATCGCATAATATATCTTGAGTTAGTATTATGAAATATATAATATTAGGCAGATTTAAGATCTAGATCTATTAATGTATTTCATTGTGGGAATGGTCTACAGTGACGTAAATATTAGTACTGTGATATAAATGAAGAAATACTTACTTTATATAATTCTTGAAGTATCAAAACTCTACCCCTCCCAAAATATTTTGACCATTCATACAGCCATATTTATCATTATCAAAGGAGAATTCCGGTGGATTTCAACACGTAGCTCTGTTGTTTGTAAATTTGGAGTGCTGTCAGTAGCGAGAAAAATGAAAACAATCGGTGCTGCCTACACCGTGTTCTCCTCCTGCTAGAGTTAGCACCCAGGAGGCTGAAACAGGGCAGGTTTAAAACGCGTTTTTAGCCTCTAAACATGTTCAAAATGTCATTACAAGTGCCTACCCATGTGCAGTGATTCCCTCCGAGGGAACACAGCGAATCTGATTGCAGTAGATGTGACAGAAATAAACAAGTTGTGTTAATCCATACCTCACCGAAAAACAGGAAATAAACAGAGGTATGGATTAACACAACTTTTATGCCTTTTCTCATTCTGTCACCAGCAATAGTTCAAATGAAATAAAAAAAAAAAATAAAAAAAAATCTGACAAATAATTAGAAGATTCTAGAGACACGTTGGTGTATAATTGCTAAAATCCTGGCTACCTTACCCCTTATGTAATTCTAATAAGATCTAACCCTACAAATGTACACTACAGTTCTATTTTAAGACCCTCGTTACCCCAAATCATCAAAGAACATGAACATCGGTTCCATTGTTCACTACAGGACGTGTTTTGTCGAGTTCAGCACAAATGCAAGTCTTACTCAGTCACAGTGAACTCTGCTGCCACACAGATATTAATAATTAGCTCTGTCCCTCTGGCTGCGTGTCATCGATCAGCTGTATTGATGATTCCATCACCGCTGGCTGTGCAGATATGAAGTGTTCAACAAGGAAGGATTAGGATAAGGAATTTAACTTTTAAATGACTCCTTGCATACATGCATTTTGGGCTTACAGTTCTTCCGTTACAAGCCAAATAGCAGAAAATTCCCAAAAAAAGCTGGGTGTTAAATTAAGATTTTTAGTAGTAGTAGTAGTAGTAGAGAAATACTTAAAGGCTGCTAATATTCTATACTTTTGTTATTGTCATCAAATCCCCAAAAAAGCCCAAGCCCAATAGTGTGTTTAACGGTGCGTCTTTCAATACTTTCCAACTGTATACTGAAGATGAAAATCTTAGAAACAACATGGAAATAGTGCATCTGGGACTTTTTTTTTTTGTTATTATTATTTTTTGGACATTTTCAGACTTTATTTTGATAGGACAGCTGAAGACATGAAAGGGGGGAGAGGGGGGTGGGGGAGGGGGGGGGGGGGGGAATGACATGCAGCAAACGACCCGAGGTCGGAGTCAAACCCAGGCCCGCTGCGTTGAGGAGTAAACCTCTATATATGGGCGCCCGCTCTACCAACTGAGCTATCCGGGCGCCCTTATTGATGGTTTTAACAACAATGGAGATCAATGGAACACAGGAAGATGATGTATCAGGCTTTCATACAGACACAATACTCTTCTCAGTTTTTGATGACAAAGGGAAAATGATGTAATTTCACCAGAAATATCGCTAACCAAAAGGACTGAATGTAGGTGGGAATTCTTCTAAAAGCCTCTTCGTGCTCTCTGTGTATATAAAGTAAGAGACTGTCTCTCCTCAGCTCCACCCAGTTTCTGTCCTCCTTTGCTTGAATTCCGATTGTCTGGCTCAGTGATCGCAGCAACAGAGACTTCGAAACATCCTCTTCAAAACCATGTGATGATTTTCCAAACATCCCAGCCATATTATTATATAACTATAAGGATCTGAACTGGTCTAAAATAAGTTTTTTTTTTACATCCCCTCAAGCTGCTTGCAGATGGTAAATTGTGGAAAAAGTATTCAAAAGTAGCAATGCGATAATGTACAAATACTCCATTATATGAATAAAAGTCCTGGATTCTCCAAATTCTTACCAAAGTTAAAAAAAAAAAATGAATATACATAAAATAAAAGTACTTGTTAGGCAGAAAATGTATACTATCACAAATTTTTTTATTATAATTATTATTGATTATTATTATTATTATTATTATTATTGATACCTTTTAAAGCGTAAGAAAAAATTCACTGCTGTCGCCGGCTGAGGTGGAACTCATTTGAACTACTTTGTAAAGTGTTTATTTTGTTTTAATTGCACCACTTATGCTTCAAACTGTTTTAAATTGAATATTGTATACGCTTTATATGTGGAATCTGCAAAGTATTGTACATCCAGCTGTCAAATTATTGTAGGGAAGTAAAATACAAGAAAGAGGCAAAGTCAAAGTTTAAAGAAGTTAAAGTAGTCATTTCAGTTTCCTCAGCAACTCAACATTTATAAAAAAAAAAAAAGTGTTTTATTGGGGGCCCCTGAACCCCTCTGTCCCCTCAGCATTACCTGTCCAAACAAGAGTGTGAAATAAACTGCACAGGCACAAAATAAAGGGAGATTCTGTTTTATTTTCAAAAATTGTACTTCAAAACCGCTATGGTCATTTATAAGGCATTCACAACATTTTTTTTTTTTTTTGGTTTTTGAACATTTGAGAGTTTTTGATGCTTTCAGAGAGGGTTTCCTAAAACAGGAGTACAGCTAAGGCACAGCACTACTCCGAGAGCGTGAGAGAGAAAATAACAGAACAAACACGCAATAAGACAGAAATGGCACAAAAAATAGGTTGGGTATAAAAGAAACAGCATTGTAAGTGTGTGAGGCAAAAATAAAATGAAAAAAAAAACAAACCACAGCTGGGATTTTCCTCCAGAATCTGAAAACGTTATCACCATTTTACCATCAAAATCTCTAAAAAACAGTCACGACTTCTGTGGCACCATCATCCCTGCATCCAAAGAGCTGCCATATTTCCATGTCATTAACTTAAAGCTGCACTATGAGTTCCTGCATGGCCACTTCTGTTGACGTTCCTAGTAAATTCCAAACAAAACGGCGCAAGCTCCCTCCCCCCCATGTTTATGTAACCGTCACGACTAACCAGTCCCTCCAGAAAAATTCAATGCATAATGAGCCAAAGTCTGTATATTTATGCGGGGCCGCACTTTTTTTCAAATACGCCGCACTTTCGCCGCATAAATTGCTGATTTCCGCGCAAAACATGCGATTGCATGATTTCATAATCCCCGAAAAATTTTGCGTTTACTTCACACAAGAGCAGCCATTTTCCCGTTGCCGTGGGAACGTTAGGAAGTGACGTAATTACGTATAGTGAGAACAGGGTGTTGGGGGGGGGGGGAATCACATTTTTTCTTCTCTGTTTCATCAAACCGCAGTTTTTGCAAGATCCCGCAATTTCATCGCATACAATTGCATAAATATCCCGCATACTCCATCGCATTTTTTAGAAAACGTGCCGCATAATCAAGGATTTTTGCCCGCAACAATCACAAAAAAACTTGCGTTTTTCTGGAAGGACTGACTAACTGTCACTAACCCCCACCCCCCCAACCATCTTGTTGGTGATTGGCTGGAGTGGTTTGTTGTATTTTGGTGCACAGCGTGTGTCTCTAGTGTTTGACGTTTACGACCCCTGTGTTGTCTCCAGAGAGACCATTTTCAGCTAGCGGATCAAGGAGAGATGCCTACGCTTTGAGATAAAAATGAAATCACGCTGAAACCATGCAGGAACTCATAGTGCACCTTTAACTATACATTGTCTGAGTATTTTACAAAATACTTAGTTCGATCGACTTGTCATATGGAAAATACATACATACAGAGACAAAGTGGCTCTTAATATTCAAATCAACATGAGCAGAAACAGGAAATAAATTAGGTTTTTTGTTTACAATGTTTTTTTTTTTTTTACTGTCCAGGACTTTCTTTGAGTTTGACATTATGCCAAAATGACTGACATGTAAAAATATTGAAAATTAAAAACATATTTATAAATTAAATCAAAAGCAATGGGTGGCCAAAGCTGTAATAATAACAAATTTAACTTTATGATAAAAGCGATTCTGACAGGCCACTATTAGTCAAATAGATGTGAAATGTAATGATGCAAGCTGACAACCTACTACATTTAAATGGTAAAGTTTTGGACCTGGTCAGGGTTTTAAACGGTTTGATTTCAGCACAACAAGACTTGATTTCCCTTTTTGTTTGATTTACAGTAAAGAAACCAAAACAGGTTTGGATCTACCTGAATACATGAATCTAATTCTGCAATAAAGTTGTTCATAAATACAGTACATCATAGTATTTTGTTAACTATTAATGGCTCACTTTTGTTGATCAACCATACGTTTAGCAATTTAATTACATTTTTTTGTGCCAATATCCCCAGACATTTTCGTACCTAATAAATGCCCTTACAGTATTGTGACAGTTGTTTAATTTTTACATAATAACTTAAGGGTGTCTACAACAAATAATTTTTCCAGTGATCAGTCTAGTTCTGAAATCAAACGGATAAAACATAAGCTGACTGTACCTCTTGCGTTCTGTTCAATCTCAAATCTAGTGACAGTAAATTACTGATGCTCTCCGCACGCTTTGGTCCCGTGCACTGCTGTATTGTTTGTACAGTTTAATAGCTCTTTCAACCCAAACATCTGGTAACATTTCAAATAAGTTATATATAATAGTCACAATCTTTTCTAAAATAAATATGACTCACTGTCCGTGCTTTAAGTGCTGACTGTCCCAGAACAACGGTTCATTCTGAGCTTCCCCCCTCAGGCTTAGAACCCCCACTGCTCTCCAGTTTTGGTCCCAATAACATTGGCATATGGCAACTACACACACTGGAATAATTTATCAAAAATAGTTAAATATTAGTTTTTATAGTAATGAACAATATGACTAACTGAAGATGGGTTGCACCAGCAAAGATTAGGATTTGTAATTTGACATTACCTTGCACCATTTTGATTTAAAATTACCATAAGATACATTCGTGATTGTGTTCGACACTGTATTATATTCTGGAAATATGAGCAGCATCTGTGTAGGGTGAAGTTAAAAAGTAATATTTTTACATTTTGAGTAGTATTTATTTGCTTTCATGCTGCAAGGTGGATGAACTTGATAAAACTCTGTCTCATGTGCATGATTAGCTTAGCATAACGACTGGAAGCAGAACAAACTAGCCTGGCTCTGTCCAAAGTTGATAAAATCCTTCTACCAGAGCCTCTAAAAAAACATTAAATTACCTTGTTATATGTAGTTTGAGTTTGAAAAATCATACAAGGTATAATTTGTGTGAAATGTAATCCCATCAGCTCCTTCAATTTCTGCATGATTGATTAGTTTACAATTCAAAACCCCATCTAATGCAAATTGATCTAATCCAGTTAAAACCTGAATTGGATTTAGTTTTTTTTTTCCCAAGTTAGTCAACAGGTTTGACTGTTGCACTGATTTTATGCATTATTGATCATAACAACGGCACAGTATAACCTTCATCTTCACTGGTGCAACCCGGACTTAGTATGAATATTTTATGTCTTGGCACAATGTCCATCACTGAGCAGCATGGAAATCTAAAGGTGCATCTAAATGTCCTGGGTGGCCTGCCCTCTCCTCCTCACCTACTGCATCCCAACCCAACTCACAGGATGATATGTTATGCAAGTAATGTAAAGTATGGAAGGATTATGATTATAATATACCTAAACATAAATACATAAACCAAGTTGTTCAGAGATTTGGCTTTTACTCATCAACTTGTTCTGGTTATTCCTATCTGAAATAATAGAGAAACATTTACTGTTGCAGCGATGTCCAAATTTTTTCTATACATTTTGAAATGTCTATCCCTGAAACATTTGCTATTCAGTCACACAGAAAATATTTAGTAATCAACTTATAAGCTATTTAAATGACCTTTTCAATATGAATATTTGCTGCTTTAATTTCATATCATAAATATATAAAATTAAAAACATGTTGGCGCTCAGTGCTCAGACATGTACAAGTATGCATTTCTAAGGCATAAATTGTTCTCTAACTGCTGGTGGGCATTGGCTATTATATTTTTGACATCTTAAAGATTAAACAATTAAATAAAGAAACGTAATGGACCACTTAATACAAAATATTGTAACTGTTACTGACAGCCCAGCCTGCAAATGACCAATAAAACATCCTTAGTTAAAAATATGTAGCTGTAGCTGCACTTGCAGTCGTAAAAAAACACAAAGTAGTTAAAATGAGAGCAGATGAGGAGGGAAGGACATCTAACCACCCAAAACTGAACGACACAAACATTTACCGTCAGTCCTGACAAACACTTGGAGGCCTTTAGAAACAAAGGCAGACGTTTTTTTTATATATATTTTTTTTCTTCAAAATACCAATCTCACCTGCTGCAAATATCAGCATATCAAATATTAGTCACTGACTTAAAAAAAAAAAAACAAAAAAAAAAACTCAATCACGTGTACACTTGGACACCGTCACATCAATTTCTTTAGCCAAGAGCAGATAACAAAATGTGTAAGAAAAAAAAAGAAAGAGGAGGTGACTCTGTTCTGAGTTCCAGCATAGCAGACGCCTCAGGCGGTCTGAAGGATTCAGACATGGCACAGAAAGAGACCTAAAGCCACCAGAATACAGAGCAGGGCAGCGTCAGAGGAGAAAACCTTTAACACGTTAACATGTAGTTTGTGAGTTGTGGAAAGTAACTGAGTACCTTTACTCAAGTACAATTCGAAACTACCTTGACCACAAATATTGTACTTTGTATTTCACTCCATCTATCTGACAGCTTTTAGCTTGTTACTGGTTACTTTTTATAGTTTACATAAATACAGCAATTTATAAAATGACTTGTAGATTAAACAAATATATTAAGTAGTTAAACCTTGACCTTAGCATTAGCACACCGTTTCCACCAACAACAACATTTTTATTTAAAAAATAAAATATCAAGACACACTTAAAAGGGGCCATTTGTACTTTTGCTTAAAAATACTTATGTACTTTTACTTGTAATGGTGTTTTTTTCCTTATTGTATTACTACATTTACTACAGTAAAGGATCTGAGTACTTATTCCACCACTGTTTACAGGTGTTTTCCAATATGCAGAACCCTTTCAGGCAAATAAAGCAACATGGTTAAGGTTAGTGGAAGTCTTAATGGTTAAAAAACACACACTGACTGTAGTTGGAAAGAAAATGGGAACTGTGGTCTTTGCTTTACGTCGCTTTAACCACCCAGCAAAAGACCAACCAAATTAAAGAAAAAATATATATTTTGCGCACATTGTTTGAAATTCTCCGCTGACACCCACCTGGCTCTGTATGAGAACATCTATAGTTGCTAATGACTTATTTCAGGCTCATTATCCCTGGATCATATGTCAAGAAAACAAAGTGCTCTATTATAAGTGTTTCGGTTGTTATCCCAACATTTAAGTGTGTCGTTATCTCAAGAACTCAAACATTGTACTATTTAAATGATGGGCTGCTGTTTTCTTGTTGTAATTTGAAACTCTCAGCCTAAGTGATTTTGGTCTTCAAGAAATACTTTTAATTCTTTCAGCGAACTATTCCTCATGATCACATCTGTGGTTGAAAAAAAGCCAAAGTCAAAGCATTAACTGTTGACTTTTAATTAATATTTGAAAAATAATGCAAACTTCTGTCTTCACTGAGTTCCCGTACAGCATCGACCAATTAAATTTTAGCTTCACCTCATTTTTTTTTTTAAAAAACCTTTTACGTGAAACTAAATCAGTATTTATTTTCTAGGATCTAGGAAGTTGCATTTTAAATATTTCAACCTTTTTCAATACAATTGTAATCTGGGGATAACAGTCTGAAATAAAATTTAAATATGATCACTATAAAAATTATTTCTCAGGAAATTATGAGCACTAACTAAGCTGTGATCAATAATGGCCTAAGAATGAGGAACTACGTCCGTTTTTAGCATCTGGACATGTATAACTCACTTGCATACCGTAACCCAGGGAAACACTCAAACAAGAGGTATAGAGTTAATCTGACACACCGCTTCAACACACACTTATTCACACACGCGCACACACAGACATACATCAGAGCTTTGAGCAGCAAACTGAATGAGGACTGAAGATTTGTTTCTCAATGTTTGGAGTTTGTTCCTCTTCTTCCTGTCGCTGCCTCCAAAGTTTCATTCATCCTTTTCCTTTCACTCTGATGTTGCACAAACTTTAAATAAATAAATATAAGACACAAACAGCACATCAGCCCCACTTCTTCCTTCATTTGTTCCTCTTGTCCTCCCTCAGCCTGTCCGTCTGCTACCTGATCCGTCCGTCCTCTCTGGGCGGGGTCAGTTCAGACTTGGAGTCAGGGCTGGCGGCGCTCCAGACGGTGAGACGGCAGCGCTGCATGACGGGACAGGCGCTGGGTCCCATCGAGCAGACGTCTGCGGCCGACCAGTGACCCTCCAGCAGCCGGTCCAGCCAGCGGCGCAGCGGCACCCCCGTCAGGGCAGCGTTGGCCTCAGCCTCCTCCACGGCGCCCAGACTCACAGGCAGCCGAAGCACCGGGTTCAGGCCGTGGAAACTCTGCTCCATGTAGGAATTTCTGGCTGGGCCACCGTGCAACCGCAGGGCATCCTCTGGATCCCAGGACAAGAGGTAAGGAGGAGGTGGGAGAAGAAGAATGGTGAAAAAGGTGGCTTTGGAAAGCATATTTCCTCCTCCACACTAGGATAACCTTAGAGTTAAACAATCATTCTGGTTTCGTGTATTTTCTATTGTCATTTGTGACCTCGGTACTCCGTATGTTACTCGGCCACAGACTTCTTAGTGCTTACAGTAGGCGGGGAAATGCAAATGTTATTTTCTTGGCCTCTTATCTGACGCTAGTTTGTATCTTCAAAGGTTTCTTTGCCCAGTGCAAAACCAAAGTTTTAAATCTAGTATTTTAAACTAAAGCCAGATAATAGGTAAAAAACATAACTCCCTTCAGTCTTCACAGAGAAGTCGAGTCATGCAGAGTGGCGATTTTCCCAAAAATGAATCCCCAGCAATCTTTAATAAACCTAGAAGGTCATTTAAGAAAACTTCCTTACTGTTCTGAAGGTATTTCCAGAATCATTAAATACCCTTCTCACATCTGGATAAAAAAATATTCTATCTGCTAAATGTCAGAAATGGTAGCTGGGTTGCTCAGTTTTATAGTATAGTTTTGGTAAATTTTATATTTTGCTTGCGTTTTAAAAAATGAGCCTGGATATATGTAATTTCCAATTAACTTAATTACCGTATGAAATGCAGTAATTATCAAGATAGTTGGAAGAGTCTTTTGGAAATATCTGTTGTTAAACAACCTGCTGGGGTTTTCAAAGATGATGATCGGATTAACCATAGTAGCTAAACCTATTGTTCATTTTGTGATAAAAGCACCAAAATTGGTACATGTATAGCTCAATATATTTAGAAGAGATCTGGATATTACGCCACTGCAGATTAGCATTATAATGACCATAGTAGCCATTTTCCAAAATGTGGTTACTTGCATATAACACTTTGGGGGTAGATGCTAGATCGGATCTGCTAGATGTGTGAACATCATGACGTGCCTCGAGGCCTGCCTTATTCTGCCTCCGATTGGCTGACCCTGGTATTCTTAACCTAACCAATCCCCACTCCCCATGCCTAAACCTAACCATGTATAGCGGCTCCAATCTAGCATTTACACACTTTAGCCACCCCCAAGCTGCTGTTTACATGTTTTCAGCCCCACAAATATTTCCAAATAGGTTTAAGTTACAAATGTGTTATTACAATATAAGTGATTATATAAATGACAGAAAAATCAACAGTTATAACTGGATTTAACTGTAGCAATATGCAAGTACAGTTAACTTAAATAACATAGACAATGTAACAATTTTAAGTAAATGTACTTTTGCCATTAACTATTCTACAAAAAGAGACATCAGAGTCAGCTGGCACGTTCTTGCTCAGAGAAGCAGAAGCCTGTGCACTGTAGTGCAGCCTTCTTGCACCTGCAAGAGATAAGCTGGTGGCAAGCTGGTAGACTGCTCTGTGGACATGTTCCACCAGAGCAGCTCATTGAGCTATGCTGCCCCACTATAGGTGATTTTAGAGTCTCGCTCTCTCGGAGGTCAAACAATTCAAACGGGAGGCTAATTCGGATAGAGGTGACCCTGTGTGCACGTGTGACTGGATACTGACACTATAAATATGTATGCATGGTGATGACAGCTGTGGCAGGAGGGCCTCTGCTGTGTGTGTGGTTGTTTAGGCATTATATCTTTAAAGCTCTTGAATAACATTTCAGCAGGTGTTCCATGAGGCAGGTTGATACTGAAACGCCATATAAGTAATATTTTACTGACTCTTTGAACAAAATAGTAGTAATGCCGAACTGTAGCTACGTATACTGTCCCTAATCCCTAATTATGTGTGAAATGTCCAATTGCAGTTCTTTGAGTTCTGTACTTTCCTGCCTAAATCTGATTTCTTGCAGTAATCTGTTTTCTTGTGTGCATGTAAACACAGTGACGTGTTTGGACCGCTCACCTTGCTGTAAGGGCTGCTGTCGGTGGAACTCCAGCGGAGCCACGATGAAGCTGGTCTGGCCCAGCGGGTTCCAGTGATGCAGCACCCTCAGCGTCCACAAGCCGGGCCTCAAGGGCAGGGTGAGCGGCGGCCGGTAGTGGGTGACCTCAGCGGAGGCGTCTACCAGGATGTCGTAAGTGGCAGCGATGACGTTGGTGGGGTCGATCCACACTACAGTGGCCGTCAGGTTGCTCTGGCTTCGGCTCCAGCGCTGCACGGCCACCGGCTCGTCCTTGGGCCCCAGCAGACCCCCCCAGTTCCTGAAGAGACGCTCCTTAGGATCCCAGTCCGCCCCAACCTGAACAACAGGAAGTGTTTCAGGATCATCCTGTTTGGACTGACTCAGATTTTGATTGCACAGTTTAGGTTGTATCTGGCAAAAGCTGCTTAAAATGATTTATAAATGGCTTCCAGTTGATTTTAGCCTTGATTTTAAGGTTTCAATCAATTTAAAGTTGTACTCATTATTTTTAAAGCAGTCTGGCTCCAGTGTACATCTAGGAGCTTTTGTGCCCATACTGCACTCAGATCCTGCAACACAACTCTGCCAACAGTCCCGGTCCAGACAAACTTAAGGCTCCTAAAGTCTGGAACAGTCTTCCAGTTGAAATTCACCTTTATTTAAAGAACCTTATTTTCTATTTCAGTCATCCTCGTTTTTCCCTAATCATTTATTTTATTGGCATGTGTTCTTTTTAAAAATGTTACTTTTTTGGTGAAGTACTTTGTACAACCCCAAATCAGAAAAAGTTGGGACAGTATGGAAAACACAAATAAAAAAAGAAAGTAGTGATTTCTAAATGTACTTTGACTTGTATTTCATTGCAGACAATGTGAACAAAAAATATTTCATGTTTTGTCTGGTCAACTTAATTTCATTTGTAAATATACATCCTTTCCTGTCATTCAGACCTGCAACACATTCCAAAAAAGGTTGGGACAGGAGCAATTTAGGTCTAGTAATCAGGTAAATTGGTTAAATAATGATGCGATTTGAAACAGGTCTTGTCAACAGGTGATTGTAATTATGACTTGGTACAAAAGCAGCATCCAAGAAAGGTCTAGTCCTTTAGGAGACATTTGCTTATTTCACCTTCAACAGTCCATAACATAATTAAAAGATTCAAGGAATGTGGAGGAATTTCAGTGCGTAAAGGACAAGGGCGCAAGCCTAAGCTGAACAACCGTGATCTCAGATTCCTCAGGCGGCACTGCATCAAGAATCGTCATTCATCTATAAGCGATATCACCACATGGGCTCAGGACTACTTTGGCAAACCTTTGTCAAGTACCACAATACGTAGTTACATCCACAAATGCCAGTTAAAACTGTACTGTGCCAAAAGGAAGCCCTATGTTAACAGTGTCCAGAAGCGCCGTCGACTTCTTTGGGCTCGGAGGCATCTGGGATGGACCATCACACAGTGGAAATGTGTACTGTGGTCAGATGAATCAGTATTTTCTGGGAGAAATGGACGCCGTGTGCTCCGGACCAAAGAAGAAAAAAGGATCGTCCAGACTGTTACCAGCAACAAGTCCAAAAGCCAGGGTCTGTCATGGTATGGGGTTGTGACAGTGCCCTTGGCAAAGGTAACCTGCACTTCTGTGATGGTACCATTAATGCTGAAAAGTACATAGAGTTTTTGGAGCACAATATGCTGCCTTCAAGAAGACATCTTTTCCAGGGACATCCATGCATATTTCAACAAGATAATGCAAAACCACATTCTGCACACATTACATTCCTGGCTGCGGAGGAAAAGGATACGGTACTTGACTGGCCTGCCTGCAGTCCCGACCTGTCTCCAATAGAGAATGTGTGGCGCATTTTGAAGCACAAAATGCAACAACAAAGACCCCGTACTGTTGCCCACCTTAAGACTTGTTTGCAGCAAGAATGGGACAAAATTACACCTGAAACACTTCATCACTGGGTGTCTTCAGTCCCTAAATGTCTTTTAAGTGTTGTGAAAAGGAATGGCAACATTACAAAGTGGTAAATGCTTTACTGTTCCAACTTTTTTTGAAATGTATTGCAAGAACCAAAATAGGAATTTTGTTTATTTGAAAAAAAAAAAAAAATCATGAACACATTAAATTATGTGCTGTTGTCTGCAATGAAATACAAGTCAAAGTACATTTAGAAATCACTACTTTCTTTTTTTTATTTGTGTTTTCCATACTTTTTCTGATTTGGGGTTGTAGTAGGTCCTTATCACAACTGTGTGACTTAATTTTCAATCTTAACTTATAAATGCTAATGTTTCATACCAAACAATTCATCCACCGATATATAGTACATAGAAGCTAAATTGTTTTGTAAAATGCTTTTGGCAAAACTGTTTCTGATAAGGTTTTTGTGTAGCCCAAAATACTTTCTCAAACCATAAGTAGCAAGCAATTGTTAAACTTCTCCAAAAATCTCAAATGGGGAACAAAAGACAAATTCTGAGATATTTGCTTTTCAACTGACAGCAACAAAGCACAGATGTTAAATCTGTGATTTAAATAAAACACTTAAATACGGTGAATATAAAATATGCACAGACAACATGAGCTACTGGTCAAAACAAATGTGTCAAATTTCTGAAGTCCTTGTTGGAGTGTATGTGTGTGTGTCTGACCTGGACGTGCTGCAGCCTGTTGGTAGGGTTGGGGGGGCTGGCCAGGGTGAAGTGGTCTTTGGAAGTCACCCAGGTCTCCAAGCTTTCCAGCTGAGTGGAGGCTCGGTTAGTGGCCACGTGACGCACTAGGTAGCCTTGAAACTGGTCTGACAGGAAGTAGAGGTGGACCGACACTGGGTGGCTCATAGCCATGTACCTGAGAGAGATGAACACATAATACACTCAGACCACGTCTGCAATAAAGTGAATATGCATCTTTTCTTTGTATTTTCGTTTCATTTACACAAAGTTCAACATATGGCCAACATGATGGTACAACATTATACCCAGTGACGGAATGCAACAAAGTCCTTTTACTCAAGTACAAGTCTGAGGTAATAGTTTTTAATGCAGGTAAAAGTTAAGGTTAAATTTGATACCTTTTAAGAATAATATAGTATGTCATTAAAACGTCATCGATAAGCATGTAATGAAAAGTCATAGTATAGTATGCCATAAAAAAAGTTATAAAGTGCCATGTCATAAAAGGTCATAGTAAAGCATATAATAAGTCATACAAAGTCATAGTAGTTAGTCATAAAAAGTCATAATATAGTATGTAATAAAAATGTAAAAAATCCTAGTATAGCATGTCTTTTAAAAAGTCACAGTATGGTATGTCATAACATTGTAAAGAAAAGTAATATAGTATGTCATTAAAAAGTCATGAAAAGTCATAGTACAATATGTCAAAAAGTCATAGTATGGTATGTAATAAAGTAAAAAAGATCTTGGGTATAGTATAGCATGCCATAAAGTCATAGTACAGTATGTAAAAAAGTCATAGTAGGCTATATCATATAAAAGCATTTTTTTTAATCAATGGGGGATCGACATTTACCCTGATTAACTTATTCAGATCATTTACATCGGCTCGTACTGATCGTCTCCTTTAATCAGACACGCCTGCGCTTCAGACACACCACCAGACTGACTGGATGCTGGTCCTTTCAAACCAACATGGCGCGCGACCACTCACTAGTGTCTGTTCAGAGAGGGTCTCATAGCTGGCCAGCCCTTGGCAACATGTAAAACAGTCCGTCTTTCTTAGTCACCCGTTATTTTATCATGGGCCATAGTAGGGAAAAAAAATTTGGCAAGCGGCTTACACCAATTCTCCACACTTCTTCCGTGATTCCACCATGAAACCAGTTTACAGGTAGTTATTTCCTGGAGGCGACATCGGTAAACACAAGAAGAAATCAAAGATTGACTATTAACCAGAGGCATCACTAAGTTTAGTTTAATCAAAGCTTGATTGTTAAGGGCAAGATGCGTCGATAAGTTTAGTTTCATCAAAGATTGACTATAAAGCGCAAGAGGCGTCACTTAGTTTAGTTTTCGTTGTCCAGCGGGGGACTTGAAACTTTATTTTTGGTTGGGTGTTTGCTGGGATCCTAAAGAGAACTGTTTTGGTGTTGAGAGAAAAGACTCATTTAAATTGTTGAGTTGAATGTATTAAGAGTAAGACATATTTTAGTTACTTTGTTTGCTTACTAGTTATGTTTTGTAAACAAAAAAAACGGTGTGCAGCTGTATTATCTGAGTAACTACAAGTATCAAATCCGAACTCTGTATCGGCAAATATTCAATATTTAAATAATCTGACCAGGGTCAAAAAAGCTGATCATAGGGACATCCCGATAGAAAGTCATAAAAAGTTATAGTATAGTATGTCATAAAAAGTCCTAAAACGTCACTGTCATTAAGTCATAGTATAGCATGTAATAAAAAAGTCATACTAGTGTGCCATAGAAAAAAGATCCCGCACACTGACCATTACGCAAGCAAACAATTTATTTACAACGTTTCGGTCCTAGACCTTCATCAGGTACAACGTTTCGGTCTAGGACCGAAACGTAAATAAATTGTTTGCTTGCGTAATGGTCAGTGTGCGGGATCTTTTTTCTAAACTTCTGATCTGCCACTTTGGATAACATCCTACGCACCTGCCCGACCAAAAGAGGTGTGCAAAAAAGCTTTCTTACAATACTAGTGTGCCATAAAAAGGCCTAAAACGTCATTGTATAGTATGTAATAAAAAAAATCATAAAAATTCATACTACAGTAGGTCATAAAAAGTCATAGTATATTATGTCATAAAAAGTAATAAAAAGTCATAGTATGTCAAAAAAAGGTTTAATTTAATTTCACGAGCCATGGTTAGCAATGAGCTAATACTACATCAAATCACTTTTTAAAGTGGTGCAGCAGTATGACAATGTACTGTAACACAACACATACTAAAACATAAAATAGGTGATCACAGAGAGTCACAAAGACTAGATGGAGCAAAAGCTGGAACAGACCCTGTTTGTTAAAGTCTTAACTCGTACAAACTGCCTAGTAGTCGGTGGCAGTAATACACAAGTTTCTAAAGTAAAAGAGGAAGAAGAGATTTCACTGTTTAAGTGTTGACCAACAATCTGCAAGTAAACAATCTCAAAGTGTTAATGTGGATGGAATCATGTTTCATATGTATCCACATGAGTGTGTATGTGGCCTAAAATGTTGCTCGATTAAAATCACAGGTTGAATGGAACAGACTCGTCCTGTTTAACTCCCCCCCCCCCCCCCCTTCACACACACTTCCCATAAAGCTGCCCCCACCCATTCTAGCCACCAGCCCTCACCCCAACAACAAGTACCTCCTTGTACCTACTGGGTCCACACACACACACACACACAAACACACACACACACACAGCTGGAAAAATCCAGTATGTGCAGACACTGTAGCCTGGTTGTACCCCAAGACAAGCTGGCGTTATCTTTATATTTAATTTGGACTCAAAAACACCAGTGGTGGGGAGTTTAGTGGAAAGACACACGTCATCAGCCAGTCCTCGTCACTCCCCTCACACAGTGATTGTGCAGTTTCTCTCTCAGACGAAATTTACTAAATGACCCTAATACACCCACGACCAGTGAGGACTCTACATGAGGCCGATATTGGCTTTTTACAATTATACAAAAAAAAAGTTCTCACACCATTAGGAAAATAACATTTCTGTTAACGACAGCAAGTGATGCTGCAATTTACTAAACCTTAAGTGTTTATTTATCTTCTCAGATTCCACAATTATGATCATTAAAATTTGAGAAGGCAACTTTCTGGACCTCATTTCTTAAATAGTGGCAAATGGGAGAATAAAAAGGTTTCTTGTAACATATGGGTTCCAAATGATTTCCGTACATATACGCACTGCTTTACATATCACTTAGGAGGGTGTTTTCTCAACACTTCACAATCCGCATATGAATTTAACAGCAGTTTATCTTTTGAATTGGTGCTAATATCGTATATATTCCATGACTAAATAGTGTGGTTTGACTGCTTTGGTTTTACATATCAAACAGACCACCAGAAATACCTTGGAATCGGACCAAGGACACATTTTTCATGCACTTTTGGTCTAGTTGTTTGTTCCACAGTTTGATGGACAACGTTTTAAACCAACCTAAATAATCCAAACCAAACGGCCAAACACATAAGTGTTTGTTTGAAATGAACCAAACAGGTTCAGTGTGACAGCATCATGTCTCAGACCGCCATTTCATTCATGGTTCTGTCTCAGGATCAGAAGTAAAAGTCTTAATTACTCTCACTGGGATCTGTGAGACTGCTCAAACAGAAATCAACTTTAGCACCCCATACGCAAACTCACCCCATTAACCCTCGGAAGCCATCAAGAACCCCTGGCATGAATCCAAGCATGGACCATCATGAAGAGCTCTTGCAGTCCGTCTACAAATTCCTGGAGCCCCTTAAAAAACATTAAAGCTCCTTCACAAACCACTGGAACCCCCTGAATGCTTTCAATAATGCAGGCACTTAAGAAACACCTGGTACCATGGATATACTATACTAATAGTTTACAAATAACTGGCTCACCCAACACAAACACATGACAGAGTAGGGGTGTGACGAGACACTCCGCTCACGAGACAAGAAGAGATTTTAACACTATTTTAAAGAAAACTTTGAATAAAAAATATGACTGAAATATGACTCAGAGAGCCACGGTTACAACCGCATTGCAGCAGTAAACAAGGAAGTAGGCTGCTCTTGTATTAATTTATGACCATTTTAAGATGAGGGGAGAACATTTCTCTTTGTTTAACATCATTAAAAGTAAAGTTAGGTTTTGCTTTTTGCTTCTGACTTTGCTTCTGACTCATTTCTCGGGGTTTTACAGGCAAGCTTTTTACAAGTGCAACTCCGCTACCGCTCTGCAAAAATAAACTCATAGTCAACTTTGGCGAACGGGCAGAGGATCTTCAACGCTAATTTAGAGGTCCAATCCAGACTCTTCTTCAAAACCAGATGTATTTTAAATGCTCTGACACACCAACCCGATTATCGGCCGGTGTGCTCAGTGCCGTCGTCAGTCGGAGGAGCCGTCGGCATCCATTTTGGCCGATTTGACTTGTTGAATAGGCCAGTGGGCAGTCGGACTCAATGACCAATCTGATAGGTGGAGTGCTAGCCCTTGACTAGCGAATCAGTGCTTCTTCCACAAGAAGAAGCCCGAGAGCTGACAACGCCACTATATTCTTATTATCAGTCCCTCCAGAAAAACGTGATTATGCGATCGCAGAATTCAATGCATAATCAGCAAAAGTCTGCATATTTATGCAGGGGCCGCATTTTTTCAAATATGCTGCACTTTCGGCGCATAAATTGCTGATTTCCACGCAAAATATGTGGGGCTTGCATGATTTCATAATCCCTGCATTTTCGTTGCAAAAAAGTCACGTATATCTTAACAGAAAGTTGAAAAATGTTGCGTTTACTTCACACAAGAGCAGCCATTTTCCCCTGTTGCCATGGGAACGTTATGAAGGGTCGTAATTTTGCCTAGTGAGAACAATCACTTATTTTTCTCTTTTTCATCAAACTGCAATTTTTGCAAATTCCGCAATTTCATCGCATAAATATCCCGCATATTCCATCGCATTTTTTAAGAAAACGTGCCGCATAATTAAGGATTTTTGCCCGCAACAATCACAAACTCTGCGTTTTTCTGGAGGGACTGCATTACTAGCCAATCATATTTTCTTTCGTTCAGCGAGTAATGACAACAACGATCCTTCTTGACTACTATCAACTCTGATGAAAACAATGACTGACGACAGCGTGCTCTGCATTTACTAGGTCTAGAGAGATGTTCCGTCATTTCCGGTTTTCATTTTTTGGGCGACAATACAGATTAGCGCCGCCTGCTGTTATGGAGACGTAGTACATCTTGCGCACGCGCAGAACGTACACTCATGTCGGCGTCGCTTTGGTGTGTCCCAAGGCACTTTTTTGAGAGACGGGAGCCGACTGATCAGTCCGACAGGTTGGTGTGTCAGAGCCTTAAGACCAACCAGGTCAGACTCCGTCTACTGGCCGCTGCTCTGCACATGTTTGACTATCACTTTACTAACTGCAAGGCTGTCTCTGCCACACCACATCCAGCTCTTAATAAATCCACATCTGGATGTTCATACCTGCAGCTGTTGTCATTGGGATGTCCCTGCAGCGAGCTGGCAGCGCGAGACAATCCCATGCGAGCAAAGGCGTGGTAGTGGCTGAGCGTGGAGTCTGATAGGCTGGCGGGGCCGTCCGTCTCCTGCTCATAGATGTTTTCCCAGTAGGCTTGAAGGCCCGGGGTGCCTGGGGGGTACGGTCCAAACAGGTAGGAGTCCAGCTGGTTGATGATCTCCTGACTGACGCTGGCCTCAAACTTCCTGGCAAAGAAGGTGGGTCTGGACGCTTGCTGTGGTCGAAAAGACAGAAGGAGACGAGGAGGGATGATTATTGTAAGACTAACTAGACCTTCAATAAAAAAATGAATAAGGAGACAGAAGACAATATTTAAAACAGGAGAAATAAGTGTATGAACCACAGTTATAAAATCAAGAAATAGAATAACTGACTGGAAGGAGACTCGGAGAGTGCAGTCCTCTGCCAAGGCATGCCCTATCCCGCAATGTTAATGTCCTACTTGAAGGCGTGTATACCAACAAATTTTTCCGATTATTCTGACACCACATGAATGTGGCACAAATGCCCTATCTTGCAATGTTAATGAGTGAAAAATAATTCATGTATCCGCCCTGTGATTCGGATGCACTCTGAAATGTAAGTTTAATTAAGAAATGGGCCAGTAGTTTTTCAACAGAGCCGAAAACATGACCTCCTTGGCAGAGGTAATAATAAGATTAACAATAAAATTGTTGTTCAAATCACAACATGTGTTGTAAATAATTCCTAAGAATGAGAATAAACTCCTGCTGTACTTGGATCTAGGCTGCTTAGGATCTAGTGGCTGTCGTTTTTCTGGCTTTGAAACCACTGACGTACAGTTTATGCAAAGCAAATGGTATGAATGTAAAATAAATCTCCAGCATCCAGTTATTCCAGTTAAAAAGCCTTACTTAAAATATAAAATGTTTACGTACAACTAAATAAACTGCAAACAAAAACAAAAAGATATTTTACTTACTATCATGGAAAACTAAGAAAAACACCAAATATTTCATCTTTGAGAAGCTGGAACTAACGAATCTTTGTCATTTTTAATAACAATAAATGACTAAAACGATTAATCAATTATCAGAGTTTTTGCAGATTTTCGCTTAAGTCACAATAAAACCGAAGGTAAGTCTAGGGTCAGCACTATTTGCATATCAGCTGAACATACTATGGACCTACAAAACAGTTTAAACGCAGAGGGCCCAAAGAATCTCTCTCTCTCTCTCTCTCTCTCTCTCTCTCTCTCTCTCTCTCTCTCTCTCTCTCTCTCTCTCTCTCTCTCTCTCTCTCTCTCTCTCTCTCTCTCTCTCTCTCTCTCTCTCTCTCTCTCTCTCTCTCTCTCTCTCTCTCTCTCCAACATCGAAGTTCCAACAGTATTCTCCCCTGTCATGAAACACTGCTGGACATCCACTAAATGGAATATTTAATGATTTCATTCTAAAACTATTTAAAATGTAAATAATATTACACTCTTTTTAAACAGCAGATTACAAACTTTTAAATGGTAGTGCACATTGAAGACACTTTACATATGGAAGATGACAAATTATACCAGAGAGCCTTCTATGGAAAGCCAAGTTAGGACAAGTCATTGTGTAAGGGCGGAGAATGCAGACAACAGGGTTGTTCAATTAAAAACTAAAACAATTGAAAGGAGGAGTTAATGTGCTTACTATATAGGTACCTGTCTAATGTACAGTATATGAGAGCATGTTTTGTGTTGCATGAGAGTATGTGATTTTCTGTATTTTGTGTCCAAAACAAATTTCCCTTTGGGGACAATAAAGTATATCTTATAAGTCAATTCACACATACACTTTGTCATGTGGGCCAGTCTGGAGGAAGGAAGGGCGTGGGTTATGATGTCATCAGGAGGGTGTGACCTCAGCAAAGCAGCTATTGGTGAGCCGCGGCAGCACCAGCGAGCCAGGAAACCCCAACATAATGAGAGCCATGCCGACTGCCCAGGCAGCAGCTGAGCTCTTTATTCAGCAGGACAGTTTTATCCGTCAGGTTATTCTGGGGCTGTTACCTAACAATCTGTGTCCTTACACAGCTAAAGACAACAGTGGAAACCACTAGTTACAGGTTCAGGAGGGATTCTTGTTTCCTTCATCAGAAGATCAGAGGCCTATTATATAAAACTGTATGTTCTCCGTTTTCACTGTAGGATGTCAGCCAAATAGGATTCAACCAGCTGCTCTTCTTTTGGAGCCGTTTCAGCTTTATTTGATTGAGATTGAACAGGTTTTAGCTTTGTGAACATGCTGCTGCGGATTTGACTTTTTCTCCTTTAGTTTATTTTTAAACCACAGTATTACCAGTGGGGAATGGAGTATTCAGATCTTTTACTTAAGTAAAAGAAGCAATACTACAGTTTCGACTAAAAGTCTTGCATTAAAAATAAAGTTAAAGTAAAAGTTCAAAAGTATTAGCATCAAAATATACTTGAAGTACCAAAGTAAATGTACGTGTATGCAGATTCTTGTTTGTTGGATTATTGTTGCTGATTATTGATCGATTAAACAAGTATTTCAATTCTAAACAATATTTGCGCTGCAAATGATTATTATTTTGATTATCAATTAATCAGTCAAAAATGTACAGTAAAATACATAAAATAAAATACAGAACGATTTCACATTTTCCCAATGTGACTTCTTCATATTACTTGCTTTGTTTGACCAACAGTCCATAATTCCAATGACCTTACAATGATATAAAACAGAGAAAGGAAACACATTCTCACATTAAAGAAGCTGAAACTGGGAAATTTGCTTGGTACATTACAATTAATTGATAATTAGAATTGTTGCCAAATCATTTTCTCTCCATTGTTTCACTAATTTACAAATTGATTCCCCCTCACTCTTTGTTGTATGTGCTTTTAACTGGAAAAAAAAATCAGCAACATCCAACACACTGCACAAAAATAAAACTCTTAGTAGTTTAAAAGCAGGTCTTCAGTTTTTTAGAGATTCCTAATCAATCAATCAGTCTCAACCGGTTAAATAATGGAAATAAATACTGTACATGTGTGTTCCTGATCCGTACATTCAGAGCTGTCTTTCTTGCTGGCGAACCCCGGCATTATAATAATGACAACCTTAGAAACCTCAGCGCCAACTAGCTACAAAGCTCTAAAAATATCAACTGCCTAAAGTGTACAGCTGTTTCCAGGATCAGCTCTTCTTATAGAAACCATCAGTAGCTCGACCACAGACGCTGTCTTCAGGTCTGTCGTTACAGGGAGCCCAGGACCGCCTACTGTAAGTAAAAGTAGCACTGCTAATTTGTGAATACGAAGCTATTCTGGTCCCAGGCCACCGAGGCCCTGAGAGGGAAGGGTGGATAGAATAGAGCGACTGAACATGATGACTATCCTCTCTGTAGCTGTGCTCTACCTCTCATTATAGGGCTGCAACATTGTCACAGTCGATACAAGAAAATCCAAAGAATGTTCACCCATGGAAAGCTTTGTGACTACTGAGAAGTTAAACCCAGGACTGTCCTATTTAATGTCATCCGGCATGGTAGAAAAGTAAAGAAATAAAACACAGGGTTATTTATTCTTCTAAAGAAATAAATCAATAATCATGTTTTTTTTCTGTTAACAGTTGAGTAACGATGAAACCAGGGGCTGGCTGCACAAAGACAGACTGCAACCATGGCTGCAGATGACATGCAAGTTTAGCACAAGTAAATCTGTCTAAGAAAAAACTGAGTGTGTCTCAGAAAAATGCCACTACGCTGGTACAGAACTGCAGGGACACACAGCCCTTCATTTTTGGCAATAGCCTCGTGGCAGAATTTCCCACAAGTTGAAGCAAGTGCTCGAGTTTTCAAGCAGGTAGGCATGCCTGATTCTTTTTCTATTCAGTAATATTTGAAATATTCTAAAGTCTGTAAACATCTGGCCAAGTAACCCAAAAAAATGTCTCACCTGGAAGCGTGGCAGATCCGAGGGCTTGAAGTCGTTGGGTGAGCAGCCACACCAGTCCACAATATGCTTATACTGGCATTTACATCCCAGTTTGCGGTTCCAGTTGGTGAGCCTCAAGTTGTTGTCCACCATGGTCTCACAGTGGGCACTGTTCTCCAGCACAGTGTGGAAAAATGACTGGAGGTAGAGTACAGTACAGAGAGACAGAGAAGTTTACCATCCATCCAGTTTATTTAAGTATCTTCTAATCTTAATAAAATATTTAATCCACATACAAAATTCAACAATTATTACTGCTGCAAATAATGATTATTTTCAAAAGTGATTCATCTAATAATCATTTCTTTGATTAACGTTCTTCATCTGTTATTCTTATAGTTTCAGGTCATTCTTGGGTTGTTTTTTAAGTGCTATTTAGGTTGTAATCTTTACTGATTGTATGTTAATTCAATTTTATAATCAGACGTCTGTCTAATTCTGGTTTGTGGCATATTCTATTCGTCTGTAATTGCTGCCAGAACTCTCTTGATAAAGAGATTTTTAATGAGACATCCATTACAAGGTGGATTCCATTGAAATATGCTGTTTATATTCATGTCCTCTTCTAGGGGACACCAGCACACACTTCCTGTGTATTTGTATATGAAGGGTTACTCGAGTGCGTGTGCGTGCGTGTGTGTGTGTGTGTTACCTCAGCAGGCAGCAGTGTGTAGGTGTAGAAGCGCTTCATGCTGCTGACCAGCTCGTCTCGGGAGTTGACCACATAGTCCACAAAGGGCCGGTTGAGCAGGAACCAATCAGAGCCTCCGTCCACCGCAATGCCCTCTGGGATCTTGCGGTCCCCGAGACGCCACATGTGGGTGTCACACTCGTAGAAGAGACGGTCCAGACCCTGTTTACGGATGAAACTGAGAGGACACACAGTATCCAGTGTTAAGCTGGTAACTCAAACTGAAACAGTGTATAATTACTTCGTCCTGAGACAAATGTACTGTGATTCTGTAGAGAGAGAGAGACACACGTTTACTGTATCTCTATAAGATTATTAGTGAATACAAGCTTACTATTCAGCCACTGATCATCAGTTACTGTATCAGACTGTAAATACCTTTGTGACTAAACCTGTGTTTGAACTGAAAAACAGATTCAAGTTTCAGCACTAGAATAAAACTAAATTACATTTGACTAAATTAATGCAAAACCAAATAAAATACTGGTTTACATGCTGAGTCAGTCATAGTTTTAAGAAGAAAAGTAACATCGTAACAGGGTATTTTGACTGGACTAACCAAGAAATCTGTAATTTGGGGCATTTTTGGTTGTTTTTCAACAACTTCCATCTATACTATTATACTATCTTAATAAAAAAATTCAAAAATCTGCATTGAGAAGGAAGAAGAAGAAAAATAAGTTCATAAGGTAATTGTAAAGGAGTAAGGTAATTGGGATTACCCTTAATTACCTTAATTCAATTAAATTGTATTTATAGTATCAAATCATAACAGGAGTTATCTCAGGACACTTTACAGATAGAGTAGGTCTAGACCACACTCTATAATTTAAAAAGACCCAACAATTCCAGTAATTCCCCCAAGAGCCAGCATTCAGTGCGACAATGGCGAGGAAAAACTCCCTTTTAGGAAGAAACCTCGGACAGACCCAGGCTCTTGGTAGGCGGTGTCTGACGGTGCCGGTTGGGTTACTCCTTTACAATTACCTCCCCTACAAAAAACAGGTTCCCCATCACCATCAGATAGAGAAAAAGAGAAAAACTCTCTTTCTCTCTCTCTCTTACCGTGCGTTGTCTCTGCCATGAGATTTGATGAAGTTCATGTTGCGGTACTTGGACAGGAAAGCCACCAACTGTTCATTGGTCCTGAAAGGAGACAGCAGCTGTCAATCATCAACTCAGAAACACACCTCCAGCATCAAACTGGTCTAAATATGGCCCCTCGCAAATTTCGATCCGAATTATGCCCACCTAGTTGTGCACCAAAACTAAAAGATGGGAAACTGTTTGCAAACTGCAATTACACACAGAGGCATGTTGGCTAAACCGTGGTAAAGTGTTTCACAGATTTTATGAGATGGGTGAGGAAATCGCCAGTTTCATGACTAGGCTTATGTCATTAGTCGAGCTTGAGGACAAAAGGTGGTTATGTGACTTGCCAGTCAGTGGCAAACACACTCACCACGACTTTCCCGTGAGAGAGATGCGCGACACTCAAAGCAGAATTTGGCAGATTTGCCAAATTTGAGACTCAGAAATTCCCACACAAGCAGTGAGTTGTCATATTCAGGCCTGTGAAACAGGTTGTTGTGAGTTGGCTGTGTGGTAGCCTACTTTTAAAAATGGGACCCAGAATGCATTGGTTTGTTAAATTCTAGGATTGCTGAAGAACTTTTGGTTACACTTTACTTGAAGGTATCTACATAACAGTGACATGACACTGTCATGAACGTGTCATAAACATTATAAACAAGTCATAAACGTTTATGACATAATGCTTCTTTTAGTAAGTGTCATTCAGTTTGTCATGACAAGTTATGGTCAGGTTAGAGTTAGAGTGTCATGTGTTCATGACAGTGTCATGTCACTCTTATGTAGACACCTTCAAGTAAAGTGTTACCAAACTTTTTTTAGGGCTTTACGTGAACCACATTGTAAGTGAGAATGCTATATGAGGCGTGCAATAATACAGTCAAAAATATTTTACTTTTTTAAAATAAAAGCATGTCAATAAAATATACATGTCTGGTCCTTAATGTGATTCTCATTTTCCAGTGTGGCCCATAGCGAAGTTGAGTTTGCCACCCCTGCGTAAACTGTGGTTACACTCGTCACTTTATTGATGTGTGTAATGTCTTTTTAAGCGATGCTAGCTGAGGGGCTCTGGTGATGGCTGTTGGTCGATCTGTCCACCACTTTAAGCCAGACTGAAATATCTCAACAGCTAGTCTGTACCATCAATGTCTGTACATTTTGTACAGACATTGATGGTTCCCAGAGGTTGAATCCTATTGACTTTGGTGATCCTCTGACTTTTTGCTGTTGTAGTTTGTTTGGGCTGGAGCACATTTCGAACTATATGTTTATTTTCATTATAATTATATAAATGTAAAGCAGCAAATCAAATAAAAAATGACTTGATAAAAATAGTTGCCAGTACATTTTCTGTCAATTGATTAATCAATACCTTCAGCTCTACTAATGGAATAAAAAGTACAATATTTCCCTCTGAGATGTAGTGAGAAGAAAGTGGCATGGGAAGAAAATACTTAAGTATCTTAAATGTGTACTTGGGTAAATGTACATTCCACCCCTGCCAAATACAAATATTATCTAAGAGGTCATTCTCAGCAGCCCAATCTCATATTTTGTCCACATTTACCTTACATAATTGAAACTGCCAAAACACTTTGTTCTTAAACTCAATCTTACATGATCTCATAACATATTGTCATGTGTGTCTCTACAGGAGGAAAAAAACATCCCCAAACCATAAAATAGACTCACGCAACACACATTCCCAATAGCCGTTTTTTGTGCTTAAAAAGGGGGGTTTCTTCCTCTAATGGATACACATCTAAGCAGGATGCCATTAAATAGTCCAACAAATCGTCCGTTTCTTTTAAACAATGCGAAACAATCTTCCATTTAGGGGAAATGGAGTGACTAAACGATTCTGTTTGGGACAGCTGGACCAGTTTATTTAGCTTCCTCTTCCAACTGAGAGCAAACAGCTAAGCTGCAGTGTGTGGCCTGAAGCGGAGGTAGACAGCACATTCACACAGCCACTCCCAGCATGTAGTGGGAGCTGGAAGCGCACGGCTCGAGCCTGGTGTCGCCCTAACCAGTAGACAGGACAGCAGACAGACAGATTGTTTGATTACATTTGATTACAGCTGTTAAGACGAACCGCAGGCGTGCATGTGTGCGTTTGTGGGCATGTTTGTGTTCATCAGTATCTCACACACACTTAAATCTAACTGAGGCTGCAACAAACATATGGTCATATATTACAAAATATGCTTCTCACATTCAGCAAATTATGTTCTTTTAAATCGCTGTCCTGTGAGAACCATGCAGCCTCTCTCTGAAAAGTCAACTTTTCATGGTGTCAGAAAAACAGCCCTGTTTTTTTTTTTTTTTAGCTTTGTGACGATGTGTTTTCCAGAAGATCCAAGAGGCTTTATTTAGCTTAGGAACTAGGAGAATTTTCTTGATACATAAACAAACACTATCCTTCAGTTTATCACAAACATTCAACATCAACACATCTGGAGATACATGGTTTTCACTGGACAGGAAGGGGGTGAAAAAGCTATAATCTGTAAAGTAACTAAAGCTGTCAGACAAATATAGTGGAGTAAACAGTACAATGTTTACCTCTGAGATGTAGTGCAGTTAATAAACAAGTGATAACATGTTATTGTTAATCAGTGATCTTTAGAGGTGCTGGTAGATGGATTTTGTTACATTTAGCTGATAGCTTTTTCCCCTATTTTCAGTCTTTTTGCTTAGCTAAGCTAACTGGCTGTAGCTTTATATTTATAGTGCAGACACGAGTAGTATCAATCTGAACACTGCGCAAGATAGCGAATATGTGTATTTCACCATACTGTTTGGACAATTTCTTTTACATTTCCTAAATTTGCTTTTGTCTACATGTTTGTTAGATATGCCCACTGCTAAAATAAATTGGATTGGATGTTTGTCAGATGTGTGATCCTCTGAAGCTAGTGGTTTGACATTTGAAAAGTTAATGTGACCTTCTCTTGAGGGTTGAGGTACAGTACTAACACACAGACACACACACACACACACACACACACACACAGACACACTTCCATTGACTCAATCTCTATGACGTCAAAGCTATCGATGGTATTGTGCTAACGCTGTGCTATGGATTTTAGCTGGAAGGGTGTTCAAACAGTCACTTTGATAGGTGGACAGAGAGTGGATCAGTGTGTGTGTGTGTGTGTGTGTGTGTGTGTGTGTGTGTGTGTGTGTGTGTGTGTGTGTGTGTGCTATTAAAGAGAATTAGTCTTCGGGGGAATAGGTTAGTTTAGGGTCAGGATTTGAGTTTGGGATTAAAAATGATATCAAGATTTAGTGGCAGTAAGATTTTAGCTATCAACTTTAACTAAATTCAACAACAGTGACATGAGCTGCGAGAGGATCATACATGTTGTAAACAAACCCGTTATATCTACGCCACTCATTGGAAGCAAATCTAAAATTAAAATTTGAAACGTCCATTAAATCTGTATGCATACAGAAATACACACATTAAATATAAAAGCTCTGCAAAATCTAATAGAAGTTTACAATTGAAAGTTTGAGTTTGTTTTTACTTCCAACTAATTGTGTTAAACTGGGGATTAGTTTATATTGTGACCCCGGCTTTAAAGCTGTATGGGGTGTAACCACATTCCCAGAGTTTAAATGAATAGTCGATTGCCAGAAATATATATAACTATTTTAATGATAAGTTGTTCGTTTAAGTAATTTTTATAAGCAAAAGCTATAAACGTTCTCTGGTTTTAACTTCTTCAATGTGAGGATTTTTCTCTTTATATCACGGTAAATGGAATATGAGTTTTGCACCGTTGGTCGGACAAAACAAGACATTTAAATATGTCCTTTTGCATTCTGGGAAATGACTGGGCATTTTTTTTTAAACTATATTCTGAAATAAGTTCATTGAGAAAATTATCTGCAGATTAAATTCATAATTCACTTGAATTTAAATAAATGTATGCAATATGAATTTCCCCAGTCTGGAACTCATTTTTCCAATTATTCCGATTCCGACACCACATGAATGCAGAATGAACGCCCTATCTGGTAATTTTAACGAAAGTGAAAAACTATTTGTGTATCCGCACATTGATTTGAAACCGCTCCAAAATGTATCAATCAATCAATTTTATTTGTCATATGATACCGTACAGGTACATTTCTATTCTTGGCCCATGCTACGCCCTTCCACCAAATTTCAGATACATCTGGTCAGTAGTTTTTCTGTTATCCTGCTAACAAACCAACCAACAAAAACACCACAAACGGAGTCGAAAACATGACCTCCTTGGTTCTAAAAAAAACCCAGTTAGCCAAGATGGCTTGGCTCAACAGTGGTGATAATCCAGCAGGACTGGTTGCTGGACCCTCATCATCAGAATTGGCACAAGCTGGCTATAAATGAGCCAATGGAACTGTACCGATTTCATCGGTGAGCCAAACACAAGACCTCCACAAACCTCTTTATGTTAACTCTTTTAGTCATGACTACAGCTACAGCGAGCAAATCACCAGTCAACACCTCCACTGATTAGAGCTGGGCAATATAATCAATATTATATCGATATCGTGACATGAGACTAGATATCGTCTTAGATTTTGGATATCGTAATATGACCATAAGTGTTGTCTTTTCCTGGTTTTAAAGGCTGCATTACAGTAAAGTGGTGTACTTTTCTGAACTTCCCAGACTGTTCTAGCTGTTCTATCATTTACCTATTACCCACTTAGACATTATGTCCACATTACTGATAATTATTTATCTAAAATCTAAGTGTGAAGATATTTTGTTAAAGCACCAATTGTCAACCCTAGAATATCGCCGCAACATCGATATCGGTATCGGATTTTCTCCCTATTGCCCAGCTCTACCACTGATCACAGCCAAGCTCTTTCCTCAAGAATACATATCCCTTCAAATCTCCAAGCAGCAAGACAGCCATTAAAAGAGCTCAGCTTCAAAGTTACATACAGACTCCCGATGCATTCAGAGTCGATGCACTTGAGGTCTATTGGCCACTTAACCTGATCCATAAGCCCTTAAACAAACCAAACCAGGCTTTAACAGATCAATGTGCTGTGTGTTTGGGTGGAACTTGACATAATCAATAAATCTCCTACAGTCTTCTACAGGGATACAAAACAGGGAACAGTGGGGGGATTCTCAACCAAACCCATTTCAAAAAAGTGTTTTAGTCAGATAATTTCTGTCTTTTGGTTTTAGCACAAATAGAAAACCTGATGATTTTTGGGCCTCGTTAGCTTGAAATGTAAACAAATGGTCCTTAAATTCAGTTCTCTAAAACTGTTGCTTCGACATGAAGAAATGCAAAGTACAATTTCAAACCTGCAATAAAAACGTAGAATGAATGTAATCACTAAGAGGTGACCCCTCCTGTGGCTGACCCGGTCTCTCACCTAATGGGGTAGTCTGCAGCGCTGAGGTTGATAAAGAAGTCCCAGGACCAGTCGGACATTTTAAGAAGGTCCTCCATGCTGCGTAGGTACATAGTCAACAGGCTGGCCCCGCCCCAGATGGTGGACATCCGCCAGGGAGTCACCCGGACGTTGGGATACTGGCCGGCCTGAGTCAGAACCTCTCTGTAGAGGAAGTTGGACCTCTGAGAAGGGTGGAAAATGACAACAAAAAGGGAAGTTATAGTGTGCTTTTGTTTTGTAAGCAATTTTGAAATCTCCATTAGGAAATATTTTGATATCAACACTAAAGCAAATGACTCCCTGTCATGTGAAAATGCTGCTTATACTACCAGTTTCCCTGCGAGCTAACGGTCCCAAATATCTGAACATTTTCAGTTTTTTCAGTGATACAAACAGATCTGGTGTTGTGCTCATTGACAGATATTTCCAGTTATTAAAATAATTGTGTCAATCAGAGGACATGTTTGTCGACATAGAAGTTCTTGCATAACTTTTGTTCACGCACTGGTCAATTTTGAGATTTTGGGTTATTTAGCTTTTCTTTCAGACTCAAGATCCAAAATACACATTCAGGATTTAATTTCACTACACCTGTCTATTTACATCTGTAGATTTCTCCTAAATTTACCAAAAGTTAGCATTAGATAATGCCTCATTTGCATATTTAAATATACAATTTCAGAAAGCTTGTAAAATAAGAGATAATTGTTCTCAATATTCAACTATAGAAGTGTCATGGTGTTACCCATTAGTTAAAAGCTTCGTCAGTCTCATTTACGTTTGTCCACAATTTTCTTGATATTTTTTGTCACCATTTTTCTGGCTGTGGCTCAGGAAGATGACTTCACCATTTGTAATCGCGCCCAGTGGTCTCACCTGGTCTACATGGATGTAGTAGTAGTGCGAGGTGTGGTAGATGGCTTTGAAGAGGCGCTGGAACTGCCGCGAGGCTCGGCCGTGGATGACCAGGACGAAGGCGATCCGTGCTGGCACCAGCCGGGCAGCCTCTGAGGGGTCCTCTTCCCACTGTACATTCACATTTGCCTTACCTGGACACAGAGGACAAGGACGGCAGCTCAGGAAACATGCAGCATTTTTAACAGCACAGTTAACAGGATATGTATTTAATAACACTTTGAATGATGCTTTCATGTCCAGTTGGAAATATAGTTAATGTAGTCCGAGTTCAGCACTCAGCCATATTGAGAACTCACTTCGTCTGCAATCAAGAAAGGTTTGCAGTCTAGGGCTGAAACATTTAATCAGTTAGCGAATACAAAGAAAAGCAATTGATTGATTTAATTGATGGATTAATTCATTTAAATTTAAGACATTTTTGATAACATTCTCTGGTTCCTCCACTGCTTCTCGTGGGAGGACTTGCTGCTTTTCTGTCTTACGTAGAATATTTTATATTTTGGGTTTTTGTTGAGTTGTTAAGACAATAAAATGAATTTTAAAACAATAAATTGGGTTCTAGGAATTTATAAAGTGCATTTCACTATTTTCTGACTTTAATTAGACCCAACCATTAATGAAGGCAATAATCGTAACATTATTTAAATATTGTAAATAATCGCTGCAGCCCTACTGCAGTTTGTGATACATTTATTGATATAATTTCAGCACACAAAGACAACAGTAAGACAGACACAACTTGCTGGATTTGGGTTTCTTGGTTTAAGACAACATCACGGTCACTGTCACCGCCAACCCTGATCTCCACTCCACTCCTCCATCTTCACTTCTGTCTTCCTGGTACTATTCTGCTGTCTGTGGCAGGCTGAGCTAAATCTGCCTCTTATATATACAAACCCTCTGACAGCCTCATGCTCCTCCATCATCACGCTCACTCTAAAGATGGCACGGGTTGAGGCCTGCTTGGCCTAATTAGTGACCTTCCCGGGCTGTGGGGCATGCTGGGATTGAGAGTTTGGGGAGAAATAACTGTAATCAGGCGGCTCAGCAGAGCACTGCTGTGCAGACAGAGGGAGTCAGGGGGGAGCGATGTTGTGCATGTTTCGGGATGTACACTCATGCCTGCATGAGTGCAGAAACACCCAACTTTGATTCAACAACCCTCTTGTTCTCCATTGAGCAAACGTCAAAAGTCAAAATCAGACGTCAAACCAAATCATCTTTCGCTGCTGCTCCAGTCTGTGGATATAATCACTAGTGTATCATCAAAGCAACCTATAATCATATAAATTAAACCTCAAACGGCCCAGGGTGGTTCAGAGAGCACGACTACAAGTAAATCATTAGTCAGCCATTCCAAATATAAGACTACAAACTGCTTGTTTAATTGGGGTGTAATTACGCTGGCTGAGTATCATCCTTGCTGTGTCCATCCTTGCTTTCAGTCACTGAAAATAGAACTGGCAACAAACTGGATGCCTCTTCTTGGCACTGGCACGTGCCGGGTTAAAAATGCTTCTCAAAGGTTAAATTTGGAAGACAAAAAAAACCCTCTGACTTTTTGCAACCTGCCACTTCAAAGCAGCCGCCTGTTCGTTTTAATTCCTTCGCTTTCTGTCTTTCAGCCTGTCACCCTTTCATTTGTTGACTGGCTCAATCACCAGCTGTGTTAACATGAAGGGATAAAGCAGCCCTTAAATCATAGGTTAATACATTTAAATCCAACTATGTACAATAATTCTGTGTGCTCATATTCAAGATTACACACATACGGTAAGTATAGGCTACTTGAACTTGGAAATATGCTACACCAGTTTGTTCAAATGCCGACCAACGGGAAAAGAAATGGCCTCCATTTCTTTCAGTGTGACTAGACTTTACTGTGTCTTTACTGTGATATTTTCAAGACAATATCTTACACACCAAGAATTGGACAATCGTTCATTTTTTAATTTAATTAATTATTTTCCAGGAAGAAATCTGCTGATGTTAAGCCAACAGTGCCTGCTGTCTAAAAGTAAGTTAAAGTGTTCATATTATGCTCATTTTCAGGTTCAAAATTGTATTTAGAGGTTGTACCAGAATAAGGTTTATGTGGTTTAATTTTCATAAAACACCATATATTTGTTGTACTGCACATTGCTGCAGCTCCGCTTTTCACCCTGTGTGTTGAGCTCTCTGTTTTAGCTACAGAGTGAGACATCTCACTTCTGTTCCATCTTTGTTGGGAGTCGCACATGCGCAGTAAGTACTACTAGCCAGTCAGTTGCAGAGCATGTGAGTGCCACGCTAGCAGCTAGGTGAGCATTATAACATGTGTTACAAAGTGACCACGTTTGTCTCTGAAGTAAAGGCTGGACTACAACAGAGCTGTTTGGAGCAGTTTGTGAACAGAGTTTTCTGTTGGAGATGGTAAGTCCCTTTTGGGGGGGGGGGGGGACTTTGGGCTTTTTCACTTTGTAAACCTATAACGTGCACAAAAAGATATATAACACATAAAGGAAAGGGGAAAAGCGAAAAAGCATAATATGAGCACTTTAAGAATTCATTTTATTATGCAGCTAATAAGCATCTGATTGCTAGAAAATGCTAAGACTTAGCTTGAGTGAAAACAATTCTGTTTTTAAACTAATAATTCCTTACAGATCAATTATCTGCAAAATAGTAGAAAATAGTAAAAAAAGATCAGAATCTGAATTTTCCTAAAGCAGACATTCAGTTAACTATCATATAAAACAAACAGATGCAGCAAATCCTCACTTTTGAGAAGCTGCAACTAGAGAATGTTTTGCAACTGATTAATTGACTGAATCTTATGACTAATCGTTGTAAAAATAAGTTGTAAAAGTACAGATACTTTTTTGATACCACAATCAATCAGATTTTCAACTCAAGTAGCACAGATGAAACAGGGAAGAAAAATCAACTGGTCCTGTGTTTACAAGTGCAGCAACATTAGAGTAAAAAATACTAGAAGCAAAAATGACAACATAAAGAACGTGTAGGCCAACAAAGTAAAGAAAACCTTGAAAACCAAAAACGTGTTTTGTACCTGCACTATGTGCAGGTTTTTATCCTATTTCATGTGCCTAGGATTTTTTCTTTCTTTATGCCGTGGTATCGAAAGAGGTATTGAGTATCTTTTCCTCTCCTAGTATTGTATCGTAGTGTCGAAATTGTGGTATTGTGACAACTTTACAAGTGCTTTAAGGGACTTCTTGAAATGAAACACGGTCATATCACCTCTACCCCAAAAAAGTCAGACTGGTTGTCTGGAATTACTTAAAGATACAAATTAATTGTGAAAAACATTGTACATTGTAATATTTTACTATCTTAATATATCATATAACATCAACTTATACATTTTCTCTGTATTAATCTTCTGGTCTCACCTTCTATGGGGCAGTAGCGAGGCACTTTCTCAGGCATCAGCGCTCTGTTTTTGTGTTTGCAGTAGACCTCCACTATCTGCAGCCGACACTCGCGGCTCTTGGCTCGGGACAGAGCAGAAATGGCTTCCTTCCCGCTGATCTCACACTGCGGCTGCTCCTTTCTTGGTTCCAAACTGGGCGGCAGCTGCAAGGCCGTCATCTTCGCCTGGTAGAGCAGTGACTCCTGATTGGACCCCTGGACTGGTGCTGGGACGGTTGGAACCTGGGGATGAGGTTTACGGATGTGAGTGCGGTTGCGATTGTGGCCCACCCCTCTAGGTTGGACGGGAGGGTACTTGAGGACCTCGTTAGCAGATTTTCCCAGCATGCTCTGTGCCTGGGCCTTATCCAGCTTGCGTTTGGGGTTTGCGACCGGCACTCGCTGGCGTTGAGATCGAGCCCCCAGGTTGCTGTTGCTGTCGATGGTGTCAAAGTCTTTAGGGACCGAGTTCTCATTGTTGTTGCTGTCCAGGTGAAGCTTCTCTTTGGGCCGGTGGGAATGGTAGACGTCCTGTGAGGGAGAAGACGAAATGAGTATAAAACCAAAGAAATGACATTCCGTAATCCTGAAAGTACTTCCTAACCTCTTCAATCACAGAGAAGATAAACATGGTGGTATACTGTTGTTTCCTGGTTACCAAACCTTTCTTTCTACAAAATAGTAAACTAGAAGGGCACTCAGAGAGTGAAGACCTTGCAAAGGCCTTGCTCCATCTAGCAATGTTAACGAAAGTAAAACATTATTTGTATCCGCCCCGTGATATGAATCTGCTCCAACATGTAATGCTACACCCTTCCACCAAGTTTCAGGAAAATCAGGCCAGTAGATTTTCCGTAATCCTGCTGACAGACTGACGGACAAACCAAAGCAAAAACATAACTTCCTTGGCGGAGGTATTAACATGCTGATGGGGTTACATGTGTGAACTCCATAAAGTGACAAAATTTAAAAGAGGTCATTTTTTTAAATGATCATTCTAGATCTTGAAATAATCCTAAACATTTATAGCCATGGGTCTATAGATGGCAATGTTGGTTGTTTCCCCATTCGGTCCAGAAATATCTCAAATCAGATGGATTAATATCAAGTTTTGTTCCCATCAGAATGAATTGTAACCCTATAACTTTTAATTTAGCACCATCCTCAGGTCAACATTTTCATGTGGACAGTACTTTGGTTAATGACCAAATACCTGCAGAATTAATGACAACCCCATCAGCCTCAGCTAAACTAATTAGCAAGCGTTAGCATTAGGGCTGTACAATAATATTGTTTTTTTTATTGTCATCGTGATGTCAACAAGACTGCAATATTGCACTCCGGGATTTTTTAGTAGAAAGACAGTATCAGTAGGAAACTGCACTTTAATTTTTTTTTATTCCACCAACAATTTTAGCAGTATACTAGAAGCAGCAGGAAGGCAGAACTGACTACACTTTAATTATTTATTGCAAGTAATATTGTATCGAGATTTTCAACGTTTACTTTCCCCATATCTAGTTAGGATCCTAACATGCTAAATTATGGTGGTGAACATAGTAAATTAAAAGGGTTCCACGTGCCGCCCACTGGGAGGCTTTCATTGTGAACCTGCTCCAGAAACTCGTTACAGAGGAACTCCTACATTCTGGTTTGGGTCAAATTGATCTAAATCCATATATTTTTATGCTGGGTTAGTTTTAAAAACCAGAAAGGAGGAGCATTGAAAGAAGCAGCAGCCACAGGGTGGATAGATGGAAATATAGATCAAATCATTTTAGACACATTTTCATGTTGAAACCACTGCCAGAGCAAAGTAATAAGCTTCAGTCCGAAGAAAACATTAAAACATGCAAATACACGCATAATATCTGTGTGTGTATGGGAACCCTTTTCTTCTTTTTGGACTAAATGACAGTCTGATGTTGTCTTTCTTTTTCTCAATAACAGTTCACGCTGAAAGTCTGGAATGCAGCTCCACATGCTCAAGAAGGAAAACGACGACAGGTAAGGAGGCGAATCAGTACTTTTATTATATTAACAACGGATCAAATGACTATGTTTACATGAACGCTATCACTTAGAGATGACACTACAGAGACGTATCACCAACTCTGCAGTTCCACTCAGCTTTACAGAGGGTTTTAGAGTCTCTCAGCTCATTGTTTTGGCTTTATGCCCACCCTGCATTTCATCAACCTTGTTTCCAGGAGCAGCTGTTTTCAACAAACAAGTTATGATAAAGTCCTCAGGAGTTGGTAGAAACAAGCGCAGAGCTAAAATAAATAGAATTGTGACACAAACACTCCTAATGAATGATCATGTTGCTCTGTAACTGCTGGATGGGGAAATAAACACCTGTTCCCTCAAGTTTGAAAAAACTGTTAATGCAGATTTACACAGCTCCAAGATGTTTGTTCCTTATGATGAAACCAACAGCTTTCATTAGAGGTTTATGTCCCTTTGCTGAAGGCAGGTAATCAAGACCATCACCACCACAAAAACTACCAGAAAACCTCTGCCACTGACAACAATAACCACCATGACCCTTTCAAACAGCATCACTAAACTTGACAGACTCCCGAAGGAAACAATGAAATTTTACACAAGAAATATTTATTATTTTCTGTAAAGATTTATGACCTACAGTATTTTAATCTTTAATTTTAAATTCATTTTAATCCCTGACCTCTTCATGCAGGTCAGTCATCAAATACACTTTCACTCTTTCTAGGAAACAGAGACACGAGAGGGAAAAAAATGAAAGGTAGAAAGGGAATTACTTTTGTAAACCAGGAATAAAACCTCCAGTGTACTGAGAGAGATCCCCCCCCCCCCACACACACACACACTCTTGAGCGTACATTCTGCGCGTGCGCGAGACGTAATACGTCTCCATAACAGCAGGCGGCGCTAATCTGTATCGTCACCCAAAAAATGAAAACCGGAAATGACGAACACGTCACGTTGGTCTGGCTTCTCCCGAATTTCATTAATGGCGGCTCGTTACAAAAGTAGTTTACCGAAACGTGTTTCTGAAAACATTTTAAGCGAGAAATAGGCCATACAGTTGCTCAATTGTTACAGTTGTTGTTTTTTTGATCGACAAAGGTCAGTTTGAAAAATTTGTCAGACTTTGAGAGCCGTTCATCACGCTAACATAAGCACTGATTCGCTAGTCAAGGGCTAGAACTCCACCAATCAGATTGGTCATTGAGTCCGACTGCCCGCTCTCCGACCCAGCAAGTCAGGTTGGCCCAAATGAAGGCCGACGACCCCTCCAACGGACGATGGCATGCAACATACCAAACAGACTTGAGTCACTGACCTCGCCAGACTGTCCGACGATTATCGGGTTGGTGTGTCAGGGCCATTAGCTGTAGTCAGTGGTGGTGAAGAAGTTCTCATTACTAGGAGGAGTTGTATGTAAAAACGCAAATGTCCGAATCAGTTGGACCAGATCTGGTTTTACAGCAGTTTTCGGTGTTGCCTGCAAATTGCCGTGCGCAGTCGTAAACCTGAAGTTCCACGGCAATCTACGGTGCCGCATACTGATGAAAATCCCACTTTTCATGCAGTGAGATATTAAACATACTATCCTGCCAGATGCCTAGTACAAAGTCTGTGTAATGTCGGACTGAGTTGTTTAAATAGAGCAAGTCATTGTCTGGAGAATTTACAGCGAGTGAGTGGACGTGTTGATGACGTTTCTATCATGTGGTTGGCGCCAAACCGGAACAATACAAACATTTGATTGTGAAGAAGAAGGGTGATTTACACGTGGACGCCAACAAAAAATGTCCAACTGGAGGTACGACGAAATTCGTGAACTTCTGTCGGTAGGGACAGACACCAAAATCAGACAAATTCAAGAACGGCAAGAGACTTGGTTCTTTATGACCAAATTAGGAACCTGCAACGTGACTATGATGTAATCCGCATCATGTCCTGCCTCCTGCACGCTCAACCCAGGCGCCACCCCTCGCCTAAACCAAACGGAGTATTTCCAGTAAGTCTAAGTCAATCTGCGGTTGTGTGCTACGTGTGAAAAGGAAACTCCAATGTGTGGACCGGACATGCCCACAGTTCATATGAGAAAACGGCTTCAGAGAGTTATTATATGTATTTTTTATTATAGCAATATTATTAGAATATTATTACTGATTCTTTAAAACATAAGCAGCAGTTTAATGTTATAGCTGGTGGAAGTGGAGCACATTTTAACATTTATATACTGTTGGATAGTTTAATCTACAGCACAAAATCATATTTTTAAAAATTTATCATATGTTTGTAAAATCCTAATCTTTCCATTTTATTCATGTTATTTCCCATTAATTCCTATGGAAAGTTTCCAATTTGAATATTCCCGTAATTTTGCAACCCTACTCCTGTAAAAATGTATGAGCGATTCTTTCAATTTGCAGACAGAATAAATATAAACTGTTTCTCCCTGCCTCACAGATCCTCCTGCGGTTTTCCCCAGAAGCCTGAGCATTCCATGGAGAGCAACCACAGCTAAAATACCACCACTTACCTACAAAGACATCATTCTTTATACTCACACACACACACAAACACATTCAGTCACTGCTGCTTTGGTAACTGTGCGAGTCAGTTTGCTCTCCTACTCAGCAGGTTCTTATTGAAATCGTATTCAGACCTCCTGCTGCTTGATGATAAAAGCGACAGAAAAGACAAGAGGGCCAGTTCCCTCAGGCGCCCAGGGCGAGGGACATTAAAAGAAGGAAGAAAAGAGAACAAGAGAGAGAGAGAGAGAGAGAGAGAGAGAGAGAGAGAGAGAGAGAGAGAGAGAGAGAGAGAAAAAAGGGTGGAACAAAGGAGACCTGTTGCTCTGACATCTGTTGACTAGAGACCATGTTCACACTGTTAAGATAAATATGAAAATGCCAGTGTTTTATAAATGTTTGCTGGCCACAGTGACATAGGACCGGCCTACATTAAAGATTCACTGTCGTCTTGTGTTCCTTCACGATCCCTTAGATCCGCTGGCTTTCTAGATAACTTAAAACAGCACAAAAAAAGAATATTGAAGATGCAGATTTTGGAACAGCCAAACCAAAGATATTAGAGACGCAGGCTCTGTTAACACTTTTAAACGCAACTCGTTAACCTAGCCTTTTTCTAGCACGTCTTACCATGTGTAAGCATTACATGGAGTCCCACATGCTGTTTGTTAAATTACATTTTCTGCTTTTAAATGGGTGTTTTTATCAGCTGATTTTTACATTGCTTGCTCTCTCTGCAATACCAAACCCTTTATCTTTACCTGTCATGTATAAAAGGTGCTTTACCTGTGTGTGTGTGTGGAAAACCTTCATATCAAGCAATAAAGAGCTCTTTCACCAGGCTGTATAGCATCAAGAGGCCCCAGTCATACACTGTGTGTGTGTGTGTGTGTGTGTGTGTGTGTGTGTATATATATATATATATATATATATATATATATATATATATATATATATATATATATATATATATATATATATATATATATATATATATATATATATATATACATACACACACAGTGTATGACTGGGGCCTCTTGATATATATATATATATATATATATATATATATCAAGAGGCCCCAGTCATACACTGTGTGTGTGTGTGTATGTATATATACATATATACATACATACATACATACATACATACATACATACATACATACATACATACATACATACATACATACATACATACATACATACATACATACATACATACATACACATATATATATATATATATATATATATATATATATATATATATATATATATATATATATATATTCAGTATACCTGTGGGAACATACAGGCTGGAATTTATTGCTGTTGCCCAGTGAAAACCTTACAGATTACGCTCGGCTGAGGTGGGATAGTTGCTGTATTGTGACAAAATGTAATGGAAACAGGGGAAGCAAATAAATCATGACATACATGAAGCATGTAAAGAGCTGAAAACATGAGATCTGTGTAGAGCGATAAGAAGACTATAACCTTGCTCAAACAGAAAAACAATATTTTCATCATGTTTTCCAGTTGTTTTTTACTGGAGCCCTTTTAATGCATCTTTTAAGTATTTTCAATTCAACTTTATACTTCCACTCCACGTCAGAGTTAATACTGTACTTTTTACTCCACTACATTTGTCAGACAGCTTTAATTACTTTTCAGATGACAGTTTTTGGTTTTGAATTAGCTGGAAAACGCATCGTCACAAAGCTGAAAGCAGAAAACTGTTTTTCTGAACCATGACAAGTTGAATTTTTAGAGATACGTGGTTCTCAAAGGACAGCGCCGCTACAAACATATGATGGTCTTATAGAATAGGTTTCATTACTGTAGATTAAACTAGCCAACAGGACATAAATGAGCTAAAATTAGCACAACTTTAAACATCTACAGCAGTAAACTGCAACATACACATTAATGCAGCAGTAATATTAATCCAGAAATATAGGATTAGGAAGACATTTTGCTGATAATACTTACATACTAATTAAGGTTTTAAATGCAGGACTTACTTGTAGTGGAGTATTTTTACAGTATGGCAATAGTACTTTCACTGCAGTACAGGATCTGAATACTTCCTCCACCACTGCATACATCTGCTAAGTATATATTTATGTCAAACTGCCCATTAGGCGAGCACAAATACACAACAAGGTGTCTTGACAAACAAATATAAACAGTCAAGGTGAAGACAAAGAACTTGAAGACATAAACGTCTCATTATCTTGAAATCAAAACACAGATGTTGTCTTTTATCAGTTATTCATACGGCAGGTTCAAATGAATATGATTTGGCTAATGAACAGAACTGAACATGAGTGTGAGATGAAGTGGCAGTTCCAGAATCTAATGGCAATCACAAAACGGTCAGAAAACGGTCATCTCACAATGGAAGTGAATTAAAGTTATCCGTCTAAACAAAATGCTGAAAATAGAGCTGGCGAGACAAAAGGAAAAACAGAGCCAGATGGACAGAAAGTAAGCTAAATAGACTTTTACAAGGGACGGGATGGTGCTGTGAAACCTGGCTGTAGTAGCCCTGGGACCCGCAGGACGACCCGGGATTACAGCAGGATTTAAGTCTATCTATGCCAGATTTAGCGAGAATTATCTAAAAAAAAACAGAAAAAAAACCCATAAAGCAGCTTTCTGGTTTTAACATTAGTGTGTTGTGCTTAATCGCCAATAGAGAGCGTAACATGGCAGCATGACGTGTGCTTTGTGGAGGAAAACGTCTGAGACACTACAGTCTGCAGTTCTGACTGAAAGCACTTTAATGCTGTTGCTTCATGACTACAGGCAAAATAATACACCATTATAAATATCACCATATATTTCAGTAATCATATTTCACAAAATCATAGGACAACTGTGATCAGTGATGAATATGATAGTTTTTTGTAAAAGAAATTCAATCAAACCAAAACACCAGCTCATGTTCTCTAAGACAAACAATTAAATCACCATTAATAATCATAGCCACATTGCCACACAAGACCAGAATGCTGCAGCTCGTGTTCTGACAAGATCTAAGAAAAGAGATCATATCACTCCCATATTAGCTTCTCTGCATTGGCTCCCTGTAAAATTCAGGATTGAATTTAAAATCTTCCTCCTGACCTACAAAGCTCTAAATGGTCAAGCACCATCATATCTTGAAGAGCTCATAGTACCTTACTGTCCCACTAGAGCACTGCGCTCCCAGAATGCCGAGTTACTTGTGGTCCCTAGAGTCTCTAAAAGTAGAATGGGAGCCAGAGCCTTTAGCTATCAGGCTCCACTCCTGTGGAACCAGCTCCCAGTCTGGGTCCGGGAGGCAGATACTGTCACCACATTCAAGAGTAAACTTAAGACTCTCCTCTTTGATAAAGCTTATAGTTAGGGAGTGAGGAGTTGCAGCATCTGCCTAGCCCGGCCTACCTGCTTCTCTGTCCCAGAAATGCTTGTTACTAACCTAGCTCTGGGGAGCTTGCTCCCCGGAGTCTTTCTGTTTCTTTTCACCCAGGATGAAATCCTGGGATTAGGATGGCACCAAAATCATGGTTCCAGCTGTTGCCGTGGTTCTGCTGAAATACCCTGCTATGCCGTGCTGCTCCCTGCGCTACTACAACCACTATTTCTAGCCACTGTTTATTAACTATACTGTGATGCACCCCAACGGCACGTCAGACACCACCTACCGAGATAACTCCTGTTATGATTTGATACTATAAATAAAATTGAATTGAATTGCATGGTCTTCACCTGTGTAAGGCAACTTGTAATTACTTATTTGGGCATTTTCACACCTATAGTTGGCTTACTCTGGTCCGAATCAGTTGAGTTTCTAAACTTGGAGTGTTTCCCCCTTGGTTCGGTTTTGTTTCACACCTTGAAAAATCCAAGCGTACCAAAATGTGACATTTCAAATGTTCACTCAGCTCGTTCGTCATGTGTGTCTGGGGCGGGACCAAGAAAGTAAATACAGGAAGAAGGTCCTGTGTTCTGGACTAGTATCTCTATGGTCAAACCAGCTCATTATTTCATTTAAATAATCAGACATTGTTTCGCGAGTGACGTTTCTACTTCTGCTCTGCTTACCGAGACTTTGCTCTGCACTGACCGTGTCCGTCTCCAACTTAAGCGGCGGCTGATTTGACAACGGAAGTGACCACAGTCTATTTCTGTGAGAGAAACACTGCAAGCTGCTACAGTTTGCATGTACTGTCGCATCGCAGATTGTAAAGCACACCTGAATACATGAGCCATTTTGGTCAGACTTGGGGAGAACACACAGTTGGTGGGGTTCAAGGTCGGATCACATTCTCACCACAAACGAACCGCTTCAGAGTTCAATTGAAAGTGTACCGAGAGACCACCTCTTCAAGGAGGTCTCGGTTCACTTGTTTGGTCTGCTTTTGGTGCGCACCCAAGTATAACTGCTGCATTCACACCTGGCCAAACGAACTGCAAGTGCGATTCAACCAAACTAAATGAGGCAGGTGAAAAAGCCCCCTAAAATAAGGATCGCCTGTTCCCCTTAAAGCTCTGACACACCAACCCGACGGCCGACCTTCGGCAGAAAAGGCAGTCGGACTGACTGCCTCCCCGAGTTGGTCTAAAAGGTGCATTGGAACACACCGAAGCGACGCCGACTTGAGCGTACGTTCTGCGCGTGCGCAATACGTCTCCATAACAGCAGGTGGCGCTAATCTGTATTGTCGGCCAAAACGAACGTGTCATGTGGGTCTGGCTCCTCCCGGATTTTACAACCGAGGATAATGACGGCTCTTTTGGAATACAATCTCATATTTTACGAAGATAGTTCACCGAAACGTGTTTCTGAAAACATTTTAAGCAAGAAATAGGCCATGCAGTTGCTGAATCTGTCTTCATTTCAGATCGACAAAGGTCAGTTTAAAAGATTTTCGTCAGATTTTGAGAGGCGTTAGTCACGCTCATCTTGCTCACCGTTTCCGGGTTAGCGCTGCACGAATCAGATTGGCCGTTAAGTCCGACTGCCTGCCTTCCGATTCAACATGTCAAATCGGCCCAAATGAAGGCTAACGGCTCCACCTACTGACGACGGCACGGAACACACCGAACAGATTCGAGTCACTGACCTCGCCAGACTGGCTGACGGCCGATAATCGGGTTGGTGTGTCAGCGCCTTTAAGCCTCCTAGTCATATTTTTTACTGGGATGAAACATTTGTTTTGTAGTTTCATTTGGAACAATTGGTGCTCAATGCTCTGCTTCTCCCTGCTCTACCTACCTGACGAAAGAGGTGGTTTAAAGCATCAGGCTGTATGAAAGTGGACGTAGCCACCATGATGTCACCCATTGGTTGTGTACTGCGGTTGTGAAGGCTCAAGTTTTGCCTTCACCATCCTATTTTTTTCTCTCTCCTTCAATTAAATGTATTGAAAGCATTTGACATTGACATGTTTTAATTATGTAAAGACAATTAGAGCCTGTTCAGATAGAGCCTGTATCAGGGCCATATTTAGTTCAATGTTGTGTTATGGTTATTTCACTATTTTTGATAACTGTACTTAAATGGCCAGTATGTACTAGTGATAGACCGATTTTATCGACCGGCCAATATATCAGGCCAATATTTGCGATACACGGCTGCTGTGTTCGTTCATTACAGACAGGCGTCCACAGGCAGCTCTGTGTTGCTGGAGACGCAGTTCACGTGCAGACCATGCACTGCCCCTCCACCACTAGCACCATGGCAGTCTTAAATTACAAATCAAGCACTTTATTTCAATGGCTACTTTTCAGGTTTATTGTTTTCTTAAATTTAAATTTGTTGACAAAGGACATTTTGTGATGACCTGATTACATCTGTCTTATGTCAGCAAGCAATGCATCATGTAGATAGTTGTAGATGTTGATGAAAGCCTTTTACCCTTGCACAGTTAACCATATGCAGTGCACCCATCCATATGATGCACATTGCACACATAATTTGGGTGATATGAATGTAAGATGATTGCAGAAGTGAAACTGATGTGTTTTTGTTTATTATTTTTAAAGAAAAGGCGAAGAAGATTCCAAAAACAAATCCAGTGTAGCAGGGTTTACATTTTTATGATGTAAATTGAGGGAGCAAAAGCATTATCAGCTCCAAATATCGCCTCAAGAAAAATCGGCAGCCCGTATGAAAAGGCTGATGAAAAAAAAATAAAAATAAATAAAAATCGGTATTGGCACTAAAAAATCCATGTGGGTCGATCCCTAGTATGTACTTTATTTTCTTTATTCATGGACGCCTCTATGCTTACAGGCTTGTGGTGATGTGCAATGTGCTATAGGTGCCAAAAACAATCTATGTTTGGTAATGCCAATTAGTTTTGTCATGGTTTTGTGCAATAAACATTACACTTCGTGAGAAAACAATTGTGGCAGAGAATCGTGATATCAATTCTAAGCTAAAAAAATCGTGATTCATATTTTTCCCCTAATCGTACAGGCTTAGTGCTTGTAGAGGTTGGTTCTGTACTGAACTGAAAGCTTGGACCACAAACGGACTAGTCTATATCCATGACCTTCCACTTTCGGGATTGATCCGTTGCCGCCGGAAATTCCGCCGCATGCATGTCTTTTCACCGATGTTCGTTTCTTTTCGCTTTCTTTGTGTTGGAATTTTGAACTCCGTTGGATTTATGAGGACTATGGTCAACTGCTCCTCAGATCTCTGCAGGGTAAATTGAGACAGCTAGCTAGACTATCTGTGTTCTGTGTATCTGAGTTTTCTGTTGCACGACTAAAACAACTTTTGGACGTACACATGTTCCACCAAAACAAGTTCCTCCCTGAGGCTATTTTGCAGCGGCACCGTGGCTCTGTGTGGCGCTTAGCGCCACCCATGACAATTGTGATTGGTTTAAAGACATGCCAATAAAACACACACACACACACACACACACACACACACACACACACACACACACGATTACAAAGTATAAATCCCATCAAAGAAACCTTATCTAAACCAATCATCTGCTCTGACTGTTACGATTTGAATCAGCTCTGATACAGTGATTGGCAGCACTGTGTGCGTGTGTGTGTCCATCCCCTCAAAGGTGTGATGAATGTGAGAATTGTGCAACTGGGGCGCCATCCACGACTGCTGTAAACACACTCAACTGGACATCAATAGTCAGTACACATGATCACACACTCGCAGTGTGGTTGCTGGAAAGCTAAACACTGCTGGTATTTTTATGTATCTGCAACGTGAATGTGTTTACTGTGGAAGCCGCTGCATACAAACACACACACACACACACACACACACACACACACACACACACACTTTATTGGAAATAGGATGCTTCTTCCTGCCAATAACCCCCATTTTGTGGCTCAGTGGTAGAGCGGTTGCCTGCCAATCGTAAGGTTGGTGGTTTGATCCCTGACCCTGCAGTCCCATGTCGAAGTGTCCTTGGGCAAGACACTGAACCCCGAGTTGCCCCCGATGCTGCGCATCGGAGTGTAAATGTGTATGAATGTTTATCTGATGAGCAGGTGGCACCTTGTACGGCAGCCTCAGCCACAGTATGTGAATGGTGAATGGTTCCTGTACTATGTAAAAGCGCTTTGAGTAGTCGTTAAGACTAGAAAAGCGCTATATAAATACAGTCCATTTACATTCTAGCTGCTGTTTTTTTTTTAGTTTTTATGGTGGTCCTATGCAACGTAATTTCATTCTACGCTGCACTTCCCGAAGAGTTTTTTGGAATGACAATAAAATAATCTTGAATCTTGTTCAATCTGCAGGGTTTTCCCTACATAGAGGGATTTTTGGCGTCACCCCAAATAAGTTTTAGCCAGCCCCAAAAGGGAAATCAGTGACAAAATGATAAGAATTGAGAGAGAAAAATAGCAATTTGAATCCTCTTCGACTGGGTTTAATAGCAATTTACCAAACAGTCAGTCCCTCCAGAAAAACGCGATTATGCGATCGCAGATTTCAATGCATAATCAGCCAAAGTATGCATATTTATGCGGGGGCCGCATTTTTTTAAAATGCCGCACTTTCGCCGCATAAATTGCCGATTTCCACGCAAAATATGCAGGGCTTGCATGATTTCATAATCCCCGCATTTTCGTTGCAAAAAAGTCACATTTCTCATCAGAAAGTTGAAAAATGTTGCGTTTACTTCACACAAGAGCATCCATTTTCCCCTGTTGCCATGGGAACATAATGAAGTGACGTAATTTCGCCTAGTGAGAACAGGGTGTTGGGGGAATCACTTATTTTTCTCTTTTTCATCAAACCGCAGTTTTTGCAAGTTCCCGCAATTTTTGCAAATTCCGCAATTTCATCGCATAAAAATGCATAAATACCCCGCATATTCCATCGCATTTTCTAAGAAAACGTGCCACATAATCAAGGATTTTTGCCTGCAACAATCACAAAAACACTCCGCATTTTTCTGGAGGGACTGAACAGTTGAAAAGCAGAGCATAAACATCAATAGGAGGGCTAATCTCAGTTTTACCGTTCAGAGTCTGGCTGCGTCACACTCTCCCGGGGATTTTAATGGTGGTATTTAAATATTAATATTACTTTTTTAAGTAGTTTTGTTGATTGGGGGTACTAATTACTCAAGCATAATCAACATGTTGTTGCTATTAATCACATTGTCAGAAATAACAGGCAAATGCATATAGATTTCTGTCAAATATGTAACACTGATTTTTTTTTTTTTAAAGATTATTTTTTTGGGGTTTTTCCCTTTATTTGAAAGTGGACAGATATGAAAGGGGGAGAGAGATGGGGGATGACACGCAGCAAAGGGCAGCAGGTCGGATTCGAACTCTGCGCCGCTGCAGGACTCAGCCAACATGGGGCGCACGCTCTTACTGGGCGAGCTAGAGGTCGCCCCATGTAACACTGATTTATTGCCTTTACTGTATGCGGACCAATCATGCCAACTGACCCCCCCCAAAAAAATAAAAGGCTCTGGGAAAGGAAAAAACTAGGCCTGTAGCCACGCGTCGTCAAAATTACGTTGACGTCATATTTTTACGTTGACGCTTCGCCACAGCTCGCCACACACACACGTGGGAGAACAAAACATTGCAGAATGGAGGACGAAACAAGGTTAACGTTAGCTAGCTACTGGCGCCTAGACAGCTGTGTTCAGCTAATGTTAGTTATCATCTAATGTTGGCTTGAATTGTAGCTAGCTTACGGCTGCAGAACACAGCTATCTATAGTAGATAACGTTAGCTAACGTCAACGTTAGCTACTAACCTAGCACGAACAAACTACACAGAGAGCTAGGATGCGTTGGTTAGCCTAGCACCACCAAAGTGCATAGCTGCTAGATCTATCTAACGGTAGCAAGCAGATTGCAGTAGCTTTTGAACAAGAGAGTTATGTTGGTACTGTAATAGAGTAAACAGGCTGGCCTTTCATTTTGTATAACAGTAAAATAATTTTATTTACTTCATTTTATGTAAAGCAGAAGATTTTGCTGTGCAAAACTGTTGTTTAATAAAGTATATTATTACGATTTTTTTGGTATTTATTTGAGATACATTATGGTTTTTATTAATCGAGCAACAGAAAAATAATAATATTAATCATCCAATTAGTCGTTAGATTAGTCAACTAATCGATAAAATAATCGCCCAATTAATCGTTAACCTCCAGCCCTAGAAAAAACCATGATCTGTCCAACTCTGCGGCCCCATAGGTACAACTAGTACAAGTTTTGTGTTCAGATCGAATGTGAAGCAGATTTTAGAGGAAGTTCGAGTGCTCAGAGTTGATCGAAAGATGTGAGTGAACTCAAAACATTTGCTGGGATTAAAATGTTTCAGCACAGGGAAAAAAGCAAGCCATTAGACACTTTGTTTATGGAAGTACAGAAGAGGAACATAGAGAGAAAGTGGAGGGAAACAGAAATAAAAATGAGTTTCTGGTCAATTCAGAGCTACTGGTTGAATGTTTAAAAAAAATCTAATTAGATGAATACGGGAGCAAAATATTGGCTACAATATGTAGTTTTGATTTAGCATCAATATTCAGAACAGGTATTAAAGGAGAACTCCGGCCAATTCTTACGTTAATCTTGCTAAATATAACTATGCGAGACCTGTCTATAGCAAAAACAGTTAGCGCAACAGCAGCTACATAGACGGCGCTGCTGCAGCTAACGCCCACCGCTCCCACTTAGCTAAACGGCAGTTATGGGGGCATAAATTAAATAGTGCCTTTGTGTATCTTAACAGACACAAAATGCAATTAAAATGTCTGTGTAACATGAACAGGGCCCTTACACGACAACAAGATGCATTTTCAACATTCACCTACCCTGTTCGCTACTAGCTAGCTAGCTGTCGTCTGGGACAAGAGTGTTCAGTCAGGCTTCAGTAATAATCATCATGCACCAGTCCTGTGTGTATTTGTAGCATATATATGGATATATATGCTATATATCCATTTTGTGTGTGATCCAGATCCAGTTGGAGAGTAGGCACTATTTCATTTATGCCCCCATAACTGCCGTTTAGCTAAGTGGGAGCTATAGACAGGTCTCGCATAGTTATATTTAGCAAGATTAACGTAAAAATTGGCCGGAGTTCTCCTTTAATCCAACACCCTCACTGACTAATAAACACACTGTAGGCATTTCCCTGCTCGCCATGTCTTCAGATCTCTCCAATAACTCATTTAGCTCTCACATCGACCTTCTGTTTCATTTTATCCTCTTTTCTCTCCCCCCATCGCTCTTCACCTCCCAAACTCTGGTGCTATAAAGTGCTGGCATGTATCTCTTTTTTTTTTAAAGCCAATAACTGTCAGGACATATCTCTGGCTCACACACACAAGATCACAGGGCATCCGGTTAACTGTAATGAAAGGACGTAAAAGTGGATGTCTGCAATACAGCTCACAACACACACACACACACACACACACACACACACACACACCTTGACAACATGAGAACACCTGGATCCCACCAGGCAAACCAACACACGCACTTAGCATTCATTTCTAAACATAAAAACACTGTGGAGTCTCCCTCACAGAAAATGGAAGTGACAAGATAGAGAGAAAGGTTTGTGGAAAAATTAAAAAAAAAAACACAGAAGAAAGAAGAGTTTTAACTTTGACTTGGACAACAGAATGATTTTTTTCCCCCTGTAAATAAACTACCATTTTCTTTTTACAACCCAGTATCAGAGGGGAGCATTTTCCATTAAAATGGCATAATCGTTGCCCAGTTTCCTAAGGTGTCTGCAGGGTCCCTTCATATCACTAAAAGAAGGGTTTTAATTAAACCCCTAAATCACAAACATAACAGACTCTCAATTAACAGTTTTATCCCCCACAGTTAGACTACTCATTCGAAGCTGCAGTGTTCTTAATATGAAATGGCTGTTAAGGTTTAGAATCACGGGATTCAAAACAAATATTATGATATTTTACATTAAAAGTAACGACAATGACGGTCTATAGGCGAGAAGCTCTGTTGTTGAGAAATGTCCAACCAAACTCTATTAACAAAACATATAATTATATTGGTTCTTGATTTTCTACCAACGGACATATAATGTAGAACAAAAATGAAGATAGTTTAGGACAATATCTGCGTTAATCTTACAGTCGGCATTTATATTAACAATAAAAGGCACTTACTTACAGCAAATATGCATATATTACTTCTGCTCATGCTGACAGAAGCACTACGGAGGATTAAGAAAAACTGGGTGAAACAAACAAATTGATACGTTCTAAAATTGTTTAAATGCTGCTTGTACACTGAATGTGTTTACAGTCAAGTGAACAGTAGCTACAATCAAACGAAAAGGCAAGAGAGTTCCGTTTAACTTGGAATATTGGTCATTACTCGATGCCTCAAATTAGCAGATTCTGACATTAAGTTTGGTCTTACGACACGTCTCCATTACAAGGGACGAAAACGGCCAAAATGTTTTGATGCAATTGCCAAAACAACAGGCGAGCAGCTGCAGGGTCAGGGTACTAAAGTATAATCCGTTTTTCGTGTTAAACCAAAAACGAAAAAACGAAAAAACGGGTCGATATTTCGTTTTTTTGTTTCAAACCAAAAACGAAAAAACGGAAATATGAGCTCCGTTTTCCCGTTTTTTCAATGTCCATGCAATTTGAAAATTAAGTGGAAAATTGCTCGTTTTTCAACTGTTGTTTTCTTGTTTTTCATCTTTCCGTTTCAACCCAACAGCGAGAATACGGGCTCATTTTTTGTAATGTGCATAATCACTGAAAATCCGACGGATCACAAGTCTCGTTCTTGTTTTGTATGGGCTTATGTGTTGAAGATCGAAAGTCGCTCATATCAATGCAGCGCTGGACCGGAAGTAACATTAACGTGTCAAAATAAAAGTACAAGAACTGTAATAACTGCCAGAGGACCGAGATACTTTAGCTTTTGCCTGTAGCTTATCAGATTAGGCTAAAATTAATTATTTAGGGTTATATAAAGTATTTAATAATTGAATAATAATATTAAAATTACATTTTAAATAAAATGTACATTCCTCTGTTATTAGCCTATGTGTGGCGTTATTGACTACTTACTCTAATCTTACACCAGCCAGTAAAAAGACATCTAACCCTTGTTGTTGTCTTCGGGTTAAATGTGTCGTGTTTTCAAAGTTTCTTCTTCAACCAAATTAACCAAAGATAATATGCATTGTTCCGTTCCATGCTCTTCGCAAGTAAAATTCATATTCACAACTTTCATAGAATTTTGGGTGTTTTATTCAATTTTATAGCATGTATGGTCTTCCCAGGTGCATTTTGACCACAGGTAGTGCAATAGGGCACTATTGTGCTTTACAGAAGATAAACACACACACATGCACACACATGCATGCACATGCCCAGACACACAAACACCCGCATACACACATTCACCCCGCCACACACACGGACACACGTGCATATGTACAAGTATGTGCATACACACAGACACACACGCACACACACACACACACGCACACACACACACACACACACGTGAGCGCACACACATCTTCAAAGCTACAGCTTTGTAAACTTGTCCTTATAACACCTTCAATGTGTCTTTTCCTAAATGGAGACAATACATTTCTTCATGAAATAGTTTTGTCCTTTTTGTTGGCTCTCTGTTGTTGGTGAATAAAATTGCATCAGTTAATTTTGATCTGGGTATATCCTGGCTAATATTTTCCATATACCAGTCTGTTATAATCCAAAACAACTAATCATATATCCTCATTTTACTCAGAAATTAGGTATAATTCATGTAAATGAGGTCTGTTGACCATTAATGCAAAAATAAGTGTAAAACTAATGAGTGGAATGAAGTTGGATAAAAGGCTTAACACAGAATTGAGTAATAAATTACTTCATGCTTTATGAACTGGTCAATTTTGTTATGCTTGCAACATCTATGACCCGGGAGGACAACATGTGCATGGTCGACAGGAAGACAACACAAGGGCTAAACCACTAAACCACTTACAGTTTTTATGATGCATGCCTTTGGTGTGGGATATCTGGGTTCAATTCCTACTGCGATACATCAACCAATGTGTCCCTGAGCAAGACACTTAACTCCTAGTTGCTCCAGAGGCGTGTGACCTCTGACATATGTAGCAATTGTAAGTCGCTTTGGATAAAAGCGTCAGCTAAATGACATGTAATGTAATGAAAAAAAGAAGACAGAGACAGAATTGTCCTGGTACTCGTCTTCCTCTCCCTCGTGTAGGCATTTTTCTTACTTTCTTTGTGTTCATCTTTATTGTTCCTTTTCCACACAAAATCAGCCCAAATAGGTCCTCTGTTACTGTAGTACTACAGTAACATATGGTCATGTGATTGAAAGAACTTCAACACCTGAATGTATTTCCTAGAGGGGAATCAGTTGTGATTGATCTATTTGCATAGCTTCAATCAGCTGTTTCTCAGTAGCAATGGAATAAAATGCAGGGGATATATTTGTGTTTCAATTTACAATATGAACAGCTGTTCACTGTGACTTTACCCTATACGTTAACATGAAGTTATCTGTTCTGACTTACAGTGTGAAAGCATTTGCAAATTGGTCAGTAAAAATCCATTGTTTTGGTCTTGGTTGAGCTTGTGTGTAAAAGAAGTTCAATCATTTTAAATGTGTACAATTGGGCCACATTGCAAAACTCTCATCATATTAGTGAGGGAGCTGCCATGTTGCTTCTCATCCTGGTCTCATTCTGTAACCAAAACTGAGAAATATATATATATATATATATATATATATATATATATATATATTTATATATATATATATATATGCCATCTGCTGCTGCTCCAACAATACAATGGCAGTGAATATTTATATTGCTTACCAGGAGATGTCAGTTATCTTGATCATAAAAATAATACATTGCAAAGTCAGGACTGGTACCAATTATATTATTTACAACACACACATGCACACAAGCACACAGCAGCACATTGTTATTAGTTATTTAGTTCTTTGAGTTTTATGTTGTTTTGGTGTTATGTTCTAAGCCGTATGTGCTTTAGTTCACTTGTTCATTCCATTAAATAACATGTCATTTAGCTGCTGCTTTTATCCAAAGCGACTTACAATTAAGTGAAAGGCAGGGCAACATGTTTTCTTTAGTGGAGAGGGAAACCGGAGCACCTGGAGAAAACATGCATACACGGGAAGAACATGCAGAAAGGCCACCAGGGTCCAACCCAGTACCTTCTTGCTGTGAGTGCTTACCATTGACCATTCCTTATTGTAATTCAACCACACAATATCCATTATGTATTATATTGTATTATCCAATATTGGTCAACTAGTGTTTCAAGGGCTTAGTATGAGCAGTGAACATCTAACGAGCTGGCTGATCCAGGCCCAGGCCCTGCAGTGAGGAGGTCTACCATGCTCACCATGAACTCTGGTCCAGTCTGCAGGGCCTGAGGAGACCAGACCAGAATGACAGAGTCTCCAGTACACTTTACATTGTTAATTTATGTTCTCCATCACATTGACATGTTCAATGGCAGCTAATGTGGTCAACCATGTCACATACAATATTCTGCAGAGCATTTAAAAAAGCCCTTATATTTTTTGCCTTTTTTTTACTGGCTGGTGTAAGATTAGAGTAAAAGTAGTCAATAATGCCACACATAATGCTAGGGGAATGTAGATATTATTTAAAATGTGATTTAAAAATTATTATAATCCTATTTCTATTTTAAAACAATATCCATTCTTACTCCCTTTGTGGCTATTAATTAATGTTACTCAATTAAATACTTTATATAACCCTAAATAATTAATTTTAGCCTAATCTGACAAGCTACAGGCAAAAGCTAAAGTATCTCGGTCCTCTGGCAGTTATTACAGTTCTTGTACTTTTATTTTGACACGTTAATGTTACTTCCGGTCCAGCGCTGCATTGATATGAGCGACTTTCGATCTTCAACACATAAGCCCATACAAAACAAGAACGAGACTTGTGAGCCGTCGGATTTTCAGTGATTATGCACATTACAAAAAATGAGCCCGTATTCTCGCTGTTGGGTTGAAACGGAAACATGAAAAACAAGAAAACAACAGTTGAAAAACGAGCAATTTTCCACTTAATTTTCAAATTGCATGGACATTGAAAAAACGGAAAAACGGAGCTCATATTTCCGTTTTTTCGTTTTTGGTTTGAAACAAAAAAACGAAATATCGACCCGTTTTTTCGTTTTTTCGTTTTTGGTTTAACACGAAAAACGGATTATACTTTAGTACCCTGACCCTGCAGCCACTCAGTAGCATCTTCTCTGTAGCTACCATGCGGTTTCCCTCGGGGATAAACGCTCATTTTCCAGTCGTAGAGGAAACAGAGGTGTAAAAAACTAATTAAACTCACGCAACCCGGTACACCGTGAACACTGAAGCAGATATAATTTAAACCTACCGCCTGCAGCTTGTGCCGAACGGCCGCCTTTCCGAGCGAGGGCGGCGGGTCGCCCTTCTTCTGTAGCCCCCTCCGCGGTTGCTCCCTGTCGGCTTTGTTGAGCCCCCCAGCTCGGTCCTCTCTCTTCTCCCGGTTCCTGGCGCCTCCGTCCCCGTTAGCAGAGTCCAGGCTGCTGAAGTTCCACACGATGAGAGTCTGGACCAGCAGGACGGCAAGAGCGGCTATCAGCAGGGCGGATTTGGAGCGCCGGGCCAGCCTGCGGGCACACGGGTTACCGTTCATCTTTCTCCTCCTCCTCCCTCCGGCTCAAGCTGAGAGCTCCATCCGCTAAACGCCGACAGAGGGGTGTGAATGCTCCCCTACGCGGCCTGAGAGGGGCTACTGGCAGACAGAAGAGGAGGAGGAGGAAGAAGGAGGAGGGAATTTGGCAAAGGCTTGAAATGAGGAGAGAGGTTTGGAGGCTGCGGAGAGGACACAGAGGCCCTCATGTGGCCATAAACACTCAACAGTTTAAGGAAAGCATTTATTTTGTCATTTGGAGAAAATGACGTCGCTACAGTTTGTGAACCAGTAGGCTAAATGAGTCACTGCCAGCGCCGAGCCAGCATTTCTGCGGCTCTGGGCAGCATGTTTACGTCCCATAAACAACATACAAATAATACTATTATTAATAATAATTCATTAAAAAAACATGATAATGTAGGCTATTTGTTGATTATATTTTATAATATTAATCTTAATTATGTAAAGTAACTATAACAACCAAATGTATCAAGTAAAAACTGCAATATGAAATGTGGTGGAGTAAATACTAAGTGCAAGCACCAACTTGTACAGCAGGCCCACTTAAGTAAATTTGGTTACTTCACGCACCATTGCCTAAGCGACTTTGAGTCTATGAAAAGCGCTATATAAATTCAATTTATTATTATTATTATTATTATTATTATTATCATTATTATATGTATTTTTCCAGTTAAAACACCTGTGTTTCTCATCTATACACCTATGTATGGATAAAAAAACAAAGACTCCTTTACACACACACACACACACACACACACACACACACACACACACACACACACACACACACACACACACACACACACACACACAGTACGCTCCAGCAGTTCTATGAATCTCACTCTGCTCCATCAGTGCTTGCCTTCTAATACACTTTCCACCAGATTAGTCTAATTTCATGCATATTGCAGAGAAGTGCCAGAAATCTAATTGAATGAACATCTAAAAATAGACACACTGTCTTCCCCTTTTTACACTTTGCCCTTTGTCTTTTTATTCTCTCCATCTTCTTCCAGACGTCTTGTATCTGGATCTTTGTCCTCCAGCTTTTGTCTCTTTGTCTCCCACTGTGTGAACTGTGTCGTTGTGTTTTGCCTCTTTGCCACCACCAATATTTCATTCACCTTCATTGTAGAGTGGCAGCAGACGTTTTTGAGGCGAACATCTTAAAACAAAAATATACTCATCACAATCTGCTCTCTACATAACCAGACCGCAACTCAGATTTAAAATTAACCATTTATTTTCCAGGGTACAATGACACAGTAACCACATACAAATGTAATGTACTTTTTATCCAAATATATAAAAAATACATTTGAGCATACAAAATAACTTGGTAACATCTCATAGAGCTCACATGTAGCCAAATGCACCATCTCCACCATAAGGTTGAAATGGGCATTGGACTAGGCGTGGGTTGATGGTTTTAAGGATCCGGATGCGATTGGGATCCCAGACACAATCCTCCTCCAAACCGCTCGGCACCATTCCACACCTGGGTGGTACCCAGGCGGTGTCATAGCCGTAGTGATGCCAGGTCTTCTGATATGGGTGGCCTTGATAATTGATGGTGATGACTTTCCCCACATTGACCATAACCTTAATGACAACCTTGTCATATATTGGGTGACATTTAGGATAGGCGCTGGCTTTCTGCAGGTCTCTGCTGAGGTAGACACCAGGGCCGAGCATCCCCTCCTCAGACTGCTTGAAACCAGTGGCCAGGATTAATTGAGCATTATGGCTGGTGGTGCCATGGTACATGACATACCATTCATTATTAACTGGTGCAGAGAGGCCCAGTGGAACTGCTCCATAGGGCAGATCAAAGTCGTCTTCAGCCCACTGGTACTGCATGTTGGTGTCAGGTTCCCTGTAGAAAAGAGGATTATTAGTGTAGTGTAAAGACATCAGAAGGATTCCATGTGAAGAAACTAAACAGCATTGTAAATAAAATAAAACAATACAGGAATGAAACCAGAAAATTCAGATATGATTCAACAACAAAGATGATCCTCTGACGTTTATCTAGCGCCATCATCTGGTCAACATTGTAACGTAAATACCCGCAAAACTAATGACATAAAGGAATGTATGATCCACAAATCATTTGGTTTGGTATTTTGAGAGGCCTCAGAGTCCTTCACACTTTGCATGTTTTATGTGAGGAGGCTCTGGGTGTCTGGAGATAAAGATAAATTGAGAATTTGCCTACTCCCATGATAAACATGGATTATAAATAGTCTGTGATTGTACAAGATATATCATATAAAGCTGAGTGAAATGTTTAAGTTTTTGGTGTGACTGTGTCCATGCTTACATAGACTATTGTACCAAGATCTTCTCTTATATCAGATTTGTGTTGACTAAACTAGTTTCACCTCATCATAGTGGGTCCCTAATGGTAAACATTACAGCTTATATCCTACCCGCTAAACACCAGTATATTAATATTGTCATTGTGAGCATGTATGCATACTGACTTTAACATTTAGCTCAAAGCACAGCTTGTCTCAGTACAGCCTCACAGAGCTGCTAGGCTGCCTGTAAGGCAAGGCAAGGCAGCTTTATTTGTATAGCACATTTCAGCAACAGGGCAATTCAAAGTGCTTTACATAAAACATTAAAGAGCAGTTAAAAATGATTAAAAAATTAAAAACAGATAAAATACGAGAATAGAAGTTACAGTGCAGTATAAGAAATTAAATATTAAAGAGCAGTTTAAAGAAAGGCAACATCAAAAAGAAAGGTATTCAGCCTTGATTTAAAAGAACTGAGAGTTGCAGGGGACCTGCAGTTATCTGGAAGTTTGTTCCAGATATGTGGAGCATAAAAACTAAACGCTGCTGTTTAATTCTGACTCTGGGGACATCAAGCAGACCTGTCCCAGACGACCTGAGAGGTCTGGGTGGTTCATAGTTTACTAGCAGATCAGAAATGTATTTTGGCCCTAAACCGTTTAGTGATTTAAACTAGCAAAAGTATTTTGAAATCAATTCTTTGATGCACAGGTAGCCAGTGTAAAGACTTCAGAACTGGAGTGATGTGATCCACTTTCTTGATCTTAGTGAGGACTCCGAAGCAGCGTTCTGAATCAGCTGCAGCTGTCTGATTGATTTTTTAGGGAGACCTGTAAAAACACTGTTACAGTCAAGTCTAAGATAAAAGCATGGACAAGTTTTTTCCAAATCCTGCTGAGACATAAGTCCTTTAACCCTTAATATATTCTTAAGGTGATAATAGGCTGACTTTGTGATTGTCTTAATGTGGCTGTTGAAATTAAGGTCGATAACTACACCAAGATTTCTGGCTTTGTCAGTTGGTTTTAACATTGTCGTTTGAAGCTGAGCGCTGACTTTTAATTGTTCCTCTTTTGCTCCAAAAACAACCACCTCAGTTTTTTCTTCATTTAATTTAATTAAGTTCTGGCACATCCAGTTGTTAATTTGTTCAATGCACTTACTCAGTTTTTTTATTGGACTATAGTCCCCTGGCGATAAGGTTATGTCAATTTGTGTGTCGTCCGCATAACTGTGGTAACTTATTTTGTTGTTTTCCATAATCTGAGCCAGTGGAAGCATGTAGATGTTAAACAGAAGAGGCCCCAGAATGGAGCCTTGGGGAACTCTGCACGTCATATTTGTATGCTCAGATGTATAATTACCTATAGATACAAAGTAATCCCTAAGGCCAACCCAGTTTTCCAATTGGTCTAGTAATATGTCATGGTCGACCATGTCAAATGCAGCACTGAGATCAAGTAATACTAAGACTGTAGTTTTGCCACTATCTCTGTTCAAGTGGATGTCATTAAATACTCGTAAAGCCGACTGGAAGGCATCAAAACCATTGTTTAGTGACCAGAAAAGGTAGAGTTGTTTAAAAAACGCTTTTTCAATGATTTTACTTAAAAACGGAAGGTTTGATATTGGCCTATAGTTGCTCATTAGTGCCGTGTCTAGATTGTTCTTTTTCAAGAGTGGCTTGATGACTGCAGTTTTCAGGGCCTTTGGGAAGATACCTGAGAGAAGAGACGTCTTTACAATCTGTAGAAGATCAGAAGACAAACAATTTGAAACATTTTTGAAAAGGCCTGTTGCTAGAATATCAAGGCAACAGGAGGAGGTTTTCAGATGTTGTATAATGTCCTCCAGGTTTTTATGGTTGATCGTATGAAATTGTGTCATATTGGAATTTGTTTTGCCTGGACACTGTGACAACACATATCCCGTACTTGATATGGAGGCACTGACAGATTGTCTAATTTTCTGAATTTTGTCTTCGAAGAAGGAGGCAAAATCATTGCAGGCCTTGGTAGATAAAAATTCAGATGCTACTGGTACTGGAGGGTTTGTTAACCTATCAACAGTAGCAAACAGAGCATGTGAATTATTATTGTTTCTGGCGATAATGTCAGAGAAGAAGGACCGCCTTGCATTCCTCAGTTCCAAATTATAAATGCGAAGTCTCTCTTTATAGGTGTTATAGTGGACCTGGAGTTTAGTTTTTTGCCGCCTGCGTTCAGCTTTTCGACACTCTCTTTTTTCTGTTCTGACCCGTATGACATTTCTCCATGGATATCTTTTCTTACCAGAGACAGCTTTGACCTTAGTGGGAGCAATGGCATCAATAACATTGAAATTGTCTACAAGCTGCAAACTGCACAGTATCTAGGTGGTCTGTAGAAATATAGCTCGAGGGGAGGACCTTAGTTGAAGAGCCACATATTCAAAAGAAGCAAAATTTCCATAAGATATTTGAGTACATTGGAATGAGTCATTAAACAAAATGGCGACTCCACTACCTTTCTTATTCACTCTATGCTCACTCATAAAACTGAAGTTAGGGGGAGCTGACTCAATGAGAACAGCGGCACTGTCATTACATTGCATTATTATGGTCTAACCAGGTTTCAGTTAAAAACATAAAATCAAGATTGTGCTTAGTAATAAAATCATTGATTAAAAATTATTTTCCTGCCAAAGTTTAGTAAGGCTAGTGTTAGTGTGTTAAAATAATTATCTGTCTCGTTTTTTGGGACAGGCTGTGGCTGACGAGGAATGGATGCTAAATTTGCGAGGTTTGCAGTTAAGTGCTTCTTTTTCTTACTTAGCGGATTCATCATTGTTTTTCTATTACCTATCACAAAATAGATTGAGGAAGAATTTAATACACAGGGCCCAGGCTTGTCCTGGAAAGAGTCATGAGTGCCACTAGGCGTGCAGCCGGCACATATCAGATAAAGCTTGCTGCATTTTGTGCATACTTATCAGTTTGGGGAGAAGGGGTTAGCTGCCATCCTTGAGGGGGCAGAGGTGCCTGGCGTTTTACTTTCGGTGATTGAGTCAAAAAGTGGGCAGTTTGATGGTGAGGGCGAATGATGGGAGAAGGAGGGGGGGTAAATTTGGTTCCAGCATCTACCAGCTGCTTCATCCAGTTGGTGAACCCCAACATGGGGGAGGGGGAAAGAGGGGGGAAAAGGGTGAGTGGAGAGAGCGATGGCATGGGCGAGGTATCTCTGCTCTGTGGTCTCCCATGGTCAACTCTTTGCTCAGGTGGGGGCTGTGGTGGATTACTGCCGCACTATGTTGTGTCTTCCTCTTGTTTAGATTCGTCTTGTCTCGTGTCCTTGGCCGAGAGAGCAGATGTGTAGCGCAGAAACTAAAGTAGGTTATAGGTGAACAGCATTACTCCTGGCTTGTTAAAGGGATACTTCACCGATTTAGCATTCAGCTTTGTATCAGTAGAAACCCAGTAGTATTTCTGAATGACCGTGTGTCCCTCCCTCATATCCCCCTGAGACAGGAGATATCTGCATTGGGGGGTCTGGAAAAAATCTTCCGATGACGTAAAATGACGATTTTTGCGTCATCGGAAGATTTTTTGGCCAGAGCAAAAGACTACAACCAGTAGTAGGACCTACTTCCGCATGTTTTAAACCCGCCCATCGCCCGAAGCGAGCCGATCTCGGCCGAAAAAAAACGAAATGTCAGCCATCTTGAATCCTCGCTAAACAGGGCTCTGCTCTATCTTCTCAGCAGCAAACTTTTACAACAATTATGTGCATTCAAACTACCGCACGTGTACCACCGGGATACATCGCTACAGAGCAGAGAATATGCAGGAAACGTTATTACAGACGAAATAATCGGCCCACTATGACTTCTAACTTCAACGATGCTCCCAACGCGAATTCAGAGACTGTTTTTTTTTTTGTTTCGTGGAAACATGGCTGAACAACAGTGAACCTGACTGTCCAGCTACCAGGACTGCTAGCCCTCCGACTATCCGAGCTAGAGATGCTCTGTATGAAGGTGAGCTGTGTTAACACGGACTGGTGCAGAAATGGGGTGATTTGTATCCAACTAACTGCTAACCGCTGGAGTTTGTGACTGTTACATGGCGACCATTCGACATTCCACGCTAATTCACGGCTGTGTTTATACTCGGTGTTTACAGCCCACCAAGCCTAATGCTGGTATGCTTAGCTGAACTTTACGGAGCCTATAATGTGTGTGTGCACTAAAGGTAGCCTGTTTCGTATGTCGTTATTATATAATGTAGTTTTTATATATTTTAAATGTGTAACGCCACTTGAGCCACGATGAAACGTTGTTTTGTGTATATGATTGAAATAACAATAAAACACATTGAGTTGAGTCGAATGCCTCACTGTCTGTCTGTCAAGCGGTAGGCGTGGCTTGGGAGTGGACTCGAAGGAGCGAAGCGAAGTGCATTCTGGGATTTGGTGTCTTTCATCCATATGAGCCAAAAACACATTTTCTGGCTTTTCTCGGCCTAGAAGGCACCAATTACATTTTTTTTTCACATTTCTGCTACATAAGTGACCCAATTTAAAGATATATTCAGCTTTCCAGCGGTGAAGTAGGCCTATCCCTTTAAGGAAAAGTCCATCTGCTTTAAAAAGATGACCAGAAGGTTAAAATTGTCAATGAACTGCAGAGAATGGTCAGTACATGCAGTTAAAAGCCATTTGTTCAGTGCAAACAGTCTGCTGAATCTCTCAGCTGCTCTTCTGACTGGCGGTATAGGGCCACTGATAAACACCTCTGCATTTAGGGAGCTGACTGTTTTCAGTAGATCCATAAAGTCCCATTTCTGCACTTCAGACTGTTGCTTTACAACATCATGTGACCCTATATGCAATATAATGTTATTCACATTTGGGTGTGCTCCCTGTAGCTTTTTACTTTTTAAATTGCTCTCAGTCCTTACCCTGCTGTGCGACAATGAGACGCAATCCAGGTCATCAGATGGATGTCCAGGGTCCTGCAGCAGTGGACCAAATCTGTTATCGACTTGCACACTCAGTTGTTGGGGAGGCATTTTGTTGCTAATTCTCCCTTTTGCAGCTGTCCATGGCTGTGTCCTACTAAGTACAGGGGTTGAAGAGGCGCTCTGCCTGGATGGTAATGCAGGCCAGTCGTTCGTATCACAAATCTCAGGGCGCTGTGCCCTGCCTGTTAGTCGTCCTCCCATTTCCCAGGAAGATTTACTCTTAGGCTTTGCACCAAAAGAATTCCAGGGAGGACTACCACTTGTTGATTTATTACCCGTTCCACAGCCCTCCTGTTTCTTTGTAGTCTTGTTGATGCTAATAAGCCATGTGTTAGCATGCTTTTGTCCATTGTTTTGGGGCCATGGTAAAGTGGTTTCATTCCCACATGATCCGTTCACTTCCATGTTTACTTCTAACCATTGCATTTTGGTTTCCAGAACTGCAGTCTTCTGAAGGAGTTTGTAGTAGTCATCCACGGAGAAGGGAGGCATCTTCTACCACGTTTCCAGTCACTGTAGGACAGGCTTGAGCTATTGGTAGGCCATGCTCACGCAGAAAAATGTTGAAATTTGGCAATAGCCTACTATGTCTACAAAAAATGTATAGTCCGGTGAAGTATCCAAGAGCCGCTGCTCATAGTTTCTCTCAGAGAAGATTATCAGCAGAAATATGCAAACAGAGGCAGGAGCAAGCAGTAAAGCGTCTGCACTGTAAGAAGCAGGACGCCAACGAGCAGTAGACTTTTTTATTATCCTTGATGCTTTGGCAATATTGTTTTTTTCTGACAAGCAATTTGAATTGAATTGACATAAATGCAGGTGATGCTTTTATTGGGGCCAAAAGTCATGATAGTCAGCTGAAGAGGAAACTTTTAACCATTGAGTCGAGTCAATTTGATTTATACAGCCCTATATCACAAATTTACAATCTGTACAGTATACAACAAGACACCCTCCCACAAACACACTTAACTGGGGGGGAAATGAACAGTTTGTAACCACCTAATAGTGTTTTTTATTATTATCCCATGTTAGTATAAGATTTACTTTATTCTGCTGTGCATATTTATAGTGTTCTGTTAAATGAATTGCTTCCCATTTCTACACCCTGACCTTAATAAAATGTGGTTTCCCAAGAAGCATACATATGTTTTAATCAGTCAGGAAGCTCACAGATGAGTCAGACACATCATCATATTTCACCGAAGGTTTAAGAGCACACTTTTCATCAGACTAACTACATATCATCGTACACAGAAGATATTTACTGTACAAATGCACTTTTTAGGGAAAAAAAACAAAGTGTGTGTTCACATACCTCTCTCAAGGTTCCTCCAAGAGTGCCGGCTGTGAGTTCACTCTGCTTTTTATAAAGACCTTCCAGTATCTGCAGTACATGTGCATGATCTTTCAGTTTCGTTTCTCATTTTGTACCATGTTATGACTTTTGTTTGGGTGTGGGCAACACAGCGGTGGCCAGCAGCAGCACAGTGATCAGTGATTTTAGGGCCTTTTTTGCAGATGTGAGCGAGGGATTTGATTTGACCTTCCAGGTGTCTATTAAATCACAGATGCATGGTTTCACTGCTGCAAGATGGTAGAAAAAGTATGACATTGCCCAGATGCTCATGTACAGTGGCAGATAGCTACATAACAGTGGAGACAATTAATGAAAACATGCCTATCTCAACGTAATTCTAAGAATTTGAAAGTGGTAATTGTAACGTGCACACACACACACACACACACACACACACACACACACACACACACACACACACACACACACACACACACACACACACACACACACACACTCATACACACACACACTACGCTCCAACAGTTTTATGAATCTCGCTCTGCTCCATCACTTCTCGCTTTCCAATACACTTTCCAATAGATTAGTCTGATTTCATGCATATTACAGAGAAGTGCCAGAAATCTAACTGAATGACATGATTTATTCCCCTTTTCACTCTTTGAGCTTGATATTTCTCTCTCTCTCTCTCTCTCTCTCTCTCTCTCTGTCGCTCTCTCCTTGTCTCTCTCTTTCTTTACTCTTTCTTACTTTACTTCCATACGTCTTGGATCTCTTTCTCCTCTCAGCTTTTGTCTCTTTGTCTCCCTCTGTGTTGTGTAGAACCTGGAAGTTATTTCACCAAATCATATTCTTCATATACAGTATGTTTGCCATTAAAAACTGATATTAAACAAGACATGTTAAGCTCATTGAGGCAAATTTACAACATGTGTACAGTCAAAAGTTGTTTTAGTTGTGCATCAGAAATTGGACAGCTACTGTAGCTGTCTGGATTTACCCTGCAGAGATCTGAGGAGCAGTTAACCATAGTGCTCATAAATCGACTGGAGGTTAAAATTCCAACACAAAGAAAGCGGAAGGTAATGGATATCCGGTTGAAAAGAGTGTGATCCGACGAAATTCCCGGCGGCAAAGGAGCAATCCCGGAAATGGAACATCATGGATATAGACTAAAGGTTTGTTAACTCACTGCAATTAATCATTTCCACCAGAAACGAGTTAAATTCAACTAACTGGTGATAGTGGCAAAAAAGGTGGATATTCTTTAAAAATTCCCATTTACAACAATTCCTTCATTATTGCAGAAACAGGGTTTAGCTTTGTGGTTTCCATTGATATCAGATTAACTTCCTGTAGTTACATAATCCATCAACTATATTTGCTATGTCATGAGTTGGTTCTTATTATTGTGAGGTGTTATTATGCGGTTTTTCTGTTTGTCATAATAATGCTTAGTGTAAGAGCTGCTCCTGCTTTTTACAGTCTCTGTACATAATATCCATACTGTCATGCACACATTGATTGTTGCCATGCTATTGCTGTTTCTGTATGGTTTATGGTGTATGTTTCTAGTGCAGGTTCTGTTTCTGTCTGCAAATTGTTCACTGCTTTTATTGTTGATTGTATTTTTGTATGATTTTATCCTTTATTTATTGTCTGCCCAATGAAATGAGAATTGCCCCTTCTGGCTAACTCTGGATTTCTTTCAGAAATGTTATCAATATGCACTGTCCCATGCTAATAAAGTAATACACTAAACTAAATTAAACCTTATATTAGGCCAGATAGTGTTGGCCACACGTCCCATTTAAAATGAAATCCTATTGAAGGAAAGAAAGAGAGGATCCAACCAGTTGATGGATCTGTTGTCTTTAAGTATTCATGCATTTGTTTATTTACTCCTAGCCTCCTACATTGCTGTGTTCTCACATACACCCTTTCTTCCACACTCTGGGTCTGTACAAATCAGTGTGTGTATTGTGGGTGCATCATTAGTCATGTAATGAGAACATGTCTATGTACATACAGGTCTGTATTAACCTTGCATGTGTTTTAGAGCTGCAATGATGCCAAACATTTGATGTTTACAGCTTCTTGAATGTAATATTTCTTTGTCCCACATTACAGTACATTTTATTTATTTGGGCTGTTTAACGGATAAAAAAAACAAAAACATTTTGATGACAACACATTGGGCTAAAAAATGTTGTGAGGCAGCAGTGTTAACTACGGAGCCACTGCACCACTTGGACATAACATGGGATACACACACCTCAGTTTACACAATCATATAGCACCTACTGCATAGCATTATTACATACATTACAATGACTATGCCCATATGATTATGCTCATAAACAAATAATGCTTTCTGATGCACTATATCAACTGTTATAAAACATTATAGATGTTACTTTTATGATTAAGTGTCCTTTGGATGCTCTTCACCAATTATAATGGGGCTTATAATACAATATAGCGTCTATCCGACCAAGTAGTTACAGAAACGTAGTTATAGGAACAGTCCACTTCTAAACCGTTCTACTAACTACTCTCCCCCAAAACCGTTTTTGCATTTGCATTTGCACCGGCCAAGTGGCCATAGGAACTGGTAGGAGGGGTAAGGGAGTGGCGCAAGCACGGCAACGGTCTTCATAGCGTCGTCACTTGACTTTAGTGCCGCATACAACAAAAAACCAGCATGGAGGAGGCCATCGGAATGTTCCTGTCTTGCCGGGATCCTCATAACGGAGTTCGAATGGCAGCGTTTAAAGATTAAGCTGGAGTACTTAACAGAGAAACACAGAAGGAGCTGAAAGAGTTACAGGAACTGCGGTCAGAGGAACTAAATAATCCCCAAATTGGTCCAGTCGAAACACGAGACCTTAATAGGAGCCTTATGTTCAAGGCAGGGGCGTAGCACAAAATTCTGGGCCCTGTAGAAAGGCACATTCTATGGGCCCCTCCCTGGATCCACAGCTATTTATTCTAGCATCGTTTTGGGCCCTCCTCACATGAGGGCCTTGGGTACTCAGTCCCAAGGCCCTCAGAAAGCGGCTTATGTCTACCTTTGCACCCCTGAACAATCAACTGTAGTACTGACTCACAGCATGCTGTGATGCAGCATAGATTCTTTTAAATGCATTCAAATGCATTACACTTTACTTACCACCACCAAGGAAACATTATGAGGAAGTATGCAATATTATAGATGCATCAATATGTACTTTACACGTACAATGATAACTTGTGATATGGCATGGACTCTTGTAAGATACTACAAGTCTTTACTACAGTTGATTAAGATGTGTTTCGGTAGTCATAATGTATTAAAAGCCCCATCAGTCAACCTTTAGTTTAGAACAAGTCAAGAGCATCAACAAGACACTTCAATTTATGAAAAAACATGTCACATGAGGCATTATAAATGCATTTTAATTCACTATGAAGCCTGCATAATGTACTATAGATGTATGTCTTTATAAAAATTATTACCTAAAGTTTTACTAAATTACATGTCATATACTGTAGGTCCAGTTGTATGCAATGAGACTAAGCATATAAGTAACATCTCCCCACAACAATACGTTTCTTATGTATAAACATCACATGTTGACGAATATATGGTCTCGCTTTGCCAGACCCTCCTCCAAAGCAGGCTGAAGGAGGGTCTAGCTACTCCACAAAGCATTTGGGGATGGGAGGAAAACGTGCTCTGGTTTAATGGCATTTCTTTAAACCAATCACAATCGCCAGGGCTAAGCTCCACACAGAGCCACTGCAAAATAGTCGTGCAACAGAAAACTCAGATTGGACAGATAGTCTAGCTAGCTGTCTGGATGTACCCTTCACAGATCTGAGGAACAGTCAAAAATAGTCCTCATAAATCCACCGAATTTAAAATTCCAACACAAAGAAAGCGGAAGATAAAGGAAAATGCATCTGGCGGAATTTCCTGCAGCACCAGAGCAATCCAGGAAGTGGAACGTCAAGGATATAGACTAACGAATATATAACGTAAATATCTCAAAATAAAAAAGTTACTAGTACAAGTAAAAGTTAAAAGTACAATGCACACACACACACACACACACACACACACACACACACACACACACACACACACACACACACACACACACTGTGTAGAGCTTACATGTAGGACTGGGATTGGTTTGATGATTCCCGCCCTCAGACCGGCAGAAACCATATTTCATGTATTTCAGCATTCTGCCTGGTGGTGCCATGGTACATGACATGCTTTTTTCTATCATCTGGCACAGAGAGGCCCAGTGGAACTGCAGATCAAAGTCATCTTCAGCCTTCTGCATGTTGGCGTCAACATCAATGTAGGAAAGTGGATTATTAGTGTAAAGAATAATTCCATGTCAAGAAACTAAACATCATAAATAAAACAGAAAAATAACAGAAAAAACAGATATTGCCAGTATGAAGATTATGGCCTTAACACACTAAGGGCGTTGTAAATATGAAAACACCAAATACTCACATGCAAATATTTTGCATCAAAACTATTGAATTTATAACCCCACTAGAGCACAGAAGGTAGACCTGTTTCATTAGCTTACTGGTTACCTACCAATACTACTGCATATGTGTATAGTATTCTCTGGACCTTTGCCCATGCTGGCTTCCAAAGAAGATTCTATAAAATCACAAGTAGTAGACATAGATGGTTCACTATATGAATCTGTATGACATTTATTTGGATATATAATGTGGTATAGGCTACTTCAAATCAAAAAGTTACTACTACGGATAATGTCCTGATTTGCTAAAGTCCGTTTTACACTGCTGGTTGAATTCATAGAACACAAAACAACAAAATTGATTAGTCTATAGTATTTCACAGATTTAATTAATAAAATGAAATGCCACTTTGATTTTGAACACAAACTAAAGAGATTTCTATGTCTCCTTTAGTGTCAGACCTATACCTACATGCAGTGATGGAATATCCTTTACTAGTAAAAGTACTAATACCACAATGTAAAAAATAATCTGTTATAATTAAGTAAAAGTCCTTCATTGAAAATTTAGCTGAAGTAAAAATATGTAAGTATCATCAAGAAAATGTACTTAAAGTAATAAAAAGTTCTCACTGCAGAAAAATTCTTACATTTTAGAAACTGAAAACAATCAAAACAGTCAATCAACTTAGGGGTCTCATCAGCTAATCATTTCAGCTGCACTTAGACCTATATTTTGTTGGGTAGTTTAATTTTAATTCATAAAGTTACTAGTACCTAAAGCTGCCAGATTAATTCAGTGAAGTACAATATACTTATCATACTCTGTTTTTAACAAAACCAAAAACTCAGATTTAATATCAACCATTTATTTTCCAGGCTACAATGACACAGTAACAAAATGCAAATGTCATTTACTTTTTATCCAAATATATAAAAATACATTTGAGCATACAAAATGAATTGATAACAGCTTGCAGAGCTCACATGTAGCCCCCTGCACCTTGTCCACCGCAGGCTGGGACTGGACGTGGTTGGATTGTTTTAAGAATCTTGATCCGATCGGGATCCCAGACACAATCCTCCTCCAAACCGCTCCTCACCATTCCACAGCCGGGTGGTACCCAGGCGGTGTCATATACCTCGCCGTATCTTCTGTCATGCCAGGTTTTCTGACGTGGGTGGCCTTGACGATTGATGGCTATCACTTTCCCCACGTTGACCCTAACCTTAATGACGATCTTGTCATGCTCAGGGTGATTAATGGGATAGCGGCTAGCTTTCTGCAGGTCTCTGCTGAGGTAGACGCCAGGGCCGAGCATCCCGTCTGCAGACTGTTCAAAACCATTGGCACAGATTAATTTAGCTGTGTTCTTGGTGGTGCCATGGTACATGACGTACTCTCTACCACTAACTGGCTCGGAGAGGCCCAGGCGACCCACACCGGGGGGAACGTCAAAGTCATCTTCAGCCCACTGGTACTGCATGTTGGTGTCAGGTTCACTGTAGGAAAGAAGACTGTTAGTGTAAAGGCTTCAGAAGGATTTCATGTGAATAAAATGAACATCGTTGTGAATAAAACAATACATGGAAGTTCTAGGTGGGTTTAGCCTAGCTTAGCACAAAGACTGAAGAAGCCGAGGGAAACTGTTAGCCTAGCTCTATCAAGTCTACTAACTAAGAGTCTACAGCCACTAGAGGCTCTGTGTGGCGTTTAGACTGAAAACAGGCTGTGTTGGTGGGCAGTGTTGCTTCTGATGTTGGTCAGACATACGGTAATATGATCCAGGAAGTCCTGCATTTTAACACGTAGCAACTTAATTTGGCCTTGTGCACCAGAGGTTTGGTTCTAAAGTGCTCATATTATGCTCATTTTCAGGTTCATAATTGTATTTAGAGGTTATATCACAATAGGTTTACATGGTTTATTTTCAAAAAACACCATATTTTTGTTGTACTGCACATTGCTGCAGGTCCTCTTTTCACCCTGTGTGTTGAGCTCTCTGTTTTAGCTACAGAGTGAGGCATCACACTTCTGTTCCATCTTTGTTGGGAGTCGCACATGCGCAGTAGCTAGGTAAGGACTACTAGCCAGTCAGAAGCAGAGTATGAGGGCGTGCCACGCTAGCAGCTAGGTGAGCATTATAACGTGTGTTAACGTGTGACGTTTGTCTCTGAAGTAAAGGCTGGACTACAACAGAGCTGTTTGAGCAGTTCATGATCAGTGTTTTCTGTTGGAGATGGTAAGTCCCTTTGGGGGGGACTTTGAACTTTTTCACTTTTTAAATCTATAACATGCACAAAAAATATATATAACACAATTAAGGAAAGGGGAAAAGCCCAAAAGTATAATATGAGCACTTTAAAAAGACTAACGATAAACACAAGAATAGTCATTCAGTGTTAACGTACATTTCAGGGATAAATGTGGGGTGAAAAATGTACAAAAATATTCACAACAGTTAAAATAGGGGGGCCAGAGGGGGGGTCCAGGCTACATGGGCGCAAATGCTCTGAGCAGCGAGACACTGGTTCAATTCCCGTGTGCTGCATATCACAAGCCTCCCCACCTGCCATTGATTAACATGAGGCTTATTTTCCCTTCAGCATGAATTATAATAACTTTGGTGGCCCTCTGAGGTTTCATCTAGCGCCATCAAGAGGTCATCATTTTAATGTGTCAATGTGTACTACAGTTTTTTCCAACTGCTTACACACGTTTTCAAAACTATGTCTCCTTTTTTCAAAACTCTACACACAATTCCCAAAACTGCACACACAAAATGCAAAATGCCTCACATCTCCTTCAAAATGACACACTGCATTCAAAATGCCATAAACACATCTCAAAATGAAGCATTTGCATCAAATGGCAAACACTTTTTTCATAATAGTAAATTTTGGGATATACCATGTACACACTGTTGTTCTAAATCTAAAGCTCTTTTGTCTTTCATATGCTTATATCTACATTTACAATGTTCTAGAGTGAAAGTAATCTGCTGAGAGTGGTTGAAAAGTGCACTGTAAACAACAATGCAATGTTACAGTTAAACAAAAAATATTTATTGGGCAAAACATTACGTTTGTAAGAGTAGTACAGTGTTGTATACAGTAGCATGAAACAAGACAACACAACTACAAACATATGTAAACCAAAGGTATCATTTTTAGAATAAGTGTGTGTGTGTTTGTGTGTGCTTGTGTGTCAATCCGTGATTGATCACATGATGAATAAGTGTGGCTCTGATCTCATCAGAGATGGCTCTCCTTCTTTCTCTTCTTCCCTCCTCCTCCTCCTCCTCCTCCACATTGTTGTCCCCTGTCTCTCCCTCCTCCTCTCCTTGCTCTCTGTCTTTTGTTGGCATACATTGTTCAAAAGAGGTAATCTGACCTTTGACCTATGTATAGGCCTATACTAAAGCAGTGATTGGTTAGTGTTCAGTTAAGTATAATGTGTTTGCACATGTGAGGAGTGTGTGTGCCCTGGTAAATAAGTGTAGCATTTTGATTGGTTGTGTTTGGAAAAGAAAGCAAGACATTTCCTGTTAGATTTGTGTGTCTTAGGTAGAGAATTGTGTGTAGTGTGTAATTGAAAACTGAGTGAAAGGCTGAGAAATAGCTTCTGGTTTTGGAGATTTGGTGTATAGTGTTGCACGTTGAGTGAGAGGTTTCAAAAATCGTGTGACATGAAAAGATTTTGTAAGCAGTTGGAAAAAACTGTAAATAGGCTACCTGCAAATCTAACGACATTCCCATCAGCCTCGGCTGTACTTTGTGTTTAGTGCTTTTTAGCAGAATGTTAGCATGCTAACATGCTAAACTACAATAGTATAGGGTGGGTCCCATAATCATAAATATGAGGGTGTATTCCTGCTAAACATCAGTATATTAACATTGTTATTGTAAGCATTATGCATACTGATGTTAACATTTAACTGAAAGCACAGCTGTGTCTCAGCACAGCCTCACAGGGCTGCTAGCCTGCCTGTAGACGCCTCTTATTGTTAGAGAAGTCCAAAAGTCAAGATAGTTAGGTGACGTGGAGACATCAAACTGTCCAGTCAAGTCAAATATATTTATGGAGGCCCAATATCACGCATTTGCCTCAAAGGTCTTTACAATCTGTACAGCACCCTCTGTCCTTAGACTTAGAAAAACTCCCCAAACACACCTTTAACTGGGGAAAAAACGAATCATCTGTAGCTGTATGTTTTTATTATAATACTATCCCATGTTAGTATAAAGATCACTCTTCATTCTGATGTGCTTTTTCAGTATTTATAGTGTTCTAATAAATGGATTGCTTCACGTTTTCCAACCCTGACCATATTAAAATGCTGTTCATATTATATAATAGTGTAAGGTATATTTTAACTAATAGCTTAGCTTCTGAAAAAACCACTGTCTTGCTGAAGCTTCACCTTAAACAGTTCAAAAGGAGCATTCGTTCAGGCGTGCATCAGACTAAGTCACTGCATCTCCTCATATTAATATTTTCTGTAACAATGCACTTTTTAGGGAAACAACAAAGTGTGTGTTCACATACCTCTCTTCAGGTTCCTCCAAGAGTACAGGCTGTGAGTTCACTCTGCTTTATATAAGCACCGTCAGGTTTTGGGAGGAAATTACATAAATGGGCATTCATCTTTCACTTTTGTTTCACTTCTTGCATCGTTTTAAGACTTTCGTTTACAATATATATGTATCTGGGTGTGGTCAACACAGCGGTGGTTTCCTGCCAGCCAGCAGCACAGTGATCAGTGATTTCAGGCAGATGTGAGCGAGGGAATTATGGCACTTTCCAGGTCTCCTCTATTAGGTCACAGATGCAGGTTTTTACCGCAAGAAAGAAAATAAAACATGATTTTTCGCAGATGGTCATGTACAGTAGCAGATGAGCTGCATAACAATGGATACAATTAATCAAAGATCACTATAAAGATAAAAACAAGTTTGGCACCTGAGGGAACACCCTTCAGAACCACATTCCTACCATATGTGCTCATGCTTTTCATTTCCACAGAAACAAAACAGCATAACTGGTGTATCAAAACTGGAGTATTTCCCACATTAATTTGGAAAAATGAGAACTTTCAAGCTGCGTGAGCCTCCTTCAGCTTTCCAAATAAACATGAATTTTACATGTATCATTTCAAACGCTTGAGTCTGAATGAAAGACAGTATCCCACTGGAATGGACATTATAGTTAAGAGACAATGGGCCCAGGTGTAATGATCCTCTGTTTTTCGTCATCTTAAAAAATATAAGTCATCACATCCTGTTGTCAACATAACCAGACAGCAACTCAGATTTAACACAAACCATTTATTTTCCAGGTTAAAATGATACAGTTAGAAAATGCATATGTCATTTACTTTTTATCCAAATATATATTTAAAAAAATACACACAGAAATGCACAGCCACATGCACCATATCCATAGGGTTGGACTAGGCGTGGGTTGATGGTTTTAAGGACCCGGATTCGATTGGGATCCCAGAAACAATCCTCCTCCAAACCGCTCTTCACCATTCCACAGCCGGGTGGTACCCAGGCGGTGTCATAGCCGTAGTTGTGCCAGTCCACCCGATGTGGGTGGCCTTGATAATTGATGGTGATGACTTTCCCCACATTGACCATAACCTTAATGACAACCTTGTCAGATATTGGGTGACGTTTAGGATAGGCGCTGGCTTTCTGCAGGTCTCTGCTGAGGTAGACACCAGGGCCGAGCATCCCCTTCTCAGACTGCTTGAAACCAGTGGCCAGGATTAATTGAGCATTATGGCTGGTGGTGCCATGGTACATGAGATACCTTTTATTATAATCTGGTACGGAGACGCCCAAATTATTATTGGTGAATAATAATTATTAGTGTAGCGTAAAGACATCAGAAGGATTCCATGTGAAGGAACTAAACATCAATAAAAAACAGGAATTAAACCAGAAAATAAGGCAATGCAAAGTTATCCACAGTTGAATCCACATTGACTTCTGTTGACTGTGTGTTTTGAAAAGGTGAACTCAGAGAAATGCGTGCTACTGTCATGGTTGTGTATGTTTCAGTTTCCTGTTTTATTTTGTAGTCCGTTTTCTCCCTTGTCATGTCTTGTTTTACTTCCTGTCTTGTGTTTTCCCTCCTGTCTGATTGTCTGCCCCGCCATGATGTGTTTCACATGTTCCTGAGCCCTTGTGTCACCTGTCCCTCGCTTCACCGTCGTTACCTGGTGTATTTAGTCTCTGTGCTGTCTTTGTCTCATGTCGGATCATTGTCGGTGTCTGTATGTATTGTCTTGGGTTCAGTGTCTAGTGTTTTGTCTCGCATCGTGTCTTGCTGTCTGACTTCCTTGCCTTCAGGTCTTTGGATTATTTTCATGTTTGTCTGCCTGCCTACCTCTGGACACTTTTCCTCAACTCTGCATTTGCCTTGCTATTTCCCTGACAGTTACCAATAAATAAAAAAAACGTTAAGGCCTACAAACACGAGGATAATCTGCTTTCATCAGTCAGTAAGCTCACACCGGATTCAAACATCAATATATTCCACTGAAGGGGTTAGAGCACACTTTCCATCAGACTTACTAACTTCATCCTTCATATTGATATTTTCTGTAAAAATGCATTTTTGAAAAGTGTGTTCACGTACCTCTCTCCAGGTTCCTCCAAGAGTACAGGCTGTGAGCTCACTTTGCAATTCATCTTTTTCTTTCGTTTCACTTCTTGTATCATTTTAAGACTTTCGTTTACAATATGTAATTATCTGGGTGTGGTCAACACAGCGGCACTGGCAGATGAGCTGCATAACAATGGATACAATTGATCAAAGATCACTATAAAGATAAAAACAAGTTTGGCACCTGAGGGAACACCCTTCAGAACCACATTCCTACCATATGTGCTCATGCTTTTCATTTCCACAAAAACAAAACAATATATATATATATATATATATATATATATATATATATATATATATATATATATAAGTGATTGCACCTGTACATGGTGCTGCAGGTCCAGGCAGGGGTGCTTGGCCCAGGTGTGATGATCCTCCTGGTGGATACTTCAGATTTTTGTTATCTTAAAAAATATAAGTCATCACACCCTGTTTTCAACATAAGAGGCCCAGTGGAACTGCTCCATAGGACAGATCAAAGTCATCTTCAGCCCACTGGTACTGCATGTTGGTGTCAGGTTCACTGTAGGAAAGAGGATTATTAGTGTAGTGTAAAGTCATCAGAAAGATTACATGTGAAGGAGCTAAACACCAATGTAGATAAAAAGAAAAACAGGAATAAAACCAGAAAAAAAAGCAATGCAAAGTTATCCACAGTTGAGTCCACATTGACTTCTGTTGACTGTGTTTTGAAAAAGTGAACTCAGAGAAATGCATGTTACCAATACATAAAAAGAACTGTTAAAGCGCCCATATTATGCTCATTTTCAGGTTCATAATTGTATTTTGAGGTTGTACCAGAATAGGTTTACATGGTTTAATTTTCAGAAAACACAAGGATAAATCTGCTTTCATCAGTCAGTAAGTTCACAGCGGATTCAAACATCAATATATTCCACTGAAGGGGTTAGAGCACACTTTCCATCAGACTTACTAACTTCATCCTTCATATTGATATTTTCTGTAAAAATGCATTTTTGAAAAGTGTGTTGTACAGGCTGTAAGTTCACTCTGCTTTATGTAAGTACCTTCAGGCTTTGGGAAGAAATTCCATAGATGTGCATTCATCTTTCACTTTTGTTTCTCGTCTTGTTTTAAGACATTGTCAAACATTGGAGACAATGAATCTAGGACATCGTTGCCAAGATAAAACAGGTCTGGTACCCAGGAACACCCTTTAGAACCCCATTCATACAATATCTGCTCAGGTGTTCACTATTCTTGGACACCTGCTTTTTATTACCACAAATAAAACAAACAGCTTAAAGGGATATTTCACCGCTGGAAAGCTGAATATATATTTAAATTGGGTCACTTATGTAGCAGAAATGTGATTTTTTTTTTTTATTAAATTGGTGCCTTCTAGGGCGAGAAAGGTTTTTGGCTCATAGGATTAAATCTCAGAATGCACTTCGCTTTGCTGCTTTGAGTCCACTCCCAAGCCACGCCTACCGCTTGGTTTAGGTCCAAAATACATTTCTGACCTGCTAGTAAACTACGAACCACTCAGACCACTCAGGTTGTCTGGGACAGGTCTGCTTTCTGTCCCCAGGGTCAGAACTAAACAGGGAGAAGCAGCATTTAGTTTCTATGCTCCACATATTTGGAACCAACTTCCAGAAAATTGCAGGTCCGCTGCAACTCTCGGTTCTTTTAAATCAAGGCTGAAGACCTTTCTTTTTGATGTTGCCTTTCGTTAAATAACTATCCATTTCTTATACTTTCGTTGCTTATTTTATCTGCTTTTATATAATTGTTTTTAACTGCTCTTTAATGTTTAGTTTCTTATACTGCACTGTAACTTTTATTCTTGTATTTGAATTGTCTTCATGTAAAGGACTTTCAATTGCCCTGTTGCTGAAAAGTGCTATACAAATAAACTTTGCTGCCTTGCCTTGCCTTTGTCTCCCTCTGTGTTGTGTAGAACCTGGAAGTAAATCATATTCTTCATATACAGTATGTTTGCCATTAAAAACTGATATTAAACAAGACATTTTAAGCTCATTGAGGCAAACATGTGTACAGTCAAACGTTGTTTTAGTTGTGCAACAGAAATTGGACAGCTAGCTGTCTGGATTTATCTGATTTCATGCATATTACAGAGAAGTGCCAGAAATCTAACTGAATGACATGATTTATTCCCCTTTTCACTCTTTGACCTTGATATCTTTCTCTCTCTCTCTCTCTCTCTCTCTCTCTCTCTCTCTCTCTCTCTCTCTGTCGCTCTCTCCTTGTCTCTCTCTTTCTTTACTCTTTCTTAGTTTACTTCCATAAGTCTTGGATCTCTTTCTCCTCTCAGCTTTTGTCTCTTTGTCTCCCCCTGTGTTGTGTAGAACCTGGAAATTATTTCACCAAATCATATTCTTCATATACAGTATGTTTGCCATTAAAAACTGATATTAAACAAGACATTTTAAGCTCATTGAGGCAAACATGTGTACAGTCAAAAGTTGTTTTAGTTGTGCAACAGAAATTGGACAGCTAGCTGTCTGGATTTACCCTGCAGAGATCTGAGGAGCAGTTAACCATAGTCAGGGCTGGACTGGCCATCGGGCATACCAGGCATTTTCCCGGTGGGCCGACGCACTTTTGGGCCGAATCGCCGATATAATTTATAGGCCTTTGTTTTAATTTTTTATTTTTTTGGGCCGCGCCGGCCCAGAGATAACTGACAGCGGCCCATTCGGTAATTGTACAAAAGTCCGTCTGTCAGGACTGATTGTGGCTGCATGCCGGGGGGTAGCGCGGACACGCGGACACGCGCTGAGCGGGCGCACGCGCCACACGGGGAGAAAAGTGGGAGAAAGAGAAAAGAGACTGTGTGCGTCCAGAAGATAATCAGTTGAGCTCGCGTGTGTGCGTCTTTGAGAACTGTAAGTCCCATAGCTTACGTTGTCAGTTGATTTGGGCCTGTTGTTGTATTGGTCTGTAGTTCTTTTACATTTAAGTAAGTTAGCTGGTAATTTCGATGTTTGTGTTAATCACCTGTGTTAGCTACTTTGCACGTGGCTGTTGATTTATAATGCAGATTGTTGGAAGCTCTTGCTTACGTTTGTATTTAGCTACATTATTGTATTATTATTGTATTGTATTATGCTGCAGTAGTTACATTACATTGATATAGTGTAATTAATAGTGGGTTTGTTGTTGTTTGCTAGCCTATATGTATACTTCATATGCATTGTGTATGGTAGCCTAACCGGAATCAGCTCAAAGAGTCCTAAGCTAGACCTAACCCAATCAAATCCAGGATCACCATTCCCCACTCCCCTGAGACAGGAGCTGTAAACGTTATAATATGCTGGAAGTTTAGCATCCACGTTAAAATGGACAAACGACCACGGAACCCCATACACAAGCGATGTGTACAGAAATTACGGGAGAAAAAGGCGAATGCCTCAAAATGTGCCAACATGTCTGACATGTTTGGGGCCGTAGTAGCTGCTTCAACATCAGCATTAGGCTACCTGAAGTAGAGGAAGGATGAGAGGTGTCTGGCTATACAGAGAAGCAGAAACAACATCATGATGACAGGGAAGAGGCCGAGGAGGAGAGCGACCATGACAGGGCCACGGGAGAGAGGGAGGAATAGATGGAAGAGAGAGTAGGCCTAGTTGACGACGGTAAGAAGTACGCGAATTAACAGGTTGTGTGTGTGTGTGTGTGTGTGTGTGTGTGTGTGTGTGTGTGTGTGTGTGTGTGTGCGTGCCTGCGCGCCTCACGTCATAATGACAACAAGCAGTTTGGCAGTAACATTAAAGTTAGTGGCTGTCAGGTAACCTAACTGTTTAAGGGTTGGCCTGTTGGGTAGCTGAAGTCTGTGATCTATACAGCCTGTTCTACTAGGCTCATGTATACTATGTATACAGCCTGTTCTACTAGGCTCATGTATACTATGTATACAGCATGTTCTACTAGGCTCATGTATACTATGTATACAGCCTGTTCTACTAGGCTCATGTATACTATGTATACAGCCTGTTCTACTAGGCTCATGTATACTATGTATACAGCCTGTTCTACTAGGCTCATGTATACTATGTGTACAGCCTGTTCTATTAGGCTCATGCATACTATGTGTACAGCCTGTGTAACGGAGTTAAAAATGCACTTTATTAATTCTAATTTCCAGTTTAAGTTTAATTTAATTGTAATAATATTTTAATCATTATTTAATGATTTGTTTGTGTATTTTTGAATTTTATCTTATTGAGTTTAATTTATGTATAAAATGCTACTGTTTCTGGCGGAGATGTTGTTGTGCATTGCGCCTCTATTGTACCTCCTAAGTTGCCGTAGTTTCCGTCTTCTCCTCACAATACCGTTTTGTATTGCTGAGAAAATAAATCTTGGAAAATCGTCAGCTGAGGTTGTCTCTCTCTCTCCACACCCTAATCACGTCTGTTACACTGGTGCCGTGACCTTTTGGATCTCCAGATCAGCTCGATGCTCATCGCCGTGGACGCTGCGCTGCTGTTCTGATCTACACTGTCTGGTCAGGTTATTGAGAGGCTGTGGACTAGGGTATACTTCTTTGAATAACTTGTCCTCAGGAAATAATACACTGATATATGCTATTTGCTTTTGTTTTTCATAGATGTGTTAAATTGTTATCTGCTCAGCTTTGGTTTTGTATAAGTGTACACAACGCAAGTACATTTAATGGTTTTGATCAGCCACTGATATAATGATGGATGAGTTAACTACTCCCAAGTTGCCCAGAGGTAGGGGTGCATGGCTCAGTGCTGTTGCTGGCAGTAGTAATGTGGGTAAATCCAGGTCCATGGATAATGGTTATACAGATACGGGGTTAGGTCAGAGCCCAGGCTATACTCCTGTTAGTGGGTTCATGAGGGAGGGTCCCCTCACTTCCACTCCTAGTGGTGATACACATGCCATTAACAACCTCACAGACATGGTAGGACAGTTAGGTGCCCAAATCGGTGAATCAATTGTAGCAAAGTTGGTGTCAGCTGGTGTTGTGAACATGACTGGGGACCACAGGACTAACACTGGTACCCAGAATGCTCACTGTGACGATAAAAGACATGACACTCCACATGTGACAGTCCATGTGAAGCCTGATAAAGGACTCCAGACGTTTAGAGGTGACAGCACTGACAAATACTCAGTCCAGGACTGGATTGACTTGACCAGAACTCATATAAGGAAACAGGGGATTTCTGTGTGTGACCAAGCTGAGGAGATTATGAGCCATCTAATGGGCAAGGCCAGAGATGTTGTGAAGATTGCCCTGCGCAGTGATCCTGCAATTGATGTCAGTCAGAGACCACAACTCATATATGATGTTCTTCTTCAATATTTCAGTGATGCTCCCTCATGCCTTCCCCTCGCTGACTTTTATGCTACTCTGCCCAGACACAGAGAGAACCCGGTTGACTACTGGATAAGACTGAATAAAGCAGCGGATCTCGCACTTGAGGGCCTGCACAGACAAGGCAAGCAGGCGCAGGACATGAATGGTGAAGTGACTCTCATGTTCGTAAAACACTGCCCTGACCCAGACCTATCCTACACCCTAAAGTGTAAGCCAATTCATGAGTGGACCTCACGTGATGTTCAGCTGAGGATTGATGATTACCAGAGAGAGCTGAGGGCTAGTGGTGGAGTCACTGGCGCTGCACAGCTAAAGAGCCACATGGCCGCTGTTACCTCTGAGCAGCCCAGTCCGCCGTTAGCTTCCCTGGCGGTGTCCGAGCAGTACCATAGCCCGAGTCCCTTATCTCCTCCTCTCCAGGCCCAGCAACATGTGTGTTATTCGCCCTATCCCTCTCCAGTGTCTGTCCTGGTGCGAGACGAATCTCCCAACCGTGCTCCAGGCCATGCCTCTGTACCAGCTATGGCACAAAATCTCCAACAGTCAGAGGAGAGACTTCTCGCTCGTATGGTCAACATGTTTCAGGAAATGATGGAGAAAATGCAGCAGCATGATACTCCTCATCCAGGTCGGGGTGGAAGGTTCCAGCGTGCTTCTCGTGAAAGACGTCCCAGGGAGGCTATTTGTAAAGTATGTAACGACTCAAGCCACACCACTATTTCACACTGCATGTCTGGAAGACTGTGTTTTGTCTGCTTCGCCCCTGGCCACACCAGACTGAATTGCCCTGCCAATGGCTCTCCCCAGCCACAGTCTCAGGGAAACTAGCTGACCTGTATTCGGGGGGAGACAGTACAGGTCGCACCGTAGACTCCCAAGAAGATGACATGTTTGATGCTGAGACAGTTTACATGGCTGTGAAAGATTCACATAACTCTGAAGTTATTTATCAGAATGTTCACAGAGTCGGCAACAGTGAAAGCCTCTTCTACACTCCTGTAGCAATGGGTGGGGCAGTGACACTTGGTGGAATGTTGGACAGTGGTTCAATGGCATGTAGCATCAGTGAAAGGGCAGAGATGAAACTGAGGGATGCTGGGGTGGTGACTGATCAAAGACGGATCGATGTGGATGTGGTCCTCATTGGCTGTGGCGGACTTCGTGTCAAGCCCAAGTGTGCTTTCGAAGTGGAGATGGAAGTGTATGGCTGCAAGATGTTAGTTCCTACACTTGTCGTTCAAGGACAGCATGATGAGTTAATACTCGGAACGAATGTTATAAAGCACATCCTGCATCAGTCTAAACTTTGTGATTCCTATTGGAAGACAGTGTCCGGCCCCTGCCCAACAAAAGACACAGATGTTGAACGTTTCATGTCTATGCTCTCTGGTCTAAGCCCTTGGAAAGGTGGAGATGTTCCTGATAAGGTCGGTACAGTCCGGTGTAACTCAGCTACCTGCCTCGAGCCTGGTCGTGAATATCTCATCTGGGGTAAACTGCCCAAAAATACTGTTGTTTCCCCAGGCAGCACAGTCATGACAGAGCCCACGTTGTCCCGCTCTGCTCCCAGAGGTGTTTTGGTCGCAAAGATTGTGACTCCGTTGTGGGGAGATCGGTGGGTTCCACTAAAGCTCATCAATACTTCTGAGAGGCCTGTGCTGTTGAGGCGCAACGCAAAGCTGGCAGATGTCTATTCCTGTGTGGCACTTGAGGACATGGATGCTGGTGGACGCACAGAGGTTCCCCTGGTCAGTTGCAACCAATCAGCTGTGCCACCTACTGTTGCTGCAAGTTCTGCTGAAGACCAACTCAGGTCGGTTGGGCTTAGCAGTGTTGACATTGAGTCATGTGAAGTGTCAGAGGATTACAAGAGACGGATGGCTGACCTTGTTTTGCAGTATGAGGACGTCTTTTCGCGCCACCATCTTGACTGTGGTGAGGCGACGGGTTTCGTACACCGCATACACCTGTCAGACAGCAGACCTTTCAGGCTCCCGTACAGGAGAGTGCCTCCTGGTCAGTACCAAAAGCTGCGCCAAGTACTGAGCGAAATGGAGGAGAAGGAAATCATCCGAAAGTCAACAAGTGAATACGCATCTCCATTGGTGCTGGTGTGGAAAAAGAACGGAGATCTCCGCATCTGTACGGACTTTCGCTGGTTGAATAAGAGGACCCTGAAGGATGCTCATCCCCTTCCCCACCAGGCAGATTGTTTGGCAGCACTGGGAGGAAATTGCCTATTCAGCACGATGGATCTGACTTCTGGGTTTTACAACATGCCACTCCATGAGGACGACAGGAAGTACTCAGCCTTCACCACCCCCATGGGCCTATATGAATACAACCGGTTGCCGCAGGGTCTCTGTAACAGCCCTGGGAGCTTCATGCGCATGATGACCAGCATTTTTGGAGACCAAAACTATTTAAGTCTGCTATGCTACTTGGATGACTTGTTGGTGTTTGCCCATGATGAAGAGACTGCTCTCCTCCGCCTGACGATGGTGTTTGACAGGCTGCGCAGCCACAACCTGAAGTTGGCCCCTAGAAAGTGTTTTTTCCTCAGGAGGGCTGTGAAATTTCTTGGCCACGTGATTGATGAAAATGGCATTTCAACGGACCCTAGTAAGGTTGAGAGTATCTGTAACATGTCGAGCGCTGATCTCATGGAGCCTGATGGCGTGACCCCGTCCCAGAAGCGCATAAGATCCTTCTTGGGGATGGTAAATTACTATCAACACTTTGTTCCCAGATACTCTGCCATTGCCAAACCGCTCTTTGATCTGCTGAAGGGTGTAAAGAGGAAAGGCAAGCATAACACAAACAAGCTGTCAAGCAGGAAGTTGTGTGCTTCTGACTGGACGCCATCACAGAGTCAAGCTTTTGAGGACCTGAAGGCTTCCCTGGTTCACAGTGTTGTCCTGGCTCATCCTGACTTCACCCGTCCCTTTATGCTGTCAACTGACGCTTCCCTAGAAGGCTTAGGTGCTGTTCTGTCGCAGGTTCAGGAGGGTGAAGCACGGGCCAGACCTATTGCTTTTGCCAGCAAGTCATTGTCACATTCACAAAAGAATTACCCAGCACACCGGTTGGAGTTTCTAGCCTTGAAATGGTCTGTCTGTGACAAGTTCAGCCACTGGCTAAAGGGACACAGATTCACAGTCTGGACGGACAATAACCCGTTGACTCACATCCTGACGAAGCCAAAGCTAGACTGTTGTGAGCAGCGCTGGGTAGCCAAGTTGGCCAGTTATGACTTTGATATCAAGTACATCCCAGGGCAGCAGAACGTAGTTGCTGATGCTCTCAGTCGTGTCCCATTTGTCAAGGAGAGTGTTGGCCACAGACTGCTCGCCGAACCTTATGCGGGTCTTCTAAGTGTGGTCAGGGATATGTCTAAAACTTCTGTTCGAAATGCCTTTCATTCATCTAGTGGTCACAAGGAACTCTCTCCAGTGAGTAGCAATGCCCCGTCTACATGCAGTCCGCTTCACATGCACGCTCAGTCTGTCAAGATGGAGGACGTGTCTGCTGTGCTGCAGTCACACGTTGAGTGGGATGCTGGCCCGAGACTCCGTGCCGTGGACGTTTTGCAGTACCTACCTCAGTTGGTTCCGCCTGGACAGGACTCCTTACCTGCCTACACCGAAAAGGATCTCCGCGATAAGCAGTTAGAGGACAAGACTCTCGCTTGTGTTCTGTCGTATGTTGAAAGACACCGGAAACCCTCTAGGAGAGAAAGATTTAAGGAGTCTGTCTCTGTCACAAGATACTTGAAGCACTGGGATAGGCTCACTGTGAGCAATGGAGTGCTCTACAGGATTTCAAGGCACCAGACGACAAAGGCAAAGCGCTTCCAGTATGTTGTCCCCGACTCACTCAAATCTGAGGTTCTGCAGGGAATCCACGACAGAGCCGGACATCAAGCTCAGTCTAGGAGCCTCAGTTTGGCGAGACAGAGATTCTTCTGGCCTAACATTGACAGAGATGTGAGGGACTATGTCCGTCATTGTCAGCGATGCATCGTCAGCAAGACAGTTGAGCCTGAGGGTAGGGCTCCCCTGGTGACCATAACTACAACCAGGCCTCTGGAATTAGTCTGTATTGACTTTTGGTCGGCTGAAAGCTCCGGAAACAAGTCTGTTGATGTTTTGGTTGTGACTGACCACTTCACGAGGATGGCTCAGGCGTTTCCATGCAAGGACCAGACAGCTAAGCAGGTGGCGAGGGTTCTGTGGGACCGATACTTTTGTGTCTTTGGATTCCCAGGACGGATCCATAGCGACCAAGGGGCTAATTTTGAAAGTCAACTGATTAGTGAGCTCCTTCGGGTATCAGGTGTCAGGAAGTCACACACAACCCCCTATCATCCAATGGGAAACGGGAGTGTGGAACGTTTCAATCGGACCCTGGGTGGTATGATCCGTGCACTGCCTCCTGGAGAGAAAACTGACTGGCCGCGACGCTTACAGACTCTGACTTTCATGTACAACTGTGCAGCCCATGAGACAACAGGTTATCCCCCCTTTTACCTCATGTTTGGCCGGGTCCCCCGCCTGCCTGTCGATGTCCTCTTTCGTACTGTCCTCCATGACTCTGATGTGACGAGCTATGATAAGTATGTGGCATGTCTTGCTAATGATCTGAAGGAAGCAATGGTGATCGCCCAGGATCATGCGGCAAAGGTGCAGGACAGGCATGCCTGTCTCTACAACAGGAAAGTGAAGGGATCTAAAATTAACCTTGGTGACAGAGTGCTGGTTGCCAACAGGACAGAAAGAGGGAAGAGAAAACTTGCTGACCGATGGGACTCGACCATCTACACTGTGGTCGACGTGAATGAAGAGACGCACACCTACAGGATCTGTGATACACTCACTGGGAGGGAGAAGGTGGTCCACAGGAACCTGCTTCTGCTGGCAAATTTCTTTCCTGTGAGGGACGCTGGTGAGATGTCCGATCTTACCTCGTCCGTGCCTGCTACGACCTCCTCGGCTCCAGGGAGTGATGATGTGGGGGAGGCAGGGGAAGCCCTGTTTGGAGGAGTGGGGGAACCTCTTTGTGCGGCAAGTGACGGCCTTGATGCTGAATGTGGCAGACACTCATCTGTGACGGTGGGAGGAGGACTGAACCCTTTGCCTGACCCAGAACCTGTTGACTCTGAGAGGAGGACTTCTGAATGGATTACACAGTTGTCTGTACCGAGTCTGTCTGAGGTGGATGCTGCTGATATGATGAGTGTGACTTCCGATTCCCAGGCCGCCTCTATCCCACCGGGGGACGTTTCAACACAGCAGTCTGTGCCCAGTGACTTTAGCCTTGTGACTGCTGTGAACGTTCGAGCACATGTGGGACAGCCAGACCCTGCTCTTGACACTATGACGCAGACTGACAGGACGTTTGACACTCTGCACACTGTTAACGAGACTAGACCTATGCACTCTGAACATACTGATACACAGACACAGGTCAGGTCGAGATTTGGTCGCCTGATTAAGCCTGTAAACAGGCTTGTACAGACCATGTCCAGGCAGGACGTTGGTTAGGGCAGGTTCAATGTTAGAATGGTTTGCAATTCTGTGTTCCAGGCCTTCCCTGACTGGGCTGTTACAGGTCCGGAAGTTTGTTTTTGTGTCATTATTTTATTCTGTGGTGGGTCTATACAACACTATGTTTTGGGGTCGTGTGGGGTGTAAAAAGGCACCCTATTGCCAGTTGTTGGATTGGGAGATAAGTGTTTCTCTCATACCACCTCATCCTAATGGGATACATTTGATGTTGGTCTTCTTGATACTGATCCTTGTGAATTGTCAATTTGTTGTGTTCTGATTAGTGCATGTTGAGTAGCTGCAGCTCTTTTTGATAAAATTCAGTGGGGGTGGGTGTAACGGAGTTAAAAATGCACTTTATTAATTCTAATTTCCAGTTTAAGTTTAATTTAATTGTAATAATATTGTAATCATTATTTAATGATTTGTTTGTGTATTTTTGAATTTTATCTTATTGAGTGTAATTTATGTATAAAATGCTACTGTTTCTGGCGGAGATGTTGTTGTGCATTGCGCCTCTATTGTACCTCCTAAGTTGCCGTAGTTTCCGTCTTCTCCTCACAATACCGTTTTGTATTGCTGAGAAAATAAATCTTGGAAAATCGTCAGCTGAGGTTGTCTCTCTCTCTCCACACCCTAATCACGTCTGTTACACCTGTTCTACTAGGCTCATGTATACTATGTATACAGCCTGTTCTACTAGGCTCATGTATACTATGTATACAGCCTGTTCTACTAGGCTCATGTATACTATGTGTACAGCCTGTTCTACTAGGCTCATGTATACTATGTATACAGCCTGTTCTACTAGGCTCATGTATACTATGTATACAGCCTGTTCTACTAGGCTCATGTATACTATGTATACAGCCTGTTCTACTAGGCTCATGTATACTATGTATACAGCCTGTTATACTAGGCTGTGTGTGTGTGTGTGTGTGTGTGTGTGTGTGTGTGTGCGCGTGCGTGCACGCCTCACGTCATAATGACAACAAGCAGTTTGGCAGTAACATTAAAGTTAGTGGCTGTCAGGTAACCTAACTGTTTAAGGGTTGGCCTGTTGGGTAGCTGAAGTCTGTGATCTATACAGCCTGTTCTACTAGGCTCATGTATACTATGTATACAGCCTGTTCTACTAGGCTCATGTATACTATGTATACAGCATGTTCTACTAGGCTCATGTATACTATGTATACAGCCTGTTCTACTAGGCTCATGTATACTATGTATACAGCCTGTTCTACTAGGCTCATGTATACTATGTGTACAGCCTGTTCTACTAGGCTCATGCATACTATGTGTACAGCCTGTTCTACTAGGCTCATGTATACTATGTATACAGCCTGTTCTACTAGGCTCATGTATACTATGTATACAGCCTGTTCTACTAGGCTCATGTATACTATGTATACAGCCTGTTATACTAGGCTCATGTATACTATGTATACAGCCTGTTCTACTAGGCTCATGTATACTATGTGTAAAGCCTGTTCTACTAGGCTCATGCATACTATGTGTACAGCCTGTTCTACTAGGCTCATGTATACTATGTATACAGCCTGTTCTACTAGGCTCATGTATACTATGTATACAGCCTGTTCTACTAGGCTCATGTATACTATGTGTACAGCCTGTTCTACTAGGCTCATGTATACTATGTGTACAGCCTGTTCTACTAGGCTCATGTATACTATGTATACATAGTATACATGAGCCTAGTAGAAAAGGCTGTATACATACAGCCTGTTCTACTAGGCTCATGTATACTATGTATACAGCCTGTTCTACTAGGCTCATGTATACTATGTATACAGCCTGTTATACTAGGCTCATGTATACTATGTATACAGCCTGTTCTACTAGGCTCATGTATACTATGTATACAGCCTGTTCTACTAGGCTCATGTATACTATGTATACAGCCTGTTATACTAGGCTCATGTATACTATGTATACAGCCTGTTATACTAGGCTCATGTATACTATGTATACAGCCTGTTATACTAGGCTCATGTATACTATGTGTACAGTTGTCTCTCTACATTGCCCAGAGATTTAAGCTAAATGAATTATACCTTAACTTAGCTGACATTTCTCTCTGTTTCTCACTCTTTTAAAGGTTACCTTGTTAGAGTAAATCTTTCTTGTTCATTGGTGTGGGCCAAGGCAACATTTTGATTGACTTTACTGACAATACACTTGTATACTTAAATGTTGTTAAATAATTTGAAATTATACTTTAAACTTTATCTTTGGCAATGACTTGCACTTGAGTATGGACATTGTGTAGGCTACCCTATGGCCTCCAGGTCGCCAATCAAAAGTGAGTGAGTACACTGCTTCTCTTTTCCAGGGCATGTACTACTCCCAGCTTTATTGTAGCTTTTGGGAAGGGTTATGGTTATTGTAGTTAGCAGACACTTTTGTCCAAAGCGACAAAATATGAATCTTACAATGGTTAAAATTAACAGTAAACAGTTTTTTAAAGTTGCTAAGCCAATATTAAGCAAAATAGTAATAATAACAATAATGGCAATACAATATTAAATATCAATAATAATAATAAAAAATACCATAAATATACAAATCATAACTCTAAGAATGAATTAATTATGTAAGTGTAAGATCAACAGATAAGTCTTGAGACCTCTTGAAGGATCCAAAACCATCACATGAACGCAGAACAATAGGCAACTCATATCATAGAATGGACGCATATTTTAAGAGAACTGTCTGCAGGGAATGTCTCTGACCAATCACGGTGGGTGTGGGCCGCCTGGGCCAAAAATGCCCGGGCCGATTTTTTGTCCCAGTCCAGCCCTGACCATAGTGCTCATAAATCGACTGGAGGTTAAAATTCCAACACAAAGAAAGCGGAAGGTAATGGATATCCGGTTGAAAAGAGTGTGATCCGACAAAATTCCCGGCGGCAAAGGAGCAATCCTGGAAATGGAACATCATGGATATAGACTAAAGGTTTGTTAACTCACTGCAATTAATTATTTCCACCAGAAACGAGTTAAATTCAACTAACTGGTGATAGTGGCAAAAAAGGTGGATATTCTTTAAAAATTCCCATTTACAACAATTCCTTCATTATTGCAGAAACAGGGTTTAGCTTTGTGGTTTCCATTGATATCAGATTAACTTCTTGTAGTTGTAGTTGGTTCTTATTATTGTGAGGTGTTATTATGCGGTTTTTCTGTTTGTCATAATAATGCTTAGTGTAAGAGCTGCTCCTGCTTTTTACAGTCTCTGTACATAATATCCATACTGTCATGCACACATTGATTGTTGCCATGCTATTGCTGATTCTGTATGGTTTATGGTGTATGTTTCTAGTGCAGTTTCTGTTTCTGTCTGCAAATTGTTCACTGCTTTTATTGTTGATTGTATTTTTGTATGATTTTATCCTTTATTTATTGTCTGCCCAATGAAATGAAAATTGCCCCTTCTGGCTAACTCTGGATTTCTTTCAGAAATGTTATCAATATGCACTGTCCCATGCTAATAAAGTAATACACTAAACTAAATTAAACCTTATATTAGGCCAGATAGTGTTGGCCACACGTCCCATTTAAAATTAAATCCTATTGAAGGAAAGAAAGAGAGGATCCAACCAGTTGATGGATCTGTTGTCTTTAAGTATTCATGCATTTGTTTATTTACTCCTAGCCTCCTACATTGCTGTGTTCTCACTTACACCCTTTCTTCCACACTCTGGGTCTGTACAAATCAGTGTGTGTATTGTGGGTGCATCATTAGTCATGTAATGAGAACATGTCTATGTACATACAGGTCTGTATTAACCTTGCATGTGTTTTAGAGCTGCAATGATGCCAAACATTTGATGTTTACAGCTTCTTGAATGTAATATTTCTTTGTCCCACATTACAGTACATTTTATTTATTTGGGCTGTTTAACGGATAAAAAAAACAAAAACATTTTGATGACAACACCTTGGAATAAAATAGTTTGCATTCATACGTGGATAATTAACAATATCCAGTTGTCATCTAAATGCATCCATGACCTGCTTGTTGTGAGGCAGCAGTGTTAACTATGGAGCCACTGCACCACCTGGACATAACATGTGATACACACCTCAGTTTACACAATCATATAGCACCTACTGCATAGCATTATTACATACATTACAATGACTATGCCCATATGACTATGCTCATAAACAAATAATGCTTTCTGATGCACTATATCAACTGTCATAAAACATTATAGATGTTACTTGGCTGCTCTTCACCAATTATAATGGGGCTTATAATACAATATGTCTACCTTTACACCGCTGAACAATCAACTGTAGTCCTGACTCATATCAAAGTCATCTTCAGCCTTCTGCATGTTGGTGTCAGCATCAATGTAGGAAAGTGGATTATTAGTGAAAAGAATGATTCCATGTCAAGAATCTAAACATCATAAATAAAACATAACAGAAAAAAAATGAAATTGCCAGTATGAAGATTATGGCCTTAACACACTAAGGGTGTTGTAAACATGAAAACACCAAATACTCACATGCAAATACTTTGCATCAAAACTATTGAATTTATAACCCCACTAGAGCACAGAAGGTAGACCTGTTTCATTAGCTTACTGGTTACCTACCAATACTACTGAATATGTTTGTAGTGTTCTCTGGACTTTTGCCCATGCTGGCTTCAAAAGAAGATTCTATAAAATCACAAGTAGTAGACATGAATAGTTCACTATATGAATCTGTATGACATTTATTTGCATATATAATGTGGTATAGGCTACTTCAAATCAAAACGTTACTACTACGGATAATGTCCTGATTCGCTGAAGTCCGTTTTACACTACTGGTTAAACAAATAGAACACCAAACAGAAAATTGATTAGTTTATAGTATTTCACAGATTTAATTAATAAAATGAAATGCCATTTTGATTTTGAACACAAACTAAAGAGATTTCTATGTCTCCTTTAGTGTCAGACATAGACCTACATGCAGTGATGGAATATACTTTACTTTAAAAGTACTAATACCACATTGTAAACAATAATCTGTTATAATTAAGTAAAAGTCCTTCATTGAAAATGTAGCTGAAGTAAAAATATGTAAATATCATCAAGAAAATGTACTTAAAGTAATAAAAAGTTCTCAATACAGAAAAATTCTCACATTTTAGAAACTGAAAACAATCAAAACAGTCAATCAACTTAGGGGTCTCATCAGCTAATCATTTCAGCTGCACTTAGACCTATATATTGTTGGGTAGTTTAATTTATAATAAAACATTGTCTTTTATAAACTACCTGTGTTTTGTGTGTAACATTTTAATTTGTAAAGTTACTAGTAACTAAAGCTGTCAGATCACAGTACAATACAATACTCTGTTTTTAACAAAACCAGACAGCAACTCAGATTTAATATCAACCATTTATTTTCCAGGCTACAATGACACAGTAACAAAATGCAAATGTCATTTACTTTTTATCCAAATATATAGAAATACTTTTGAGCCTACAAAATTAATTGATAACAGCTTGCAGAGCTCACATGTAGCCCCGTGCACCTTGTCCACCGCAGGCTGGGACTGGGCGTGGTTGGATTGTTTTAAGAATCTTGATCCGATTGGGATCCCAGACACAATCCTCCTCCAAACCGCTCTTCACCATTCCACACCTGGGTGGTACCCAGGCGGTGTCATAGCCGTATTGATGCCAGGTCTTCTGATATGGGTGACTTTGATGATTGATGGCTATCACTTTCCCCACGTTGACCCTAACCTGAATGACGATCCTGTCATACTCAGGGTGATCAATGGGATAGCGGCTAGCTTTCTGCAGGTCTCTGCTGAGGTAGACGCCACGGCCGAGCATCCCGTCTGCAGACTGTTTAAAACCATTGGCACGGATTAATTGAGCTGTGTTCTTGGTGGTGCCATGGTACATGACGTACTCTCTACCACTAACTGGCTCGGAGAGGCCCAGGCGACCCACACCGGGGGGCACGTCAAAGTCATCTTCAGCCCACTGGTACTGCATGTTGGTGTCAGGTTCACTTTAGGAAAGAAGACTGTTAGTGTAAAGGCTTCAGAAGGATTCCATGTGAATAAAATGAACATCGTTGTGAATAAAACAATACATGGAAGTTCTAGGTGTGTTTAGCCTAGCTTAGCGCAAAGACTGAAGAAGCCGAGGGAAACTGTTAGCCTAGCTCTATCAAGTCTACTAACTAAGAGTCTACAGCCACTAGAGGCTCTGTGTGGCGTTAAGACAGAAAAACAGGCTGTGTTGGTGGGCAGTGTTGCTTCTGATGTCGGTCAGACATACGATAATAATGAAATATGATCCAGGAAGTCCTGCATTTTAACACGTAGCAACTTAATTTGGCCTTGTGCACCAGAGGTTTGGTTCTTAAAGTGCTCATATTATGCTCATTTTCAGGTTCATAATTGTATTTAGAGGTTATATCACAATAGGTTTACATGGTTTATTTTCAAAAAACACCATATTTTTGTTGTACTGCACATTGCTGCAGCTCCTCTTTTCACCCTGTGTGTTGATCTCATGTGAGTGAGACATCTCACTTCTGTTCCATCTTTGTTGGGAGTCGCACATGCGCAGTAGCTAGGTAAGGACTACTAGCCAGTCAGAAGCAGAGTATGAGGGCGTGTCACGCTAGCAGCTAGGTGAGCATTATAACTTGTGTTAACGTGTGACGTTTGTCTCTGAAGTAAAGGCTGGACTACAACAGAGCTGTTTGGAGCAGTTCATGAACAGTGTTTTCTGTTGGAGATGGTAAGTCCCTTTGGGGGGGGGGGACTTTGGGCTTTTTCACTTTTTAAATCTATAACATGCACAAAAAATATATATCACAATTAAGGAAAGGGGAAAAGCCCAAAAGTATAATATGGGCTACATGGGCGCAAATGCTCTGAGCAGCGAGACACTGGTTCAATTCCCGTGTGCTGCATGTCACAAGCCTCCCCAACTGCCATTGATTAACATGAGGCTTATTTTCCCTTCAGCATGAATTATAATAACTTTGGTGGCCCTCTGAGGTTTCATCTAGCGCCATCAAGAGGTCATCATTTTAATGTGTCAATGTGTACTACAGTTTTTTCCAACTGCTTACACACGTTTTCAAAACTATGTCTCCTTTTTTCAAAACTGCATACACAAAATGCAAAATGCCTCACATCTCCTTCAAAATGACACACTGCATTCAAAATGCCATAAACACATCTCAAAATGAAGCATTTGCATCAAATGGCAAACACTTTTTCATAATAGTAAATTTTGGGATATACCATGTACACACTGTTGTTCTAAATCTAAAGCTCTTTTGTCTTTCATAGGCTTATATCTACATTTACAATGTTCTAGAGTGAAAGTAATCTGCTGAGAGTGGTTGAAAAGTGCACTGTAAACAACAATGCAATGTTACAGTTAAACAGAAAATATTTATTGGGCAAAACATTATGTTTGTAAGAGTAGTACAGTGTTGTATACAGTAGCATGAAACAAGACAACACAACTACAAACATATGTAAACCAAAGGTATCATTTTTAGAATAAATGTGTGTGTGTTTATGTGTGCTTGTGTGTCAATCCGTGATTGATCACATGATGAATAAGTGTGGCTCTGATCTCATCAGAGATGGCTCTCCTTTCTCTTCTTACCTCCTCCTCCTCCTCCTCCTCCTCCTCCTCCTCCACATTGTTGTCCCCTGTCTCTCCCTCCTCCTCTCCTTGCTCTCTGTCTTTTGTTGGCATACATTGTTCAAAAGAGGTAATCTGACCTTTGACCTATGTATAGGCCTATACTAAAGCAGTGATTGGTTAGTGTTCAGTTAAGTATAATGTGTTTGCACATGTGAGGAGTGTGTGTGCCCTGGTAAATAAGTGTAGCATTTTGATTGGTTGTGTTTGGAAAAAGAAAGCAAGACATTTCCTGTTAGATTTGTGTGTCTTAGGTAGAGAATTGTGTGTAGTGTGTAATTGAAAACTGAGTGAAAGGCTGAGAAATAGCTTCTGGTTTTGGAGATTTGGTGTGTAGTGTGCACGTTGAGTGAGAGGTTTCAAAAATCGTGTGACATGAAAAGATTTTGTGTGTAAGCAGTTGGAAAAAACTGTAAATACCTGCAAATCTAACGACATTCCCATCAGCCTCGGCTGTACTTTGTGTTTAGTGCTGATTAGCAAAATGTCAGCATGCTAACATGCTAAACTACAATAGTATAGGGTGGGTCCCATAATCATAAATATGAGGGCGTATTCCTGCTAAACATCAGTATATTAACATTGTTATTGTAAGCATGTATGCATACTGATGTTAACATTTAGCTCAAAGCACAGCTGTGTCTCAGCCCAGCCTCACAGGGCTGCTAGCCTGCCTGTAGACTCTTCTTATTGTTAGAGAAGTCCAAAAGTCAAGATAGTTAGGTGACGTGGAGACATCAAACTGTCCAGTCAAGTCAAATATATTTATGGAGGCCCAATATCACGCATTTGCCTTAAAGGTCTTTACAATCTGTACAGCACCCTCTGTCCTTAGACTTAGAAAAACTCTCCAAACACATCTTTAACTGGGGAAAAAACGAATCATCTGTAGCTGTATGTTTTTATTATAATACTATCCCGTGTTAGTATAAAGATCACTCTTCATTCTGCTGTGCTTTTTCAGTATTTATAGTGTTCTAATAAATGGATTGCTTCACGTTTTCCAACCCTGACCATATTAAAATGCTGTTCATATTATATAATAATATTAATATTTTCTGTAACAATGCACTTTTTAGGGAAACAACAAAGTGTGTGTTCACATACCTCTCTTCAGGTTCCTCCAAGAGTACAGGCTGTGGGTTCACTCTGCTTTATATAAGCACCGTCAGGTTTTGGGAGGTAATTCCATAAATGGGCATTCATCTTTCACTTTCGTTTCACTTCTTGCATCGTTTTAAGACTTTCGTTTACAATACATATGTATCTGGGTGTGGTCAACACAGCGGTGGTTTCCTGCCAGCCAGCAGCACAGTGATCAGTGATTTCAGGCAGATGTGAGTGAGAGAATTATGGGACTTTCCAGGTCTCCTCCATTAGGTCACAGATGCAGGTTTTTACCGCAAGAAAGAAAATAAAACATGATTTTTCGCAGATGGTCATGTACAGTAGCAGATGAGCTGCATAACAATGGATACAATTAATCAAAGATCACTATAAAGATAAAAACAAGTTTGGCACCTGAGGGAACACCCTTCAGAACCACATTCCTACCATATGTGCTCATGCTTTTCATTTCCACAAAAACAAAACAGCATAACTGGTGTATCAAAACTGGAGTATTTCCCACATTAATTTGGAAAAATGAGAACTTTCAAGCTGCGTGAGCCTCCTTCAGCTTTCCAAATAAACATGAATTTTACATGTATCATTTCAAACGCTTGAGTCTGAATGAAAGACAGTATCCCACTGGAATGGACATTATAGTTAAGAGACAATGGGCCCAGGTGTAATGATCCTCTGTTTTTCGTTATCTTAAAAAATATAAGTCATCACACCCTGTTGTCAACATAACCAGATAGCAACTCAGATTTAACACAAACCATTTATTTTCCAGGTTAAAATGACACAGTTAGAAAATGCATATGTCATTTACTTTTTATCCAAATATATATTTAAAAAAATACACAGAAAAAGACCCATAAAAAGTATAATAATACACAAAAATGCACAGCCACATGCACCATATCCATAGGGTTGGACTGGGCGTGGGTTGATGGTTTTAAGGATCTGGATTCGATTGGGATCCCAGACACAATCCTCCTCCAAACCGCTCTTCACCATTCCACAGCCGGGTGGTACCCAGGCGGTGTCATAGCCGTAGTTGTGCCAGTCCAGCCGACGTGGGTGATCTTGACAATTGATAGCGATCACTTTCCCCACATTGACCATAACCTTAATGACAACCTTGTCAGATATTGGGTGACGTTTAGGATAGGCGCTGGCTTTCTGCAGGTCTCTGCTGAGGTAGACACCAGGGCCGAGCATCCCCTCCTCAGACTGCTTGAAACCAGTGGCCAGGATTAATTGAGCAATATGGCTGCTGGTGCCATGGTACATGAGATACCTTTTATTATCATCTGGTGCAGAGAGGCCCAGTGGAACTGCTCCATAGGGCAGATCAAAGTCGTCTTCAGCCCACTGGTACTGCATGTTGGTGTCAGGTTCCCTGTAGAAAAGAGGATTATTAGTGTAGTGTAAAGACATCAGAAGGATTCCATGTGGAAACTAAACATAAATGTAGATAAAAAGAAAAACAGGAATCAAACCAGAAAATAAAGCAATGCAAAGTTATCCACAGTTGAAAGAAGATATTTTACTGAGTGTAAAAGTCAAGATAGTTAGGTGACTCAGCACAGCCTCACAGGGCTGCTAGCCTGCCTGTAGACTCTTCTTATTGTTAGAGAAGTCCAAAAGTCAAGACAGTTAGGTGACGTGGAGACATCAAACTGTCCAGTCAAGTCAAATATATTTATGGAGGCCCAATATCACGCATTTGCCTTAAAGGTCTTTACAATCTGTACAGCACCCTCTGTCCTTAGACTTAGAAAAACTCCCCAAACACACCTTTAACTGGGGAAAAACTAATCATCTGTAGCTGTATGTTTTTATTACAATACTATCCTGTGTCAGTATAAAGATTGCTCTTCATTCTGCTTTTTTCAGTATTTATAATGTTCTAATAAATGGATTGCTTCACGTTTTCCAACCCTGACCATATTAAAATGCTGTTCATATTATATAATAGTGTAAGGTACATTTTAACTAATAGCTTAGCTTCTGAAAAAACCACTGTCTTGCTGAAGCTTCACCTTAAACAGTTCAAAAGGAGCATTCGTTCAGGCGTGCATCAGACTAAGTCACTGCATCTCCTCATATTAATATTTTCTGTAACAATGCACTTTTTAGGGAAACAACAAAGTGTGTGTTCACGTACCTCTCTTCAGGTTCCTCCAAGAGTACAGGCTGTGAGTTCACTCTGCTTTATATAAGCACCGTCAGGTTTTGGGAGGTAATCCCATAAATGGGCATTCATCTTTCACTGTCGTTTCACTTCTTGTATCATTTTAAGACTTCGTTTACAATATGTAATTATCTGGGTGTGGTCAACACAGCGGCATCAAAGATCACTATAAAGATAAAAACAAGTTTGGCACCTGAGGGAACACCCTTCAGAACCACATTCCTACCATATGTGCTCATGCTTTTCATTTCCACAAAAACAAAACAATATATATATATATATATATATATATATATATATATATATATATATATATATATATATATATATATATATATATATATAAGTGATTGCACCTGTACATGGTGCTGCAGGTCCAGGCAGGGGTGTTTGGCCCAGGTGTGATGATCCTCCTGGTGGATTCTTCAGTTTTTTGTTATCTTAAAAAATATAAGTCATCACACCCTGTTTTCAACATAAGAGGCCCAGTGGAACTGCTCCATAGGACAGATCAAAGTCATCTTCAGCCCACTGGTACTGCATGTTGGTGTCAGGTTCACTGTAGGAAAGAGGATTATTAGTGTAGTGTAAAGTCATCAGAAAGATTACATGTGAAGGAGCTAAACATCAATGTAGATAAAAAGAAAAACAGGAATAAAACCAGAAAAAAAGCAATGCAAAGTTATTCACAGTTGAGTCCACATTGACTTCTGTTGACTGTGTTTTGAAAAAGTGAACTCAGAGAAATGCATGTTACCAATACATAAAAAGAACTGTTAAAGCGCCCATATTATGCTCATTTTCAGGTTCATAATTGTATTTTGAGGTTGTACCATAATAGGTTTAATTTTCAGAAAACACCATATTTGTGTTGTACTGCACATTGCTGCAGCTCTTCTTTTCACCCTGTGTGTTCAGGTCTCTCTTTCAGCTACAGAGTGAGACATTGTACTTCTGTACCATCTTTGTTGGAAGTCGCACATGCGCAGTAGCTAGGTAAACATCACATCAGCAACTGTTTCTTCAACTTTGGTCAGTACAAGTCAGGATTAGCCGGGAAACTTCTTCTAAATGAGGGTGCACTTCCAACTCAGCGTGAACAGGGACATGTAAGTAGTTCTTTTGTAGATTATGGTGAACTTGTGTGTGTTGTAGCAGTGTTTGCCTTTGTTTTGCCAGTGTTTTGCCAATTGTTAGCATGCATGCTAACGGTTAGCCACCTCGTTTCAGCCGATGATGAATATAGCCCTGCCGATTTTGACCAGCTCACCCGGAGACTGAAGGCAGGAATCATTCAGAAATCCGTATCTCACTCAAAACAACATGGATGTTTTTTTTCTCCACGTTTTTATGTGTTTTTCCTCAACTCTGCATTTGCCTTGCTATTTCCCTGTCAGTTACCAATAAATAAAAAAAACGTTAAGGCCTACAAACACGAGGCTAATCTGCTTTCATCAGTCAGTAAGTTCACACAGGATTCAAACATCAATATATTCCACTGAAGGGGTTAGAGCACACTTTCCATCAGACTTACTAACTTCATCCTTCATATTGATATTTTCTGTTAAAATGCATTTTTGAAAAGTGTGTTCACATACCTCTCTCCAGGTTCCTCCAAGAGTACATTCATAGATGTGCATTCATCTTTCACTCTTGTTTCTCGTCTTGTTTTAAGACATTGTCAAACGCTGGAGACAATGAATCTAGGACATCGTTGCCAAGATAAAACAGGTCTGGTACCCAGGAAAACCCTTTAGAACCCCATTCATACAATATCTGCTCAGGTGTTCACTATTCTTGGACACCTGCTTTTTATTACCACAAATAAAACAAACAGCTTAAAGGGATATTTCACCACTGGAAAGCTGAATATATATTTAAATTGGGTCAGTTATGTAGCAGAAATGTGATTTTTTTTTATAAATTGGTGCCTTCTAGGGCGAGAAAAGCCAGAAAATGTGTTTTTGGCTCATATGGATGAAAGACACCAAATCCCAGAATGCACTTTGCTTTGCTGCTTTGAGTCCACTCCCAAGCCACGCCTACCGCTTGACAGACAGTGAGGCATTCGACTCAACTCAATGTGTTTTATTGTTATTTCAACCATATACACGAAACAACGTTTCATTGTGGCTCAAGTGGTGTTACACATTTAAAATATATAAAAACTACATTATATAAAAACAACATACGAAACAGGCTACATTTAGTGCACACACACATTATAGACTCCGTAAAGTTCAGCTAAGCATACTAGCATTAGGCTTGGTGGGCTGTAAACACCGAGTATAAACACAGCCGTGAATTAGCGTGGAATGTCATATGGTCGCCATGTAACAGTCACAAACTCCAGCGGTTAGCAGTTAGTTGGATACAAATCACCCCATTTCTGCACCAGTCCGTGTTAACACAGCTCACCTTCACGGGTCTTTTACCCAGTGACAGAGCATCTCTAGCTCGGATCGTCAGAAGGCTAGCAGTCCTGGTAGCTGGACAGTCTGGTACGCTGTTCTTCAGCCATGTTTCCACAAAAACAAAAAACACAGTCTCTAAACTCGCGTTGGGAGCATCGTTGAAGTTGGATGTAGTCCAGTTTGTTTTTTAATGAACGGACACTTGCAAGCAGGATTGATGGGACAGGTGGCCGGCTAGCGTTAGCTTCCCACCTAGCCGACGAGGATGTCCCCTACCCGGCTCGGGGCATCAAGCGAGACTGCTGGTCTCCATGCTGGTCTCCATGCTGGTCTCCATGCTGGTCTCCATGCTGGTCTCCGTGCTGGTCTCTGTGCTGGTCTCCGTGGCAGGCGAAGCTCTCGTAGTCTGCCGATTATTCCGTCTGTAATAACGTTTCCTGCATATTCTCCGATCTGTACCGATGTATCCCGGTGGTACACGTGCGGTAGTGTTAATGCACATAATTGTTGTAAAAGTTTGCTGCTGAGAAGAGAGCCCTGTTTAGCGAAGATTCAAGATGGCTGACATTTCGTTTTTTTTCCGGCTGAGATCGGCTCGCTTCGGGTGATGGGCGGGTTGAAAACATGCGGAAGTAGCTCCTAATACTGGCTGTAGTCTTTTGCCTCTGGCCAAAAATCTTCTGATGACGCAAAAATCGTCATTTTACGTCATTGGAAGATTTTTTTCAGACCCCCCAATGCAGAGATCTCCTCTCTCAGGGGGATATGAGGGAGGGATGCACGGTCATTCAGAAATACTACCGGGTTTCTACTGATACATAGCTGAATGCTCAATCGGTGAAGTATCACTTTAACTATTATATATACTCAGAGGTGTAGTGGTAAAAAAAGAGGTGGGTAAACTATAAATTCTGGTGGACCACGACGTGGTCACCTTTTAAGGTGGGCCACTGCCTACCGGTGTATGTGTATCCTGATGACATCGCTATAGGCTATCATTTGATGGTACTACCAAGGGTATCACTGGTTGTTTCCTCATCATAGGTCACACAATCACTATTCAATTCATACATTAATCTAAGCTCTTGTTAAAGAGACTCAAGAAGGAATAATATGGTTGAAATCTATAAAGTTTACTAAATGACAAAACAGAGAGAACAAAACTATTTAAGAGATAGACTAGAGAGGGAGGCTTATATCCAGGGCTGCCAATGCAATGCACGTGTACATAATGATTAGGGATTTGGGATTATTTTCATAGTCGATTATTCTGTTGAATATTTTCTCGATTAATCGATTAGTTGTTTGGTCTACAATATGTCAGAAAAATGTGGATCAGTGTTTCCCAAAAGCCCAGGATGACATCCTCAAATGTCTCATTTTGTTTCTGCTCCTGTAGAAGCTAGAGGTCTGTATGAAATCAACCTTGTTACTAGAAAAACATGTTTTTAGCCGCAATCTTATGGAGAAAAACTACACTACCCACAGTCCTAAGCTTAACAGCGACGCCTCTGATTGGTTCAACTCGCCGTTTCCATAGAAACGTTTACCGTACCCGCAAAACCGCGAACGGCGATAACATTAACTAGCTAGGTGACTAGCAAAGAGAGCTTGTTGTCACAAACTTCCAGTGGTTTAAATGTCAGAGAATGCATATAATTACATCCAGTTATTTATCTGATAATGTATCCTGAATTTTACTTGTAACATGGGCTAATGGGAACAGGTAGAGGTGACTTGTTGAGTCAGTGGCATGAATCTACTGTGAACCAAATTAACCTAAAAAACATGAAGTTTAGTACTGTTTTCCGAGCTCACTCACTGTGGGCTTGTAGCCGAGGCCGTTTGCTTGCATCAGGAGGAGGGCTGCTGTCTTGACGCCGCTTAAAAGATTGCCGGACATCTATTTTTACAATTTATAACATGAGACATGTAGGCTAGTTTGGGCTAGTGACCATGGATGTATTAAGAGAACTGATGAGTCTTGATGCAGTCATAGACAGTATATAAAATGCAGTCTGCTGCTTCCTGCTGGCTACGCCCCCAACGTTGACTTCAAGGCAGCGCTGCGACCGTTGACTTAGTTCAAGGCACTGTTGCCTAATCCTAGTGCCTTCCAGGCATCGCTGCCTGGAAGGCGACGTTGTGGGCTTTACAAACAAACACCGCAAGAGATTGGTCAACACTGAGAGTAAGCAGCGCAATATGAAAGACTTCGTCTTAGGTTTAACAATCTATGAAACTAATAATGAAAAATATGAAACTAAAACGACATAAGCTTAATTTAAAATGTCTTAGGAACTATAGGCTATTTAGAGGTGGATAAACACAATTTAGAGGTGGATAAACGCACTTTGGAGGTGGGTAAACGCTATTTCCGAATTTTGGGAGGTGCGTAAACGGCGTTTACGTGCGTTTAGCCTCCACTACATCCCTGTATATACTGTACTATAGTAATAGGAGGAATTGGAGGAATGTTTGGCCAGAGGCAAAAGACTACAGCCAGTAGTAGGAGCTACTTCCGTATGTTTTCAACACACCCATCACCCGAAGCGAGCCGATCTAAGCCGGAAAAAAAAGAAATGTCAGCCATCTTGAATCCTCGCTAAACAGGGCTCTCTCTTCTCAGCAGCAAACTTTTACAAAATGATGTGCTTTCAAACTACCGCACATGTGTACCACCGGGATACAGTGCTACAGATCGGAGAATATGCAGGGAACGTTATTACAGAGGGAATAATCGGCACACTACGAGAGCTTCGCCGCACGGAGACCAGCGGTCTCGCTCGATGCCCCGAGCCGGGTAGGGGACCTCCTCATCGGCTAGGTATGAAGCTAACGCTAGCTGGGGAAAAGGCCCATCCAGAGCAAGCTAACGCTAGCCAGCCACCTGTCCCATCAATCCTGCTTGCAAGTTGCCCGTTCATTAAACAACAAACTGGACTACATCCAACTTCAACGATGCTCCCACCGCGAGTTCAGAGACTGTGTTTTTTTTTTCGTGGAAACATGGCTGAACAACAGCGTACCAGACTGTCCAGCTACCAGGCCTGCTAGCCCTCCGACGATCGGAGCTAGAGATGCTCTGTATGAAGGTGGGCTGTGTTAACACGGACTGGTGCAGACATGTTTGTGACTGTTACATGGCGACCATTCGACATTCCACGCTAATTCACGGCTGTGTTTATACTCGGTGTTTACAGCCCACCAAGCCTAATGCTAGTATGCTTAGCTGAACTTTACGGAGCCTATAATGTGTGTGTGTGCACTAAAGGTAGCCTGTTTCGTATGTCGTTTTTATATAATGTCGTTTTTATATATTTTAAATGTGTAAAACCACTTGAGCCACGATGAAACGTTTCGTGTATATGGTTGAAATGACAATAAAACACATTGAGTTGAGTTGAATGCCTCGCTGTCTTGTCTGTCTGTCAAGCGGTAGGCGTGGCTTGGGAGTGGACTCAAAGCAGCGAAGCAAAGTGCATTCTGGGATTTGGTGTCTTTCATCCATATGAGCCAAAAACACATTTTCTGGCTTTTCTCGGCCTAGAAGGCACCAATTTCAATTTTTTTTTCACATTTCTGCTACATAAGTGACCCAATTTAAAGATATATTCAGCTTTCCAACGGTGAAATATCCCTTTAACTGTATAAGGATTTACATCTGGGCATGGACGGAGTAAGAAACAATGGGGCCCTGGGCACAGACATGCAAGACACCTCGACTGAGAGACACAAAACAACTACAAACAGCACAACCATGTTTCGTGGCCTAGTTGTTTGTATTTGTTTTGTATCTCTTTGTGTTTTTGTTAGACTCTCCAGCTGATCCAGAACGCTTCAGCGCGTGTTCTGACAAGAACTAAGAAAAGAGATCATATTTCTCCTGTATTAGCTTCTCTGCATTGGCTTCCTGTAAAATTCAGGATTGAATTTAATTTAATCCTTCTCCTGACCTACAAAGCTCTAAACGGTCAAGCGCCATCATATCTTGAAGAGCTCATAGTACCTTATTATCCTACTAGAGCACTGCGCTCCCAGAATGCTGAGTTACTTGTGGTTCCTAGAGTCTCTAAAGGTAGAATGGGAGCCAGAGCCTTCAGCTATCAGGCTCCTGTGGAACCAGCTCCCAGTCTGGGTCCGGGGACAGACACCGTCACCACATTTAAGAGTAAACTTAAAACTCTCCTCTTCGATAAAGCTTATAGTTAGGGAGTGAGGAGTTGCAGCGTCCGCCTGGGGTGGGGGAGGGTGTATAGCTGCAGACTGCTATGCAGGGGTGCCGCCAGGAATTTTTGGCCCCATGACAAAAAATCTAATTGGGCCCCCTCTGTGCAGCTGTTGTCACCACATCTCTAGGACCTAACTGTCCCATCAAAAGCTTTAGATAACTCTAATTAAAGGCTTGCAACTGTCTTGCTTCTTGTAGTTCAATACTAGTACTAGCACAATATGTACTGCTGGTGATGTGTACATGCATGCAAGTCTAGTATGCAGTTCACTATTTGATGCAAGATTAAAAACAACCATAAATGTGCTGAAGGCCATCTTTTACAGTCTCAATATATTTTTATTGTAACATTTGACAAAATGGAAAATTCTCTTAAAATTATTGTTGTTATTATTATTATTATTAATGAAAGATTAAAAAAAGAAAAACAAACAAACTTAAATATATAAATTTAAATCAATCTAAAAGAACGAATCAAACTGATTATTTTAAAGGTCCCATGGCATGAAAATTTCACTTTATGAGGTTTTTTAACATTAATATGAGTTCCCCCAGCCTGCCTATGGTCCCCAATTGGCTTGAAATGGTGATAGGTGTAAACCGAGCCCTGGGTATCCTGCTCTGCCTTTGAGAAAAAGTAAGCTCAGATGAGCCGTTCTGGAATCTCCTCTTTATGACGTCATAAGGAGCAAGGTTACCTCCCCTTTCTCTGCTTTGCCCGCCCAGAGAATTTGGCCAACCCATGAGGGAGAGACATCATGGATTTCAAACGAGCAAAGTGGCAGTTGGTCAAGGCCACACACCCCCCCTCCACCTTGCCCCCCCCCCCCCCCCCCCCCCTCTCCTCCTCAATAGCTACAGACACAAAAATGGCACGTTCTGAGTAAAGCTCATTGTGGGACTGGCTCTAGTGGCTGTAATTCTGCACCAAGGCTAAATTTCGGGAAAGAGACTTCAGATACAGTATTAGGAGACCACTATGGCCTATATAAAAGCATCCAAAGAGCACCATGTCATGGGACCTTTAATATTGTCTGTATCTTACATGCAGGCTCAGGTAAACTTTCCAACTGTCCAGCATCCAGTACAAACAGTAGTTTTTTTTATTTGATTTCATAATGATCATTATGTGAGAAAATAATTGTTATTAAAGTGTTTGAACTTCTGTCATTAATAAATATTTAATTTTCTTTTTTGTAATGGTAAAAAGAGCAAGAGACCCACAGACTCCCTGCAATGATGCTAACTGGCATGTCACTGAACCCAATGTTGCTCACCTTCTTCACTGGGACAGGGAGGGGCACAGTTAGTGGGAGACTGGGGTGCTGCTGACTCATCTGTTGTTAAGTCTGCTAAAAGGGGCAGGGACAATGATTTAATATGTATATCTTGCTCAACGTTTCCCTGCACTGATTAAATAGTGATTAAATGTAGGCTAACACTAGTCTGTAGCTAGCTAGCTTATTTCACTATGGACATGAAGCCAACAGGTTAATACCACGCACAGACTACAGGCTACCCACCTTTCTTGGTAAAAAACAGGGTTACAGTTTGACACCCTTTCCTTTGTCTTTCCTCTCTCTCTTTTCTCTCTTTCCTTTTTTGAAAACCAGATTTTGATTTAACGTAACTTGGCAACATTGTGGTCACTGAAGTTCTGGCGCATATACTGACTGACTGCAACCAAAGCCCGTCTACGTTATATTAGAAATTCTTTGCTGCAACTAAACACCTTCACTGAGTGCGCTAAGGCAGGACCAAACCATTTCATGCAGATACAGGGGGGTGGTCGGTCAATATGGATGTTTACTTTTTGGTCAATGGGGACATTTAACATTTAGCCTACTGCCAAAAACAAGTAAAAACAAAGAGAGCATTAATTATTATTATATTCGAAATATATATATACTGAATGATGATGTTTAATACTTTTATATTAGTTTTTACCTATTTTTTTGTCGGTCACGGGCCCTTGGAATTGTCCTAACTTTCCCTACCTATATGTTCTATTACAGTTTTTTCTGATTGCTTAAGCACATTTTTTGTAACTATTGGCTATTTTTGCAAAACTCTACACACAAATAAGAAAACCTTTCACCCAATTATCAAAACATTGTAGTTCTCTTGCAAAAGCGAACACAGCTATATTAACTATTCACACCTTCGTAAAAATGGTGTTTTCATATCAAACAGTAAACACAAGCCATCATCTACTAAGCACACAATGTGCCAACTACACACTGATGGTATGAATACAAAACACATCTGGCTTTTGCTTTCTCTGTGTACAGATGTCAATTTGAGGTCATACTTTTGTCATAGTGTCATGTAAACATACAAGGATCCAAACTTTAAGTATTGGTGTTTATTCACACTCATCAAAACCAAGACAAAGTCAGAACACAAAATAGTAATTTCACAGAAAAAAAAAAAGTAAAAGACAATCAGCCTACATCATGTCGTCTTTCTGGGTCCGGCCACAAAATTTCGTGAACATTCTTCCTCTGCCCCCAACATCTGGACGTCTAGCAATTCTGTAAAGTAACAATTTCAGTATTTTTGCATGTATGGTACTGTAGTGTTTCTCATTAGAGTATGGCAGTGCTACAAAGTACTTACCGATTCTCATTTCAAAATGTCCTAATGATGCTTGCCACAGTGTAGCAGCTCAAATTAGGCTGAACCCGTTGGCCAGCTTCCCTCAGGGTCATCCCATGGTTGATGACATGGTCCACTATTGTAGCTCTGATGTCATCAGTTATTCTATTTCTTACTCTTCTTACCCTTCCTCTTTCCCCTCCTCGTCCTCTTCTTGCTCCTCCTTGTCCTCTTCCTCTAACTTCCTCTAACCCTCTCGCTTCTTCAACTCCACGTCCTCTTCCTCCAACTTCTTCACCTCCACGTCCTCTCCCTCGGCCTCCTCTGATTCTCACTCTTCTCACTCTTACTGCTCCTTCCATTGTACTCCACACAGACAGCTTACCTGTGGCTTATTTATAGTGCTTAGGCTGATTGCAAAGTGAACTAATTATCTAAAACAGTTTTCACATGTGAAAGTGTGCCATACAGTTGGCAAAATAGTGTTAATGATAGCCATACATGTGTATAATTTTGCTAGGAGTGTGTTGGAAATTTGGTAATTGAGTGTAAGCAGTGAGTTGTGTTTAAAGTTCTGCAAAAAGAGTGTTGTGCAGTGAATTGTGCCTACAGTTTTGCAAAGTGTGTGTTACAAAATTGCAAACTGAGTGCAAAGCAGTGTTTGTGCTTTTAGTTTTGCAAACTCAGTGAGTGGTTTTGCTATACGTATTAATAGTTTTAGAAATTGTGCTACAAGAATCACGATTAGCGCTTAAGCATTCAGAAAAAACTGTAATACATCCATGCCTATATGGCGCCCCTGCTGCAATGTCCAGCTATGCTCTGCTCTGCTGTGACATGCTACATCCTGTAATGCCTTGCAGTGCCCTGATATGACATGAACTACTACCTTTTCTAGTCACTGAACAATTATCTTTATTGTGACTGTTATTGCCACTGTTCATCACACCCCCAACCGGCACCGTCAGACACCGCCTACCAAGAGCCTGGGTCTGCCGAGGTTTCTTCCTAAAAGGGAGTTTTTCCTTGCTACTGACGCACTAAATGCTTGCTCTTGAGGGAATTACTAGAATTGTTGGGTCTTTGTAAATTATAGAGTGTGGTCTAGACCTACTCTATTGTCTCGAGATAACTCTTGTTATGATTTGATACTATAAATAAAATTGAATTGAATCTCTTTGCGGTCATTTTATCCATCTACTTGGTCATTTTTTGCCTTTTTTTATTTACATCCCTTTGTGATTATTTGATTGTCACTTTAAACAGAAGCTTTGACCCCTCGGGCCCCCTGACGCGTCGGGCCCCTGAGCCTGTGCATGAGGGTAACTTTGCTGTCTGTCATCAAGTAGTATACAATATTGCAAGAAATATGTCTAATTGTTTGTAACCCATTTGATAGAATAGTGTTGACAATACATCACATTCTTGTCAGATTGCAAAAAGGTGGTCCAGGTGATGAAGATAAGGAAGGTCCAGATCTAGAAGGAGGAAGAGGAGAAAAAAACAGGTCACTCCTGTATTTTAGCTTACCTGTTCAAAAACAAGCCACCTGTCAACATGTTCCAGCAGTTAATTATTTCACTGTAAACGTTGTATTGTTACTTGCACAGTGAGCACAAGAAGGTGCAGCTGAAACCAGCTGCAGAGCCAACGAGTAACTCAGGAAGCTGATGAGGATAATGTGTCAGAGCTGTGAGGTTAGAACAATGCAAAGCTGTAACTTTTCTAAACTGAGAAGCAGACAGGCTGCATTCAGACTGACCCATTTCCCTCAGTAATTCAGATTGTGAATGGCCTTTAAGAGCTGTTTGTTTTATAGTTTATTTCAAAATGATTATTTCTCTGAATTACAGCCCGATCAATAATGGTGCAGAATTGCCAAACAGTGATGTCATTACATAGTGTTTTTTTAGGGAAGTTAATGTTTCTCTTTGTTTTTTTTCTGCAACTGTATTTCTATTGATATTTTTAAGCAAATCAGTGGGTTGCAATGCAGCATAACACTTAGTCTACAGTGTTATAAATAAATGTATGTGCCTGAGGCCAAGGCAACCTTCACACTCTGCCAAGCACATGAGGAGGTTCAGGCTAGCCGGTAGTTAGATTATATTAAAAGGACCTTGAAGATCCTCCCTAGATATACAGGGGAGCTGTTGTTAGGTAGACACTGTGGCTGCCTGAAACATATTCATCAGTATAAAGGAACAAGGTCAGTCGGGTAGCTTTTGAGTTTTATATTCTATTGTATATAATCATCAATAGATGCTTGTTGTTTTCAGTCATATAATAATAATAATAATAATAATAATAATAATAATAATAATAATAATAATAATGTATTAATCCTGCAAGTGAAATTACAATGTTATCACTCTGTTGTTAGAACACACATTACACACAGGCCTGAAATACACAAACATGCTCAGGACCTATACACGCACAAATGGAGAGAAGTCGGAGTGAGGGGGCTGCAGCTGTCGATGGACAGGCGCCCCGAGCAGTTGGGGGTTCAGTGCCTTGCTCAAGAGCACCTTGGGAGGGCCCAGGAAGTGAACTGGCACCAACGACCCTCCGGTTCCCAACTCAACCCCCTACAGACTGAGCTACTGCCACCCCCAGTGAATAAATTGAAGTTAGGTTGACTATCCTCCACTTGTTTCATACTTTACTGTAGTATTCTCTGGAGATATCTGAATACGTCTCTTTTTTTCCTAGGTCAAATACTATTCAACTCAACTGAACTCAGCTTTATTTATAAAGCGTCTTTCATGCAAGCATTCAGCCCAAAGTGCTTCACTTTTCGCTCCACCTGCAGGTGTGGACATTTGGAACACGTCAGACTCGTCATACAAACTACATGTAGTTAGTTTTAAGGAGGCATCACCTGCAGCCTCAATCTTTGTGTGTGTCTCAAGTGTGAGTCAGTTACATTTTAAATCGAGTGTAAAAGGGTTCCCCTGTTCTTGTGACTCAAACAACATTCCATTTTATTTTCAAAGTTTGTGTGCGCATTCATTATTAACACGCTTCATTGCGTGGATGACATACTTTCCTAAAACACGGCTGTTCATCAGCTGTGACTCACCCTGCGTCAAGCAAAGACTGAGCATCAAATGAACAAGTCATCATTTCACTTCCGCTCCAAGTTGTTTTTGCTCTAAACAAAGTCACGCTCTAGTTTCAGTTTCTTCAGCATGAGATCTCACCTAAAGTCAATGATTAAAGAAAAGAGAAAGAGAGACTTACACACACAACTTTACTTCAGGGATGCATGAACATAGTAGCATGATGACAGTGGAAACGTAAGCGTTACAACAGAGCGGTTGATCACACACAGTGTGAGCCCATGCTGCATTAACTGATGACACATAAACCTTTGTTTCTTTCTGGATTCTACCAAAAAGGTCAAATGTATGTACCGTATGTACATCATGAGTCATCAGCTGTTTCTCTATTCTTTGCATTACTGCTCCCTTCAAGTGCTGTTGTTAACTTTGTTATTTGGTGTCTGTGTTCTCTTTGTCTTACAGGTTGTTAATATGAGGTAATGACTACTGTTTAATGTTGTATTGGTACTGTTATGGACAGATTGTGAAACAATGGACCCCTTGGCCCAGACATGTACAGTTCATACACATACATTATATGTCAGGGAAAAGACAGGAACAAGACACCCCAACTCAAAGAGCTACTTTTAATCATTTTGCATCTCCTCTTGTTCATTTTGGGTTGTTTTGCATCTATGCATGCATTTAACATAATTTTACATCTATTTTTAGTAGGTTTGCATTTTATGTGTGGTGATTTTGCACTATCTCTAGTCATTTTTGTGTCTCTTTGTAGTCATTTTGCTAAACGTTTTCAGGTGGCCAAGAGATTTCAGGCACTGACCAAGTAACAGAAACATCTGGCCAGGGACTTTTCTTGCATGCCATCTCTACTTTTTCTCCCATCCAAGGAAATATTTTTGCTCCACAGATGAATTCACCTAAAAACTGTTCTTTGTTGCCAGCTGTATATGCTGACGTTGTGTCTCACTAAAGTCATTAGCAGTATTTTTACGAGCAGCTCTTTCCTGACTCCTCATCCTGCTCCTGGCGATGCTTTCAAAGTAAAACAAAACTGAAACAGAAAACATGCTTCTGAGTTTTTACACTACTATTATATGTTCTAAATGTTTCTTCTGTGACTCAGCCCCTCACTTCTTCAACAGAAAGTGAATTCTAGAATAAATCATAAATAAGTCATACAATGAAGGTTTATTAAAACAGCTGGATGTTGATACAATGTCAGTCTTACGGCACATCTTTGGGTGAACACATCAGATAATCTCCATGTTACAAGAGTCTTGGCATCATTATCTGATGAATAAATGCCATGAATGAGAAGATAACAAAAAGTTTTTTTAAATCCTTTACATCGGTCAAAGGCACGTTGTGACCACACTGTATTTAGACTACACAAAACTACACACAGCATCATGATTGTGTGTGTTTTTATGGGGACTTCATTGTTGCTGCAGTAAACAGTAATACACGGAGGGCGTTAAACACGACGCAACACACATTTTTTATTCTAGAACATATATCAGAAAGTGTCAGAAAACTACTTAATTAGGTCAAAGAATTACAACAGAATACAGTAACCTAAATAAAAACTGACAGAAACAGGTATGAGAATATGTATATAATATAATGAGTGAAATAAGGAAAATAGAAAAAATATGCAGTATGTAATACATTAGAAAAGGTGGCACTACATCTCTTCAACAACATATTTAAAAACAAAAAACAACTTCAAAGCACTTTATTTAACAGATAAGGTGATTCTGAGCTCTTTTATCTCTGAGCTACAAAAACACATCAATAAGCCACACTGCTGCCCGGGCTGACACACACACACACACACACACACACACACACACACACACACACACACACACACACACACACACACACACACACACACACACACACACACACACACACACACAGATGTACTTTTTTTTTTGACTCAATCCCACATACACGAAGGAACTTGTTTAGATGGAACACGTGTACGTTCAAAGGTTGATAACTACAGCAGTTACCTCATTTCGATCACTGATGCTGCATGAACTTTTTAAAATGTCCTAAATTCAATCCTGTTGTCATATTATAATATATATGTTAGTGTTATATATATAACACTCTCACCTGCATGTTTGGGATTCTGTGTGTGTATTTGTACATGTGAGGTTGTTGTCACAGTTGTGTGTCTGATGTTGTATTTTAACCTGTAAAGAGACTCTGTATGTTAAGTTAAAGTTGAAGTTGCAGAATGAATATTGGGCTTCAGGGGGACAAAAACACGACTCCAAATGAGTGATGTGTTAATGAGCGGCTAACTGTTAACCCATTTACCATACATCCTTAATAAGGGGATTATTACAGTAGTTGTGTTTAAAGCACATCCTGCTGCCACCAAGTGGCCAAAAACCATGAATACAGATTTAAACCTGCATTACTTTGATTTTCCAACCTGAGGGCAGCAAACTGCAGAGTCTGGTGATCATTTGTCACTTCTCATATTACAAATTATTTCACCCGTTGTTAATACAAACATAAATTAATAAGTGCAGTTTAAAAAAAAAAGTAACCTATGATGGTATCAAGGTATTATGGTACATCAGCGTGTTAAGAAATCCCAAAGGGGATTTGACTGATTTTCAAAATACAGACCTCTTTCTATTAAACTGATATGGAGATGCTGTTTTGACGTGATGTATTGTAGTGCATAGCATGTGTAGTAAAGATAAGTGTCTGTTTTGTTATCATTATCATTTGCATCACCCTTTTGTGGAAATAAATCTTTGTTAAGTGGACTAAAGTCTTGTGGCTCATGCATTCTGACCGATGCCCCATGATGACAGAACCCTCCTCCTTAACAGCAGGTGCTGCCAGAGATCAGTCTCTAATGGTACAACAGGCAGCTGAGCTGAGAAAGATGGCAAATGTGTATTGCAAAGTGACTCCCACTTTAGGCCCGGTGGGAGTCACGCATCTGGGATTAAAAAAGAGAGAAAAGAAAGCATTTTTAAGATGTTTTTTGATTTTTTTTAAAGATTATTTTTGGGCTTTTATGGCCTTTAATTGATAGTATAGCTTAAAGACAGGAAAGGGGAGAGAGATGAGGGACGACATGCGGCACGGGGCCACGGGTTGGACTCCAATCCGGGCCCCTGCCAAGGATTCAGCGGCTCTGGGAAGCAGCGAGATCCGGACGAGAGGTGGATCAACTATTCTTATTTTAGTGATGCACTTTCATAATTGGAGTCATTTTAGCTGCTCCTCCGAGTTTTGCTTATTCATAACTCTACAGGCCATACTTAAACCCAGCAAGATTTGTCAAAGTAGGCTAATTGCATATTAGACACACAGCAATGTAGGCTAGGCAACGCCATACATGCTACAATGTCTTCTATCACCAGCAGCTCAGCTGTTACAGTTTTCTTTTTTACACAAATACCGTCATATACCAAAAACCCTGGTGAAATATCAGGAAGGTATATATATATATAAAAAAATAGATACTGCCTAAGCCTATTTACACGCGAGCACATTTACAGAGCAGTCACTTCTCAGTTGTGTGGCTCTTCATGTGAAGCCTGACGTATGTCTTTCGGTGGAAGCCTTTACCGCAGACCTCACAGCGGTGCGGTTTCTCTCCGGTGTGCGTGCTGCTGTGCTGTTTCAGCGTGGAGTGGTCGCTGAAACAGCGGCCGCAGATGTTGCACAGGTAGGGTTTCTCTCCCGTGTGGGTCCTGATGTGTCGCATCATGTTGTGTCGGCAGTTGAAGGATTTGCCGCACTCGCTGCAGAGAAACGGCTTCTCCCCCGTGTGGATCCTCATGTGCATCTCCAGGTTCGCCTGGCTGTCGAAACACTTCCCGCACACCTCGCAGACCTTCCCGTTCTTGTGAGTTTTCAGGTGAAGTTTGAGGTTTTCCTCAGAGTCGAAATGCGTCCCGCACACGCCGCAGAGGTCCGTGGCGTGACTTTTGGCGTGATTCACCAGAGAAACCACGGAGTGAAACGTTTTCCCGCACACTTCGCATATGGTCCGAGTCTGCTGCTTTTTCGCCGAGGATGTCTTCGTCTTCTTCTCGACGTCGTTGTCGTTTTCGTTTTCCGATGCGTTATCCGGGTCGTGGTTCTTCTTGTGCACGTGAACCAGCAGGTGGCGTTTCAACGTGGAGTAGTCATTGAAGCATTTGCCACAGACGGTGCAGGGATACGGCTTTTCCCCCGTGTGTATCCTGATGTGTCGTATCATGTTGTGGCGACAGTTGAAGGATTTTCCACATTCGCTGCAGTTAAACGGCTTCTCCCCCGTGTGGACCCTCATGTGTGTCTCCAGAGAGCTGGAGGCTCCGAAACATTTCCCGCAAACTTTGCAGATTTCAGCTCTCACGTGCGTCTTCAGGTGAACTTCAAAGCTCTCCTCGGTGTCGAAACGTTCCCCGCACACGCCGCAGATGTCCTTTGGGTGAACCTCCATGTGATTCACCAAAGAGACGTTGGCGTGAAAGGCTTTCCCGCAGACTTTACAGCAGATTCGTGATTTCGCTTTTTTAGCCGGGGGCGGTTTTGGGGACGTCGGTAGACGAGGCTGCTTCCTCTCCTTCCACTTGCGGCCGCTGTCGCTGTCGTCGCTCTGAGATCCCGCGCTGCCCCGCCACTCCTCGTCGCTGTCTTCGAGTTCGGCTGCAGAACAGCTGGAGGACGCCGCGCCATCGTCCTCCACCTTCAGCTGGACCTGCTCAGCTGAAGTGCTCGGCAGAGGATCTCCTTCTCCTTTAGCGCTGTGGTAACTGGACTGAGGCTGGTTCTTCACGTACGGAGGAGTGAAGATGAACCTGATGGTGTTCTCCTCCTCCTCGTCTTCCTGGCTGCTGGAGGGGTCCTCCTCCTGGCTCTTCTCGGTTTGGGGGGGCTCCAGGTCGTCCTGGTTCAGACCGGAGCTCCACTCCTGATCACAGTGCTCCTGCTGCTGCTGGTCCGAGGTCAAGTCCTCGTCCCAGACGGAGAGAGCCAGCTGTGGTTGGTCTGCAGGAGAAAAAAAAAAAAAACAGGAAGAAACTTTTATAAAATAGAATATGGACCAGAATATGGCATGGAGGGTAACAACTCAATATTAAGTAATACTAAGTTATCATTAAGTAACAACTAAGTAATAGCTGCTTAGTCGGTAATAACTAATTGTAACAAATAAAACATTTTTTTATTTAGTAGTTTGCTTATTGATTATTTTATTGGATTTGGCGGTCACTAACGTTACAAAGTTACACCAGACATCATTCACTGTGACAAATGAATGACTCTTTATTTGACCTACTAGCTAACATCATGAAAATGATTTATGACTTTTTCCAAATCATTCGTATGCAATCTCTAATTCGGCATATGTAAAACCTGCCAATCCAAACACATCACTTTATATGTTTGTTCATATTCACTCCTGTTCCAGCCGGACAGTCAGCTTATTTGTTACCACTGATGGTGATCAGACAAGTTCATTTTTTATCTGAATGTAGAGCTGCTTGGTGAATCAATTGTATGCCAAATGTAAAGGTATACCTGTGCAATCAAAAACATATCTTAAATCGGGCCTATTAGGTATATGTATGTGTAGATAAACAAGCAAATATTTCACGTTTAGATATTTTTAATGGCGTTTGGTGTCTTGACGTTCTTTCCGTTAGGCAGGTATCGTCTTACCCCGGAAGGGCCTGGCTAATATGAGGCATGTTAAAGCTGGTAATAAAGCTGCTTTAGCATTCATCCCATTTAACTACCAAATGTATTTAATAAAGGAAAACAAGAGGCCATAGCTAAGTTAGCTAAACTAAATACTTCTGACACCACTTCATTTTCACCAGAAAAGTGGGCGTTGACGAAGCTCATGTTGATAGCGATTCAGTGCATAGTCAGAGCCAGACACAGTGAAAGAATGAATGCATGTTAATAATTCACAAACCTGAGTGTTTGTTTATTTTTATTTCAGGTTGTAAAACTGTCCGCAGCATCCTGCGCTGCCGGTGGATCTCCCGTTTAGAGAGCAGGATCTCCTCCTCGTAGTTAACGATGGTTTTTTTAACCGCCTCGAAGATCTCCTCGGCGGCCGCAGACAGCCGCTCGTTAACGACCACTCGGAGAAGCTGAATGCTGGACATGATGCGCGCGGGCACTCTGCTGCGTTTACGGGCCGGACCTGACTGATATTCGGTTTTTATACGCTGTTTTTGTTGTGAAAACGGCAGCCCGACGTGCAACGTTTGATAAGTTAGCGCTTGTGTGTAGCTGGCATGAATTATTTCCGGTCAAAGCGCATTCTTTTCAAAATAAAAGTTGTATTTATTTCTAAGCACGTAGCTAGACATTAAAAACGGACCCTGTGGGGATCAATAAAGGCTCATCTTATTTGTGGCTGCCCCACTTTCTATCTCAGTTCATGCATATTGTGTGTAACAGTTATATACACGTGTATTTTCCTCTGTAAATATTTGTTTCTTTTTGTTCCTTCAGTGCTATTATTAGTGTTTCTTTCTAACTACCTTGTTTTCTTTATTCAGTTCTTATTTATTTATAAAACTGAACCATGAACTTTGAAATTGTATTTAAAAAAGAAAAAGTCCTGTGTAGAAAGCAAAAATTAAGACATTTAAATAATACAAGATGGTAAAAATGTAGACACAAGTTTACCCGATATCTGCACGGATATATAGCAGTTGGCTCTAATGTGGACAAACAAGGACTAATATCTAATTGTCTTGATGTCCATGAGCAACAGTCTTGACTAGAAGAGAGATGTGATGTAACTCCCAGTAGATGGCAGCCTCCCCAAAAGAAACAACACCCAACAGTCGAACAAAGAATCACATCAAAATAAAGAGCAGCGAGATCTTGACTTCGACATTCAATAGTTTTATTGTGAAAAAGTCTCTCTCTTCATACCCTTGCCTTGAAACTGTACAATCAATAATTTAAAAAAGAAAGAAAACATGTTCAGCTTTGTGAAGAACATTCTCACACACACACTCACTCTTACACTCGCTTCAGATTACTCAGCAGCTTCAGCCTAAAACCAGAATAGTGTTTCACAAGTGTTTTTTTTTTCCCTAAGTTGTCATCATTATCACAACAGTTTGCTCCTTTATACAAACACTTCCACAAATATCAGAGGGCGTCCCTGAATCTCTCACAATCCTCTACAGGCGTATCCATCTTCTAAAAGATGTCCATTAAAGTCCAAAATGTAAAGTTCAGGAGAAACACAATTTTGCAAAGAGTCAACAAACACTTGAGGAAGTCTTTAGAAGAAAAAAAAAGAACAAAGGGAGATGAAAACATGGAGGAAAAACGAGGCTGGATATAACACAAAACAACATAATTACACCCAGTGAGGGTTATTAACTTTTGTGAGTCTGCAACAACAACAACAACAACAACAATAAAAGCATTTTCCATGTTCATTACAGAGAGAGAAACCTCTCCTGAAAATCTTGGCAACAAGCTCGAGTCAAATTCCTGCTTTCTTAAAACACTGGTGTTGACGAAACAAACACAAAATACGAGCTGTGTCTAAATCTCTCGGGGACCCGTGACTATAAATGGTCTTCTGCTCGGGTACATTAGTTCATTTTTACCCTCCTTTAAAAAAAAAAAGGACCAATGCATTGCGTTTACACATTTTAACCCATTTCCTACAAATGAACATAACTGTTGATAATTCTACGTATATATAAACGTGTTCTTCCGAGCTTTCTTGCAGCTGCCGGTTTCCAGAGGTGGTAGATTTACTACACATTTGAGGTACTTTACTTAGAGTGTTTCCATGTTATGCTACTTTATAATTCTGCTGCACTACATGTCAGAGGGAAATATTGTACTTTTTACTTATTTGAAATCTTTAGTTACTTAACAGATTCAGATTATTAATACAAATATAAATCAACTAATTCATGATCATTTATTATTATAGCTTAATCTACCCAGCAGTATAAGTGATAAACACATTAATGGACCAACAATTGTAATCCAGTAGTATAATAATATACATTATTCTGAAATGGACCATTCTGCATAGTGAGCACTTTCAATTGTGTACATTAACTTGCATACTCGTTTCAAACAGGCAGAGAGACACTGATGGAAAGTACTCATTTGTAGTAAATGGGTTAGAGCAAGCTAAAAGATTGGTGTGGTCTTCGCTGCAGGAATCTGACTCTGGATCAGTGGGAATTTTTCCTAAAGCGAAAGAGGCTTCACCACGGGAGTCAAGACAACCTTAAAGTCTGGAGGCAAAGACGACTCCCTGACACTAGGCCGAGAGAGAACACTCACACTAAACTACACACGGAGAATAAACACACAAAACACCTGAGGAAAATGTGGCGTCTCAAATGGAAAACAAGCAGCAGCTAATTCTTTATATTATAGAGGGAGAAGAGAGACGGAGAGGAGGACTAGTGGTGGACTTGAAGAAACTAACCACGCTGAGCTGAGTGGAGGATGAAAGAGCAGCGAGGGAGAGGCGTACACTGATGAAGCCCTCCAGAGATCTATGAAAAGAGCATCTATTATTCAGCAGCTATGAATCATGGGACAGCATGCGGAGGCGGTGGTGCAGATCAGAGGGAGAGAAGAGAAGAAGAAGACATGCTGCATTCATTCCTGTGGGTTAAAAAGCAGCGACTGAGAAGAGTTCACGTGTCCCAACTGTTGGTTCAGTCCGGTCACACAAACGACCGCTACATTGGAGCAGATGCTTCCTTGTTGTTGAACAATAACAACTCGTCCACTTGTATCTGTCGTTTCCCACTGGACATGAATGCAGCAAGGAGTAAGAACATGTGGCGGTTAACCCTTGTGCATCACTCGGGACATTTCTGGCTTTTTAATTTTTTCGATCATTTTGGCAGTGTTCATAATAATAATAATAATGATGATGTATACTTTAATTATCTTTCTTGGGGAAATTCAATGCATATGGCATACATTACGGCAAGGGTGGTCTTTTATAAGTCTATAATAAACTGTGCATCCAAAACAGACACAAACGCCACTATTGAAAACCATTTAAACCACAATGTTTGATGATTTAGGATTACTGCATACAACCATTATGCAATTATTCTATTATATCAGGCTTTCAAACTAGAGCACTGCCTTTCAAAATTATAGATTTAACCATTTTCCACCAGATTGAGCCCTTTAGGTCAAATACATGCTATTCTCCTGGTTTCCACTGTATTACGGATCACTGCAGTGTTTCATGCAACGCAATTATTCTCATAAAAATCAACAGTGACATTATGTAAAAAAACAACAACAAAAACTGGCATTTAATGTTTAAAATTGTGAAACTGAACAAATATTTGGAAGTTATGATCAGAACTGAAGTTGGTTAGACATGTAACTAATATATAGTATTTAAGCAGTTTTAGGAAGGGGACTTTTTTTTTTTTTAAAGCCACGCACAAGGGTTAATCGTTTTCTCATGATAACTTAATTATACTGACAAATAGTGCTCATATTTCAAAGACAACCACTGGTGATATTCTGTATTTTTCTTATTGTCAACAAATCCCACAAAACTAAAACAACTGTGTCCAAAGCCTGATTTACCTTAGTCCTCTACCCTGTCCAACAAACACCCCACCAGAGTGTGGATTAATTCCCCGCTGAAAATAGTCCCCAACAAATGCACTATTACCTCCTGTTTGTTTGAAATCAATTGAAACCATTTTGCTGCCTGGGAAAAAAAAGGTGCAACCAATTATAGCTTTCAATATTGATTAATCCGCCAATCGTTTTGGTCTATAAATTGTCAAAAAAATAGTGAGAAATGCCCATCGCAATTTCCTGAATCCCATGACATCTTGTTTTGTACGATCAACAGTCCAAAACCCCAAAAATATTCCAATGTTTAAAACAGCAAATGATTTGGAATTTTACTTAAAAGAATTAATTGAAAATCAAAATATTTGGCGATTCACTCTCTCTCTCTAAATAACGTAGCTGACTGGATCAAGTATTCTCCGTCACCGAGTGTAAAATAAAGCAGCAGTGTGGTCCTTTAATTATTATTGTGGGAGACGAGGAGCTGGTCATAACAAACGGATAAACACGGGTCATTGTTTACTGTTAACACAAGAAATATTCCACTTTACCTGACACGATCCGGTCCAGCTACTCAGCCTGGTTTCTGTTTACACTCATCAGGCCTTTCACTGCCACTCTCGCCATCATCGGACGACAGCCTCACATATACCTGGCCTTCCTACTCGCTCCGCCTCCAACACTGAAACCAATGTATGGAAAGCAGATCGAATTGATTGTGTATACGTGTTCGAATAAAATTAGCCAGGACTGGTGTGTGCACGGTCCTGCTGCATGTAGCAAGTGTGACATGACAGGTGAGGTGTGAAAGCTAAAACCATGGGAGAGCAGGCGTCCCTAAACTGGCAGTGAGGGTGGGGGGGGGGGGGGAGAGAAAGGACGAGGGGGGAGGAGGGAGTGACCGTAAAAACTCATCTCTGCCTAGATCCAGACAGCACCCCTGGGTGACACAGATGTGAAGCTTTACCTCTCCATCTCGTCTCCAGACTACACCTCCCAGAAGCTCTCGGGCCAAAAAGAAAACCTCTTTCAATGGGACTGGACGACAAATAAACAGAATATCGCCAGCATTCTTCGATATGTTTTTCTTCAAGTGGCATCAAGTTAAAAATAAATGTCACAACAAGGTGGAGAGACTTTAAATAGGATACTCATTTGTCATAGCGTCGAGTGGTATCCATGGCAACACGTATCATTGGATCCCTCATCACCGCAAGGCGTCTGTGTGAACCACGGAATAAAAATAGAAACCTAAAACTCTCATGTAAGACCTGGTTACTGGGGAAATTTCACTCATCCATTTCATAGACATGGTTTGTTTTTGTGCTTTAAGCCAGTTTGTTGCAACTGGCTCATTAAAAAAAAAAAAAATGCAGCATGTGTTTATAGTGACACAAGACAACCTCTACAAAACGTAGGCACACCAGCAAGTCTGGACCTTTTGGGGGAGTCCGGTTTGCCTGAAGACCTCCACTTCTACTACAACACCGGGTGGGGACCTTCACTCATCTTGTCACCAAGATTTCAATGCAGCGAGTGTTAATAAATAAAACATTTCACCTTCCAAAGCACAATGAGTGTTCAAACACAACTGTTAACAGCCAGCTGAGGATAAACAATGATCAATAAAAGGACTGGCTGGTTACTAGTGTCTTGATCATTAGCTTATTGGTCATTAAAAACAACAGCAAATAAAACCAGGTGTGTGGAAAGAAAAACAGGTGAAATTATAACCAGACGGGCAGAAGAAAGAAAAGAAAAAGTGAGACATAAAAGTGAAGAATTGACCTTGAGGTGATTTCTGCGACGCACGGACACAATGAGGCGTGCATCATGTAGAGAGGAACTAAATATGTGTGCTTGAGTTGGAGAGGGATTTCTGTACATGTAGTTTAAACTCTCTTTCTCTCATTTGAGCAGTTGGTAGTTGTGAGAGTCAGGTGTGTGCAGACCAAGATGCTTGCAGTCGTTCTCCTCTGATATCTTGAGGCACCATTGGAGCCGCCCCCCCCTCCGCCCCGCACTTTCACCTGGAAAAGTACTTCATGTTCTTTAATATGAAGGTGAGAGGTAGCACTCCTTCATCCCCTTATCCGTCATTCCTGCTCTTCAGCTCTTCAGGTTCAGGGATGTGCTCTTTTCCTCCAACTAACTATATCCTATACACTCCTCATCACCATGCTGTCGATCATTCGTTGTCTCTCACGGACCCTTCCCCCCGCCCCTCGAGTTAGGAGATTTTACAGTTGTTGCGGGTGCAGTTCTGCGGAGGGCTCTGCGGCGGACGGATGGACTTGGAGCGCTTCAGGCTGTTGCCCTTGGAGCCGCCGGCCGGGTTGGCCAGCGAGTACGAGCGTCCGTGCATCATGACGGCGTTCATGCCGTTGGCCATGGAGAAGGACTTGAGGTGGGACTTGATGGCGACGGGAAGCGGGAGCTTGTCGATGAGGTGGACCGGCGTGCACGACACGATGGCTCTGCAGCACAGGTCCTGGAGGCTGAACACTGCAGAGAGTGAGAGGGGGGGGGGGGGGGCGGACAGTTAGGCTGTACTTAGGGCTGGGTGAGACACCACCGTATTCTTAACCAAACATCTCCATGTTGATATCGCGACAGTATTGCAGAGTTGACAATTGGTGCTTTCACAAAATATTTACACAATGATTTGTTTGAAATAATCCTCAGAAAATGCGGATACACCGCCTAAATGTGTAAAAGGTAAATAATAGAACAGCTAGAACAGTCTGGTGAGTTCAGAAAATGACATCACTTTACTGTAATGCAGCCTCTAAAACCAGGAAAAGACAACACTTATGTCATATTACGATATCCAAAATCTAAGACGATATCTAGTCTCATATCACGTTATCGATATAATATTGATATATTGCCCAGCTCTAGCTGTGCTCATTTCAATATCTAACTCCACAGCCTAAATACTTGATACTGAGTCTGCAAACTGTGTAGAAACTCTAAAGGATACACCTGATAATCACTGAGCCTTCAAAAAAAATCTTTTTTGTGAGGTGTTTTTAAACACTTTTTCGAAGGACCCGATGGGTCTTGGGGCTGAGAGCCACAGACAGAAAAATGTGTTAAATACGTCAGTGTCAACAGGACAAGACCTGAAGACATGAATTAGGTCCAGGCTGAGTTTTCGCCACAGCAAGCTGTTCCTGATTAATCCTCTGAGAGGTTGCAGGGCATCACTTCCACTTGCTTTCCTCTGTAATTACAGATGAGGCAGACAAAAGCATGGCAGGAATGGGGGAGGGTTAATTAGCATATAAGGGAGCGTGCCATCCATCTGAAGGCCATTTTGGTACCTTAGCACAGAATGTCTTGAATTCTGTCTGAAGCACAGACTTATTACTGTGCCCTCTTGCTTACTGAAAATCAGTATACAGTTAAATACAGTTAAACCTATTGATTGAAGTGTAATCTACAGCTATACGGTTTTAAAAACACATCCCAACTACGTGCAATTGCTCTAGCAAGCTAACGTAAATTCAGCAACAGTGACCGAGGCCTGCACTTATTCCAATGGCCATTATTTGGAATAACAGGTTTTATAACAGAAACAAGGGTTTTTATTCCTAAATTCTCCTGTTTCCTGGTTAATGCTCAAACTCAAGACGAGTTAATTCCATTCTCTCTCTCTCTCTCTCTCTCTATGCTGCTATTTGGAGAGGATGTCTCCAACAGAATTTCATTGTACCACATACAATGACAATAAAGATCTATCTAGCTATCTAATTAAACTCGACACTTTCTGCAGATATGTCACATTAAAAGTCATCCAACCTTCCTTGTATTGGTAGACTTTTAATGTGAAAGATCAGCTTGAGGTGCAGAGTTTTTTTTAAACATCAATCAGTGAAAAGTGGAATTAACTATCAAGTGAAAACAGCGTTTCTGTGTACAGAGAAATTACATGACACATCGCTGTTGTACTGATTGAATTAGTGCTGTAGAAATATACATTACACTGAATTTCTATTTGTTCGTGCTGCAGACCTGGCCATTATTTGAATGTCGGCTTTCATAAGCAGAGGCTTCATGAACTCCACAGCATTAAAGCACACTTCTGTAATCACAGCAGATACCTTCCTATTTGCTCCAAGCTGCGTTGTTCATTTCATTCCAGGAATTGTTCTGACATCGACTGTTTAAGTTGAATTCTTTGGGCCCCTCCCCGTCCACTCACCTCTGTTGGGCTTCCAGAACTTCTCCATGCCGTGCCTCATCAGGACGATGCGCGACAGCTCTGTGAAGGACTCGATAACGTTGAAGTTGCACAGAGGGCTCACCTCGAAGAACGTCATGCCGTTCTTCTCGGCGTACGCCCTCGCCTGCTCGGTGGGAACTTGCCGTTTGAAGGCCAGATGTAGCCGGTTACCAACGAGGATTCGAGGCACGCCTGGAGCATGCTGGGAAGGAAAAATCAAAACAGGAGGACAGAATGAACCTTCGTTGGTAGCTGTTAATATCTGTAACTTTAACAGCAGGTCTTAAAGTGGATCCTGGTTGCATCTCTTGGTTTTTCACACACCTTTTTTTCTCAAATCGAAATCTAAAAATCTAAACAGAAACAGTTGATTACATTAGAAGAATCTCAGCTAAATCACAAAAAAACACGAGTAAAATAACAGACACTGCATAAACTCCACTACTGTGTGTTTATTTAAATATAGGTACACCATGTCGGACTAAGAGATGGCAACATAAGCCTGTATATTACTATTAGGACTATAACATACATGTGTCAAGGATGTATTTATTAAATAAACTTCAGCTCGAGTCCGATTTACTACAGCAACTGTTGACCGCATCTCTTTTCATTCCACATTCTTTCTCCAGCCTTTAATACCAGTTTTCAGGCTGCCAAATACTACACACGTTAGTGCAAATGAACCTGAGATATCAGGGTTTCAGTCTCCACCTCTGAAAAGTGTAGGGGCGAGGCCTCAAAACCGAGAATATATTGGGGCGTGATATTTAAATTACAATTGTTTCCAGCCGCTGCATTTATGATGCGATACGAACATTTCATGAATCAAACGTGAAGACGTAAGATGATATCTGCGCTGGTTTCTATGATAGGTTGATAAATGAGGGCCAAAGTGACCAGCGGAGGCTTGTTATTAATTCAACAAGCTCCAGGAAGCAGCAGTGTGTATCTTGTCCTGCCACTCTGGCTCAGGTCTCTCTAATTCACTCCCATCTGTTCTGACAAACTGAATGAAACATGATGGCAGCAAGAGGGTGACCTCTCTCCTCCTTCACTCCCCCAGACTGTCACCTCTCATCAGCTTCTCTTTAGTTTCCTCCCTGTTGCCTTTTCATGCTCAGAGTCTCTCCACCGAGGACGGCAAGGAAACGGCGGAGGGGAAACAGTAACAGCTGGAGCAGCAGCAGCGGTGGTGGAAAAAGAAAATACTGGAGGTTTTGTACTTTGCCAGTAAGATCATTGGTTTGAAACGGCCTGATTTCACATTTGGCTAGAAGTCTTGTGTCATGTGATCACAGATTTGTTGTGCTATATGTGAAAATGTGTGGTAGATTTGAGTTTTTGTGGTTATGTTTTACATATTTGTATATTTTTCCTTATGTATTTTCTTATGTTTTAAGTGTGTGTGTGTGTTCTATGTTTCACCGTATTTCCCCCTGGGGACAATACAGCGGAAGTATTTGCTGGTAAATAAAAACAAGTGTTTATTACAGGAGAGTATGTTTTATGTCACTTTGAGAGATATCAATGAATTACAGTCGACACTAATCAACAGCCGACTCGGTTTACTCTGATTTCAGAGCCATGAAGGCAACACAAATCAGCCATACACTTCTTCTTGAGTTCACTCTTCAGCTGCCATCATCATGCAAACATGACTATAATACAAAAACAAATCACTGTTAATTACCTACATCAAGCAAGTCTCAAGAGTCTGCAAGTTGAAATGCTTAAATTAAATGAACTGAAACCAATAGCTGAGTGAAAGTAAGAAAATATAAATTTGACTATCTACAGCAGCTATATGCTTTAGTAAATATTCGGCATTAATATGAATAATCTGCAATGTTTCTGGCATTAACTTTTAAGAAAAGCATGGCATGTTTTCCTCAAAAGGCCTCTGAATACAAGTAATCACAATACAATTAGAAAGACCAACTACTGTATAAAATGCATTATTTGTGCTTTGCAAAATATCATATTAGATAACTGGGATCCAGAAACATCCATAGTATAAATGAAATTGCTGTTAGTTTTAGAAAAGGTACAGCAAGTGGTAATAGTACTACAGAAGGAGTAATAGCTGCACTTTGTTGATCCCACTAAATAATCCCACTAAGATAATGCTGAGACAAAAACTGTTTTAAATTATTTTATTCTGACAATGACAGTGTATTTATTTATTGTACTTGTGTCGGCTGTGGATGTTTGTTTGCTGAAGTTTTTCTGTGTCTTTTTATCGCACTGATCAGGAGTAGTGCTCCTGTTGCTCCTGTTGTATTCTGTAAAATGAGAATAAAAGCATTGTCTTTCTGAATAATTTATTAAGCAACATATTTGGTTTCCAAATATCCAGATGTGAGAATGTGTTCATTTTCTCTGTTCTATATTGTTGTAGATTGAATATCTTTGGATTTTGGACAAAACAAACTATTTTAAGAAGCCGCCGTTAGCCCTGGAAATATATGAAGGGCATTTTTCACTATTTACTGACATTTTAGAGACTAAATGATGAATTGATTGATCAAAATATTAACTAACTATTAATTAACTGAAAATACTAATAAAATAGAAATGAAAATGATAACAAGTTGCAGCCCGACACTGACAACAAATGGGCAACGCGCTGTTGGTTCAGGATGATGGAGTAATCAAATACTCCATCACTCCATCCATGGCGCATAGCCAGTTAGTAAACCTAAAGAGTTCACTTCTCTGCACACCGTTTGACTTTATTTCTGTCCTGTGGCAGAAGACGACCACACCACGTCTGTGGAGGTGGAGCAGGAAAAGGCCAAACAGAAACATACATTCCACAGGCCAAAAATATCACCACGCGCGCACACACACACACACACACACACACACACACACACACACACACACACACACCCTCTATGTTTCTAAGTCAGCAGGAAGGACATCGCATGCATGCACGCACACACATGCAGGTTGTCTTAAGTGATTCACTTAACTCCTTCTATTGACCCTTTGTCCCATCTTATAAATGGGAACATGAAGTCTGAAAGCAAAGAGATAAATTCAAACTTCCCCGGTGCCTGCAGCTTCATTAGAAGATCCAGCTGGATTGTTGCAGCAATACAATAGGGGGAAAAAAAACTAACAAACAAAAGAATTACCACGAGAAATCCTGAAAAAAATGTCTTTCTGGATATTTTTAATAGGAACTAATATGCAGCTAAAATCACCATTATTATCACTGTAGGTGTGGTGAACTCTCTCTGTTTGTTGGAAACATCGTTTTAAACAGAGTGGAAACATGTTATTCCTTGGTGTCTTGTAGTACTTTGTAGGGATTCATGACCATTTTTATAACTCTTGAGTGTTAAAAACAGTTAAATTTAGCATGAAATCTGTGTAACAACTGGTATCAAGCCAAACTTGCTGCAACAGCTTATTGGACATTAATGAGCATGATAATGGCCATCATATACTCTTACATCATAATGTTTTAAGTTCTTATACACTCTTTCAAAGTCGGAATAGGCGCCTAACCAAAACACGTTTATTACAGATTTATGACTAGAAAGTATTGACACACCGCACTGAGCAGCATCTGAAATAAATGTATAGGCTCCCAGCTTTCAGATGATGTATACCACTTTTATCTGGCATCTACTATTGACCTGCTCTCTTCCTCCAAGAATCCCCTGTCCCCTCCCTCAACAGACGAAAATGGGTCTATGTGGGTTAATCGCAATAGTTTGTATGACAATTATTTGTCAACTCAAACTCAAGATTGTGACAGCCATAATCCCAACATCCATCAAACCTCATCACACCAATCCTCAGCCCGTCTCCCAGACTCACCTCATCAATCTCTCTGATCCACCGGTCGATTCCATCAAAGGACCACCGGTTGGTGATGTCATACACCAGGAGGATCCCCTGAAGAGACAAGATCAACAGGAAGTCAAACATGCTGTCTGTGGTCCCTATGACAAAAGCTTGCTCCTTTACATTAAGTCAAGCAGGTTTACTTCATGCAGAGTGGAGTTCACTCCAGGAACATACTGCACGCTGAAGCACCGGGATTAGCCTTGCTGTTCATACCAGACGCGCATTTCTCCGTGCCATAGTCATAAAATGATACCTCTCCTCTCCACTCTACAGAATGTCTCTCTCTTCTAGTGTGTGTGTATGTGTGTGTGTGTTATTGTGTGTGTGTGTGTCCGTCGGTCTCTCTCCCTGCGTGCCTGATCGCTGTCTCACTGTAGACGCAGCTGAGAAGTCAAGACAGCCAAAATCCCCATAAACCTGGGTGTTTTATTTTGAAATTTGTTTTATTTTGTAAAGTACCCAGATGCACTGTGGCTTTCCTGTATGCGTTTACCTGCCTGGTTTGACACATTTGCTCGCGAAAGAAACAATCACAGCAGCACGCGGGCCGGAGCGCCCGCTCCGCACCTGATCGCAGCTGGTGTGGCCAAATGAATAAAGCTCCGCTTCACGGCTATTCGCAGTACTTGAGCGTATGGTGTGTTTCTGCCCTTAAGTTAGTCTATTTAAGTAGTGTGCTCCTCACCTGTGCACCGCGGGAATATGAGCGAAAGATGGTGCAGAACCTCCCCTGTCCAGAGGTGTCCCTGAAGAGAGAAAGAAAATGCAGGAAGTAAGATTAGTAGTCGAGTCAGATTTGTTCAGCTGCCAGGAAGTAAAACCTTTACTTCCGCTTCAGCATTGAGGGCAAAAACACTGGCCTGACAACTGGTCTGACTTTTTCATCACTTGTTCAGTTTCAGCAGAGGTGAGAGTGTGTAGAGCTAGTTATTTTGTCTTAAGGTAACGTAAACGTACTCTGTGTACTTTTACTGCATGTTCATCACCCATATCTACAGTACATGAACATACTGCTATGGCCATTTTCTTTTGTCTCTCCCGTGATTTTGTGGCCTACTTATAAAATCCTAATTCATTAATTTTACAATATGTATCTGACATACTCTCAGCCTTGCAAAGCCAGTCTACATTGTGCACTTTCAGTTTTTTTTTCTCAAAGAGAATAACTGAGGATAAATTGAGCCTGACGAATCCTAACAAGTCTCTCTACACTCCCAAACCTTGTGAACAGCTATTTAAAAACAGGTGTCGCAGATATAAAAGAAAAGCATAATTTAACAGCTTCACAGCTTGTGTTGCATCTCAATTTTTTTCTCATTATTTTTGGAGGAGAGTTTGAAGAACAGTTTCAGACGAGCTGCTTAGCTTTTACATTCTTTCATTCAATCACCTGTCAAACTGTATTGTGTAGTCTACCAGACATGACGTCCCTACTAATTAAATGTGTGCGCTTCTTAAGGCAGGTGCAGCTTTATGAATGACTATCAAAGAGTTAAATTGTGCTCACCTGTCTTATTGATGTTAGATAAAACTGACATCAGCTTTTTAATAAAAGGTGCGATCAGCCTTAGAAATCAGCAAACCAATATATTGGTCTTTGAGTCTGATGATGGTTTAACGAATTGATAGTAATCATTTCTAAGCCATCACCTAGTCAAAGACGATCTAAGAGGGTCGGCCTGGTGGTATGAGGTTGTAAAGTGCTGATCTCTAATAAAAGTGCAATGCATGCAATGCATGCAATGGTAGAGACACAAAGAGACACATAACTCAGTCAGACACACCCCCATCTGAAGTTTGATTGTTTAATTTGGATCCCCATTAGCTTCAGCATAAGCTAAAAGCTATTCTTCCTGGGGTCCTACAATCTGTGATTGATTGGTGACTGGACAAAGGTCAGTGGTGAGGTTGGTTTCATTTAAAAAGTCTCAGCAATTTCCTAAAACAGCTGCTTACATCTAGTTTTTATCGAACAAACAGGAGAAAAATAGTGCATTTATTGGGGACTATTTTCAACAGCAGATTAATCCACATTTGGTGCACTAGTGAGAATATGTGGCAGCATGATGGTGTGTGTGTGGGATTGAATCATAATAAACTACAGTGTGTGTGTTCACGGTAAAAAAAAAGGAACATGTCACCCAGGGCAACAGTGTGGCTCATTGATGTGTTTTATAAACAATGGAACTCTATGGCACAGAGGAAGAAGATATATCAGGCTCTGATACACACACAGAACTTGTTAGTAGATAGTTTTTTTTTGTTTATTTGGCTCTGCACATGGAATTTATTGATAATAAGAAAAATATACACTATCACCACCTATCCTTTAAGTTTCTGCAGTTTTTCTCCTTTGCCATGAGATACAGATGGCAACACAGACAGAAATAGAGAGGAAGCAGAGGATGAGGTAAAGAGTGTGAGTGAGAAGAAAAGACAACATTTAGACAGTGAGGAGAAGAGGAAAGACTGAGGCAGCAACAATAAAGAAGATTCTACATGATGGAGCAGCCTTTAAACTTTTCCCTCCACATGGAAGACAAGGCGTTGCTTCTCCCCTGAGGAGTTGAATTCCTTGGCCTACTTCCACCAAACAGGCCTCGCCTAGCACTGCACTGTGTCTTAACTGACAATTACACGCATCCACTGCATCTCTACTGAGGCAAGATTATTTGTGAGGCATGTTACAATATGCAGTCAAGTGAGGAGTTGCACCCACAACATCTGCAGTAAAGCACATGCACCTTGCAGCTGGGTATGTTTTTCTTTCCGTTTGTCTATATTAGGTGTCTAATGCATTGATTTAGATATTATATAATAGAAAAAATATGAAGACATTTGATGTAGCTGCAAATATGTTTTGTTTCTGTACAAGTATGCAACCATATAAACCTTCCTACTTAGTGTAGTTTTTGTATTTGGCTCTGTGTGTCTCTTTGGCCTATTTTAAAATGTGATGTGTTATGTAAATGTAACCCCCCCTTTTCCCCTTAAGTAGCTTTCACTGTCTGACAGTATCCGATATATTCTGTATCATGCTGTTCCAGCTCTTCACTGAAGCTCTATGATGTTTACACTGAGTGAAATATTCAGACCCAAGACTTCATGTTTTTTTATGATTGCTAACTTAAAATATTGAAGATGCACTGTGCATCTTTCAATACACATTTCCCCAAAATGTAGACCATGAAAAGAAGAGACTGCAGCACAAGAGAAGACACTTCTGTGTGACGTGAAAATGTTTCCATTTGAGCAAAATGTTATTGCTTATCCTGGAGCATTAATGAATCTACTTGATGAACATACAGAGGCAAACAAAAAAACAGCACAGGCACACTCTCATACACACAAAGTCAGTGCGTATGTAGCTTACAACCGTCTGAACAAGCAGGTACACTGGCTGCTTGGGGCGCATAAACCAAAGCGCTCAAATTCACCCATAAAATGCAAATACAATTTTGCATTATTTGGGTGAATTTGAGCTAGAGCTGGGCGATTTTTTTCCCTAAAAAAAAAAAAAAAAAAAAACTTGATTCATGATTCGATTTTTCTCCCCCTTTCATTTAAAACAAAATAACTGCGAACTGTAACTATATTTTTAAAATATATTTTTATTGTATTTAATTAAAGTGCATCAACATAAACAAAATTGCAAAGGCAAACCCTTTCTCTAACTGAAAAGTCACTGTGCAGTGTGCAACAAAGATAGTTAAACATCCAAATTATTTACACTGTATTTGGATTGAGCTAATAAAACCTAAAAAACAAAAAACAATAGATTTTTTGAAAATATGAATCGATTTGACCTACCAACTCGATTTTTTAAATCAAATCGATTTTTTTCCCAGCCCTAATTTGAGTTTACCTTTAGGGGTCTCTCTAGACATCAAATACGTTTTGGTTTTATTTGTCCAGATTTTGAGATTGTTGTCTGCGATTTCTACCTCCACCCAAATACAATACATGGAGGTGAATAGAATATTGATTGATTGGCATTTATTTTGAACATGTAAAAGAAAACAGAATAGGTCATCCAGAAAATAATACAAATATTACTGTGTGTTTATGGGGTGTTTTTGGGGTGGGATAGGGGGACAATAATGTCTGTAGATTTTTATGACTTAATGTATATGTATTATATATGTTGTACTGTAAATACTTTGTATTTTAATATGCCATCTACCAGCCCAGGGACTACGGGCAGAAATTAGCAATTTGGTACAACCTGGCACAAGACATCTATTAATGTTTTTTTGTGCACTGTCCCTGTTCAAATAAATACATTACAATTACAATTGTTTGTGGTGCTAAAAGCATTGACAAATGACATTCAAAACCTCTGTAATCATTTTTTTTTATTGGAACTACTTTCTCCTATAGAAATTCCTTATGAAAACAGACAGTGACCTATGTGGATTATTCAGAGTAACAGGGACACTGTTCCTGGAAAGACATGTTGTTATTGTATTGTTCAAAAGTCATTTGTCAATGCCGTGAGCACCATGGATTAAATTCTATTCAGCTCCGTCGCATCATATTTGAGAAGGAAATCTCAGAGACAGATAATCAAAACCTGGGCAGATAAAACCAAACGTCACGGTTTGACATCACAAGACGGTAATACTTTGGCTGAACAAAACCCATAAAGACCTGGGAGGTCTGGAAGGGTACAGTATTGGGTTTGGGCATTCCAGAAAAAACAACAGCAGTCACTCTGTCTATTGTACAGACAACAACAACAGGGTATTGGTCAGCAGTTGATGTGTGCTTACCAAAGCTCCAGCTTCACTCTCCTCCCGTCCAGAAGAATGGTGGTGGTTTTATAGTCAATACCTAGACAGCGAGGGGACAGACAGAGGCAGGGATTAGGCAAATGGATGCATCAAGAAGGCCAGCATCAAGTGACAAGCTGCTGACCCCAAGGCAACATGCCTCATTATCTATTTGAGCCACTGAATCAAAGTGTAAATTTACCCACACCAAACTAGAGAGAACTGTAATTAGCTTCAAAAATATGACTACCGTGTATTTACAGGTGACAACATAAAAGAGATCTTTCAGCTTGCTCGGAAAATATTTTTATCATGTTTTTGTCTTGTTTCCATCAATAGGTAACAATTATGCCGAACCCCTTCCCATTCCTGCTTTTCACCAACATTACTTAGCTACAGTGTAAATAAATACCCTTTGCTTTTTATTCCGCTTCCATAGTGTGTATCCTGCTCTGTAATTCAGGTAATTCTCTCCTCTCTGAATTGTACTTAATTCTTGGTTGGTAAACACCTGGGTTGTTAATAGGCATGGGCCGGCTACCGGTTTGAAGGTATACCGCGGTTTGAAAAACTCAAGTTTTCAAAACCACTAACAATTTCCGTCATACCGTTCCTAAGGTATGAGCTGTTTTTTTATGAGTCTTCAAGGACAGAAAGTGCAGTTTAGAAATCCCTCTCCCAGCTAGTGTGCAGTGTGTTTAAAAAAAAAAATACATTATGTTCAATGGAAAACACACATTATATATATATATATATATATATATATATATACACATACATACATACATACATACATATATATATATATATATATATATACATACATATATATACATACATACATACATACATATATATATATATATATATATATATATACATCTACATATATATACATATACATATATATATATACATATACATATACATATATATATATATATACATATACATATATATATACATATACATATACATATATATATATATATTTTTTTTTTTTTTTTTGCTAAAGGTTATTCCGTCAGAATCTCATACCGGCTAGTTCTTAATAACAGCCATTTATGTATATGTAGATTTTAGGTTAAAGGGATAGTTCAGATTTTTTGAAGTGGGGTTGTATGAGGTATTTGGAGAAGCAGGCAGGAGTACTGAGACAGAAGTTAAGCAATGTAATTCTGTGGACGGGGGGCAGCAGCTAAACGCATTTTTCACACCTAAAAATATCAATATCAGTTCAAGTGTAAGCTATATTTAGAATATTTTCACCGCTTTACCTTGCCGTCAGACAGCCCTTTCCGACGGGGAACTGAAGCCACCAGACTCCTTTGACAAAAAGTCATTTTACCTCGCACAACACAGGAGCTGGTCTACCGCTGCCTCGATCGGTTAGTAAGTTAGTTAGTTTTGTTAGTTCCTAACCCTTTGAAAACACCACAATCTCACAATAACACAAAAAAACGAACCGATCGATGCAGAGGTAGACCAGCAACTCCAGTGTTCTGCAAGGTAAAATAATTGGCTTTGTTAAAGGAGTCTGCTGGCTTTAAAGGGAGCATATATGGATATTAAGGCTTCTGATGGGATGGTAAGACTGTGAAAAGATTCTAAATATATTGAAGTTATTTCACAGGATAAGGGAAAGCTTTGGCCTGCTGGTGGCTTTAGACGAAAAGTCAGAAAATGACTAAAGTGAGTGGGCTTCATCCTCTGGGAACTATGAAAGTTTGGATCAAATGTCAATCCAGCCGATAGCTTGTTGAGATATTTTAGTCTGGACCAAAGTGGTGGACCAGCTGCCCAACAGACCAACACTGCCGTCCCTAAAGTCACACTGCTACTGTGCTATAAACATTTTAGTGTCCAAGGGAAGTATCTTATTATCTTCATTATTGAGATTTAAAAACATGACAAAAAATCTAAAAAGTAAGAACTAGGCTTAACTGTCAGTACGGAAGCAGCAGTGTTGTTCAGCCTCAGGCAGCTAACAGATCTCTGTGTTCTTGTCCGTTGTTTAGCTCATTTCTGATAAACCTGTCTGACTGCTACACCTGTCGCCCTGCTGCTCCATGTCTCAACATGTTCACCTGAGTGCCCCTGCCAGGATCCTGTGGTTTTCACTGTGTCTGGTACCACTGGAGGCTAAACTGGTGAACCACTGGATGAGTGTCTTCCACCTCCTATCAGATGTTCATCTTTTTACTTTTAACAGTTGTATGTGTGATTGTGTAGAACTCTGCCCTGAAATGCTACCTTAAAACCAGCTAAAAAGAGTTAAACTGTTCAGTGCAAGCTAAATCTTTGGCTCTACTGGCTGCTTTAAGAATAAGGTTGGTATTTTTCAACAAATGCCATAGTATTCAGAGCCGGACTGTATCCACTTTTGCTTCCCTAAAAGCTTGTTTTTTTGGTACGGCAGCTTATAAAAGATTGTTATGGGTTCTTTACTATGTTGGTAGTGCATCCCATCACACAGAAGCTTTTAGGCATTTTCTGTTGTTTGCTAGCAGACAGAATTGATGAGGAGGCATTAAGAGTCAATTAAAAGCGGAGAGTTGTTTCCCCCTCCGACTTAAAGGAACACTCCGACTTATTGGGACTTTAGCTTATTCACCGTATCCCCCAGAGTTAGATAAGTCCATACATACCCTTCTCTTCTCTATTCGTAACTATTCTCAGAAGGCGAAGCACTGCTACTTGGGCGGAGTAACTGTTGACTCTGTTACTCCAACTCTGTGCGAACACCAGGTGACATCTCTGCTCCTCACCACGGGGCTTCTCAGGTGCTGCGAGCAAATCACTCCACCCAAGTAGCAGTGCTTCGCCTTCTGAGAATATAGTTCTCATGTGATTTTGTTATTTGTACACGCTGTGACTATACAAATCACAACATGTAAATAGGAAAATGTTGGCGTTATTTTGTCACTTATTGGGAGCAGTAGGCTAGATGGAGCCGGTTACCTCCAGGATCTGTGCTAAGCTAGGCTGTTGGTGGGTGCGTCAGACAGAGTTACGACAGGTACGGAGATAAGAAGGGGTATGTATGGACTTATTTAACTCTGGGGGATACGGGGAATAAGACAAAGTCCCAATAAGTCAGCGTATTCCTTTAAATGTGCTCTGTCTCTATTGTCGATCTATTTACTTTATAATTAACTAAAATGTTTTTCAAAAGTGACGTTGATTTTCGACAACCAACTGGTCAGTCAACATATCATTCCACCTCTAGCTTTGGCCTACAGTATGAGCCCATACTCAACAAACCCTTACACCACCAAAGCACCACTTTTAACTGGAAACTATCAGCTTTAAAAAGGTCCAAATGTAATATATTTACTGTATTTAATCAACCACAAATGACCACAATATGTCATCAGATATTATGAAAACATGCTATGTTGAAATACGGTACTATCTTCTCTGACCAAATGCTAAAGCCAGTATTTTCTTCTTTGAAATTTCTATTCTAGGATGGGATGTCTGTTTATGTTTTGGCCTGTGTGTTGTTGCACAGCGTGCGGCAGCCATTTCAGCAGCAACACAACAAACAGGATTAACAGAGTTATGTTATGGAATATTACTGTGGCTAACGTTACCATCACCAGTTACGTTAAGCTGAGAAAGAGTGGCTGTCTGTCGAGAGCAAAGCTACGCAAGGTTGCAGACTTTTCAGCGGTCGTACTGTTACGTTTAGGCGATAAAAGGTGACTGTCAGCCGGGTACAGAGCTCAGACACAAAACATTAACATCCCAGTAATGTTTGAAAAAGTCTTCCCAGACTCTCACACATGACTGCATCAGCCTGTGGCAGGTAGCAGCTGCTGGCTAACAAAATTAGCAATATCTTCCAATTTTCCAGGCAACATAAAGCTGCTGCCAAGCTAAAGTGCTGAGCTCAGGCTAACGTAATTGAATTGGAGTGAGTGCAGGTCTTCGTACCAAGTGCTTCTTCTCCTCCCGTTGCCAGGGCTCACTTAGATATCCCAGATAATCAATAGCTTCTGTGATGTCTCTGACATCTTAGCTGAATACTGCCGCTTCTATTCTGGGAGTCGGTTTACTTTGTTTGTTTGTTGGATGTACTCAAAGCTGTGTGACGCTTATAATGTTCAGACTTTTTTGAGGCTGTATTAGAGAGGTGCTGAATTAACTATATGGTAATGTTTTCTGTCACTGTAAGCATAGAAGTGGGTGACATGGCCTAAACAGTAATTACCTATTATTGGTTCCTCAATTGATTTTCTGTAAAATATACCGTTTATGGAAACACTGACCAGAAAGGTACTGCATGTCTGCATTTAGTTATTCCAGTGAATGATTTGTGACATTTGCATAATATCAGTGAATGTGAATTACATTCCATCTGCAGGTGTAAATAACATGTAAAGGTTGCGAAGGAAGGAATGAAATGAGGAAAAGAGATACAGAGCATAGTGCAGAAAATCTGATTTGACAGCAGACGGCTGGCATTTACAGCTAAGCTCTGTGGTAATATTGAACAGTCAGGTCTGTGCATCTTTCAAGAGGATTAGAGCAGGTTCCGCTTTTCCTTTACCTACCAATTCACTCTCTTACACACTCTTTAAACCCCTCTCTCCTTCAGTATGGGGGGGTTATCTCTGAGCTGTGTTGTCTATGGATATGTCACTATCAAAACAGCCAGTCCGCTGCTATAGAGAAACAATGGACCGCCGTGCCTGTATGACCCCGGGGGAATATCCCATTGTTGGTGTGCGCTGAATGAAAAACAGATTTAAGAGTCTCAGTGGCCTTGCAGCTGCACTGAAAAGCATCTTTTTAAACCTGCTTTTGCATTTTAATTGTCTTCACCCGCTCTGTGTTATCAGATGGCTAACAGCAACAGACTGTGAAATACAAAACCTAATTAATCTGAAAATTAATCTGGAGATCAGAAATTATTTGTAACCCCAACACACCAATGCCCCCCTCAGCATCAGTCATGGTTAGTTAATATAATCATACATACAGCGAGACAATAGAGATTCTGTTATCCTGTCATGACTGAAAAAACGATCCCTTTAATATCTCTAGATGTATTAGGCCATTGTGGGCGACATTAGAAAGTATTGCACTGGAATGCTTTCTGATAATTTAGAGGTTTGAGATGAAGTTCATCAGGTTTTTAAATTATTTGGATTTGATAAAAGACTTTTCTATATGTTTTATGTATTATGCAGCAGGATAAAGGAAAAACTTGAGGCCCAATTTTCATGACTCTTGGTGAAAGGGCATGGGCCAAGGAAGAACCTATTAAATTGTGGAGCGGATCCGAATTACGCGGTGGATACATTCTTTTTTTCCGCTTTTGTGAACATTGTGAGATATGGCATATGTGCTGCATTCATGCGGTGTCGAATAATCAGAATAATTTGTTCCCGACTGGGAAAATTCACGTGAACGCCCCTTCAAGTCGGAGCGTTAACGTTGTGAGATAACCTAGGGCATGCCTCGCTCAGCAGAGGTCTGGGCTGCCGAGAGCTCTCCGGGTGTCTTTCTGGTTCTTGTGGTACATTGTGATTAATTGTGATTATCTGTTTCTTTGTTTTGTACAGAAAGTTTAAAAAAATGCCCCTCACAATTTCCCAGGACCCGAGGCAACGCTTAACGTTAACATCATATGTAGGGTCGTTTTTTGGCAGTCTGCAGATTATCTGTATCAGCGTTTTATTTGCCTGATAATCGATAAAGTTAATTAATTAAAAAGTGCGCTACGTTGGCTCCGCTACAACTCTGTGTCTGTCCCTCTGCTTCGGTTTCACTCACCACTGAGTCTGACAGGATGTCCCGCCCACAACACTATCTGACTCTCTTTTACTGTGTATTATGTTGAGAGTTTCTAATTTATTAAATTATTGCTTAAAGCGTTTAAACAAAGTTTTGTGTTGGATTTTGTAACATTCAAAATCTTAGTTTTGACTTAAAGGTATAGTGGAGGATTTTCTTTTAGCTAGGAGGACTATTGGTCCTCCTAGTTGTCAATCATTCTGGGATATGTTTACATAAGGTCGTATGTGCTGTGACAGGTCAGCGAGCAGACGGCCACGACCTCCTACCATAGACAGTATATAAAAGCCTCCGACCGCTGTCTCCCCCCTCTCGCCGATAGCTTGTTTGATGGCCTGTAGCATGCTAAAGTTATCTATAGAGATGCTTGTCGTGAATAGATTTCCACTTACCGGTGGCGAGTCTGACATAGTGGAAAAAGTGCAAATCTTCTTTTGGAAAGTAGGCTTGTAGAGCCATGCCGACAGCAACTTGTAAACAGAGCGTGCACGAGGAGAACTAGGCTCGTGCATGCTCTCTCGTGCACACGTTTAATAGGCGTTCCCTCTCTGGAGCATTTTTTTCAAAAAGTGGAGAGGGCGGTTCTTTTCTAAAATTCGGGAAAATCCTCCATTATACCTTTAAAGATTTTCATTTTGACTGTAAATGCATATTGGTTCCAAATATCGGTTATCGGTTTTATTAACTACTAATAATCGGTATCGGCCGATCCCCAATCATATGTGTGCACACAGAGCAGAGGAGAGACGGGTGAAAGGACGATAATGTTGTCCGTACCGGTTATCAGGCTCGGTAGTGAAGGGTGGATCTAATTTAACCTGAAGTGAAGAGTAGTTCATGTGGATTTCAAGTACTGATAACTATTCTTAAGTTCCTTCAAATAGAAACTTTTAAGCGTTGCATGTGGGAATGGGTCAACTCCCCGTCCCAAAGCAGTCAACCTAGGGGAAACATTGATGTATTATGCATTTGTCGTTATGACTAGCCACTATTCTGATCACCCAAATTTCCAATCAATAAAGCACCAATCACTGACACACCAACTGGCTGCTCTAAATCAGGCAGGGAGCCAATCATGGCCTGAGGACAATGCCATCCTATCACAATCTGCTCTTCTGTCCTGTTTTTCTCCTCTTAAAATATTTAGGTTCCTCACAAGGCCACCCCCCCCCCTCCATTCACGCTAACCTCTCTTTGCCAGAGTGATGAAAATCAATAGCAGAGCTTCTGTCAGCACAAACAACCCAGCTGAAGCGTGTTCAGCTGCGCTCCACTCTGCCCTCCATATTTAATGAAGCCGTTTGAAGGCTTTTGATGTTGCTCGCATCCCATTAGAACATCTTCCTCTTTGAGAGACTCTTTAGAAGCTGGCCGGGCTCACGGTGCGTCTATAGAGGAATGACGGGTTCTCCTTTGGCTCTGTGTTTAAAAAACCATCAAGGCATCAAACTCGATGAAACCCTCATCGACTCTATTGATCGAGTCATTACTACTTAATTATAATGGTGACCTCCCTCTCTAAATCACCGAAACAGTTTGGCCTTCAGTTAACGTGTGTGTCTGAAAACACATATCTGGGAAGGTCTTCACACTGCTGCCAAATGCCAACAGGCGGCATCACCCTTTAGCAGAATTCATTAGAGAAGTACTGGTGAAAGGGCTCATTCTGCTGACTGATGTATATTTCATGAACAGTTGCTGTCATCTTGAGGAGGACATGATTTTTTTTTTTTAAACTGAATAACTACTCAGGGAGACTAAAAGCATCTCTGGTGAGGACTGTTTGCTGGAGCAAATATGTTAACAAATGCACTTCACATGCACATTTTACCTTGAGCAAATAAGTAACTGAGCATCTTATATTCCACTATAAGTGCCTTAAAGTGGAGATGGGAAGTCTAATGCATGTGATGGATGTCCTCTCTTCCTTTCCATCCTGCTGTGCACCTCATTACAACAACCTATTAGCATCCCCAGAGTGATTCCAGTGATACAGGATTTATCACATCTTTAAGGACCATGACAGAGTTTTTGCATGGTTAAGACAATTCACAAAAAGTATGCATTATTACTGCTCACTATTTTCCAAAGCATACTATAGCACGTTAATGCTTTTAAGTTGTGTGTTTCCTGCCTTCAATGCTGCCATTAGTTCATCTCATTCCAGTTTACTATTAAAAATCGTTTGCAGATAAATTAAAGCTGCCTGAGTCGAGGTAATCCATCACAGTTACCGTCATGTCTGCTTTTATTGTTGGCTTCAGGCACACGTGTCTATAAGAGCAGGAGTAATGTGGTATTTATAATTACCAAGCCATGCAATAAATAAGGCTTTTATTATTTAAAAAAAAAAAAAAAAGGTATAGAAAAGTCACTATCATACCATGAAATAAAATTGAAACCACTATGAAACACATTAAAAATGGTAATATGCGTATGATTTGTAGTACAAAAACACTGTTGTGGTCCTTTAAGAACTTTCTTTAATTTCCCTACCCTATATGAGCTCTGCTCTTCTTCAGGGCTTCCCTTTGATGGGAGTGTGTGAGTATGTGTGTACAGCAGCCACAGACCACCAGCTTACTGCAGCAGCAGGCGGTGATCAGATAGTGGCTGTCAGCCCCAGAGCAGCAGCTTTGAGAGAGCCAGGTGATCTGAGCTCCGGCACCAGGGGAGTGATCATCTGACTGGGCACAGCTCCACCGGCCTTCCCCCATTCACAGCATGGTGGATGGACTTAAACGAGCTTGTGTTCCTAAGTGTACCTACTCTAAAGTAACAAATACAGATGACTTAGAAATCTAATTCTGTAATCTAATTCAATTAGTCTCAGTAATGTCCCAATAAAACCTACGGTACATTTGTATAGGTCTGGGCAGCATACTTGCAGCAATGGCTAAGCAGCCTCCAATCAACTCAAATACATGTATATACAGTGTACACAAGTACCAAAGCATATAGCTTCCTTTATTTTTTAATTTTTACACCACTGACGTTGTTAAGGAAACAAAGAGGAACCATCATACTGGAGAGGATGTTTATTTGTGTTCACTAGGCCTGAAAATATATTGTCTGGTTATTAGACTAAGAAGAGGTCAGGAAAACTATTGTTTAGCGAGTGAAATTCAACAACAATGCACAAACGGTCTGACTCACTCCGATGTCAATGCTCTGTTATTATGAGCGTCAGAGAGCTCATTGTATGTTCTCCACAGTCCACCCAGCAAAATGCGCAGCTAGTATGTTCAAGACCTTTCTGATGAGAAAGCATGACATAACACAAGGAGCTCATCATCATCATAAGAGGACAATACTAAGCCAGCAGTTCCCAGTCAGCTGAGAGAAAAAGTGACTCACCACTACTGTAAGCGTACGGGGACTCGGCTGATCCATCCTGCAGACTGTCCAGGATCTCTCCTTTTCCCACATCGCTGTCTCCGACCAGGAGGAACTTGAGCAGGTAGTCGTAGCTTTTCACTGGGCTGCCCTGGCTGCCCATCGTATTCACATCTGAGCCCAGGGGCTGAAGTTGAGTGACTGTAAACTTCCCCCGTGGACACAAGGTTGGGTAACCCCCTTGTGTGTTATTCCACCCAGTTAAACCAAAACAAAGGCTTGTTATGCCATTAACTTACTGAATGGGGGTCCACGAGCTTAAAGTCCTTGTTTTGCCTGTTAACAGTCTTCCAAATGATGTGCAATTTCCAGACTAAAAAAAGGGCCAGTCAACAGAAATGACCTGCTTGAATCATTCTTATTGGTAAAAGTAACGGTGACAAAAATTGCAAAATAGTTTGGTCATAGGTGGTGGGGGAAGAAAACTTTTTGTAATGTAAACAACTGGTACTGTCTTTCAAACGGATACCTGGCAGCTTATAAATAACCACACTCTGACACTAAAGTTCCCTCTTGAGCCAAAAAAATCATTATTTTAGTAACAGATTAACATATATTTTAAAGTAAAAGCACAGGTAATCAAAGTGTACATACAGCTGTATCCGGACTCTTGTAGGCTTGGTAGCAAAAGTCTATGCAGGGAAGAAAAACATGCTTATTGTATGGAATTGTAATTATAATATGCCATTTTGCAAATGTTATGAGCAGATATTACTGCTGAGATAGCTAGGTTTTCTAGTAAGCAAACAAACTACCTAAACTGGAGTCTGTCTTTTTGTTCCCATTTAACTGAAGCTAAGTTAGCAGGGGAACAACAAGCTAGCCCTGCCGGAGATCTAGTCAGCTTTTCCTAGCTTAGCTATTAGCACGGCTGCTAACGTTGCCAAAACAGTCACCACCTGACACGATAGTTATTAAAACACACTGTCACTGGCTTTGCGTTACGCTACACATTTAACGTTGCCCTTTACAAGCCTACTTCCCACTGGATAAAGAAAGACTGTTCACAACAAGCTAAATGCTAACGTAGCTAGCGCAGCCCGTAGCTCAACTTCAACCGCCGTCTGTGTAGTTTCAGGCCCCCTTGTCTTTCTTTAGTCCGGGATGACAAAGATCCCCGTAACTTTACTGCGTTAAATCCAGAAAACACCGATATCTGCAGTGGGATCAAACGCCTGTGGCATTTTTACGTCCAGTCCAAATCTCTGTAGGTGTACTCAGTAATCTCAGTTCGTGATTTGTCCATTTTTCTCCATTATATTCAATCATAATCACTGCTGTGACTCCTCAGTACTGCACAACAACACTAAATGAGCTGCTGACAGATCGGCTGCTCGCCACAGTGCGTTGCCGTCTCCTCTTTCTGGTTCCCGCCCTCTCGCTCCAAGCCCCGCCTTTCTACTCTTATGATTGGACGCTGACTCCGCAGTGACTTACGCGGTGTTGAATACATTGGCTAAGCAAAACGTCCATCAAAGTCTGCTGTCAACAACACGCAGATGGCGAGGGCAACAAAGATGCTTCATTTCTCACTGAATACAGAACAATGGCAATCGTGGATAAAACATGATTAAATCAAAGCTCTGAAATGTCAAGTGAAATTTTGACAATGGGGTTGATTTGGCTGAGGACCTTCAGCCAAATCAAAGACACGATTTTGGGGTATTTTGAGAGATCTTGTATGCGTTCTTACAGTAAATTAAAGAACATCGCATCTGTTTAAATTAAGATGTGTGATATACACCTTTATTGATCCCCAGCGGTGAATTTCGTTTTTTGCAGTCGTGCAACAGAAACCACAGGAATACTGATAAGTAGAAAGTACCAGAAATAAATAAATAATAAAAGGTAGCACAAACTTAAATAAGAATAGAACAAAAAAAGAAACTAAAAGTATTTGGAGACACAATGACGTGGTAAAATGACAGTGGTGTGGTTAAGCAGAGTCAACAAGTTTATGTAACAGTGTACACTAGGATAATGTATGATTAAGTTATGAAACTGAACTGTAGTAATATGGTATAAAATGACATAATATATAGTGTAACATAACAGTAGTACAACAATATAGCATATAAGTCACAGGAATATAACATAGAATAGAATAGACTTACAAAGGCTATAAGATGCGAGGCAGCTTACACATTAATGCATCGCTTATTATAATCCAGTAATATGATTCTGAAATTTGCCATTCTGCAAAATAAGTGTTTTTACTTTTGGTGCTAGGCTATATTTTGCTAAAACCCTATTCATTAACATTTTGAATGCAGTTGTTTTACACTGTGGTATTACTACTTCTATTCAAGTAAAATGTCTGACCAATGTGTCCACCATTGCCAACAATCAGAATAAGAATTGTCATATGCCATGTCAGTTAAACTGATCTTAAAGATATTAAAATGATATAACCCTTTCATCTGATTCACCAGAACAGCATTTCATGAAATGTTGGACTGTTCCTTTAAAATTCAGGTTTTGTTTTGGCACAAACATTTGTATTCTGGTGACTAATACGAATGACCATGTTAGATTCAGTGTCATTTTCTCTGTTAAAACAACCTTAAAGCAGATCACATTAGTCACATTCATGAGAGAAAAAAAAATCGTTTTGAATGTGGCGTAACTGCATGTTATGTACAATAGTAGGCTGAGCCTGAGTGTGTGTTTGATGCTATCTGTGTCAAATCTGTTTTCATAACATCATGACTCACTTCTCTTTAGCTTTGCCAGAACAATCTACCGAGGATGAACACCTACATACACACACACACACACACACACACACACACACACACACACACACACACACACACACACACACACACACACACACACACACACACACACACACACACACACACACACACATACACACACACAGAATGAAGAAGCATACAGACTTGTATTGGCAGCAACAGCTTGAATGAGATCATTAAAGATACCATGATGAGTAAAGCACACTCAGTCAGCTTGGAAATATAGCCTATCATACTTTTTCCTTTAATGCATTTGAAACTCATTGTATACATGCTGTTGAAAATCAGCATTGACTGATGATCGGCTGATTGGGTTAAAAGGTGCAGTTAATACCCATAAAATGTTAATATCCTTCAGTAGTAGAATGTGTGATCTCTAATGTAAAGCAACATGGTAGACTTACTTTTTAAGCCTCTAAAGGAAATAACTATATGTTTAGATCTGGTATTTAATTAGTTTTTGCCCATTGCTTACACACTAAAAACGAATGCTTAGACCACAGCCTCAATACCTAAACTTCTTGTAGCATACCTTAAACACAGTGTAACCATAGCTTAAACACATGATCAACTTTGCACTTTGTTATATAACACACGTTTTCTTACATTAGACACTTTGTTCAAAAACGAAATCTCCTGTTGTCATTGGGAAAACACTCGGTCTGAGCCTTAGCACTACAAATAGGCCTCAGGGAAGCCATTTTGAGAACTCTGCAAGCATGGAGGCAATGAGAGTCAGAGTAAGAGGAGGACGAAGAGAGTCAGACGAGGAAGAGACATCGCCTGTGACGTTGACCAGGTCTTGTGGCCAGATCTGAACAGAAGGCGGCATCCCCCCCAGCCCCCCAGCCCCACACACACACACACACACACACACACACACACACACACACACACACACACACACACACACACACACACACACACACACACACACACACACACACACACACACACACCCACACACACACACACACACACACACACAAAACAAGTATGTTTTTTTATAATAGCAATTTATCCAGTAATGTCTTTTGTTGTTTTTACTTTTGTTGTTAAATGTGTTGATTTGTGATTCGATTTTTCTTTATTTCTGTAAGAATGTTTAATTTTGGAAAAACTCTTTTTTGATTACTGCAGAAATAATTAGTTAACTTAACTAATGAAAGAAACAGGCCTCCCATGATCCCAAAATGACAAAAATTTGAACTTTTTATCTCAAATTAAAACCTGAAATTTGAGGCACAAAATGAATAATTAGTTAATTGATTCCTTCACATAGTACCTGGCTAGTGATCCTGAATCTGAAACGTTGAGTTAAACAACATTATACACACGCATTTTAAGGGAACCTGACACAGCATAGGCTTTGCCCTTAATTGCTTTTTGGGCCATTATGAGAATAAGTACATTACAAAAAAAAAGAATGATTTGTATCATAAACCTTAAATGCACACACACATTAAGCAAGTCAAAAATAAACAAAAGTCATTCGGTGTATTTACTTCTACAAAAATAACTGAAAAATAATTTTTAATCAGAACTTATTTTTCAGGAACTTTTATTTTCCAGGTCTAGAAGAGATTTAGCTACTGTCATACGTGAAAAATAATTACAAAATGCCTCCACCTTCAACCTTATAATGCATAATAATTGTTTCCATCATCTGTTGCAGGAACCAGTTTCTTCCATATACATGACTGTCTGAAAACCCTTACGTCACGACTCATATAATAATGTGAATATGAAAGACAAGTCACAGGATTACTACTATAAAATATTGTATATGGTTCAGTGCTGTGAAAACAAAATCTAGGTACATAAATACTGTTTGAAATGAATAAATAATGGAGCGGCTCTGGGTTCTGTCTCTTATTGACATCACAGATTAGACTAAATCATGTAAAATCACGATTTCTATTACAATTATTTTATTAGCTGTGTATAAACAGATGAGCCTCATTTGAAAAGAAGAGAAACCACAAGTATATATATATATATGTGCATGAATTTTATTAAATGGCAATGGAACATTTGCTCCTACACATCAATAGGAGATTATAAAATAAAAGGTGAAAATTAAACAGTTTAACTGTTAAAAACGACAAATTGGTGCCAAGGACGCTAACGAGGGTCTACAGAGTTAGGTGAAAGAAAAACGGTAACAGCAATAATTCACATTAAATATTCAGTCTGAAAATTTGGGAAATCTGTTATCTTGCTGCCTAACCATGAAACAGCATCAGTTTCATCTCTGTGTGTCCCGTACAGAGACTGGCCATGACATGTTTAGCCTAGTTTAGCACAAAGACTGGAAGCAGTGAGAAATTGCTAGCTCAGCACCATCAAAAGTGAAAACATACACCTTCCAACTGCTCCACTGCTGTCTCACCTAGTTCACCTGCAGTTTGTGCTAAGCAAGACAGACAACAAGCCAAATTCCCAAACTGTTGGATTGTTTTAATCAGAGCTGGTTCAGGTTGATTGTTATTAAGTATGAAAGACGATTTAATTCAAAAATGACATGAACAGGCACATAAAAAAAAGAAAAGACAAATGCTGACTAATTGACCAAGAGCAGAATCAAGGATTTGCTTTATACCAGAACAGTATGACACGACTGTTCATCTCCCTCTGTAACTCGTCTGTCAGAGTGTTTGGAGGAAATATGGCAACAAATGAACCTGAAATCAATTGATTTTTTTGACTAAAACTTTTAAACGATCAAAACACACAGTATTGTGGCCGTTAAGCTCAGTTGGTAGAGCAGGCACACGTATACAGAGGCTTGTTCCTCGCTGCAGAAGGTCCAGGGTTGGAATCCGACCTGTGACGGTTTCCCTGCACGTCGTCCCCCCCCCCCTCTCCCCTTTCACATCTCAGCTTTCCTGTCCAATAAAGGCAGAAACGCCCAAAAATTAAAAACAAAAACACACTGTATTAAAAAGAAGTAGTAAAAAAAAAAAAAATCAGTTTGTCCAGTTAGTGTGATTAGAATGCAGACTCTTGCTAATAATTTAATAATATACAATCTAAAAGACTACAACTATCTACATGATCAGTGCAGTTAATACATAAATCCCTGATTTCTAAGTGGAATTCTGCCCTTTTCAAGAGTTAAGATTTGTATGAATTTTCACGCTTAATACTGAGTGGATTCACTGATTTGAGGAGTCTTTTTAACTTGAGCTACTATGGGGCTATGTTTTAGTATTCAGCAAGTTACATAGTCTCGCTGTGACACGACTAACGTTATGGAATCCCTCTAGAAGCTCCTTTGTCCCATGTACTGGACGGAACCCATCAGTCTGACGGCAATTTAGCCTCCGGGGGCAACGGACAATATTTTGGGTGTGTGATTTAAGCCGGTGGAACAGCAGTGTCAGTGACAGACACTACGCACCTGTCTGTAAAGTGTTTCATGGGGGATTACACTGAGCTGAGAGCTTAGATGTCCAGTGGGTGAACTACAGTGAACTGACTCGAGTATGTCTGCTGGTCATAGAAACGGTGATTTCACCGACTTGTTTGGGGGGGGTCAGAAGGTCTTTAAATCTTATTTGATGATGTGGGATCTTTGTGTCCTACATTCAAACACACATGAAAGAATTGTTTTGGTCCTTTAGTTTAGTTTCCTTGTGGGGAAACACGGTGCATATAAGTTCATTACTGGAGTTTAAATTCTCATATTTCATTTCATTTTTGACCTTAGCAACAAAAGAGAACAGCTGATATCAAGTCCTTAATATCATTAATACAAATAAAAGAATTGATCATGTACTCAAAGGCATTTTACAATCACAGGACGGGACTATTTGCTGGTTTTTAGGTTTGTGGCCGACATTGCCATGTTCGCTGCACTCTCAAACACTGACTTGTTTTCGTTCTTCTTCCTTGAGCTGCTCGGATGAAAAAAAAAAGTGTGGTGACCTGGCAGCTTCAGTCTTAACATACACTTTCTTGATGTTATTCCAATCTAAGATAAAAGCAGCGTAACTCTAAGGTACCAATTTCACCCTTGTTCCCCCCCTCTTTCCCCTCTATCTGTCTGTTTCCATCTCACTATTTATTCACTCCCTCCCCTGTCCTTTGTTCCATCATCTCTCTTTTTATTTTTCTCTCTTTCTCTCTCACATCTCTGGCCGACATCTCTCAGTCAGTCTTGGTGGTTTTGTGTCTCCATGGGTAAATCAGCTCCCCAACAAACAGTTTCTTGACCAGGGCAGCCCACGAGTCTTTGGGGTAACAGCTGTAAGTCGGGGTGCGGTAGGTCTGAACCACTGCGCTGCACTTCAGAGGGTTAATCTGAGGAGGGAAACACAAGAGCATGATCATAGGACTAAATACTGAAAAAGAGACAATAATAAAGTGCTTACATAACTTGTATTGCAAGGTTGAAAAAGTATTTCAGTAAAACTACAGTAAAAGAGTACTCCAAAAAAAATATATATATATATATTTTTTTTAAATAAATAAATCTACTTTTGTTTGTGTCCTGCCAGCAGTAACAACAATCCGACTTTTGGCCCAAATCCTTCAGAATAAAAGCATAATTCCAAACACTAACTGGCAAGAAGACTTAAATTCCCCTCCAGACATATTGTGCTTTCACTCATATGTTTTTGTATCTGATATATGGGATTTCCACAAAAGACAAAAAAAACTAATTAAAAAGGCACATCTACATTCTCTCTCATGAAAAAATCCTGAAACTTTTCCTGCACACACACATCATTCTGCACACTGAAGCTCAAACATCACAGTGAAGGAACTAGAAGTAAAACACATCATTTATTCTCACACACACACACACACACACACACACACACACACACACACACACACACACACACACACACACACACACACACACACACACACACACACACACACACACACACACACACACACACACACACACACACACACACACACACACACACACACACACAACATTCAATCTGTTAAAGAGAAAATACAGGCCATCCACGCACAGCAACCCTGAACTTACTGTATCTAGACATTACCGGCAGTAGCTGTATGTGAGAATGCAAATGTCTGAATAAGTTGGACCGGACATTAAACAGACACTGCCAGCCGCCTAGTACAAAGTTTGTGTCATGTCCGACTGAGCCCATGTGTGAATAGAGCAGGTCATTGTCCAGAGAATTCACAGCGAGTGAGTGGGCGTGAAGATGACGTTTCTATCAAGTGGCTGGCGTGAAACTGGAAGATTACAAACATCCAAGGGTGAAGAAGAAGAAGAAGATGGGTGATTTACACAAAGACGGTAACAAAAATGTTAGACGACAAGATTCAGGCACTTCTGTCTGCAAGGGCCAACGCCAAACAAGTTCAAGAACGGCAAGAGACTCGGTTGTTTATGACCAAATTACAAACCGGCAACGTGACTGCGTGTGTTTTGGGGGCGTAACATGCAATAAACCAATCAGAGTGTCATCTCCCATTCCCTTTAAAAGCCAGGCGCGTTCGTACCTTGGCGCATTGCTATTATGATGGCGGATTTACACCGTAACATTTTTATTTGTAATCTTTTTGTGTGCTGCTGCACTTCCCTGTGTGTGTGTGTGTGTGTGTGTGTGTGTGTGTGTGTGTGTGTGTGTGTGTGTGTGTGTGTGTAACAAGCATAGTGTGCGTGCTGTGCATAAGCCTAGGCGCATTTTACTAATTTGCTGTTAAAATAACAATGAAATGCTGCGCTATTGACTTTGGATCACGTTTTTGTTGGTCAATGGCGCGATCACTTCCCGCTGCCTCAAGATAGCAACACAGAACCCAGAATGCACCTGAACACACCTCCCTGTAAGACCAGCACGCCCATGGGTGCAAAGATGGGCGCAGGTGCATTTGCTATTTAAAGGACACGGGCGCTGGACGGGAAATTGACAACTGTGTCGGTCTTAAACTAGCAAAGACACTTGCGTCGGGCTTTGTGCTGCGCTACTCCGGGTGCAAGATAGGGCCCTAAACCTGCGCGTGGAAGAGTCCATAGACACAGAGAGTCTATGGACTGGATGGGACACAGAAAACTGATCAATGTCAATATATAGGAGGATACAGTGATGAAGGTGACAGGGAGCATGAGTGAGAATAATTCTCTTTAGTTTATTATGTGAGTGAAAGGACTTGATTTTGGACATTGTCCTCAGCTGGATAGAACTAGACCCATTTTCAACTTCTACATTAAAGATCCTTAAAACAGAAACAAAACGGGGCTGCTTACCTCCATCAGCAGGTGCAGGGCCGTCCCAGGCTCTTCACACAGCACCCGGAACTTTACACCCTCTGTCAAGTACACAACACAAAACACACATCAAATTGAGGATACGTCCAGAGTCAACTGTGTCATCCATCTATTCATCCACCCATAACATGACCACTTTCCTTTTCAGACTAAATGACCTGCGGATACCCTGCATCATGTTGTCATCCATCTGTCTGTCCAATCATTCTTCCACATGGCTTTAACATAAACTCATTAGGTGTTCACATATTCAATTCCCCTCTTTTATATGCAAACTTTAAGCAGCAAAGTAGGTCTGAACACTTTCAACACTTTCTTGAAATCAACTCACTTGCGCCTTTTGGACATTTTAGAAATCAGATTTTTGGACATCCAGACTTCTACTTGTAATTGCTTTACATAGTTGTATTTTTTTTCGCATCCTGGTTGTCCAGATCGATTTATCAAATTGTTTTTCCATTTCGGAAAGTTTATGTGTCTTTCTATGTTCTTATGATGGTGTTGCTTCCTTTTCTGTAGTGTTTTTTTCTTTGTCTTTGTAACTCAGTGTCATTGTAAATGAGGGCTGCCCCTCAATGATCTCTCGAGTATAAATAAATAAAATAGATAAAGGTTGAATGAATGAATGAAAAAAAAATGTAACCAGCGCATCTGTTTCATAGTGAGAACCTGTGGCGTTAGCATCCAGCTTTATATTTTAATAATATAATTAGGGATGCAACGAATCCAGGATTCGTAATGACGCCGCCGTTGATTACGGGAAGGTGTTTACGTAGGTGGACCGTTCAATGCAGTAGGGTGTGAGAAAGTGAAAATGGAACTTGTGAGCAGAAAAAAGTGCTGTTTGGCAGTACTTTCAGTCAAAAGAAGGTGATTCAAGTCGAGCTACATGTTCAATTTGCAATGGCGATTTGTCTCGTGGTGGCGAGGACCCTAAACAATACACAACATCGCCGCTGTTAAAACATTTGTGTATGAAACATCCGAAAGAATACGAGTTGTGCATGAAGGAATCTACAGACAGCAGCCAGAATGCAGCAACTTCAGGTACGGCAAAGGAAGGACAGTCACAGCTAAAAACTTGTGTTAACCAGACGACCATTACCAGCTTTGAAAAATACACTGCGGTGGACGTTGTTGACTTCATTAATGTGTGTACTGTGTTAATGGACTGAGGATGGGAGGAGGATTCGGTGTTCGGTTTGTGATACGGCAGAATCTTAACCAGTGGATTCGGTGTTCGGCCGAACCCCAAAAATCGGGATTCGGTGCATCCCTAAATATAATACATTTGTTCTAATTTATTCTGATTCTATTTCATTTAACTTTAACAGCATTTAACTTTCATCTTGGTAACAGTAGCAGTTTTACACAAATAAAGCAGATGCATGATAAAAGGTGATGTACCTGCCAGTCTGTAGGGCCGAGTGATGCGGAGGGCCATTGCGAACAGGGGGAAGGAGTTAATGAAGTCCACACTGAGGTGGAGGACGCCCTGGAACAGCACCACCACCAGCCGCAACTGCACAACACAGGGACACACAGGCGTTCAAAACAAACCCACCGGAATGGAACTAGTTAGAGCTGGAGTCGCATATTAAGCTAGTCTAGAAAGGTTTTTGAAATGGGAAATGGACCAAACTGCTGTGGTTAAGTGAACAAACTGAAGCAAGCATTTCATGATTTATTTAAAGAGTTTACTCCACCCTAAATCTATGCATAGCCATCAGTCACATCTCCAGCAGATTTTAAAAAGTGGCTGTTAAGTTTGTATCTGGCTTCTTCACAGAAATAGCAACTGTCAGTTTTCATTTATGTCAGTTATTAGAAAATAGTGACACATTGTCACTGTGTCAAACCACTCCTGCAGCATGATCAATTGCTCCTTTGTCTCCTAAGTCGACACAGAAGCCGTGGTTGGTAGGAACACTTAAACTTAACCTTTATCGTGTTGGCCAAGGAAATATGTGAATTTAAGAGTTGTTATTTCTGTGAGTCGACTTACAACGACCCGTACAGATATCATCCACAATGGTTGCCTTTCTTGTGCCTGTTTTTTTCTGGCTCGGTCACAGGAAGATGATGTCCTTGTTCTTAATCTTGCCACTTTGGTGTTTTAAAGGGTTAGCTCAAATTCACCACAGTCACACAGTAACACAAACAAACAAACCGATGGAGGCAGCGGTAGACCAGCAACTCCAGTGTTCTGCGAGGTGAAATGACTGTTTTTGTCAAAAGGAGTCGGATAACGCAGATAACGGCTTGAGTTCCCTGTCGGAAACGGCTGTCTGACAGCAAGGTAAAGCGGTGAAAATATGTTACATATAGCGTACATTTAAACCTATATTGATTTTTTTTAGGTGTCTAAAATACATTTAGCTGCTGCCCCCTGTCCACAGGAGTACATTGCTTAGCTTCCGTGTCGGTACTCCTGCCTGTTTTTACAAACTGGGGGTGTGCCGACAGCCATCTACCGTAGGTAATACTCTGACTGTGGCTAATACCTCATACAACCCCACTTCAAAAGATCCAAACTATCCTTTTAAAAGTTTCTTCACTTGTAATCTGGATCAACTACATTTCATTTCCAGGATAATCAGATGGTCCACTCTGTGTGAGTTGCTGTTGTCGATAGTGCAACAAGGCTGGCTGCTTGGTTCTTTCGGGGAATGATTGTAAAGATTTACAAAGAATTTGTTTACAGTATTTACTGTCTAACTGGGACGTTTTAAGACTGCACACACGGTGATACACTGATAAAAGCAAATTACATTTAACCATGTATCAAGCTAATTTAAATAGCTCATGTTACTGTGTTGTGTGAACAGTTAACTTCATCTAATATTGTATATATGTGGCGTTTTCTTTTGCGGGCTGCAAATTTTTCACCAAAACAAGTTCCTTCCAAAGACTATTTTGCAGAGCCACTATCTCCACGTCCAGACCTTAGTGCCCAAGACGATTGTGATTGGTTTAAAGAAATACAAACAACCCAGAGCTTTTTTTCCCTCCTATCCCAGAACGTATCTGTGGAGGAGCCAGACCTATCTCTACAGCGCTGTGGAGATAGGTCTGGCAATGCGAGACTACTTCCTTTGTGACCCGTCTTACCAGAGTAAAGACCAGGTAGTAGAGCGCTGTGGTGGGCAGCAGGAACAGCAGGACGGTGAACAGCAGCGTCCCAATGAAGAGCTGAAACACCACAAAACACACACTCACAGTAAAAGTCTGTACTAGTGTTATGATGACAATGAAATGTCTGTGTGTGTGTGTGTGTGTGTGTGTGTGTGTGTGTGTGTGTGTGTGTGTGTTTTACCTGGTCCATGTCATAGGAGCAGGAGTCCACCCTCTGCCGCAGGACATTCCACTTCTTCCCTCTAAAGAGCCTCCAGAGAGACGAGAGGCCGTAGATCTTCAGGCAGTACAACCTGACAGACACACAAGACACTACTGATGACATCCTCACGCAAACAATAATACTAGTATATAATATTACAATAGTATGTGTACATATGACAGAAGAAATAGGGGGAGACAATAGAGGAGAAAGGCTTCAGCAAAGGGAGAGTGACACAAACTGGCTTTTAGAATATGAGAGTTTAGTCAAGTACTGAGGGAATTGATCCAAGTGGGGGGTCTAACTGTGTGTCAATCAGTGCTCATGCACACGCATCAATTATCGCTTGTGGGGGGAGGGGCTTAGGAGAACGTTTTGGGCTTTAGTGGAAAGGGGGGAGGGACTGAGAAGTTGTTGATGTTACATTTTTTTGGCTAAATCCTGGATCTTCCCAATCCTACCTACAGCACCTATAATTTACAGCACATTTCTTTTTACTGCCAACCGTTGAATTTACAGAAGAAATAAAAGTATTTATACATGTTTGTCACCCTGATCTTACATATTCAAAGAAACTAATACATTTTTTAAAAAGCAGCAGGAGAAGAAAACATCCAACTAACACATTCGTCTCTATAATCACATTGGATCTGTTATCATTTCCTCTGTGGCACACATTTAAGCCACACTTTAATCAATTACACAGCAAAGCAAAAAAACTGTTGACTTAAATAGGAGGTTCTCTCACCAGACCTTTCACATATAAATAAAAGAAAGAAGACAGATATAAAAGCTACCTAGAGCTAATTCGGAAACATAACGATGGCTATTTTTTCATCCTCTTCAATGTAGAAACTGCATTGTGATCACAGCAGGAGATATTTTTAGGTCCAGGCATAAAGACTGAATACGTTACTCAGACAAGAATCACACACACACACGTCCATATTCCAAGAGCTGCTGGGGCATAAATAAAATATGCAACAAGAAAAGTTGGTAATATTTCATTATGCACCACGGGCGAGGGAGCCAAGCTATCTTTAGAGCAAATGCATAATTTAGCCAATCCTCTCTCAAACCATCCAGGACTATTACCAGCATTAAGCCTTTCATTCCATCACACCACGCATCAGACTCACAGATCCGAAGCTTTTATTCAAATATGAATGTACCATATTAATACTATCAAAGGTGAGTCTACCTCAAGAGTCAACTTAACAGCCCACACCAGACTTGTACTTTCATCTCCAAACAGGACAGTGGAGACATGCCTTTACATCCTCAACATTTGGGGTGGGAATCACAGGGTACCTCACCATACCATCAAGACACCACACATGGCTCACGATACCGACAAGATCACAATACAGCAATCCTGCCATTATCAATATATTGCTAGACAATTCTATAATGATTACAGCTCGACCGATAAAGGATTTTTAAGGCCGATATCGATACAAATATTTGGTGATTTAAAAATCTGATATTCCAATATATGTGCAGATATATATTTTTTTTTAAAAATCCAGAAACGCGTAACACATAAACAGATTAGTTATTTGTAGTAATGTATGAGTCGTCACTTAAATAATATGATAAAGCAGTTTAAAAATGAAGTTGTTTGTTTTATTGTCACAACAGAACAGAGGAACATCAAAATATATTAAAGTCGGGCTATAATAATGATCTATCACAACATTGGTCTATCTATGAATACAAAATGCCAGTTGAAACGGTTAAGTGCATGTTTTCTCTCTTTATTCATTAGAGCAACTGAGTCCAGACTTTGGACCAACGTGGCTGGGGTATCTGTTATTTCCCTTAAACTGCTGTCCGCCCTTCCCGTTAAAAACCTCTCTCTTCAGCTAGTTAACCTATGTTCAAGTTTCCCCTCGCCCATGTGCTGAGTGCCACCTCGAGGAGCCATGAAGTAGCCGACGACGCTGGGAGAAGGGAAATCAATTTAGAGCGCCTTATTTTATTCATTAAAATATTGATATTTGACGCCAGCGTATCGATTATCGTATTGCACGAATTTACCATGTTCACCATCTTAGTTCATTGATTATTATTAGCTAATTATCAGTTAACACAGAGTCCAGCTAAGGCTGATGCAAATGTCATTAGTTCTGAAGGTATTTGTTCATAAACCAAAGTAGGGCTGGGCAATATATCGATATTATATTGATATCGTGATATGAGACTAGATATCGTCTTAGATTTTGGATATCGTAATATTGTGATATGACATAAGTGGTGTCTTTTACTGGTTTTAAAGGCTGCATTACAGTAAAGTGTTCTTTTCTGAACTTACCAGACTGTTCTATTATTTACCTTTTCCCCACTTAGACATTATGTCCTGATGATTATTTATCTAAAATCTAAGTGTAAAGATATTTTGTTAAAGCACCAAATGTCAACCCTAGAATATCGCCGCAATATCGATAGAGGTATTTGGTAAAAAATATCGTGATATCTGATTTTCTCCCTATCGCCCGAAGACTGTATGGCTGCAGCCTGGCGCTTCCCGTGTCATGCCATCCCGTCTCATGCCGAGGCGTGTTCAACGGTAAGTTCAGAGGGTCAAAAAGAAAATACGAAATCGCGAATTATTTTCCAGATGGAGTCACGGGTAAGTTCATGATTTCTGGATGTTATTGTTGTGTCCCTGATGTTAACGTACATTTGATGAAACCTCATGTAAAACTGCATTAGCGTTGGTTGACATTTGTTAGCGAATATTAGCTAACAATTTTAGCCATACATATAGTTTGCTGATTTCTGGATGTTATTGTTGTGTCTCTGATGTTAACGTACATTTGATCAAACCTCATTTAAAATTTAGTCTGAATTTATTTTATAGACGGACATATATTTTTTAACTATTTTATTCATCAGCATGATAGTCTGCATATATCTTGTAGACAGATATCTTTAAAGTATTTTATTCATTTGTATGATTGCCGTTACTGTTTAGTTAAAGTGTAATTGACCAAAAGGTGTTTTTCTGCATTAAAACACGTCAAATAAGCCATGGAGACAGTATTTTCACTACAGAGCTTGGCCCGGCATATGCTACAGCTCCAAATCGCAAACAGTGGATGAGATAGGGACCGTAAGCCAAACCAGTAATATTGTTCAAAACAGCACCAAACCTCGTCAGTAACTTGCTCAGGGTCCCTACATATAAAACGAAGCACCAACAACCTAGTTAGCGAACCCGGAGTTTATCACAGAAGACTGTTAAGAAAACTTACCAAACTGTAAACAAAAGCAGCCATATCCTCAGCACCGAAATGTCACGCGAGATCTCGCACGTCTATTGCCGGAAGGGACTACAGGCAAAATGCGTTTGGCTTACGGCCCCTATCTCGTCCACTGTTTGCGATTTGGAGCTGTAGCATATGCTGGGCCAAGCTCTGTAGTGGTTGATTGACGGAAAATACTGTCTCCACGGCTTATTTGACGTGTTTTAATGCAGAAAAACACCTTTTGGTCAATTTTCACTGGAATTACACTTTAAAAGCACACCAAATATGTTTTTAAGTATTTCATTCATTAGCACGATAGTCTGCATTTATCTTACGGTTTAGTTAAAAAACACCAAATATATTTTTAAGTATTTTATTCATTAGCATGATAATCTGCATCTATCTTATAGAGAGATTTTTTTTAAAGTATTTTATTCCAGATGCGAGCTTTTACTTTGAAAAGTAGAAGCTTGGGGAAGCTTTTACTTTGAAAAGTAAGAGATATTTTTGAAAGCATTTTATTCCAGACGCAAGCTTTTACTTTGAAAAGTAGAAGCTTGGGGAAGCTTTTATTTTGAAAAGTAGAAGCTCCGGGATGGGACGGCATGACACGGGACGCTCCACGCTGCAGCCATACCCGCCCTAAACCAAAGCATTGGACACATTCACATGTTGACCTGATGATGGCGCTAGATCAAAAGTCAGAGGATCACCAAAGTTATTACAGATCATCCTGATGGGAACATGAATGATGAACCACATTTCACCACAATCCATCCAACAGTTGTTATAGAGATATTTTACATAAAACTATAAATGTCAACCCAATCATGGTGGTGCTAGAGGAAAAGTCAGAGCATCAGTGTAAGAGGGATTCATCTTCTGGGGATCATGAATGTCTGAGCAAAACTCCATGGCAATCAGTCTAACAGTCGCTTCAATATTTCAGTTTGGAGCAAAGTGGTGCGGCGATGGACTGACCAACATTGCCACCGCTAGCATGGCTAAAAATTAAACACGAAAACTTTACAAAAAAATTACAAACATAATCTGATTTCCTACGGATCCAGTGACACTGTTAACATTATCATTAGGCTTTCACAATCACAAGAGTTTAAATTCTTTGGATCATCCTGCAGCTAAATCTTCATAATCTTTACTCTCTTATCCTCAATGATTATATTGTCCTAAACGGTACAGAAAAAGCAAACATCTTGAGCAAACTTCTCTTCTACTCTTCCCTTTTAGACAGTGTTTATCAACTGAGGCAGCCTGAAGAAAACAACTTGAGGCACTAACTTATTTTTTTATAAGAGTCTGACCCAGTTACGCAACAGTGACGTAAAACAAAACATCCTGTTCTGCAAGTCGGATTCAGATGATTTATGTATTGCCGTACCAGTTATAATTAAAGGGATAATAACAATGGCGTGTGCTTTTGAATGTAGCTGCTGTGCTGCTGCTTAAATACACTTTTTCTGTTGTTTATTCTGTGGTTCACTTCCTAAAACATAGGTCCATTTCTGGTTTCCATGAGCCCATTCCTGAATGAGCAGAATTGTGGTTTATTTTGAGACAAAGTTGCTCTGACAGTTATGATTAATAAGCTCCCATTAACAGCAGGGCCCAGGACAAACATCAAAATCTAGGAGCAGATTGCCATGAAACCCAAGAGGATGATCTTTTCTTTAATGTTACTCTCCTGGTGCAGATGAAGACACCGTAATGATCATTTTGTGCCCCCACCTCCACAATCCTTCACTCAACCCCCCCCCCCCCCCCACAATGACACCCAGAAAGGTTAAACCAAGACTCTAATGTACGGGTCAATAAAAAAAAAAAAAAACTGTAATGAAAATGTCTCTACTGGAGGAAAAAAAAGGTTGGGAAAATACGTCCCCTGCAGGTCATCAAAAGGAATATCTCCCAAGTCCACAGTGTGTCTCAATTCAGTTCGATTGAGGGTCAATCTGCAGTTTGGCCTCCATTTAGACTGAAAACCGGATTCAAGAAGAGAGTTCCTAGTTCATATTAAAAGTAAGTAGTTTCCATAGCACCTGCTTCCTTGTTTTCCCAGCAGTGATAAAACTAGGGTTGCACAAAATGTTGACAAAAAATTGACAAAATGTGCTATTGCGATATCGATTATGAATATTCAGATATCAATATTAATTTTGATATTTTTAAACATATGTTAAATTACAAACGTTATGGGAAAACGCATCAAAATAGATTCATAACAAATACAACACAAGGTTTATGTCAACTGATGGTCATATTGGACCGGTACAACATGAATAAATAAATAAATAAATAAATAAATAAATAAATAAATAAATAAATAAATAAATAAATAAATAAATAAATAAGGACCATGTCTACAGAACAGGACATGTTTTACTGGTTGGACAGTATAAAATAAATAAAGAGAACAGGACACAACTTTTCTTTCTCTTCTCTGATTCGTTCTTCACTTACACGGTCACTCTGTTGAAATATGCACACACGTGGTACGCTCCATAGGGTTTATTAGGTAGTGGGCCCGTGCGCTGACGTGCACTAGCATGTGCAAGCGGCACGGTAACTGGCCAATGAAATATGATCATTATGGCGTTTCAAGCGGGCTCTAAATCAAACACAACTAAGCCACACAGCCGATGACGGGATGCAGCGCTCCACATAATATAGTATAATATAAATATATATAAATAATATAAGATTACGCGACGTGATATCACGATAACAATATTGAGGCGATATATCACGCACCCCCAGATAAAACTAAACCCCAAACTAGCAGTGGAACCTGTGTTGAGGTCTCACCTGGCTCCGTAGACGTAGAAGCAGTAGATGTGGAAGGTGAGCAGGGCGACCATGTCTGAGAGCAGCGAGAGGGCAAAGGTCAGGCCCAAGCAGGCCGACAGGCCTCCGTACCACAGGATCCCCTCGATGAAGGGAGACATCAGGTGGATGTAGCCTGGATGGGGAGATGATGAAATCAAAGGCAGGGCCACTAGCAGCGCTTTTAGTCCTGGTCTCTACGTTTCTAGCATTAAAATGGTCAGATACAACAGGGTTTCTACAGGTTTCACCAAGTCAGATTTAAGACTTTTGAAGACCTTTTTTTAAGACCATTATGGATGAAATTTAAGACCTATATCACGACATTAAAAAAAAGTCAGATGTCAGAGTCCGGAGACATTGTCTGAAACAATACCCTGATTTACCTCAATGACATTATAGGACTGGTGTCTAGATTGGCTGCAATATAAGTTGCATGTTGGTCTCATTTGTAGTCATAATACAGCGGATTATATTTGGACTAGCGACAGAAAGAACTACACCACAACAGAATAAAAAGAAATTCAATGAGCATCAGAGGTAGCGTTACATCGACGTAGGAAAATTAAGACCTGTTAAAAATTATTTAAGACCTAGAACACATACTTTTTAAGGCCTAAAATTTTGATTTTGATATTTTAGACATTTTCTTGACTTTTTAAGACCCCTGTATAAGCGGAGAATATCAGCACAACATGAAGCCCTGAGTGTGCTTTGTGCTGCGACTCACTGATCCAGAGGTGAATGTGGTAGAGGAAGAAGCGGCCCAGAACCTGATCCAGGGCCCGGTTCATCTTCAGCCCTGCAGGAGCTCCCATCAGCCACTGCAGCAGCTCATCCAGCTCTTTAGCCACATGCTGAGGAGGAATCACACAGGTTAAATGGTGGGACAAAGAAATCCGACCACACAGGTTCATTTTTTAGGAGTTTTTAGCCACATCTGAGGATGTAGTTTGCTCAGCTGTCAGTAGACTGTGCGCTAAGAATTTTTAATCTATCTACTGTATAGTGAAAGGCTAATAGTGAAGTATCCAGGTTAATATTTACTTGACCTAAACCTAATCTATCTTGCAGTAACGTGAAAATGCCTTGTTTTCAACTCATAACACAACACCCTTTAAATTGTATGGAACCTTTGCATGGAAGACAAAAGTGGCAAAAATCTATATTATATTTTGAGAGTGTTGCACTGAGACTTCATTATTTTATCATCTTGATATCCTGTTATTTCTTCTGTTTGTAAACAGTTTGAAAAAGAGAGGTAGAATGTACCATAACATAAAAACATTTTGTATCATCTGATCTTGGTGACACACTCACATCTGCTGCCGGCACCAGCATGTTGGCTAACATGGTGATGTGGTTGTCTCTGTAGAGCCACCAGATGAGCAACATGCCGAGAGCCACATCCACCAGGAACGACACCACGATGTTCGCTTTCCTACAGGCAGACAGACAGACAGACAGACAGACAGACATGAAGGCTACAAATGGCAGGTGTGGTGTCACTTTCAGCACTAGGTTGCTTTTTACAAACGATCACCTCATGAACTGCGTGTGTCCGGCAGCTGGTTTGGGCGAGCTCAGCAACCTCAGGTGTTCGGTTCTGTAGCTGAGCTGGACACAGGTGGACAGCTTACTGGACAGGAAGCGCAGCGGGTAAAGGTTGAAGATCCTAAAGATGAAATACAACAATGAAAACAATGATGGTGAATGTGCAGCATCTCAGCGTCTGGATCTGAGTAAAGAAACTAGTCAGATATGGGTCATAGGGCTGTGCAATCAATCACATTTTGCTCCTAATGATCACAAAAACAATGCAATCATGAAAAGCTTGCAAATTATTTTTGCACATTACATTTTGCAAGTATACTCTTATTTTGTCTTGTGTTCTGAAGGGAAATTCAAAAAGTTAAAACGGGAAAAGTATTAAGGGAAATTTCACAGTTCAAGGTGTTTTCACTGTTGGTTTCAATGTTTAAGTTCAATAAATGCAACATCTAAAAGACAATGAATAATCGTTTTAAAAAAAGATATACAGTGTGTGTGTGTGTGTGTGTGTGTGTGTGTGTGTATATATCTGGTGACTGTGGGGGCCATTTTAATACAGTGAACTCATTGTTATGTTCAAGAAACCAATTTGAAATGATTAGAGCTTTGTGACATGGTGCATCATCCTGCTGGAAGTAGCCATCAGAGGATGGGTACATGGTGGTCATAAAGGGATGGACATGGTCAGAAACAATGCTCAGGTAGGCTGTGGCATTTAAACGATGCCCAATTGGTACTAAGGGGCCTAAAGTGTGCCAAGAAAACATCCCCCACACCATTACACCACCACCAGCCTGCACAGTGGTATCCATGTTCTCATTCTGTTTATGCCAAATTCTGACTCTACCATCTGAATCATGTCTCAACAGAAATCGAGACTCATCAGACCAGGCAACATTTTTTCAGTCTTCAACTGTCCAATTTTTCTTATTTTTAGTGGAGATGAATGGTACCCAGTGGGGTCTTGTGCTGGTGTAGCCCATCTACCACAAGGTTGTTTGTGTTGTGGCTTCACGAATGCTTTGCTGCATAACTCGGTTGTAACGAGTGGTTATTTGAGTCAAAGTTGATCTTCTATCAGCTGGAATCAGTCGGCCCATTCTCGGCCCATTCTCGAGCCTCGACCTCGAGCATCAACAAGGCATTTTTGTCCCCCAGGACCGCCGCATACTGGATGTTTTTCCTTTTTCAGACCAGTCTTTGTAAACCCTAGAAATGGTTGTGCGTGACAATCCCAGTAACTGAGCAGATTGTGAAATACTCAGACCAGCCCATCTGGCACCATCAACCATGCCACGCTCAAAGCTGCTTAGATCACCTTTTCCCATTCTGACATTCAGTTTGGATTTCAGGAGATTGTCTAGACCTGGACGACACCCCTAAATGCATTGAAGCAGCTGCCATGTGATTGGTTGATTAGATAATTGCATTAACGAGAAATCTTACAGGTGTTCCTAATAATCCTTTAGGTGAGTGTATATACACTGTATATCGTTGATCAAATTCATAGATACAGAAAGCAGCACAAATTACAGGCTATGTTGACAATAACAACCATAAATAATAAGCCGGCCTTATCCATTAAGTTTCCTCCCTTCTCACCGGATGTTGGAGATCCAGGTCCATACGGAGAGCAGCCAGCCGATGAGCATGCAGAGCGGTACGCAGGCCTGTTTGAGCAGCTCCACGATGATGCTGGCCTCTCGACCCTCAGTCTGCCAGTGTGTTGACTTCAGCGGCCCGTCGTCGTATCTGTCCAGGAAGAACAGAGGCTGGCTGTTGGCCACCGTCTGGAACATCTGGACCGGAGGAGAGGAGGGGGCATGCTAAGGATGATTATGGTTCTACGGAGGCTCCGTAGCCTACGTAAGTGTAATGAAGTTTATACTTGTGCGTTGGTGTGTGTGCATCGATCTCTTTAAGAGTAAAGCAGGGCCGGCATGTGTGCGTGCGTGGGGAGTGTGTGGTAGCTTTGGAGCGAGTGCCGACTCTACATGTGTAGTGAGAGAAATAAAGAGTCTCCCCTGCGCTCTCTGACCACGGTCGAAAATCTGTAGCAGGAAACGTTAACCCTCTCCTTAATTTCATGTTGTTTATGGAGAAGGAGAACCAGGAAATGCAACGCTGCCAAGCCACGGCCGAGCAACATGCTTCGCCGCAACGTGTAGTTACATTTTTTGAGAGGTACATGTGAGGCTACGGTGTAGGGTCAGCCATCTCCACGTACCTACTTACGTACCCACGGCGTCGATTTAACGAAGAAGCATAAATCAGCCTTTAGGGCTACACATGGCTACATCTACCTGTAACCTGAGCCTCTTTCACACATGCACTTTATGCTGTACATTTTCTGGCAACATGTCATATTTGTGATCATTTACATAGAACAAGATGCCAAACTTTTGGCAGTTTTAATTTTTCGTTGCATTATTAGGCTTTTATTCTGAAAGTTGCATCTTGTAAAGAGAGCTCTAAGATACTTCAGATACTAAGATACTTTAACTTCCATCCATGTTACTTCCATGATAAAAAAAATAAAAAAAATAAAAAAAATCAACAAACAGGAATTCAAATGAGAGCCAGCACTTTTTGTGTCCTGTACCTGTCTCAGCTCAGACGGCGGAGCAGTTTTGGGGTCGGGAACTCCGTTCTCGATGGGGTGAAGCTGTGACAGCATCACCTTCCTCTGCTCGTAGTGGACGAACATCACCTTCTCCTCCTCCTCCTGCTGCTCTTCATCTCCTCCAGCCTCTGCAGCACCTTCGTCAACCTTCTCATTCTTCTTTTTAGTCTCTCGTTGAACTACTCTTCCATCTGGCCATGACAAGTTAAATTCATTATCAACTCCTGACCGATATCTATCTTTATGTGAACAGAAAGTCCTCCTGAGGTTTATTAAAGCTATAGTGTGTAGTTTCTGTCTCCCCCATGAGGAATTCTAAGTAATGACAACACAATCATCTGAACATAGCCATACTGAGAAATACAGAGAGAGTTGTGTGGAGCTGATAGTCTTAATTAGCTTTGTAGCAACTCATTTGGCAACGGCTTGAATGTAACGGACGTTCATTAATATAAAAAAGTTACACACTAAAGCTTTAAGTATTTGACACAGACACCAAAATGAGTAACTCTAAATGAAATGGATAAACAATGTAACAATGGTTAATATTTCAAAATTTGGAAGCTTCCTGCAATAATAATAATAATAATAATAACAATAATAATAAATAATAATCCTGTCAAGTAGGCCTGCACGATTCGGGGAAAAATATGAATCATGATTTTTTTAGCTTAGAATTGATATCACGATTCTCTGCCACAATTTTTTTTCTCACGAAGTGTAATGTTTGTTGCACACATGGCACCTATAGCACATTGTGCATCACCACAAGCCTGTAAGCATAGAGGCTTCAATGAATAAAGAAAATAAAGTACATACTGGCCATTGAAGAACAGTAGGCTACCAAAAATAGTGACATATAACATATTGCAAGCCATCCAGAAAAACGCGGAGTTTTTTTGTGATTGTTGTGGGCAAAAATCCTTGATTATGCGGCACGTTTTCTTAAAAAATGCGATGGAATATGCGGGATATTTATGCCATTTTATGCGATGAAAATGCGGGATATTGCAAAAATTGCGGGAACTTGCGGGAACTTGCAAAAACTGCGGTTTGATGAAAAAGAGAAAAGAAGTGATTCCCCCAACACTGTGTTCTCAGTAGGTGAAATTACGTCACTTCATAACGTTCCCATGGCAACAGGGGAAAATGGCTGCTCTTGTGTGAAGTAAACGCAACATTTTTCAACTTTCTGCTAAGATATATGTGACTTTTTTGCAACGAAAATGCGGGGATTATGAAATCATGCAAGACCCGCATATTTTGCGCGGAAATCGTCAATTTATGCTGCGAAAGTGCGGCGTATTTAAAAAAATGCGGCCCCCGCATTAATATGCGGACTTTGGCTGATTATGCATTGAATTCTGCGATCGCATAATCACGTTTTTCTGGAGGGACTGATATTGAACTAAACATGGCCCTGATACAGGCTCTATCTGAACTAAATATAACCCTGATACAGGCTCCATCTGAACTAAATATGACCCTGATACAGGCTCTATCTGAACTAAATATGGCCCTGATACAGGCTCCATCTGAACTAAATATGACCCTGATACAGGCTCTATCTGAACTAAATATGGCCCAGATACAGGCTCTATCTGAACTAAATATAACCCTGATACAGGCTCTATCTGAACTAAATATAACCCTGATACAGGCTCTATCTGAACTAAATATAACCCTGATACAGGCTCTATCTGAACTAAATATAACCCTGATACAGGCTCTATCTGAACTAAATATGGCCCAGATACAGGCTCTATCTGAACTAAATATAACCCTGATACAGGCTCTATCTGAACTAAATATGGCCCTGATACAGGCTCCATCTGAACTAAATATGACCCTGATACAGGCTCTATCTGAACTAAATATGGCCCAGATACAGGCTCTATCTGAACTAAATATAACCCTGATACAGGCTCTATCTGAACTAAATATAACCCTGATACAGGCTCTATCTGAACTAAATATAACCCTGATACAGGCTCTATCTGAACTAAATATGGCCCAGATACAGGCTCTATCTGAACTAAATATAACCCTGATACAGGCTCTATCTGAACTAAATATGGCCCTGATACAGGCTCTATCTGAACTAAATATGGCCCTGATACAGGCTCTATGAACTCCTTCAACATGTCTTTACCTAATTAAAACATGTCAATCAACATGCTGCAGCCACAGCTTCAGTCTAGAGAAATGGAGTTTGTCAATTTCCAATTTAAGTACAGTATCAAAAACAGAATGATTTCTTAACACACTCTTTAACTGCTTGCCTTTCATGTCTTCATCTGTCCTATCAAAATAAAGGCTGAAAATGCTGATGTTGAAAATGCCCAATTTTTTCATTTAAAAATGAAATTGGCCAGTGAATGTCAGTCTGAGGGTCTTACTCTGATCCCGCTGGAGGACCTGGCAGGTGAAGCCCGTCTTGCCCACCTCGCGGTTGATCTGGAGCCAGCGTTCCTGGGGGAACATGGTGCTAAGGTCTCTGAGGAAGCTCTCCATGCCCTCCTGACCGTCTTTGGGTAAACTCCACGAGCCCAGCACCGACAGCTCCACCCCACTCTTGGCCTGCATCTGGGTCAAAAAGAAGGAGGAGTGTGGTGAGGGAGGAGAGACTAATAAAGACTTGACTTTGGTACCTTAATGGAGCGGTTTTGGTTCACGTTGTACAAACTGAGCAAGAAGAAAGGTCTCTCCAGATATCATCTTTGTTTGGATTAGGAAAAAGAGGAGCAACTTGGGAAACAGGTAAAAAAAAAAATATATATCACCAGGTATTTTATCGTTTGGAAAATCCGATGCCTGGCTTTGTGACTCAAATGTCATAACAATACATGAGAGGCACAAACTGGGGCTAAATGCATCCCTGATACAGACCTGAGCGGACACGGAGGTCTGTTCTGCACTGACCTGCTGGATGTACTGTTTGACATGTCCGGGGATGAATGGGTAGTGGATGACCGCCAACACCACGGCAGAGTCCTGGCTGGAGATCCAGCGGCCGACCAGCAGGCCGCTGTCCGCCCGGTTACAGCACTGCGGGAAGAAGATCTTCAACACCATGACTTCACTGCAGCTCAGCGTTCAGCCTCAAGCAGCTCGGATGATCTGACAAAGAGAGGGAAAAACAACCAGGTCAAGTTACTTGCACATCTGCAGCACAGAATGGGGGGGGGGGGGGGGGGGGGGCAGCTGGTGCTATTCTAGATTTGTCTTTTTGTCCACAAAAGCCATAAAAACTAATGATATGTTAGTCCATCTCTCAATCCTTCCTGATTTCCCAACCCTGCCTGTGGCTCTCAACCAATGGGTTCATACTGAAGATGTTAATCTTTAAAAACACCTCACAAATATGTAGTTTCATATAACCTGAGGAAGGTTGAATTGTTAGCTATAGCAAGAAGCTGGTGTTAAGCTGATCATCCAGGAAAAGAGCAATGGCTTGATGGTGTCCAGTACATTTACTCAATACAAATCCCCTCAACCTTTAAAAACTAGTTCTACATTATGTTGCATTTGTGCTACAGTCACGCTGTTGTTTCCAGATGTGAAAGACAACAAAAGTATAAGTAGGTCTATATATAAAATTGAATTGTAATAAAAATATATAATAATACCTGATGTATGCCGAATCGAAGAATAGATCCTTATTATTCATAAAAGATATTCCTGATCTTAGAGATGTCGCATTTAATGGCGACGGTGGGCACAATATTAAATCTGCTTATTTTGGTATGGAGTTTGGTTGAACGAAAGGACCAAACTGAACGGGACTACACGGTTGGCCTCCTTTTATGCCCTTCAAATATTGACTCTAGCCGCTAGACTCAATATTCAGTGTGACTCTAGCGTGTTGTTGTGGCAACATAAAGCCCGGGGCAGCTATTGATGTCATTGACAGTTAGCGAGCTAGCACAGGAAAGTAGGTTAGCTGTAGTGTTAGCTAGCGAAAAACAAATGTTGGCAGTTACCGATAAAATAATACAGATTTACTAAACATTTATATGAAGAATAAGAGAGTTAACGCCGATTGATTCTGTCGTTAAGATGACACATTTAACTAAAAGTGTTCAAAATCGAACTTAATTAGCTAGCTATCTGATCAAACAGCGGAGAGGTAAAACTATTATGGACACAAGATACGTGTGTAAAAATATTTTATTTACCTTCTTTAACACTGAAAAAACCGTGCACCTTCCATTTGTAACGTCGAGTAGAGTTTGAGTTTAGCTAAGTCGACAACAGCGCCATATTCTTTGTTGACAGTCCGTTGCATACAATGCTCCGGTGAGAAACACAACGTTCATGTGTGTTCCGGTTATCGTGATATCCCCTCCTGTCGAGTTATTTAAAATTTGAAAATTTCAGTTGGACTAGGACAAAACCAATTATGAAAAGTTTTTTTTTACGTTGATTATAACATTTTCGGTCATCTCTCTCGAATGTGTTTTGGATTTTCTTCATTTCGTCAATTGTATAATTTAATCCCAGAAATTGAGGTAAACAAAACATTGGCAAATATTCTCACAAGGTAACAGGAGTCTGGGGACAGCTCCACTGGTCTACAGTAAGCAAAATATAAAACGAAATAAGTTTTACATCAGTGACTATATGGAGTAATATTTGTTCTAATAAACAGAAATATGTCTAGGCTACTTATGTTTGGGCACCACTGTAAAAGCAGTCAAATTAGAAAAGTCAAAAACGTTTTTTGTCATTAACTGTATTGATTATTTCATGTTTTAACTATTACAGATGCAATAATGTCAAATCCTAATAATTAAAAAACAGTAGAACAAGGCCTCATCATAATCATCATCATCATTATCATCCATTGTGATGATAATAATGTGCTTGTTACTCACCCCTAAATGCCCAGTGTGTGTGTGTGTGTGTGTGTGTGTGTGTGTGTGTGTGTGTGTGTGTGTGTGCTGCTGCTGTCAGAGTTGTTGCTGAATGAGGAGTTGGCCCAACTGTAAAGAGATTTATCTCCTTCTGCAGTGACACAGCAAGAAAAGAGCGGGATGAAAACCTCCAACAGACTAAAAATAACAAAATATATTTTTGACAGATTATTAACATTACACCTTTTAAGGCAAAATGTCTTGCCACAATGACAGATAGTATACTGGGAGAAAAAAAAGAGTTATCGTAACTTTGTGTTTTGAAACTAAATACGATTAAAAACATCCTTACTGTCTTTCCTTGCATGAAAAGAGAACATGTCCCCACACTGTATGCCAGTGTGTATTTGGGTTGGATTTTAAAATCACACATTACTTTTAAAACACTTCATAACCCCCCCCCTTTTAAAATGTTGTTCCTCTTCAAATCTTGTCAAGGTCATGGTATCTTTATTTGTCTCCCTTTGGAGAAATGTGTGTTTGGAAAAGGGCAAGTTGCTGCATGGACAATACAAAAACATAGACAAAGCATTAAAAAACAAAAGAACATCGCGGACAGTAAAAAAAGGTCCTCTCAAGGGCTGTTTAGGCCTATTTATTTAATGGCTTAGTGCTGCTTTTTATACACTTTGTAGGCTATTCATTTATTTTCTTGTAGTTGTTTTTGATTGCATGCGTTAACGCCATTTAGACTACTTCCCGTATTATTATTTTTTTTACAAATGCAGTATGTTGTATTTAGTTTATTGACCAATATACTAATTTATATTTATCATTAAACAGAGGAGCATGTTCAGTGGCAGACTTCTGTCCCTGTCATGCTCAACAGACAGGTTGAGGAGGTCCTTTGTCCCCAGGGCCATCCGACTCTTCACTACCACACAAAGGGGGAGGGGAGAAATGGACTTTTCAGCATGAGCCTGTCTCTCTCAGCCCCTACCGTTATATCACTTTGTCTGCTGTACACCTGACTGTCTATTACTGACTGCTATATTAGCCTCCTACACAATCTGGACTCTGGTCATAACATCTACATCTTATAACTTATTCCCTGTTATATATTGTTCTTAATGTATATTCTTTCTTTTCTTGTTTGTCAAGTAATTCTATTATGTTTACATTCTTGTCTTTTCATAGTCATAGTTAATATTTAATAATAAGCTATTGCACTGTTCAATCCCTGCACTGTTCACTTTTGCACTACCACCATTGCACACAGTCTACCATAGTAGTCATTGCATCACATGGTCAGTCCACACCACACCTTTGTAATCACTTCACAAATTGTTAATCTGTGAGTGATTTTTGTGTATGTGAGATATGTGTGTTTGTTGTGTTATGGTTGTCTAAGCTACTGGATGCCTACAATTTCCCTATGTTATATATATATATATAATATATATATATAATATAATATATATATATATATATATATATATATATATATATATATATATATATATATATATATATATATATATATATATATATATATATATACACGGTATATAACTACATTACCCAGTAGGTCTAGCGACAAACGATAGCATTGCCTTGTGGGTAAGCGGGAAGTAAACAGTGAACACGTTGAACACTATGGTTGAACATGGAGTATTCAGAGCAGAACCAAACCTCAGACAGTAAAATAGTACATAAGACGGACATTTTACGGGACTTTCATGTGTCTTTTTTTGCCATGAGTCGCCTGGTTTCATTTCCCTGGACCGTGAGTAGGACTACGTGCTAGCAAAGTTTTTTAGCCCGTCTCCAAACGTATTTCAAAGCGAATGTCACGCTGCTATTCATTGAGAAACGTCTGATTCCATAGACGGTATATCATAGGTCGGTCCGTGTTGTCTTGCTCAGTGGTAAACATATGCTCACTGTCAGAATATAACACAACATATATAAGTATTTCACAAATTAGCGGACTCTTTTGCAAAGTCTGGGTTATAAAGTCGGATTTTAATCAAATAACTTCAACATTCTTCTGTTTAGACTGTAGTCCAGTTTGCAAAGAGACTGTGGACATAAGAAACCCAAGGTTGAATTCTAAAATTTGAAATAAGAGTGGCTTGAATAAAATGTTGTATTTGTCACATACACAAACAGTATACTTTAGTGAAATGCAGGGTGGTATACTCTCAGTGATGTACTGAAAAAACGACGGGAATGATTAATAAAAATAATAATTAGGAAAAATAAATATAAAGGATAAAAATTCAAAGTTGAGAAAATATGAATACATGTAATATAAGTATCAAAATCAATATCTGTCTTTATTGATCATTTGTTAAATTTATAAAGTAAATAGTGGAAGAACGTTTTTATTTTAATACAAGAGTCAAAAGGCTGATAAAAAAAGAGGAATTCTGAGAGTCAAATTAGTGAGAAAAATGTGAATTTAGTAATTGAATATACAATTTATTTTTTTCTTAATTCTAAAAACTAATTTTAACATTAAAAAATACACCTCATTAAAGGCTTCAAACCAGTTCATACTGTAGTTTCTAACTGATCATTTCTACTTTTCAGTTTTTAGAGAAAGATCTTGAAAGCAACAAATCATCAAACCTGATTTCAGACATCCTAAAACAGGTAAGTCAGCCTGCACACTCACCGTTCATAGTCTTCTAATCACTTATCAGTCAAATAAATAAAACAACAATGTGTCCTTTGTGTTTTTGACAGACGTGTCTTCACTCTTTGTGCCGGAAGTTTCCGCCATCATTTAGATACAGGAAGCTGTTCCTCTCGGAGCTCATCAGACGGGTGGGTGGTCTGTCAGTCTGTCTCGGAACAACATTCATATACAGCGGTTGCATTATTTCCTAATCATTTCTTAATAATGTCTTTAAAGTTTCCAGGAAATAATGATGACATTTCGGACTAATTATAGGAATTCGGAGACTATTAGTTTAGTTGAAAAGCAGTTGTTGATTTCCAGAGAAACTTTCTTAAAAGAACTCACTTAAATTGGTAAGAGCCAATTAGTGCCCTTAGTATAAATAGGAACCAATCTTTGGTTCCTCAGGTGCAACCCGGAAGCACATACCGTTTTTGACCACACAGACACACGCACACACAAACACATGCACACCAGCACCACACAAGCAGTAATTTGTCTGGAAAACCAACTAATATCTCATGGAAATAATTGGAACCAAATATGACTTGACTTTCATTGATCAAAAAGGTAAAAAGTGCGTCAATTACTGTACATGGAAAGGCACCTCAGGGGCTTAAAGCTTGGGCTTAGCCTCTACAGAATTAATCATTTTCAGTTATTTATGGCTACAACTAACGATTAATACTTTCATTAAATATCAATCTTCTAATTAAGTTTTCAATATTAATCGATACATTCTTTTTTTTCTGTTCAATTTACAAAACTCTCTGCCAAAAAGCAAATGCACACGTTTCCCAAAATGCCAAACTATTTCTTTTAACTTTTGCTTACGTGCTAACCAGGCTTGTGCACAATTTAGAATTGAATTGAGGATGACTCCTAAATTTCAATTCTTGAATTTGAATTGAATTTGAATTGATGTCAAAAACAGGATCTAGAATTACATTTTTAATTAAAGGAAGCAGAATTGGATATCCGTTCCCTGGGGCTTCCTTTGTGTTGGCATTTTAAACTCTGGTGGATTTATGAGGACTATGGTTAAAGGGATATTTCACCGCTGGAAAGATGAATATTATTTAAATTGGGTCATTTATGTAGTAGAAATGTGAAATAATTTTAGAAGTTAGTGCCTTCTAGGCCGAGAAAAGCCAGAGATTTTATTTTTTGGCTCATGTGGATGAAAGACAACAACTCCCAGAATGCACTTGCTTCGCTTCCCTACGAGGCCGCTCCCAAGCCACGCCTAACGGTTACAGAGGGCAGTATCGGAGGGAAATGATATAACTACTATTTGACTCGAAACTGAATGGACGCAGTTTTATCGTGAGTCTCCGTGACGAGTTAATCGGTGAAGTATCCCTTTAACTGCTCCTCAGATCTCTGCAGGGTAAATCCAGACAGCTAGCTAGACTATCTGTCCAATCTGAGTTTTCTGTTGCACGACTAAAACAACCTTTGAACGTACAAAACAAGTCATTTCCTGGCGCTATTTTGCAGAGGCGCCGTTGCTCCGTACGGTGCTTAGCGCCGCCCAAGACGATTGTGATTGGTTTAAAGAAATGCCAATAAACCAGAGCACGTTTTTCTCCCATCCTGGAATGCTGTGTGGACTAGCCAGACCCTCCTCCGCAGTGCTGTGGAGGAAGGTCCGGCAATGCGAAACTAGAGCCCTGGTAGTTAGACTCCACTTTGTCACTGTATTTATGACAATCCATTAGATAGTAACACAGCTACAAATGTGGAGGCTGGGCGATATGGAGAAAATCAAATATCATGATATGTTTGACCAAATACCACAATATCGATATTGCTACGACAGTGTAGGGTTGACAATTGGTGCTTTCACAAAATATTTACACAATGTGATTTGTGATAAATAATCATCAGTGATGTGGATATAATGACTTAAAGTGCTCATATTATGCTCATGTTCAGTTTCATAATTGTATTTAGAGGTTATATCAGAATAGGTTTACATGGTTTAATTTTCATAAAACACCATATTTTGTTGTACTGCACATTGCTGCAGCTCCTCTTTTCACCCTGTGCATTGAGCTCTCGGTTTTAGCTACAGAGTGAGGCATCTCACTTCTGTTCCATCTTTGTTGGGAGTCGCACATGTGCAGTAGCTAGGTAAGGACTACTAGCCAGTCAGAAGCAGAGTATGAGAGAGTGCCATGCTAGCAGCTAGGCGAGCATTATAACGTGTGTTACAAAGTGACCACGTTTGTCTCTGAAGTAAAGGCTGGACTACAACAGAGCTGTTTGGAGCAGTTTGTGAACAGTGTTTTCTGTTGGAGATGGTAAGTCCCTTTGGGGGGGACTTTGGGCTTTTTCACTTTGTAAATCTATTACATGCACAAAAAAGATATATAACACAATAAAGAAAGGGAAAATGCCCAAAAGCATAATATGAGCATTTTGTGGGTAAAATAATAGAACTGCGGTGAGTTCAGAAATCACTTTACTGTAATGCAGCCTGTTAAACCAGGAAAAGACAACACTTATTACAATATCCAAAATCTAAGATATGTAGTCTCATATCACGATATCGATTTATATTGATATATTGACGTAGTTCCTCTTGTGTGATCTGTCCCCAGGAGGAGGCAGCAGGCTGCGATCCTCTTGACGAGCTGTACGACGTTCTGGCTGAAGTGGTGGGAGCCGAAGACTCGACCGAGTGCTACAAGAGCTACTTACTGGTACCAAACTCCTCATTCACTGGATTACAGCCAGGATGTATTTCCTCATACAGGGTGACTTTCGTCAGTCTTTCTTAAAGTGCTCATATATTATGCTTTTTGGCATTTTCCCTTTCCTTCATTGTGTTATATATCTTTTTTTGTGCACGTTATAGGTTTACAAAGTGAAAAAGCCCAAAGTCCCCCCCAAAGGGACTTACCATCTCTAACAGAAAACACTGTTCAAACTGCTCCAAACAGCTCTGTTGTAGTCCAGCCTTTACTTCAGAGACAAACGTGGTCACTTTGTAACACACGTTATAATGCTCACCTAGCTGCTAGCATGGCACGCCCTCATACTCTGCTTCTGACTGGCTAGTCGTCCTTACCTAGCTACTGCGCATGTGCGACTCCCAACAAAGATGGAACAGAAGTGAGATGTCTCACTCTGTAGCTAAAACAGAGAGCTCAACACACAGGGTGAAAAGAGGAGCTGCAGCAATGTGCAATACATCAAAAATTGTTTTTTGAAAATTAAACCATGTAAACCTATTCTGATATAACCTCTAAATACATTTATGAACCTGAAATGAGCATAATATGAGCACTTTAAAGCTGTAACATGATACTGAGCTTTTCTGAAAGATAAATGACTATCAACAGGACATCACTGGTTCAGTTCTGCCCGGGGATCCAAAATGTCATCAGGACAAGACATAAATGCCATCCCTCCTGACTTTAACATCTGGTTGTTTTGTCCTGCAGCCCAGCGGTGATGCTGTCAGCCTGCTGGAAAACGTAGCTTTGATCTCAGAGGGGACCACCGGACTGGTGACCTGGGGGGCCGCTCTCTACCTGGCAGAGTGGGCTCTGGATCACCGGCAGGCCTTCACTGGCAGGTATCCAACCCCTAAAAACCACCACCAGAACAACTTCAGCTATGAAAGAAAGAAATTATTGTATTTAATACCAACAAAAAGACCCAATTTCTTCAAGACTCAGATTTCTGCATCCCTCAACTCTTTGTTAATCTGTCCCTCTCCTCTTCTACGGTCTGCAGGACCATTCTGGAGCTGGGCAGCGGTGTCGGGTTGACCGGCATCACCATCTGTCGCTCCTGCAGCCCCGACAGATACGTCTTCAGCGACTGTCACCCCAGAGTCCTGCAGAAACTGAGAGACAACGTCCGGCTCAACGGTCTGAGCGAGCACAGTGTGGAGGAGATGGACTGGACGACAGCGACAGAGGAACACATCAGGCAGATCGGGGCTGACACGGTCATTGCTGCAGGTCAGGAGATCAGTCTTGTAAAGTAAACTCCACAGAGAACATACAGTCAGCCGCCTGCCTCATTCAGTCTAGTCTATATCCACGACGTTCCACTTCCGGGATTGTTCAGGTGCCGCCGAAAATTCCGCCGGATGTCACTCTTTTTAGGCCGGATGTCCGTTACCTTCCCCTTCCTTTGTGTAGGCATTCTAAACTCTGGTAGATTTCTGAGGACTATGTTAACTGCTCCTCAGATCTCTGCAGGGTAAATCCAGACAGCTAGCTAGACTATCTGTCCAATCTGAGTTTTCTGTTGCACGACTAAAACAACTTTTGAACGTACACGTTCCACCAAAACAAGTTCCTTCCGTGGCTATTTTGCAGAGGCACCGCCATTGTGTCCGGGGCTTAGCGCCGCCCGAGACAATTGTGATTGGTTTAAAGAAATGCCAATAAACCAGAGCACGTTTTTCTCCCATCTTGGAATGCTGTGTGGACTAGCCAGACCCTCCTCCGCAGCGCTGTGGAGGAAGGTCTGGCAATGCAATCCTACGTTGTTGTGCATGCATGATGCAGATGTTTCTTCCCTGTGGTGCAGATGTGGTGTACGACCCAGATGTTGCAGAGAGTCTGGTGAAGCTGCTGTCCAAGATCCTGAGGTGTTCGTCTCCTGAAGTCTTCATCTGCTCCACCATAAGAAACCAGGAGACGTACGGCGGCTTTAAGCAGCGCCTCGGTAAGAGATTTCTGAAGATCTGTCGGACTAAAGTCAGTCTTAGTTCTGCTCTTAAAGGGAAGCCAGACCTGCCTGTCTTTACGGACGAGGCTGGTGTCGTTTTATTTCTTCATTGTTAAATGACTGAATGTTTCCTTTTGACAGAAAAAGCAGGAATCAGCCATCGTGTGATGACAGGAGCCGTCAGCCACGTGTTTCCTTACAACAGAGTATCTGCTATAGAAATGATTAAACTGTACAGGTGACACAACTCTAGCACAATAAAGATTTTATTTACAAATGTACATCGTATCAAAGTGTCCGTTTTATACATTCAAGTGCTCTGAAGGAGGGAAAAAAGCACTGGAATGAAACGTTTTCTTACACCTGGGTGTTATTCAAATTATCCAAAGAATCCTCAACCTTCACGTTACAAGACATTAAAACAAAAGATGCACCTGCTGTCTTAGATCCCAAATATTTTAACACGACTTCTCTGCCGTTTCATCCCCATTAAAACATGTTGGTCGTTAAAGTCCCACTCTGGCGTCCCATCATGGAGCAGAGATCAGAGGCAGGACGTTCTGGTCCCAGTTGTCGTCCCAGCGCTGCCCTCTGCTGGTGCGGAGGTTCCTCCTGAACGCTCCCAGTCTGCCGCCTGACCCGGGAAACTCTGACAGGAGAGACTGAAAACACACAAAGACAAATCAACATCATTTAAATGAAGCTCTTGCAATGAAAGAAAAAAAAAAAAAGTGCTACAATTGCTTGGGCCCAGTTTATACTCTTTGTTGTACACCTCTGTTGAAAACCCTGAATTAAATCCTAGCCAGAAGTGAAGCGCCTAATCTTTGAGGTAACACATACTGAATGCTCTTTGTCGTTCCTTAACGTGAGTCATGGGTCTGTATTTTGGGGTTTGGCAGGTATTCCCCTTACCTTGAGCTGCTCCGCGAGCTCCTGAGAGTCTCTGAAGATCAGTCCGTTCTCCTCGTGCTTCACCAGCTCGTGTAAACTGAGGACCAAAAGAAAAGAAACTGCCCCGTTTAGCTTTGAAACACATTTCAGTATTCAGTAACAATTTAACAGGTTGTCTGAGCCTTTCACTTTATTTTTGATTCAAATCTTTCTTAAATTATCTACTAAAAATGCAGCAATATGAATGTCAACAACTCAATTCTACCGGCTATAACAGTATAATAACTGACTTCAGAACTCTGAGCCGGAGGACACATCATCTCAGTACAACAAAGGGACTCTCCTAAATGAAAACAAAAACAAAGGCTTAAAGTCTAAAGCTCTGTAAGCTCTTTTCCAGTCTGCAGTCATGCTCATGCTCTGTGTTTTTGTACAGTGCATCCTGATAAAGTTCCCTTGGCCTTTGGAATTAAAACAGCCCCACATCATCACATACCCTTCACCATACCTAGAGATTGGCATGGTTTTATGTCAGTTAGCCTAATAGCTGGTTTGATTTGCATTGAGAGATGATTTTATGGAAAGTAGCCCATGCCAATCTCTAGGTATGGTGAAGGGTATGTGATGATGTGGGGCTGTTTTAATTCCAAAGGCCAACGGAACTTTATCAGGATGCATAGTATCCTGGCTCCATGAAATAACTGGCCTTTACAAATAAAAATCTGCCTGTGCCATGTGTCAAACCGTTCTAAAATAAAGTATTGAGGTGCTGCAGAGACGTCCCGGCCTAGAAATTCTATCCTACAGACTAAGAAATCTTTGTTTGTGAAGGTTTGGAAGGGAGTCAGGAGACCGCAACAGATGAAGGAATCAGGTGATCTTGAATTCAAGTGGAGCTTTATTAACAAATAACAAATCTGTCATGACATGAGACCATCTCAGATGTCCACAGCGTGGGCACCAAAGATGTCCTAAATTCTGTCTGTGGCGAGAGTTCTTATATACACGATTTTGTCCTTCATCCTAAATAACTTGAGCTGACTTGTCATCCTATAGCCCTCAGACAATACCTTTTAGGGCACTCTCTGTGAATAGAATTGCTATAGAAAGATATTTTTCTGTTTGACTCAGTTACCTGATGCTCAAGGCATTTCTCAAAATAGCTGGAAGTGCTAGAACTTGAATGCGCACACTTGCACCTACTTACTCCATGCTAATTTTACAATAAAATATATCCTATCAGTTTGGTACAGATCCTCGCAAAGAAATCTAACTTCAATCTTTTTATTTTAATTTTATTTTTTATAGATATTTTTCAATGAAAATGAGAATGATACAAAAATTATCATTCCCTCCAATATCGTGAATCATATCGCAATCGCAATATCAGTCAAAATAATCGCAACTAGATATTTTCCTAATATCGTGCTGCCCTAGTACTTACTTATGCCCCCTGTATTTTGAGGAAGAACATTTATTTATTTACGATACATTATTCATTCACAAAGAAAGCTGGTGTCCTTAAAGGTTGGATTTCTCCTCATTTTTTTAATTAAGGCATTAAGATCAATTTCCAAAAGATGATTTTTTTATTCCTCTTTTTAGTCAACTTTAGCATGGGTGTATTCACTCATACAGCACTGTATGTAAAATCTAAAACAGCCTGGAGGGAGCTCACCAGTTGAAGTGGATGGCACAGACGGGCAGGCAGCAGCCGAACATGTCCACCACCTTCATGGGGAGATCCAGACCGCTGGAGGACTTGTGGAGACAAACGCCCAGATCTGCTGAACCTGGCGACACAAACACACACACACACACACACCCATATAACAACATGTTTAACTGTGCTCTTTCCAGTGTAAACATCTTGTAGCGTTCACCGCCAGCTTTAAGGTTTTTTTCTTTCTTTTTAGCTTATCACAGGGCACATACATTTCTTTTTTTTGTCAAGATAATTTTTTGGGGGCATTTTAGGCCTTTACTTGTATAGGACAGCTGAAGACACGAAGGGGGGGAAACGACATGCAGCAAAGGGCCACAGGTCGGAATCAAACCTGCAGCCGCTGCGTCATGGAGTAAACCGCTATACATGGTGAGCTACCCAGGCGCCCAATACACAAATTATTGACTGGGTAAATTCACATGAGTGCCCGCTCAAGATGGAACTTTTGGTGTAGCTGCACCACATGTACTTCCCGATGTTGGAACGACGTTCCCTCAGACGGCTCAGACTTTGGTCGTGTCAGGTTGCTGTGACACGAGCCTGACACGTCAAACTGCCTCCACATTTACGTAAAGAGATGGAGAGTCTGAGAGGGGTTGAAAGCACACGCAGTGAGTACCGTCCCTAATGTTTATCAATCTTACCTAACAAGACCGGATAGTCTTCTGCCTCCAGCCAGGGAGTGCAGATCTTCACATGCTCCAAATGCAGAGAGTCAATCAACTTCCTGTAGTGTCCCTTCTGGGGACCTTTACCTGCGCACACACAACACACACACACATGAAAACTAAAACTTTATTGAAATGAGACGTGGACAAACAGCGAGGCAGCAGAGGGTTACCTGTGATCACACAGACTAAAGATGGTAAGGAAGCTCCTCCTTCAATGAAACCTTCATACTCTGTTGAGAACAAACAGGAGACAAGTCAGTGCTGGGAAGTAACTAAGTACATTTACTCAAGTACTGTACTCAAGTACAAATATTGAGGTACTTTACTTGAGTATTTCCATTTTATGCTACTTCATACTTCTACTCCACTATGTACATCTCAGAGGGAAACGGTACTTTTTAATCCACTACATTTATTTAAAAACTTAAGTTACTTTCCAGATTCAGATTATTGGTACAAAATATATAAAACTAATACATGATTATGTATTTGTATAGGTTAAACTACCCAGCAGTATAAACAGTTATTAAAATGAGCTCCAGCTTTACCAGCTGCAACATTAAAGTGATGTACACATTAATGCATCAATAATTCATATCAAATAAGCCAGTAATATAATATATATTATTCTGAAATGGACCAGTCTGCATAATGAGTACTTTTGCTTGTTACTTCAAGTATATTGTGATGCTAATACTTTTACAGAAGTAATATTCTGAATGCTGGACTTTTACTTCTAACAGTATTTCTGCAATGTGATATTGTTACTTTTACTCCAGTAAAATATCAGAGTACTCCTTCCACCACTGTGAAACCCACTCACAGTCCAGAGGGGGAAACTCTCGTACCTTCAAGAGCCGTCAGCAGGACGGAGAAGTCTTCATCCTCTGTGGAGAGAAGCAGCATTTGTTGGATTAGAAACATACAGACAGTGACCCATTCAAATTTAATTATTTTCATTTTTAAAGTGCTCATATTATGCTCATCTTCAGGTTCATAATTGTATTTAGAGGTTATATCAGAATAGGTTTACATGGTTTGATTTTCAAAAAACACCATATTTTGTTGTACTGCACATTGCTGCAGCTCCTCCTTTCACCCTGTGTGTTGAGCTCTCTGTTTTAGCTACAGAGTGAGGCATCTCACTTCTGTTCCATCTTTGTTGGGAGTCGCACATGTGCAGTAGCTAGGTAAGGACTACTAGCCAGTCAGAAGCAGAGTATGAGGGCGTGCCATGCTAGCAGCTAGGTGAGCATTATAACGTGTGTTACAAAGTGACCACGTTTGTCTCTGAAGTAAAGGCTGGACTACAACAGAGCTGTTTGGAGCAGTTTGAACAGTGTTTTCTGTTGGAGATGGTAAGTCCCTTTGGGGGGGACTTTGGGCTTCTTCACTTTGTAAACCTATTACATGCACAAAAAAGATATACAACACAATAAAGGAAAGGGAAAAAGCCAGAAAGCATAATATGAGCACTTTAATTCATCAATAAGAAATTATTCTTATTATTATTACAACTGGATGTCCCCTCATACAAAACCTGCAGCACTGCATATTGGAAAATTGCAGGAAATTCTGCAAAATGGCACCCTAAAGTGCATACAGTTAAAAGAAAATAGCCAACCCTGCTGGTTGTAGTGTGCAGCCGGTTTCGAAAAATGAATCCCGTGGTATCATTCTCTTATCTACAATAAAAAATTGTTTATATTGTTGTTATATGGAAAATATATCACGCCAATCGATTTGTAGCTCATCTAAATGATACACGTTGATTCAGTAAGTCCTCTTTGTGGTGGAATTTCCAGAAACACCATGTTGTGGTATGATGAGACTAAAGGAAAGGCTTTAAACAACATCAGAGAGAGAGAGAGAGAGAGAGAGAGAGAGAGAGAGAGAGAGAGAGAGAGAGAGAGAGAGAGAACTAGGCTTTAACATGTTTAGGCGCCTGCAATAGAGTTGTTTACCTTCAGGTTCAGCTAAGCGTAACGCTTCCAGCATGAGTTTAAATTAGGGATGCACCGAATCCAGATTTTTGGGGTTCGGCCGAACACCGAATCCACTGGTTAAGATTCTGCCAAATCCGAATACCGAATCCTCCTCCCATGCTCAGTCCATTAACACAGTACACACATTAATGAAGTCAACAACGTTGCACAACTCGTATTCTTTCGGATGTTTCATATGCAAATGTTTTAACAGCGGCGATGTCGTGTATTGTTTAGGGTCCTCGCCACCACGAGACAAATCGCCATTGCAAATTGAACATGTAGCTAAGACTTGAATCACCTTCTTTTTGCTGAAAGTACTGCCAAACAGCACTTTTTCTGCTCACAAGTTCCATTTTCACTTTCTCACAGCTTACTGCTTTGAACGGTCCACCTACGTAAACACCTTCCCGTAACCAACGGATACCAACGTAGCGCGCGTAGTGCAAGCGTAGGGTTCGGTGTAAAAAACATTCCATGGTTCGGCAGAACCCGAACCCGGTCCAAAAGCCCAATATTCTGGCAAATCCAAAGCCTAATCCTGGATTCCGTGCATCCCTAGAACACCTTCAGGAAGACAGGAACTTCAGACACAACGACACGTCGTGGTTAAACTGTACTGCCTGCTTCATTCTCTCCTCAATTGAGTGCTCATTAAATGCCCCTGTGTAATTCATCAACATCTCTAGAATCTTCTTCACATATGTGAAATGAGCTTTTCCATAACACTCTTAGAGCCTCCTCCTCTCACCTGTCCAGCTGGTGCTGCTGAGCAGCAGCGCCGGTCGCTCCGTCCTCAACGTCACGGTGTCTCCGGCGAGGTCACAAACTGAGAAAAGCGTCTTCTCCACCTCCACCTCCTCAGAGCTGAAAGACACACAGCAGGTGAGTCATGGCAGTGTGTGCTCTTCAGGGTAAACCAGTGTGGTGCAGCTACACCAGCTTTACAAACGTGCCTTATACTGTATGTTCCTGTTTTTAGACTGAAGTTTGAAATAAACCTCTGTGGCTTTGAACAAAGCATTTGTCGGTTGTAACGCACATAAATCCAGCAGAGCTGGAGATACACAAAGAGAGAGAATGTCTACGTTAGGCCTGCACGATTCGGGGAGAAATATGAATCACGATTTTTTAGCTTAGAATTGATATCACGATTCTCTGCCACAATTGTGTTCTCATGAAGTGTAATAGTTATTGCACACATGAACCACGACATAACAAAACAAATTGGCAGTACCGAACATAGATTTGTTTTGGCACCTATAGCTTATTGTGCATCACCACAAGCCTGTAAGCATAGAGGCTTCAATGAATTAAGAAAATAAAGTACATGCTGGCCATTTAAGTACAGTAGACTACCAAAAATAGTGACATATAACACATTGAACTAAATATGACCCTGATACAGGCTCTGTCTGAACCCCTTGAACATGTCTTTACGTAATTTTATAACGATTAATCGTGCAGGCCTAGTCTACATATTTGTGTATATAAGGTTTCCTGGACAAAATGCCTCGGTGGCACTCTTAGAAACAGACGTGAAATGTTCCTGTAGTGTTTCTCACTCTTTGCTCTGGAACTGAGGGTACGCGTTGGCCAGTCTCATGAAGAGCTCGTGCTGCAGCTTCAGAGGAGTCTCTCTGAAGATGGAGGCAGGTCTGTCGTACAGAGTCGTCGCCCTGCAAACAGTCAAAACGGTCGCTTTTCACTTCCCTTCATACAATTCAAATAACTGGGCTGAAAAAGGTATAGCAGGGTTTTATCTTCCAACCGCCATGGAATTAACTGTGTATATTCATTGTCAAATGGGACAAACTTTTAGCTCCAGTACTGGTGAGACTCAAAGTTAAATTGTCCCTATGGGGGATATTTACTAAGTCTGACCCAACTTTTCATCAGGAACATTTTGCGTCACCACAGGTTTTTCACTTAAAGAAGCACTTAAAGAAGGACCACGAATCCTCAGTAAATATCCCTGGGTTGTTTCTTTAAATCATCACGTTCACACTGTTCAGTAAAGTTGTAAAGAACATAACAGCCTCTACAGGCTGCTAGTGAGCCTTCATAACTTTATTTTGTTATATTTATAACATGATAAGTGCAAAACAAATCATACTTGATGCCCCAGTTGTTCTGCAAGTCCACCTTCATTGCATTGGTAACACAGAGGTTGTGAGTGGCCAGAGGGCCGAAGAAGTGTTCGTACCTGGAAGAAGAAGAAGAAAAATCACTGTCAGAGTATTTTGTGACTTTCTGGGCCATATTAACACGTTAAACACCCATAAATGATTTAACATATAACGTTCAAGAATATGTTTTCTTGTAGACTGAGCAACACAAGGACACATCTATAATTTATCTCAAGAAAATGAATTTGGGATCTTAAGATAACAGCCCAGAATCCACAGACTGGCTTCTGTAAACCCTAGTCCCTAGTAATTATTATTATTAATCTGTCTAAACTAAACAGCAAAGTGCCAACATCCGCCTCCCAGTACTCACCACTTTGCCAGTCGGACCAGCGGGTGCGTCTGGCCGTGGCTCAGAGCCATGATGGTGTAGCCGTAGTTGTGCCAGTCGATGACGAATCTGCTGCCGCGCAGGACGCACACAAGCCAAGCCACTGCAATGCTGGGCAGGCCCGGGGGATTCTGGGATACAAACACAGCCATTAACATCAGGGGCAGAGTTACAGTCACTTAATGAAAGTATTACGTTAGAAGTTACTGATATCTGCAAATGGACTGAGGAGACTTCACAGATGACCGATTCAGATGTCATCAGATCAGATGCAGCTTTATTCAGATCTATATACACACTCGAGTGGAAACAGTCGCATACACAGTTTGGGCACAAACCAGTTTCTCACTGAACACTAAGTGAACAAACTCCTTTATACTGTTTGGCCTCACATCTGGAAAACCAGTTGTCAATCACATAATCATAACAACTTAGAGTCCCACACTTAGGTGGTCTCTGATGTCGGGTAGGCCCCCTCCAAAAAGGTCACAGGTGAAGATTACATATATTGTTGTTCAGCTCTCCTTCGTACGAAACATAATAATTACACCTGGAGAATATTAGTTCTCATGGCCTCCGATCCTGTCATGGTGTCATACCCAGATGTTTCCCATGACTATCACCACACTCACATCAACAGTCATCAGTTGGCACGTGAGGTTCACACACATAATAACCCTATGTAATATATTGTATAAGAAATCTTTGAAAGCACACAGAATTAATATTCAACCTATCAGTTACTTATTGGTTATATGCACTATAATTAATCTGGAGGTGGATTTGTAGTAAATAGGACAACATATAAAATAAGACTAAAATATAAAAATACAGGTATATGACCCCTAATTCAATTCAATTTTATTTATAGTGTCAAATCATAACAGGAGTTATCTCAGGACACTTTACAGATAGAGTAGGTCTAGACCACACTCTATAATTTACAAAGACCCAACAATTCCAGGAATTAACTAACTAACTAACTAACTAAATACTCACAGTTTGGATCATTAATTTCTTTATTTATAAAAAGGCAAAAAAAAGTGCCTGCTGGTTAATTTTCAAATGCAGTCCACCCATCTATAGATGCAAAGTGAAGATATACCTGCATCAGTATATGAGACTGGGTTTCCATCTTCAGCAGCACATGCAGGAGCTGCAGACACTGAAGGATCACCTTCGTCACATACGTGAGGATTTTTGGTCCCACTGGAAAAAAAAGAAGCAACAAAGCCCTTTGTGAAGACGACTTAATCACTCGTCTGTGATTTTTCATTACTCGTGGAAAAATCCCCAGTTACCTCGAACACCTTTCACTTCTATTATGGGCACTATCCTTATTTTCTCCTCTCTCAGCAAGTCTTGATGAGGTTTGGTATCTAAAATGAGAAAAGAATACATGACTTTTACAGCTCAACTGATGCAGGATTTTTGTGGACTTTTGTATTAATGAGCTCTTATTATTTTTGCGCTGCTCAGCTCGCGGAGTGAGACATTTGAAGTATTGACGATGCAGCTATAGTGCCTGATTATTCGGAGTGTCCCACCGTAGCCTACAAACGTTTGACATACTTGTACTTAACTTGAGTATTTCCATTTCATGCTACTTTATACTTCTACTTCACTGCCTTGTTGCGACACTGTAAACAATGACGCTTATTGGTTAACAGCATGAGGTGAAGTTTGTTAGGGAATTAGATGAATGGATAAATGACCGTATGAAACTTCATTCTTACCTAAAAACCCGACAAAGGTAACATTATATCCGTGCTTGCTGAGGGACAGAGCGTGATACTGCATCCGAGGGCTTCGACCGATATCCCCCAACACAAGCACACACACCCGCCGGTCTGTACCGTCGTTCCGCAGCCGCAAACTCCACAACCACAGCGACGCCAGTACGGTAACAACAGTCAGAGACACAACCGAGGACGTTACACCTGAACCTGCGGTATGAAACGCAATTAAAATCGCCGCAATGAGCGCAAACACAGCCAGAGAAGCCGTGCAGGTGCAGCGCGTCGCCATGTTTGTTGTGAATTGTGATGACGTGGCTCAGTGGAAGAGGACAAGATCCGATTTAAAGGGACCGCAGACTTTATGATGCGTTCAAGAAAACATGTTCATCACACAACAATCTCTTATATGAATTGATAGATTGTATTCCCTTTTGTAAAGGCTTTTACTGAGACTGTGTTGTGTATATTGTATTTTGGATGTATTTTTAGGTCAAGCACTGAACTGGAGGGGTCAACAAAGCATTTTACTGCACAATGTAAATATATTTTATATGATAAAAGTTAACTTGAAACTTTAAAACTTGACTGTCACTTATTTATTTGGAACATTTTCTATCTGCCTTTATTATTTCCTGAATTTATCATAAATACATTTTTGTTTTGTTCATTTTTTGATCACAGCAGGAATGATAAGAACTAATTCTACCTGGTAAATCAAATTTTGTATTGATAAATGTTTTTCAGAGTAAACCTTTTTTCTTGCTCTGGTTAATGAAAAAACAATGTGAACAGAAAAGCTGTCAAGATATAGTATTTGTTATATTTTTATTGGTGTTTTCTTTTTACTTACTTTTTTCTTTACTTAAAACCAGACATAGAAGTGTATGCAACCTGTCTTGGAGATTTAGTTGCAGCCCAATGTAGAACTGTTGAAATCCAAAAACTTCCTCACAGTACCTTTCATCAGACAGCAAAAATACACACCGTGTTTCCTGCCATATCTCGGTTAACTTCCTTTTCTGGCATGATTTTGGACTTCTACTGTGACAATAGTATTATTACAACTGGATGTCCCCCTCATACAAAACCTGCAGCACTGCACATTTGAAATCTGCAGGAAAACACATTGGCTCATATAATGTGATAACAACAGATTTTAGTGACGACAGTTTTGGTCACAAACATCATACTTTGTAAATTTCGCAATATGTTTCTCCTGCACAAATATGTTTACATTTTGCCTCAGAGCAGCAGCAAGAAAATGAATATGGAATGGACTATAAATAAAATAATATGGTGGTCTCCGAAAACAATGCACTTTATCTCTCTTAAACACTTTAGAGAGGTAATGTAAGACGTGCAGTGGTGGGATGTAACTAAGTACATTTACTGAAGTATATACTGTATTTAAGTACAATTTTGAGGCATTTTCATTTTCTGCTACTTTATACTTCTACTCCACTACATTTCTCTAACATTAGTTACTAGCTACTTTTGCCTACTTTTTAATGTTAAGATTATTACAAAATAAATCAACAAATAAATGATGATGTTTTATTATGGATTAAGTAAGATAATACGATGCAGTAAATAAAGTCGTCCTTTAACTCCAGTTTTACCACCTGCAACATTCAAGTCATGAACACTTTAATGCATCAGTAATTATATCCAATATAAATTATTTTGGGTCATTCTGCATAATGAGTAGGCTACTTTTGCTGTGCCAATACTTAGCCACTGTGCTTTTGAACGCAGTACAGACTATATCAGAGTGCCTCTTGCACCTTTTAAGGGTTATTGTTGAGTTATTCTGAGTTTGGATCGTGGAGGTAAAAGTGTAGAAATATGCAAATGATGTGTCTCACAAATAAAAAAAAAGGAAATACTTTTAAGTTTGGAATTCGTAATGACAACCTTTCTGACGTCACCCCCCCCCCCCCCCCCCCCCCCCCCCCCCCCCCCCCCCCCCCCGTTAGAGGAGAGACGTTCATCTCTGTTTCTGTCCCGGAGGATCCACACTGGGACTTTCTGAGTGAGAAGATGCGGGCAACCGGACTCCAGGTGGCCGCCGTGCTGGCTCTATTTGCCGCAGTGTTGCGGTCGCAGGCGGAGGTGATCGATGACGTCCTGGGCAGCCTCTCCAGGGGAGCATCCTTCCTGGAGCGGCAACATGAGCACATCAACCTGGACGGGGTGGTCGGGTTCCTCATGCTGCAGGGTACGTAAACACATCCTGCGCTGCTGTGCTAGGCTGCAGCAGGAGTGTCCTCTCGGTGTCCTTTCCGCCGCAGGAAACATCTGGAAAACATCTGCACTTTGTTTTTGTTTGTTCTTCACGAGTGGCTTCAGATAATGTAATTCGCTATTTGGAATATTCGCTATAGGCACACTACTACTAGGGGCGAAGTCAGGTAATTTGGGACACTTTTTTGATAGATTACAAAGAAAAACACCAACAATTCGACCTTAAGTGTTTCTTTTAGAACTTGTTATGGAAACTCTGCTATATTTTTTATAAAGAAAATGTGTTGCAAAGTAAAATAGAAACGTTGGACCTATAAACACATCAAGAAGCCCTACCTCACTCTGATGACATGTTCAAGTAATATTGGATAGTCATTGACGGTTCAAAAGGACACCAAGCAATTGTGAACAATTGAATTTTATGTCGTTTCATTTTTCCATTCATCAGTTCAGTCATTAATTCATTAAATCATTCATTTAACCTACTAACTAAATGTGTGATATGCACAGAGGTTTGTATACGTGTAACAATGATGGCTAATTCTGGAATAGTGTGGCTGACATGACCCACTGCAAACATATAGACACACTATATCTATCTGTGTATGATTACAGAGTTCAAAAACATTTGATTGATTCTTCTTTGCCCTGCTTTGTTCTTATTCCTTAACCGTTTTTAAATATTTGTCATCATAGTTTTGTAACTGCAAAGAGTTTTTAGTATAGCCTAGACTTTATTGTCCCCAAGGGGAAATTCTTTGTCACAAACCGTACGTTATGGACAAAGCACGACAAATATAACAGAATGACATGTCGGCCATAACACAGACAGGTAACACAGACAAAGTGGCAGTTGTTTATCTCGGTCTCCTTTTTAGGGCTGCTTTGGCTACAGGCACCAGGATTTGAATGGTGAAGTTATCTGTAGAGTATATTATGTGGCCGACAGGGGCACACGCCCTGGCTGCAGCTTAAGAAACCACATGCAAATAGACAAAATACAAGCAAATTAAGAAAACAACTTCATTCATTTGACAACACATGCGCAGCATTCAGCAAACGCACTGCAAATACACACAACACAACCAAATACATAAACATGCTGCAAATACACACAACACAACCAAATACATAAACGTGCTGCAAATACACACAACACAACCAAATACATAACGCGCTGCAAATACACAAATGTATGGAACGCTAAATGGGTCTCATTACGCCACTTTCCACCGTAAAAAGCGCCGTGGAATGCTCATTTAACTCCGCTTTTTACTTGGCTCATATAACATAATGCGTTATATGAAAATGAGCTCCATCCTGTCTTTTCCAAAGCCAATACATTTGGACTGTTATCACCCAATCAGTAAAGAACAAGAACAGACCACATTAATCCAACCCAGCACAAGTATGAGCAAAGCTCAGTGGATTTGGGAGAGGTTGTTCTCTTTTTGTACAGTCTATTTTTCTATTAGTATGGCAATCGGTAAACTGAAATTGTAGGCAGATAAACTGTATTGTTTTCACTGAATAGGTTATCATCTGTGAAAGGTTAGCTGCAGATATAATTAACTAAAGGCCACTGATATTGTCCTAACTTGCTCTTGGTAAAATAAGTGCACCAACCTCCAAAAATTAAAACCACGGACTTTCATCTTCATCTAGTTTTGATTGAGATCGCTGTATTGTAGCTACATATTAAGTAAATTACGTCTGTGTTTCCCCCTACTTTTATTAACATGCAGGTTAAAAACAATTTTAAATATTCCAATTACTAAAACACAATTTTGCAAACTAGGCTGGTTTTATCAAAATACTTAACACAATTCACAAAACCACACACCCAAATTGCAAAATACCTCATATACTCTGCAAAATGAAGCACTGCAACCAAAGCTACATATAGCATTATCAAAATCAAACTTTTGCACCAACTGGCACACACTTCATTCATATTACCGGATTTTTGTCTAACCAACTACACACTGTTGGGCATAATGAAAAGCACTCTAATCTTTAGTATGCTTTGCCATAATACTAAAATAGCTCAAATTGTAGAAAATTCTTCAGATTGTTCACATGCACAGAAATATTTGCAGATACACACATGCTGTTGAAACATTCATTTTTTAATTTTTCACCAAACAAGTCAGTGCAACATATGCACAGCAGATATATTTACATTGGACTGAACAAAAATATGCTCACAAAACATCAGTAAACTGAAAAAGGAAATTGCTGAAAAATTGCGCAGAAATGTTGTAAAAAAAAAAAAAAAAAAAAAAAGGTGCTCACCTGTGGTCTTTTCATAGTGCTTACTTCCTGATTGAAGTGGTAACAATTAACCATTGAGGTGTTTGGCTGGGTGGCACATTTGTTGGCCAATGAGCTCATGTAGTGTCATTTTGAATGGCAGTGTTTTGAAATGGCAAACATTTGACTTTATGTCAGATTGTTGTGTCTTATGCAGAGAACCGTGTTCAGTGCATTTAAAAAGTGCCACTTTGAATTGCAAAATGTGTGTAAAGCAGAAAATGTGTTTAGACTTTTGGAGACTTGAGAAGAGGTTTTGCTCTCTGTGTGTCAGTTTAAATTATTGTGCTATGCATGTCATTTTAGTGTGTTAGCAATTGGAAAAAACTGTAATATTAATGGACAAAGCATCCGGTTCGGGTTCGGCGAAGTGCTGCAAATGCGGAAGTGCCTTAAACCTGCATTCTATCTGAATTCCAGCAGGGGGCGACACGTGCGGTAGCAAAAGGAGGTCGCTTTCTGTAGAAGTCTATGAGAAAGTGACCCACTTCCCACTTGATTTATTACCTCAGTAAACATCTTCATAATGAGTTTATGGTCTCAATCGCTAGTTATAAGTCTTCTGCAATACAGAATGATGTTAATTTTTTGAATTATGGTCTCGTTGATTTTAAAATCGTCGATAAAGCGCGCGGGGGGGGGGGGTTAGGGCGTGGCTATGATGTGATTGCCAGTGAAAGTGTGTAACGTAACGTGGCTCCTCCCTCACTCTTCCCTCTTGTCTAAAATTGTAACATCCGCAACCAGGATAGCCGCGCCCGTAACGGCAAATTCGATGACTCATAGCAGATTACCACAAACCAATGGGTGACGTCACACATGCTCTGTCCATTAATATTAACGGTCTGTCACTGCACGATGTGAGTTTCAACACGATCTGAGTCGCGTCGAGTTGCGCATGCTCAGATTTAAACAATTTACGGCATAACGACAATAACGGAAGATGGGAACAGCAATAATCGAAGATATGGAAGATGGAAATGGCAGTAATGTATTATTTAGCGTAACGCATCACATGTTCACAGCATGATCCCTCACGTCAGTTAATAAAAAATAAAAAAAGTCAGTGAAAATGGAGCTACATGACCAAGTTGGTTCACTGCTGGCTACAAGTTGGCAATCAAACACAACAACGGCTGTTATTTGAATGGTGTTATGAGCTAACGTTAGCAATCAAACAATCATAGATAGCATTTGATAACTAAAACGTTTTTGAAATGATTTCCACCTTCTATATCTTCTATTATTGCTGTTCCCATCTTCCGTTATTGTCGTTATGCCGTAAATTGTTTAAATCTGAGCATGTCCAACTCGACGCGACTCAGATCGTGTTGAGACTCAGATCGTGCAGTGACACGGTCTATGGTCTGAGTCCGTCCACCATTTTGGCGTACCTACACTATCGGTGGCCAGGGGCAACAGTGTAAGAGCGCTGCATTTCAAAACACTGGACGAAATGGATGTGGAACTGTACTGTTCAATTTGTTTTGTTGAGATGGAGAAGGTGAATCAGCGTCAGTCTGCTTGCAGGAGGAGAATATTCTGTCGGCAACTTTGCCCGCAACATGTGAAAGTAGTTAACGTTACCGACACGGATAGGCTATAATGTAAGCAATAGCTAGTCGTTTTTTTTTTCAATAAATTAAAAACTTGTGGGAGTTCATGTTTGTACTTTGTAGTTGTCATAACATTGCATTAATTAATGTTAATTACATGAAGCTTACAGTAGCTAACAGTTTACATTAGCTCGTTTCCATGTCGTCTTGGTGCTGAAAGGTAATGAGAAAATCATCCTTTCCGTTTCCATCATCCAGTTGTCCTTCTAGGACGTCCTCAAGTGCCTTTATCTGATTTGCAGGGTCCATTTGGAGAACTGCAGGCTCCATCACCTCCCCACGGAGTAAAGGCTGGTGGCTGTTGATCCAGCTCATTGCTTTCTGAATGTCATTCAGGATTGGGTGCTTGACCTGGTTACAAGACCCAAGTTGAAATCAGAAATAAATCCCACATGCACTCATAACTGCATTTGAATTGGTCATTTTTGACCAATGGCTTGTTCTTAAACATGTTACATTGAGGTGAGAATAAGTCATTTTTTTCATTATCATTTGCACTTCTTTACTGACCGAAAGGTTCTTGGAAGCGTCGCCATCCAGTCCAATACCTTCGCTCATGGTAACTTCACAGTCCTTAATGGATACAAAAAAGCATGACTGATTGTGCAGGTTTTAATGGTGTGTAACATGTTTGTGTGCAATAAAATTCCTTCACACTAACCAACTCTTTTGGCGGAGAGCTGCAAGGCCTCTTGGCACATGGCTTGTCTTCCTCTTGGGTGTCTAGTGCCATCTGTGGTCCCCTAATACTGTATCTGAATTCTCTTTTATATAGACCTTAGTGGTCTCCTAATACTGTATCTGAAGTCTCTTTTATATAGACTTTAGTGGTCCCCTAATACTGTATCTGAAGTCTCTTTTATATAGACCTTAGTGGTCCCCTAATACTATATCTGTAGTCACTTTGCCGAAATTCAGCCTTGGTGCAGAATTACAGCCACTAGAGCCAGTCCCACAATGAGCTTTCCTTAGGACGTGCCATTTCTGTGTCTGTAGCTTTAAATGCTAATGAGGAGGAGAGGGTGGGGGGGGGGGGGGGGGGGGGGGGTGTGGCCTTGACCAACTGCCATGCTTTGCTTGATTGCAAGCCATGATGTCTCTCTTTTTCTCATGGGCGGGCCAAATTCTCTGGGCGGGCAAAGCAGAGAAAGGGGAGGTAACCTTTCTCCTTATGACCTCATAAAAAGGAGATTCCAGATCGGCTCATCTGAGCTTTCATTTTCTCAAAGGCAGAGCAGGATACCCAGGGCTCGGTTTACACCTGTCACCATTTCTAGCCGCTGGGGGACCATAGGCAGGCTGGGGGAACTCATATTAATGTTAAAAAACATCATAAAGTAAATGTTTCATGCCATGGGACCTTAACAACCATGTTAAATATCCAGTATGTCTTTTGGAATTTTGAGAGTAGCCTAAAATTCTGTTGAGGTTCTGAGCCTGTTGAATTAGTAGTGAAATCGTCACAGATCCAAAAATTTTTGGTTGGATTTTTATAATTTTTTTCTGTGGAATGAGTATACTGTTTGGTGAAAAGAAAGGCATATTGATTGATGTCATAATTTGGGGGAATAGAAGTAAAGATGAAAATATTGGAAAACAGTGATAAAAGGCCTAATTCTTTTTGCATTAAATTTATGCAAAATCATGTAGAAATGTGTTTTAAGAGTAATTATTTTAGTGGATGTTATCAGCACATGTGTTCTGTGTATCTGGAATGCATTTATTGACAGCCTACCCAACCCACTGAGGATTTGAGGAACAAAAATCATTTTTCAAATTTTTCTGATAAAAAATAAAGGGTGCATACACTAAAATGGCCACAATGTTTTTTCGCGATATTTCCGGCAGAGCAGAACCTCCAATTATTGTTTCTTAGGGTCAAAGTTAACAGAAAAAAACCTTTGGCTCCCCGACTATTGGTTGTGTTGTGTGTATTTGCAGGGCGTTTATGTATTTGGTTGTGTTGTGTGTATTTGCAGTGCGTTTGCTGAATACTGCGCATGTGTTGTCAAATGAATGAATTTGTTTTCTTAATTTGCTTGTATTTAGTCTATTTGCATGTGTTTTCTTAAGCTGCAGGGCGTGTGCCCCTGTCGGCCACCGTAGTATATAGTCATGCTAGCAGCACTGTGAGGCTGTACTAAGTAGGGGTGTGAATCTTCACTGGTCTCACGGTTCCCATTACGATTATCCTGTCAACAATTTGAATCGATTACATTTCCCGATGCGTCACCTTCTCAGTATTATTATATATTGCTAAAAATGGTTTTCATCAACACATTCAAGCAGTCAGATATATCTGAACGCCCCTTTTAACTATATCTGCACTTAAAAAAGACACTTCCTGAATGTAGCGGAGTCTGAACACAGCAGACAACAGGCAAAAGGCAAAAAGAAGTAGCAACCGTAAAATCAACAAGTAACATCATTAGGCAATAATTGATTATGGTCTGTCGCTGCATCGATGCAGAATCGTCCAGGTCCGCATCGCGATGCATCGATGCAATGATACATTTCAACACCCCTAGCACTAAGGCACAGCAATGCTTTGAGCTAAACGCTAACATACTGATGTATAGCAGGTATAATGTTTACCATGTTCACAATCTTAGTGTAGCTGCAAACAAATCACAGTGTGTGTTCTTGGACTTAGTGAACACATTGTGTGTTCACACAGACACTCTGACACACAGGACTTGTTCTCAATGTAATCATTGTTGAATGGAATTGTGAAGTTTTAATAAATTGTCTACAATTTCCATTTTCATATGACCTCTCACACAAATGAATGAACATTTATTGTGCCAAGAATGTGTTTTCACTTAGAGCCACTGATCCTTAGTCTGTTGTTTTGTGTTTCAGCTGAGCTGAAGGAGGCAGTTCGGACATGGCCTCACAGCGACCCAGTCAGCTGGGCTCAGAGAAGCTCGGCCGTCGCCCTGGTCAAACGTCTCGACCAAAGCTTCGACAAGGCCGTCGCCGCCCTGCAGCAGGACGACCCCAAATACTACAAAGGTGGGAAGGTCCTGTGGTGTGTAAAGCAGTACAACCTACTCAACTGTGATGCATGAAATGGAAATACAAAGTTTTTGACAATATGCCAATAAAGAGTGTTGTGACTCAGAAAGCCTCTAATATTAATAAACGGTTAATAAATGTGAAATGCAACTGAAATCACAATTAGTCATCTGTCTGAGGTACTTGTGTTTCCATTTCATGCTGCTTTTAGGATGAAGTGTTCCTTTATGTGTTAAGAAAATTCTCCTATCCCTAAAGCTAAATAAAGTCTTTAAAAAGCCTTTTTGGATCAGCTGATGAACGCATCGTCACAAAGCTGAAAACAGGGCATTTCTGACACCATGAAAAGTTGACTTTCTAGAGATACGTGGTTCTCACAGGAGAGCGACGCGACAAACATATGATGATCTTATAGAATATGACGCATTGCTGTAGAGTAAACTAGCCAACAGTATATAAAGGAGTTACAATTAGCCCGACCTTAAACATCTACAGCAGTAAAATGCAACATACACATTAGTGCAGCAGTAATATTAATCCAGAAACATCAGATATAATAGTCAAACACTGACAGGGAACATTGCACTATACATATTTTTACTTTAGGTACTTTAAGTACATTTTGCTGGTAATACTCGGAAATACATAATTATGTAAGGACTTCTACTTGTAGTGGAGTATTTTCACCGTGTGGTATTAATACTTTTACTGAAGTAAAGGATCTGAATACTTCTTTCACCACTGACTGTACCTGGATGAAAACGGAGCCTTCTGATGACTGATGACGGTTTCCTCTCCTGTGTGTTTGCAGAGTTTGAGCCCTTGCTGTCGTGGCGTTTCTGGTTGATTCCTCAGGAGTGGAGCTCCACCGATCCCAGCCTGGTGTATCCCTCCACCATGACCACCGAGTGTTACGACGAGCAGCTCAGCGACAAATGTCTGACCCTGCTGCTGGGAACCTGGTACCAACACACACTTTGCATGACTTTATTTCCCACCAGAAATCTCGGAGGAGGGATGTGACCTTGGCAGACTGAGGCTCACGACCCACACGTCTCTCTTTCACTAGTCTCGTATTGCCAGACCTTCCTCCACCGCGGTGCTGCGGAGGAGGGTCTGGCTAGTCCACACAACATTACGGGATGGGAGAAAAACGTTAAGATCATTTTTGGGGCATTTTAGGCCTTTATTTGACAGGACAGCAGAAGGGGAGAGAGAATGACATGCAGCAAAAGGCCGCAGGTCAGCGTTGAACCCGGGCCCGCTGGGTCGAGGACTAAACCTCTATATATATGTGCACCCGCTCTACCAACTGAGCTATCTGGGAGCCTATTGGCATTTCTTTAAACCAATCATAGTCATCTTGGGCGGTGCTAAACTTGCAAATTAAAACAAATCTTGCGAAAACTTGAAAGTAAATGGCGTTCCACCAAACTGGAAGAATCTCGTTTAGATTGGCAAGCCAGTCTGAAAACCTATAGGAAGGCCCTCGGAAATGCCAGATCAGACTATTACTCATCAATAATAGAAGAAAATAAGAACAAACCAAGGTTTCTGACAGACAGTCACAGCTCTACTGAGCCATCTATTCCTATAGCTCTGAGTAGTGACGACTTCATGAGCTTCTTTAATGATAAAATTAAAACAATTAGAGCCAGAGCCTTCAGCTATCAGGCTCCTCTCCTGTGGAACCAGCTCCCGGTCTGGGTTCGGGAGGCAGACACCGTCACCACATTTAAGAGTAAACTCAAAACTCTCCTCTTTGATAAAGCTTATAGTTAGGGAGTGAGGAGTTGCAGCGTCCGCCTAGTCCGGCCCACCTGCTTCTTTTCATAGTCGTCAGATTCATCTACCATATAATCAATAATATAATATAAGTAGAGGGAAGCAGGCCAGTACAACCCGATCCGGTTGGGGAGAGTTCTAGCCCGACCAGGCTCCTCTCTTTAGCCTGTCTCTCTTAGTTATGCTGTTTTAGTTTTAGACTGCCGGGGTACTTCCTTTGACACACTGAGCTTCTCTCTCCTCTCTCTTCCCATTAGTGTGCATCCATGTCCCAGAAACGCTTGTTACTAACCTAGCTCTGGGGAGCTTATTCCCTGGAGTCCTTATGTTGTTTTTTTTCCGCCCAGCATGATGCACCTTGGACTAGGGTGGCACCTAAATCATGGTTGCAGCTGTCGCCGTGGTCCTGCTGCACTCCCTGCTACACCCTGCTACGCTCTGTGGTGCCCTGCAGTGTCCTGCTACGTCCTGCTATGCCCTGCTATGCTCTGCCATGCTACATCCTGTTATGCCCTGCAGTGCCCTGCTATGCCATGAACTACTACGACTACTATTTCTAGTCACTGTTCCATTATCTTTATTGTGACTGTTATTGCCACTGTTCATCACACCCCCAACCGGCTCCGTCAGACACCGCCTACCATGAGCCTGGGTCTGCCGAGGTTTCTTCCTAAAAGGGAGTTTTTCCTCACCACTGTCGCACTAAATGTTTGCTCTTGGAGGAATTACTGGAATTGTTGGGTCTTTGTATATTATACAGTGTGGTCTAGACCTACTCTATCTGTAAAGTGTCCTGAGATAACTCTTGTTATGATTTGATACTATAAATAAAATTGAATTGAATTGAATTGCTAATCACCGGGAAAAGCCACGGTGTTGTTGCAAAATAGTCTCGGGAAGGAACTTGTTTTGGTGGAACGTGTACGTTTAAAAGTTGTTTTAGTCGTGCAACAGAAAACTCAGATTGGACAGATAGTCTAGCTAGCTGTCTGGATTTACCCTGCAGAGATCTGAGGAGCAGTTAACATAGTCCTCAGAAATCTACCAGAGTTTAAAATGCCAACACAAAGGAAGCTCAAAGCAACGGATATCCGGCCAAAAAGAGTAAAATACTACTCTTTCACTAACATTACACAAATATTTTAGTTGCCTAATCTTACTAGACCTAAACCATAGTTTAGAAAATAATAAAATGTGTCATTTTGGAAGGCACTGATAGTCTCTCTAAACACCATCTCTGACCGTCAGGCTGCTGAACTCTGGACAAGAGCAGCTCTGGGAAAATATAATTATTCTAAATAATAATTCAGTTTTTACTATGCCCTCAGAGTAATGCTATGTCAGGTTGCCCTTCCCTCTGATTGGTGGAGCTTTATTGGGGCCTGAGAGGATCTGCTGATGCTACTCAGGGCTAAAAATAGTACTCCATGTCCTCTGTATGTTTTTAAATATAAGAAAAACATTGTAATTGAAAGTATAATTTAATTAACAGTTAATATTCTCCAATAAAAACATGAGCTAAACAACTTTAATCATCCAAAACATCTTCATTAATACAGTATAAATGCAGTGCAGTACAGTATAAATGCCCAACACTTGATTAAAGGTTAGGATTTTGCTGCTGCTTTTTTGTTTTATTTCACTGTAAACTTTGATTTTGGTCGCACAAAACAAAGAATAATGTGGTTTCAGTGTGAGGGAACTGATGTGTGTCTGTCTGAGCAGGAAGATGAACGGGACGCCCTGCATCGTCACCAAACCCTGCCGGGACACCATGACTCGCTTCGGCTGTCCACACTACTCTCTGTCCCACCAGCTGCTCTACTTCATGATCGGAAAAATGGTGAGATGGTTATCTTCTTTCATTTCTAAGGCACTACAAGGATGAGGTATGGAGTTGAAAGGCATGAAGGAATATTCTGATATTTTGGGAAAAACTCACTTAATCGTAATGTTCTTGCAGAGAAATCTCATGCTAGAGCCAGGAGGTTATTAGTTTAGTTTAGCATGAAGACTGGAAGCAGCGACGAGAAACAGCTAGCATATCAACACCTCCAAAGCTCACTAATTAAAGGTAACCTGTTTTTGGTCGACAATTAAAGTTATGTTTACATTGTGCGTATCCTTGAGGCCTAGACACACTGAATACTTTTTCCTAAAACATTCCCAGAGACAATATTTAAAAGAATTGAAGACGTGCATTGCTGCATTTCTTGGTACGTTATCACGTTATTATCGTCAATCAGTGGAATAGTATGAAACTTGCACAACCTCCATCCTCATGGTGCATGACAACAGGGCTGCATGTGCCCGCCCAAACAAGGTACCTTTTACACAATTTATCTTGATGGTTTAAGCAGTATACAAAGGTGCTGGTAGATGTATTTTTGATCCTTGGACTCAGCCATGCTAGCTGTTTCCCCCCTGCTTTCATTCTTTGTGCTAAGCTAAGCTAATTGCCTTCAGATTCTAGCGACAGTCAACGCACAGATACAAGAGTGGTATCAGTCTGATCATCTAACTCTGGGAAAGAAAGAAAGCCAGAAAGCAAATAAAAACAACATCAAACAATTTCTTTAAGTAAGTTGAATACAAGGGCCTTACCCATAGTCAGGCTAGGGGACCGGTCAGGAGGTCGGAGAGCGGGAATAGTCAGTCATTTTTGAGATATGGTGCGGTGGAACAACGCGTTGACTGACATCACGTCATTACAGACTCGGCTGCTAAAAACAAAACAACTGACCAAAACAAAGTGAAGGGCATTCAAACCAACAGCATCTTGAAGAAAAGATACAGGATACATCATCTTTTAATGGGAGCGTGCCACATTTCTAAGAATTTTTTTTTTCACTGAAAATTAGGCCCTATGTTCCCACATTTCTTTTTTCATAAATCAGATTTTATCCCCCTAACCCTAAGCCCTAACCCCAACCCTAAAAAATGTTGTGGGAGGATAGGATAGGGCTTAAATTGAAGGGAAATGTAGGAACACAAGACCTAATTTTGAAAATGTCCTAGTAATGTGGGATCATAGGGCTGTGAGACATAGAGCCTAATTTTCAGTGGAAAAAAACATTCTTAGAAATGTGAGAACATAGCGCTGTGGGAACATAGGGCTGTGGGAACATAGGGCTGTGGGACCATTGGGCTGTGGGAACATAGGGCTGTGGGACCATTGGGCGGTGGGACCATTGGGCTGTGGGAACATAGGGCTGTGGGACCATTGGGCGGTGGGACCATTGGGCTGTGGGAACATAGGGCTGTGGGACCACTGGGCTGTGGGAACATTGGGCTGTGGGAACATTGGGCTGTGGGAACATAGGGCTGTGGGACCACTGGGCTGTGGGAACATAGGGCTGACCCCCTTTTATATGTAGTTACCCTAAAAAACACCTGCACAATCACTGTATCCTGAGCAGATGCAAAGATAAAAAGAGTAATATAATATAATAACTTAGCAGAAATGAGCAGAATCATTGCTTTATTTCTAACCTCCACGCTGACTGGTTTGTGTTTCCGTCTCAGAGAGGCTGCACCAACCTGCTGAAAGGCGACACTCGAGCGTCCCGAGCCAACATAACTGAACGCAGCTACCAGAAGATCTTCTGCTCCAACATGATGAAGACCAACCAGGACATCATCAGAGACGGTCTGACCGAGCAGACGGTGGACATCTTCATTGAAAACAGTGAGTTTTTACCAGGGTTTTACGTGTTTGTTTTCTGTGCAGTAATTCCTTTAATCAAAGACTTCCTTGATTCAAGCTGATTAAATCTGCCTTAATGTGTCTTTTCATGAGATACTGTTCTCTAGTGAGTGCAGACAGAAGGGAAACTGCACTGTGAACAAGTGTAAACCTCTTGAAACTGAAGAGTGTTTTTGACTGACTTGAGTTCCTCTGCTCTCCGTCAACAGTCCTGGTTTGTGGATTGGCTGGTTTCTCTGACTTCTACAAAGTTGACTGGCTGCAGCATATCCTTGGGCTGCAGGATGAGGAAGTGGGCTGCTTTGGGAGAGACAGTGAGTATGCAACGGAATCTGAATCAGAATTATGTCATTATTTTCAGGTAGCACGGCTGTCAAATTGATTATTTAAGTCTAATATCTTGTGTTATCTCAAATGATCAACCCTGTTTTGTGGACATAAATGAGTCAAACATTTATACCGCTCCATTTTACTTGTATTGTGGACTAATTCCCAAAAGACCTGAATTATTTGTGACTTATTTGTGACACCCTACAGACTCTCCACTCTCAGACTGTGTCCGTTCTGGATTTTAACTCGTTGGTTCCCAGTCTTCTCTCTGTTTAGATCACAATTGATTGATAAATGAGCTCCAAAACAGATCAAAATCCGGTTCCATTTTCTTTTTATCACAGGTGAGCCAAAGAAATTAGGATTGTAACAGGTGGTGTGAATGAGAACTTCTTTGTTACTTAGCAGGTGAACCGGACTAAGATTATTACCTGTATACAATGGGTAACCCAACAGTTTATCATCTCTGCTGTTTGTTTTCCCAGAGAACATCATCTCTCAGATCATTGGAGACGAGCTGCTGGAACAGCTGCAGCTGCACAGGAGAGTGAAGAGGAGGGAGAAAATACTTCCAGGTCAGTTTGGGACCTGACAGATCTGGTATAATATGAGTCTGCCATCCCACAGCTCTCTCCACTGAAAATCAAACGGGGAGCGTTATAACATTGTTGCTCTGATTCATGAAGTTATCACTCTTAAATTTAGGGATTTGTACACTGGTGTGTGATGCTAACCACCTTGTGCCGAAAGAAGACAGAGGAAATGGTTTTTGACTCAAACGTTTTCTGATTCCTGCACCAGTGCTCACTTTCCCCCCAACATTTACATTCTAATTCCACCTGTATCTGTATATTTAAAATTGGTATACCACACTGTGTGGATATTTTGAAGCAGGGTTTCAGTATAAAAGAAAATAGTTCCTACATGAAACTGCTCACAACCAGGTCTGTGGATTATCTTGAGTAACCGAGTCATGATTTCTGTTGAGTTTTTCAAACGTATTTTTTTGGGCGCTTTGAGCATCACAAGCCGAGTGTCATCTAGTTCCATTATACTTGGGAATTATAGTGAAGGCAGACATATCTATGGTCGATATCTCGAACACTCTTTAACTCACACCAAAATAATCTTCATTGTTAAACAGCACTACAATTAAGAGGAAAAATATGTATTTTTGATTTTGGGGTGAACTTTTCCGCTCGATGGTGTTTTAAGCGCGACGAAGACGACGTTGGGGGCTTAAAACACCAAACACCAACTTTTCCCTTTACTGTCCTCCTCTTCCTTCTGGTTTTTGTCTGGTCTCTCAGATGGCTGCTCCAGTCACATGACGGCAGTGGCTGTCGGTGCTCTGGGAGGATATCTGAACTACTACCTGACAGAACAGGACATAACCAAGAGGCCGCTCTCCTGAACGCACCCACCACCCACCCTGCCCTCGCCCTCCTCACAGGTGTGTTCACACGAGCAAAACGTAACGTTGTAGACCATCAGGTAGAGATGCTTTTTACGACTGGACTCCCGACACAATATGTTGCTTTATGAACATAAGTTGTAAAATGGTGAAAATGCTTACCGGTAATTAAATGCTGGGATGTGGCCGTTTGACACTAAATGAAAAAGATTTCTTCTACCTTTATATTTTATAAATATAATGAGGATGATGCTGTAATCTGACCTACAGTTAGCGATCTAATCAATCCCCAAAAAGATGTCTTTTGAAAGTAGTGATGCTCCGATCCAGCAGATTATTACAAATAACTTGAGTAGTTAAAAAAGGGTAAATCTGATCTCCATGCAGTTCATGTTGCTGTCCACGTGGCGCTGGACATGGCGATGCTGCTGTTGTCTTAAGATATAGACGGGCAGTGTCTTCAGGATCTTATTTGATCTGTGATGCAACAAGCCAGTTTAAGAATTTATCTTTTCTAAATGAAATCAGAAAGTATTACAAAATAAATCAGTGGGTCAGATTCATCTTTTTGCCACACAGCTTCTTAACTAGCTTCACAAGGGATAGATAGTGACAGCGGTAATCGTGATGTCATCTCCTGGTTGGTAGTGTTTATCCTATTTGATATAGAAAAATTGTAAAGTAATTTGATATTTTGGGCTGCTCGACGATCAGTCAGAGAGAAAAAGTTTGCAGATATAGCTAAAAAATACACCTGCTGATTTTTCGAGGATGTATAACAAGATGTGATGCCTTAAAGGAAAATGTTAGAACATGGTTCTTATTCTTGTAATTGTGCATAAATTGGGCGTGTTTGTCCCCCAATTCAGACATCTGAAAGGTTTGAGGGGTTTCAGATGATGTTCGATGATCTGGCAAGTAGTTTGTTTGAAGCATACTGACCTTTAGTGGTGGTTCTTACTGGGTGGGTTCTGCAGGACTGGCCTGTAAACATGCTTAAAAACAGAAATCAGCAAACGATATTGGCCATTAAAAGCCTGGTTGGAGCATCTCTATTTGAAAAACAAGGACAAGATATATTTACTATAGCTTTAAAGAAAAACATTCTAATACGCAGTTTTTCTTCCAAAAATAATGTCTTTATTTTACTTTAAATTATGTTTATCTACTGAATATAAAACCACAAAGGAGGGCCAGAAGGCAGCTGTACAACCAGCACTGACCAAAGAGGATGTATGCATGAACTATGAATGTCTGTAGATGAACTTACATACAACATGTTATCATGTATTTCATGTTAGCAGAATAAACAAAGTCTGTTGTATTTACACACGTTATCCTCTATAACAGTATATAAGTAGTAATAAATGTAAACTTATCTCTGCTTACATTACTGGCTGTAAGAGTCATAAAGTGAGAACGAACACAAACTGATGATGTAAGATCTGTTGGAGCCATCTTTCTGCCAAGACTCCCCAAGCTCAACTCAACTTCAAAATAAAAGCTTCCCTTGGGGTGTGCGTGTGTTGACGAGAGACAGGGAAGACAGAGTGAGTCCAAAAGCTGCCCGAAGGAAGTCGGGAACTGGAAACGGTTTTGATTCCCAGAAATATAAATCTTGCACAGCAGCCTTATTATGTGTGCTGATTGTCTCTTGATTCCAGTTCCATTATCTTTCATATCAAAGACATTGGCAAAATGCCATGGCTGGCTGCAGTCAGTGACGTCACTGATCTGGTAGAAACCTCGCACGTAACAGTGACACCTGATGAATTATGTCACTTGTTCCAGCCAACGACCTCATAAAACAGCGCCTTGAGCAGTCGAGCCTCGTAGGTGACGGTGTTCTTGCCGATGTGAATGTGGTGCTCCTCCAGAGGCTGCTCGATGATGGCCGGGACCTCCTTACCGTACGCTACAGGTGAGACAAACTGATGTCAATTCAAACTGAACAACAGATAAAGGTCCGCTAGCGTCTCCTGGAGGCTGAAATGCTCGTAACACCACACATTATGAAAGGCGTTCCGGAGGGATTTTGCTATTCTTACAGGTAAAAGTCTGACCTAAAGGTGGAGGAAAGGTCCCAGGGCCATAAACATCTAAAGGGTTCATACTCTGAAGAACATGAATGTTTTTAATTTAGTGTTTATTATAGAAGTTGAAACTGTATCTAGATGGTGACGCAGGAGTAAAGGTTGGGGGGGGGGGGGGGGGGGGGGGGGTTGAAACCATCAGGATTCATCCTCTGGAGACCATAATTATAGATGCACATTTCATTAAAATCTGGCCAAAATACCTTGTATGGACACAATATTGATAATTAGGGAATTTCGGTAACGCTGCATATATACAGTGATACACAATGATAATGAGGGCAGATTTACCATCGAAATTCTGAGGATTTTTTGAAACAATAGGGCCTTGAATTCAGACAAAAAGGGGCAAATACAGAAGCAGTTTCTTGCTGTTGCTAGCAGATTTGATCAGCTGTATCTGCCTAGCTAATTGTAAGTTAGCTCCATGAGTTTAATGAAAATTTTGGTTGACTTTTTAATGTTTTCAGCTGACTTTGTTTAAAACGAAAATCTGGTAAAAAAAAAAAAAAAAGGCTTTAAATATGTAATAGATGGCTACATGATGTACTGCTAAAAGATGATAACTAAAGCAAAAGGTAATTATTCTCACCATGTAGAAACAAATTTAAGATCAGGCTGTTATTCCATGCTAACATATCCCTGCTACGCAGCCTATATCTAGGTTACTACTGTAGGGAGTAAGCAAGTTAGTTAGCCAGAGATGCTTGCTAAGCTGATTGGTTGAGCTATGACTAGAAAACTGCTGTCTGAGTGACCTGATGGTGACACTAGAGGAAAGCTCCAAGGGATCATGGGATGCTAAATATGTGCATTTAAAAACAGGACGTTAACAGTCATTTAAAAACTGATATGTGAAGTCTGTTGCATTGGAATCAGTATATATCTCTTAAAGTGCTCAGCTCAGACAAAAAAGGATCCTGCACAAAAGAAGCCTGTTGTCACACTGATGGTGTAGATAATGTTGGTACTGTAGTGCAGTGATTCAGCATTTTGCAGGTGTGTGTGCGTGTGTTTCTGTGTGTGCGTATGTGTGTGTTTGTGCTGCTCACCCTCGCAGTGCTCCAGGAACTGGATACACTCCTGTACCACAGCGTCCCTCAGCATGACCATGTGTTTGGACATGTTCTCCAGCAGAGAAAGGAAACAGCGCTTGGCGTAGAACCATGTGTCCGTTCCCAACTACACACACACACACACACACACACACACACACACACACACACACACACACACACACACACACACACACACACACACACACACACACACAAACACACACACACACACACACACACACACACACACACACACACACACACACACACACATTAATGTTAATAAAAGTCCTGCTAGCGTCTTTGTTTTAGTTATAGTTAACCTCTACAGGATGATAAGTGGTGACTTCTTCCTTCTGTTTTAAAGGAATCAGACATGATAGTCAGATTGTGAGAAGCTGGCGTGACTGTGTGGCTCGCCAGGCTTCACATTCCTGAACTCCTCTCTGCTTTCACTGTGAATGTGACTTTGTGGTGGTGATTGTTGTGAGGAGGGGGCAACACTCAGGATGACGGGCTTGTGTTCTCAGCTGGAGCTTAGTGGACTCAGCTGCAGCCACAGTCTGCTGTTGTGACTGGATGAGATCAAAAGGTCCCAAAAAGAGCAGCAGCTCGGCCTCAGAGAAGAGTCCTGCAGGACTCAGATGGTTATTTTTGGTTCAAGACTTGATGCTTGTCTTTCCAAATTTGACATTTTAATTCTAAACACTTTTCGTAGTTGGGTTTATGACCTCCTGTCTATCACACAGCCTCTGCAACAGTGACAATGCTGCCTACTTTCCTTAAGAATATATCTTGAATGTAATCTGTTATTTAAACATTGCTACAAACTTTCTGAAAAAAAGCCCAGAGAACCATTAAATGGCTGACCTTCTTATTGTAAGGCTCCAGGCTCTTGATGACACGAGAGATGCCAAAGTCATAGTTCCCCTTGGCGCAGTACAATGTCCTGAAAGAAAAACACAACTTCAGACACTAACAGTGATGCTTCCAGAAAGCTTACTGTAACTCTCATGGATTTGATTTGCAATAAGTGTGTAGATTAATTCAAGACCTTAGGAAAAAGATACAGTACACAGTATGTAATTAAAAACTCTAAACTCAAGTTTTACAGTACCAACTAGCTCTTCCTGAGCTTTTGACCGTATCCCTCCTTCCTTTCAGAAGTTTCAGACTACATACTAGGTCAGTTGATGACATTAAGGAAAGAAAAGCTGAAAAAGCCAGTGTGTTATGGTCGATAGCTTCAGAAAACTTAGTGAGCTAACCTGACGTTTACATTTTTTAAATCATAGATTTGGACTATTGTCAAAATTTAAGGATGCCTTTGTTTTGTTTTTAAAAATGCTTTCACTAAGTCTCCTTGTATCTGTCCAAGCTTAATGTCCTTTCACTTTAAGTTAAAGCAAGTGAAATATGTCAGTGTTGTTACCATGGGCACCAAACATGTTCAATATTTAATACTGTATTTAACAAACCAAAACTAGAAGGGCACTTGGGGAGCGCCGACCTCTGCCAAAGCATGCCCTATCTTATAATGTTAATGCAGTGTGAATTTTCCCTGTCCATAACACCTTTTCCGATAATTCCGACACCCCATGAACGCAGCACAAATGCCCTATCTCGATATGTTGACGAAAGTGAAAAAGAAAAATAATTCATGTATCTGCCCTGTGGTTCAGATCCACTCCAAAATGTAATGGGTTCTTAATTGGCCCGTGCTACACCCTTCCATGATGTTTTGTGGAAATGAGGCCAGTAGTTCTTCTGTTATCCTGTCGACAGTTAAACAAACCAACCAAAAACATAACCTCCTTGGTGGAGGCCAAAGCAACAGCCAATCATATTACTGGCTCTGCTCTTTTTGTCTTGATTGATACACAAAGTGTGAAATAAAAAATTAAAAGATTTGGAAGAACAGAAAACTTGAATTATAAACTGAAGGAATGAAATAAAACTGATCTGCAATAAACCAGGATGAAATCCCATTTCATAACAATTTGATGACAATTAATTGGAGTATTTCACAATTTCATGTCTATGTTACATATTTTATATTATGATTACTATTTATGTAATAATGCCTGCTTTATTTATGTGATATTAATCACTTTGGGTCTCCATAACTAAATGGCACTGTGAATGTTAATAGTAAAGGTTTGTAGATAGATAGTCTTTATGGTTCCAGGAATAACATTTGTGTTGAAAGCCAGCATGTCTGTGTTTCACATGAAAAACATACAGATATACATATAATGAACACACACACACACACACACACACACACACACACACACACACACACACACACACACACACACACACACACACACACACACACACACACACAGACAGATTTCTAAATTCATGAGGCTGCTGGAGCAGAAATATAAGGACCAAATGCAAAAGCAGATTATAAAAAGCTTCTTGCTGCAGGATTAGTGAAAAGCAGCAGCAGCTGGAACTCACCCGATGACCAGGTTGACGATGCAGAGATGGAAGACCTTTTTGTCGGGGTCGTCGTAGGAGATCTGCTCCTCCTCTTTCTCGATCTTTCTCATCAGCTCTTCAGCCTGTGAAACGACAGGAGGAGGAAACAAGGGGAGATCGATTCATAGTGTGTTCAACAAAACCACACAAGTCAGAAGAATGTCAGTTAACCCTGCAACAGTTATCCCCATACAAAGACACAATATTTACACGCAAAACATGAAAGTTAACTTATTTGCCGAAGTAAAAAAAGTATTATCAACAAAATATACTTACAGTAAAGAATAAAATGAGAAATCAGTGGTGGAAAAAGTATTCAGACCTGTAACTTGAGTAAAGTAATACCACGTAATAATAACATTACAGGACGGAGCCAGACGTTAACACTGGGGGCTCAGGCCAAACCTAGAGGAGGTCCGGGGGCATGTGCTCTTTTTACAGCAGCTATTTGCATGATTTCTTTTAAGACATTTGATAACAGAATACCTAAAAATATGTACATTATTTGGGAAAAACCTGATTGTTGCCAAGGAAAAGAATCCTCCTATATAGCCTACATCTTAGGCTAACTATTAACACTTAATAACTGTCTTCATCATTCTGAAACCAGAATGTTAAGCATGACTAATTTTGACTAAAAAAATGGCAAAAAAAATCTTATCCTGAAACCAATTTTTAGTGGAGTTCACAGACTGAATGGCTATATTTCCACAGTAATAGAATTTTTGCTCCATTAATTAGACGGTCCAGTCAGAGAGACTGAGGCAAAATGACAAAAAGTTGAAGGTGGGCCTATTTTAAAAACCTAAAACATTCTGGGCTTTTGAGAAAACGTTCAGGGCTGGAGCCCCAGAAGCGACCCCTCGCTCCGCCCCTGTGTAAGAGCCCTGCATTTAAAATTTAACAGCACCGTGTTAACTTGTTTGTGCAGTACCTCTTCATTCTGGCTGGTCAGGATGTAGGACACACACAGGTTGGCCAGGACCACAGCGCTCACATTCAGGATCTACAGTGGAAACACACACACACACACACACACAGAATAGAACATAATTAATAAACATAACATAAAATGTGTGCGTTTTCAGTTAGGAATGGTAACCCTCCAGGGTCCGCAGCTGAGTTTATTGTGACTTCATTTTCTGAAATTGGACAACATTTTCAGATGTCACAGAATGACACAAGCACCACTTCAAAAACACAAACAAAATGAGAACCCCACACAGCAAAAAAAAAGTCATGGAAACAGATATCATGCACAGATGTGAAGACACTCCAGAGGAATCAATACAGAGCTGTTTGGGTCTGTATTTTTACCGAAGGTTTGCACTTGCAGGGACACTCCTGAATGTTACACTGCTCCACCTGGACAAAAAGGCAAACTGTCAACATTTAGTCCTGACCTCAGACTGTCAGTGGGGCTGATTAACAGCATTGTAATTGAGTGTTTACTTCAAAATGATTAAAGTGTGATTCAAGTGTCTGCATTTTTCTCAGTCCCTGCAAACATTTATTTTCATATGAATGTGACCAGCCATCCTGAAGCACTCACGTTATCGTAGTGCTTCTTGACGATGGGCTCGTAGAAGCCGATGGCCTCCTTGTATTTGTTCTGCATAAAGAGCACGTGGGCTACGTTCAGCTTCCAGGTATCATCCTCATTACAGACCTCCACCGACTTGCGGAAAATCTTTTCCACCATCTGGAAGTTCTCCCGGTTCCAGTAGATCTTGGCCTGGGCCATCAGGACCACGATGTACCTGGGAAAGGGCCGGGACAATTACATGGTGAATAGGTTTTTGTATTTCCCCAATTGCAAAATCATTTTTGCTGTAATTAACTAACTGGAGTGATGCCTTTGGTTGAAACATTAAAGCATAATATGTAGATGTGTCCTGTGATCTAAATTATTGGTCAAAGGATTCTTTTTAAGAACACGTTTTATCTTGTTATTATTAGTTCTCGCAGGGGATTTTTTACATTAATGATTTAAGATTCAAATGTTTTATTTGTCACTGGCTGATACAATCTGTGCGGTGAAATACAGGTAAGTGTGCAATAAATAATAATTAGAATAAACAAAAAACGAAGGATTAGAAAAATTAAAAAATATAAACATATGATTTATGATTAAGTATTAAGTATTAACATGCTGCGTATATTGGCCAGGTGTACAGGTGGGCTATGCATTTTTTCAATATATAAAACTTGAAAATATACATGTTAACATATTGTATTTAAAATTATTACATATTGGTACAAAATATCAGCGATCAGCCTCCTAACTACTTTGCTATCTGTTTCAAATGCTTTTCCTCTCACATCTCACCACTGTGGTTATCTGTGTGTGCATGTGTGTGTGTGTGTGTGTGTGTGTGTGTGTGTGTGTGTGTTAGTCCTCACTTCTCTTGCATCAGGTCATAGTCCTGCAGAGTTTTCTTCTGTGCTTCATCATCTCGAGCCAGCCTGGCCTCCTGCACCTTCGAGAGGACGGACAAAAACAACATTCAGATAAAACATGAAACTGACATGGTTTGTGCACAGCCCAGGAGGAGAAGAAGAAGAAGAAGAATAAGAAGAAGAAGAAGAAGAAAAGAAGAAGAAGAAGATAGGTAAACAACCTGCTTTGCCAGCTTCCGTAACTGCTCTGTCAGTTTGCCGTTCATCTCATCAAACTTCCTAAAAGCCTGTGGAATAAAAATACAGTAATATTAATTCGATAATTAAAAAATATTCAACAGACAAAATTACAAAGTTTGTACAGATAGTTGTGTCTCAGTGGGTCAGGAGCTGGATACAAAGACAATGTAATAAAACCTGCACACTGAGAATAAATAACCTGTGTAATTATTTGGTGACTGTGACCAGCTTAGTCAAAATGTCACCTGTGAAGGCTGTTTTACATAAGAACTTCAAATGTCAGTGTGCAGGTTCCTCACAGTACCTTTATTCCATCCCAAGTAGTTTAAACATAAAGGTTTGTTAGTTTGAAAATTATTCATCACTGGGAAATCCTTTTTATTTACAGGAGAGGCACTAGCAATATTTTTAAAGCTAAACTAATAATTTTGTTTCCACTTGTGGGCAGCTGAACATACTGTAAACACAAACATGGCATATCATCACTTCATAAAGTTGTTGGTGAATCTGTGAGCAAACTGTTGCTTATTTACACAAGCTTTACAATTGTTTGCGGACAACAGCTTAAGCGGGATTTATGCTTCTGTGGAGGCTCCACGCAGAGCTTTCGCTGTAGCCTACATAAGTGGCCTGAAGTTTATACTAATGCGTTGGTGTGTGCGTTGATCTCTTTAAGAGAATAGCAGGGCCGGCGCGTGTGTGTGCGTGGGGAGTGTGTGTAGAGCAAGTGAGAGAGTGACGGGGATTAGCTGTGGAGCGAGTGCCGACTCTAGAGGCATAGTGAGAGAAACAAAGACTCTCCGCTGTGCGTTCTGACAAGTCGAAAATCTGTAGCAGGAGTTAACCCTCTCCTTGATTTCATGTTGTTTTTGGAGAGGTGCACGTCAGGCTACGGTGTAGGGTCTGTGTCTCCATGTACCTACGTATGTACCTATGTATGTACCCACAGCAGTTGATTTAACGAAGAAGCATAAATTGGCCTCTAGTGCTGCTGTAAAAGAGGTTGATGAGACTAAATAATGACAAAACAACTAGCTGAAGGATGCTAAAACACTGCAAATCGGAGGAGAACTGTAGTGTTGGTGATACTTCTCTGTGGGTAAACATCTTGATTAATGTGGCTTTAGATATAAAATGTTCAGTACCTCCTCTGGTGCTGTCTGGCAGGTCAACAAGGCATCAAGAAACTCATACATGTACTGGAAAGGACAAAAAACATGTTGACTTAAATATAGCTCCTGTCATAGGAAACCTGTCATGATTATTAAGTTGTTTGTGCAGGCAAACCAAACACAGAGAAACAAGAGATCCTGCATTGTGAATTAGGACCTGGTGTGCTTTTTAATAAAAACATCACATATGAATCAGTCCAGTAACTTACCGGTGAGAGGAACTTGTAGGTGAGATGGGCGTTCTCTGCCAGGACGTCAGCTGCCAGATCAAAATACTGAGAGAGAGAATAAATCCAGCAGGGACATTAATGCCATTTTAATGAAAGCCCACACCTCTCTGCAGCTCTCTGTTTGTGTCACTGTGTCTGTGAACAACATGACTCCAAATCCTTCTGGAAATATTGCTATTCACTGCATGGAAACCACTTGTACCGTATGGTGAAAAATGCTGACACAGACAGTCCCCCAGTGTAACGTAGGGGTGTCATGTTTGTGAAGAATAATTCTCTGTATAATGAAGACAGCTCCACAGGGTGGGCGCTATCCTGAAGATCTGTTCAATCTAATATCATTCAGTATATCAGCCCTGGTATAAACAAGGTTATAATTCTCTTGAAACAGGGCTTTCTTTTGTTGTGGAATTGAGGTGTTGTAATTTTGCAAGGCCTTAAAAGGTATAATATGTAACTTTTCATAGTGCGAAATTGGTTATGAAACAAACTTTAGGGGGAAAAAAATAGACTTTTGTCAAACCGGCACGGCACGGGCTGGATGTGAAAGTTTAGTTTAGTTTAGTTTATTAGTTTATAATGTAGTCGACAGTCCCCCTTAACTGTACAGTAAAAGAAGCAGCTTTAGCCTCTACGGCTCATTTCCAGCTGTAGTCCCCAGCCAGCTGACAATAGGCATCCTAAAATACAATGGTTAACATACAACAGGCCTAAGCAAAAAGGATTAAGACATACAAAGACGTGGCACACAAACAAGCAAGCACAGATGATGGCAAAGGCATTAAAGCAGTCCATGCAGTAAAGACTATACAAAGGAGTCAAAAGAAAGGAGAATAGTCACAGAGGCCACATTGAAAGCACATACAAGACATTACATGGAGGCAGGCAGCAGAGATGGAACGGCAGCAAAAATGACTAAGTCACATCAAACACACATCACATCTGACAGATTAATGTGTGCAGTTATAGTTATCGGACAGCCATGTTTTAAGGTGTGTTGTAAAGGTGGAATATGTACAGTATGTATATCTTTGATAGCAGTGGGCAGTGAATTGCCGTAGCAGAAAGTGATAATTGATCAAATGTGCTTTTCCTGAATGGAAGTAGAAGGTCACCTCGTGTGGTGGCTTCTGGTGATCTGACTGCTGTTATTAGTTTGTGAAGTAATTGAGCCCAGCAGTCCTTGAGCAGGTTAGGACTTCTTGCTGAAGTGTACTTAAAGCCCGTTGTGTACCTCATGTTTGCAGTAGAGCAGCAGCAGGTTTCCGAAGTTGACGGGGGGGAAGGAGGGCTGCTGCAGCAGGAAGGCCAGCTTCTCAAAACCTTCCGACGGCTTTGTGTCCATGTTCACCAGAGCCTGGTTGTGGAGTGTCACTGGGTCCAGCTCCTGCCAACACACACACACACACACACACACACACACACACACACACACACACACACATACATATTTTGGCTCATTTTTAAGGGATACGTTATCTTTCATGCCTACATGAATACTGCATTATATATTTTAGTAGGCATTAAATTCCACTAGGGGGCACTAGTTGGACACTTCTCACACTTCTCCCAGGTTAAAAAGACAGTCATGACTCAGCGCCAGTTAGAGACTGGACCAAGGACAGTGCCCCATCTGTACATTCATTTTAATGAAGCAGTTTCAAGACGATAAAACTATCATCATTACTTCCATGTAAGCCTTCACACCTATGTCTCTATTCTAATATTCTATTAATCTCCAGGCTGTTAGTGGGGCAGGTCCAGGCAGCCCTAATTCAGATTATATAAGAATTATCACACATAGCCAAAGGGTGTAAAGAATGACACACACACACACACACACACACACACACACACACACACACACACACACACACACACACACACACACACACACACACACACACACTACAGTTGGTGTGAATGGGTGATGATAGTTACCTCCTCTGATCGGGGGGGCATGTCTGTCAAAGCCTCCTGAGCTCCTTTCACTGCAGGGGAAATCATGAAAACAAAAAATGAAAAGAAAGCAGTTACTTTTTGTTTGAATTAGTGTTTCTCCTACACACTTGTCTTTATGGGATAAACAAATGAAGTAAACAAACTCAAATAATCAACACTTAAATTACCCTCTGGAGTTTTTTTGTAAAAGTAGAAGAAACAACAAGATCTGTTCAGTGTTTTCCACCCACTGTGTATCCTGAGGCCTAACAAAAATGTAGAATGCATTTCCTTTTTAATGAAGCTGATTTTATGAATTTTTAAAATCCTGCATTGTTTACGTCATCCTTTTCGTCGCCTTGTAAAAACACTACTTTACGGCACTACTAGTGGTCAAAAACGCCACAAGGAACCTTTAAGTTGTTGATACTTCAAGTAGAATAATAAATAATATAATAAAGTAGGTCACTAAGCAATTGAAAATATAAAGACTGGACAAGTTAAATCACTGTTGTGTTGTATTAGTTTGGAAAGTAGCCAAAGAATTATTTCTATGAGCTCTCTAATCTCTCCCTCTATCCTCCTGCTTGTACATAAGTTACATTTCCATTTTCTGAAGCATTGAGTGAGGTTCTTACGGTTCTTCAGCTGATATTCAATGGCAGCTTTGAGGTTGAAGGCTTCGATCAGGGCTGTCTGATGCAGCACCAGCGTGTTGCCCACGCTGTGGACATCGATGCCCTCTGTGGTCATGCCGACGCTCAGCTCTGGTGCGCAGAAACACAACGTCAGGTTAAATGTTGTTGTAAGATCACCAAGTAATGTAACTGGACTAAAGTCTTAATTCAACAACTAAAATGTCACTCTAGCTGCTGTAAAGAAGAGTTAGTCTGTATGTTGGATTAACACAGATGAAATGATGGCAGTTCCTCTGCGATGTGGTTTTACCTGGATGTTCTCTGATGCCTCGCTCGATAAACTCTCCGATGTATTTGAGGGCCTGAGCGTAGTTCTTCAGGCTGTAGTAACACAGGGCGATGTTGTAGGACAACGCTGTGAGAATGGAGGAACAGAAAGACAAAGATAACAAGATACATTGTAAATGGTGCCTGTATGGATGATTTTTAACCAAATATACATCTGGTAGCCTACCAAATTTCTCCCTAAATTTGTGATAAAATAACAATTTAAATCACATCATTAGCCTCCACTTTTCCCCCCAATGTTGTGCTGCTCTGAATAATCACGGCAAAGCAAATATGATGGCAGGATCAACTAATCATTCAGCTGAATCAGATCCTAAAGCATTTCATGATCAATTTAGTTATTAGAGAAAGGCGTATGTGGCCTTTGTTGTGTGACGTGACATGTCCGCTCTTTTTCTCTGTAAAAGTTAATGTTATCAAATGTAAGAATGTGCATAGAATCATGAAATAAGAACCACTGAAGGCGTGTTCATACGTGTGTCTCTGACAACTACCTGCCACGTATCCCAGCACTTGCATGGCGGAGGTGAACTTCTTGCAGGCCTCCTCATACTTGCCATCCTGGTAAAGCAAACAGCCCATATTGTAGGCATAGTCTGGGTCATCCTGGGGTAGCTGCTCCAGCAGTGACTGTGTACACACACACACACACACACACACACACACACACACACACACACACACACACACACACACACACACACACACACACACACACACACACACACACACACACACACACATTGAACTGAAATGGTATGGTATAATTTGTGTGCATTAACAGATAATGTGAGAGAGCTTGTCACCTTGGCAGTGGAGTAATCTTCCTCACAGTATTTGATACAGGCTTGCAGCTTGACCATCTGTGCCAGGGAGAGAGAGAGAGAGAGAGAGAGAGAGAGAGAGAGAAAGGGAGAGAGAGAGGATAAACCAAAGGTAAAGGTAAGTGCTGGTTTGACTTTGGGCCAAAGAAATGAAGCAATAACGTGAACTGCAGACATCCATAATTCATTTTCATCATCAGGAACCTATTTTTCCGTAATTAGTTCACACATCTCCTGTGGAAGTTACATAATATTTCTAAATCATCCTTTATATTGATAACATGAACTTAAATTCCACCATTAGTTTCTTTCTGGTGATGAAAAATGAGTTCCTTGTTGCTGTGCTATAAACATTTTGTTTGTTTTATTTCATTAATTGTACATTTATGGCCCATATCCATTTGTTAGAGCACTTCTGCTGAACAACAGCTCCCAGTGATGGAAAGTGTATAAAGGATGGAGGGAACAGAGTAAAAAAATAATGTAAATAAGGTGGAATTGTTCTTAAATCACAAATCTGAAGCAGTGATGGAACACCTGCAGCCAAACTCTTTCAGGCATAAAACAATGCAATTAGTCTTAGTGGAGCTGCTAAAAAGTTGGCATTTCAGTGAAACAAGCTTTTCACATGCTGCATTTTGAGCCCAGCATTGTGTACACGCTGTACCTTGGTGTGACTGCTGGGGTTGTCGAGCACGAAGGAGGCCTTTGTGGCCTCAGGATAAGCACCAGCTTTGTATAGGGACTGGGCGTAGTAGACCTTGTATTCCTCAACCTCTGGGTGAAGCTGGGTGAGCTGCTCATAGCACTCTGCAGAGTTGGTGAAATCCTGGATGTGATAGTAGCAGTAACCCAGTAGAGACAGTGCTGCCCTGGACTGTAACACAATAGAGCAAGAGTTAAAACTGATGGTCGTCTGCAGTGTATGTAACATAAGGATGTGGGGATGAAAAAAAGAAGAAGAAAAAAACTCACTCTCTCACAAAAGTATCTAAGACACAACAACATTAAAATACAAATCAGGATGTCTGCAAGTACTACAGCACGAAATGTGAGTACTACAGCACGAAATGTGTGCCTTTTAAACTTTAAAAAAACTAAATATAAATCATAAACTAGTGATATAAATCAGCTTAACCCATATTTAAAAAAATATTTTTATATTAAAGACTAAATCACACTATTTCCACTTGGGTTGCAAATAAAGTTAATCTTTTATTATTGTTATTCTGCCTAGTATTTCTCAATAAAAAGTCAGAAAACAGAAAAATACACCCATTGAAGAAGCTGGTATGAGTAAATATTTGTCTTTTTTGCTTGAATTCTTTTTTCTTTTCTTCTATCATTTCAGCTCTATTCACGATGAAGTAATGTTAACACATAAAAAAGCAGCAATCTTCATTTGTAAAACTGGAATTTGTGCTTGAAAAGTGACTGAAACCATTAATCACAATAGTTGAAGCTTTATTTTCTGTTGATCTACTACTTGATTCATTGATTGTTTTAATTTAAGGAAATCCAATTACATTTTAGGCCCAATATTTGCAATAAAAGACCTCCAGACATCCTGAAATGTTATACTCTATACAGATGTTATATTCCAGACACCTACCTTCGTGTGTTTTTGAAGTTGGCCGTTTAGAATGTGAATTGCTTCCACGTACTGTCCGTCTTTAATCTAAAAGACAGAGAATGAACTTCATGGTTTTATATACAGTGTTCCTATTATTATTATTGTTATTATTATTATTATTATTATTATTATTATTATTATTAACATTATCTTACAGAACTAGCTAGCTACTGACACAAGCTGTTTCTAATAACGTTATGGTAAAGTATAACGTTAACTTTAATTCACCGAGCATCATTTTAACAAACCATTTAGCTAACTGTGTAACGTTACGCGGAACTGCAGCACAGATAACGTTAGTTATTACTAGAGATTATTTAGAGATGCAGTAACGTAACATTAAAGTTAAAGTTAACGGGCAATAACAATGCAAAAGTTGACCTTTTATTGATTTGTGTGTGTGCTTGTTGTTAAAATGTATGCTGAATTTACGTGCAGTCCATCGCAAAAGTGTTATGTGTCGAGTGTATCTTTTCAATAAGCTAGAAACACGTTAACGCTAGCCAACTGTTATAACGTTAACGACGCTAACGTTAGCTTACCCCTGAGCTGGGAAGCTAACCTAAACTAAAACAACAACATTCTCACCAGTTTGTATATTGTAGCTGTGTACTCTCCGTCTTTTATAGTTGTCATGGCTTCAAACGAGTAGTTTTAGCGACAACAAATTACTTGTAACTTTGTGTGTTCACACAATCTGAAATATATCATCTAGCTAGCTAGCTTCTGTTTAGTGGACAGACGGGGCGCATAGGTGCTGTTACTTAGCAACGGACAAGGACCGGAAAAGGAAGTTTTGACAGACGCGTGTAACAGCCAATCATAAAGGAGAATAAAGTTACGCTGGCCCACCTTCAAGTTTTCCCCCCAAACCTTTATTTACGTTACTGTTGAACAGGGTGATACAACCATATCTATGGATACAACCATAGATATAAGGTGTATCCGTAGATATAGAACAACCATTCAACTAACCATAACTTTATGTAACATCATGTTTCACTACAATGTGATTCAATGCAGCTTAATTTCTAGTTATACAGGTCAGTTTCATTTCATTCCAGCATTTTTATTCATTAGACTGTTTAGAGATACATGATTTCTCACAGGACAGTGAGCTACAAACATCTTACAGAATATGATGCATTGTTGTAGTTTAAACTACCCAACAGTATAAAAATGAATTAAAATCAGCACAACCTTACAACAGTAAAATGCAATATACACATTAATGCAGCAGTGATATTAATCTAGATTCAGAATCATCATATAGTAAAACATCATATCGACAGGGAACATTTTACTGCACAATCAATGCTTTTAATTTAAGTCAGGTTTTGAATGCAATACTTTTATTTTGAGTATTTTCACCGTGTGGTATTAGTAGGCTACTTTCACTGAAGTAAAGGATCTGAATACCTCATTCATTATAAAATAAAATCACTGGAGAAATGACATTGTGAAATGAATACAGACTTCTAAAAAAAGTCATTGTAACCAATAAAAACAGCTGCAATTGCATGTCTACAGAACCAGCCTGGCAGGAAACAGAGAACTACATCACCGACACTGAGATGGTTTTCTTTCCTTTAGGAGCAGTGGCAGTCTCAGGCTGTCTGAGGGCCAAGAGTGAAACATACAATGAAAAAGGCACCAGCTGTATGTACTGCACCAGAATGAATGTTTTTCTAGCATGTAGGGCAGCCTATATGGCACTGCATTTTATTTGGTCTACTGTAATGGCACCCTAAATGGCACTTTATTACATTTTCTCACACCCTGAAAGTTGTACGTTTTTTTATGAGATTGTTTTTGTTAAAAACCTCTTATATCATTCAAATAAACCATAAGTAAACCCTCATGAGGGAAGGTAAGATCATCTCAAAATAAAATACAGAAGGAAATAAGGCCTGTGAGGGTAAAAAACAAACACATAATGTTAAAGTTTTTCTTGATTTACACACATGCAATGTAATTTAATTTTGTAATTTATTTATCCATTAATTAACATGAAACTTAGCACACCTTAAAGGAAAATGAATAGTACATTGTTTTACAAATTAAGATGTAGCTGTCGGACAGCCAAAGATTAAATATATTTAGAAAATATATAGTTTGAGTTAATTGATATGATTCTTTCTTTCTTTCTTTCTTTCTTTCTTTCTTTCTTTCTTTCTTTCTTTCTTTCTTTCTTTCTTTCTTTCTGTGAACAAGCACAGACAGACAGGTAAAAAAACACACCAATGAAGTGACTGATGGGTCACAGAAAAGAACACACACACACACACACATACACACACACACACACGCACATGCACACACGCACACACACACACACACACACACACACACACACACACACACACACACACACACACACACACACACACACACACACACACACACACACACACACACACAGAGAATGGTCAAAACAGATGAAACCAACCAAGGTGCTGGAGCTTCGCCTCAAACCTAAACCACTGTGCTGACCACCGGGCCTCCATAATGACGGGGGAAAGAGTAGATGCTGTGTATGTGTGTGTGTGTGTGTGTGTGTGTGTGTGTGTGTGTGTGTGTGTGTGTGTGTGTGTGTGTGTGTGTGTGTGTGTGTGTGTGAAAGTGAAAGTGAGAGTGTGATCTTTTTTGTGTTTATGCATGTGCATGCATGCTTGTGTGCAGTGTGGGTGTGTGTTTTCTCTCTCTTTTTCTAGCTCTCTTTCTGCAGTCCTTGCATGCCTCTCACTGCCTTCTGTTGGGATTGTAGGGAAGCTGTGAGGTAGAGGAGCTGCGAAACAACAGGTACACACTACTGTTAAGTAGATACAGTATATGTGCAGGGAGCAGTATTTTATTTACATATGGATCATATAGGTCAATAATTCTTTGTAGCCTTAGATGGTAAAGAAAAGCAGGGGAGAGCTGTTAAAAGGGAGGGGTGTGTTGATGTGATATTAAGAGTAAATTGTTCTAATGTACTACAATAACTTAAGCTTAATTTTCAGCTCTTTTTGTTCAAAATTGCTTCCTTTTTAATTGTAACCAAAACAAACAAAGTAAAAAAAAAGTGCTTATGAAATCTTAAACAATAATTTTCCTTTGAAAGAAAATATGACTGTATTCATGCTGCAGACGTGTAATGCATACTTGAGCTAAAAGCTGACTGGGACTGTATTGTTGAACATGTATTTGAACAAGGTATCTGCCGTTTAAATACTGAATAAATCTAAGAAATTCTGTAATTCTTTCACAGCAGGGCCACACTTATTGGTTGCCAGATTGAGCCCGGTTAGAGCTAATGAGATTTTAGTTGCTTAAAACAAATGCTGTGCCTGCAGATAGCTTATGACTGAGGCTGGAATACTTTGGCAGTCTCATTGTGGTTGTTTATGTGTGTGTTATTGTGTGAGTGTGCATAATTGCAGGGACAGAAGGAGGTTATGTGTGTTTGATTTAATACAAGTTTTTGGGAATTGGTTAATTCGGCATTAAGTGATGAGTTAAGAGATGACACCAAAATCATAGGTGTTCCCAGTGGTGTTGTCTAACGTATTGTAGTGGGTGTATTGTATTGTATATTGGCCAGAACCTACCTTTGGGGGAGGAGGGGGCCATATCATAGTCTGGATGTCCTCCCCCAGGGAAGTTTTAAGCATCAACGACTTCATTTCCTGTATCCGGATAGACTTTTATGCACCAATTTACGGTTGAAATACCTTTATTTAGCCTATGTGAAGAAAGAAAACACAGTCACACAATTCAAAATATATCAAAAATATAATGGAAAGTATGTTGTTGCGCTTTTTTTGGGCATTTTTAAGAGGGTATATGGAAATCCTGGAGCTTTCTTAGTGGGTATACTGTGTATACCTGCGTATCACGTAGACTACACCACTGGGTGTTCCCAGTATATGTGGAGCATATTGTGTTAAAGGACAATGCTGTCGATTCTGTATTTTTCTTATCAACAACAAATCCCATGAAAGACCAAAACAAACAACGTGTCGCTGATTGGCTAATTGTTTGCAGCCCTGCAACGCTTCATTGGATCAATTGCTTTTTCAACAGAGAAACAGCTGTTTAATGTCATGATTCCAGAAGAATCAGTCAACTCTGTGGAACACCAGTCTTATTCTTCGGTTAAAGTCAGCAGACTGACCATATAGTAATATACAGTGCAATTTCCCACAGTGTGCATTGGAAGTGTTTTACGCTGCAGTTTCTTTAATGACCACTCGACGGTGCTCAAATGACTGGAAACACTCCAAAGTTATCTCTTAAAGCTATAGCGCATAGTTTATGTCTCCCCCATGAAGAATTTTAAGTAATGACAACAAAACTGTTGGGACGTCCACATGATACAAGCCTTACGTGACCACGCAACACAGTTGCTAGTAGCCAAGGAGGACACGGAGGATTAAAAAAACATGATTGACTCTTCAGAAGAGGTAGCCTAATGATCTTCAATCGAGTTTCTGCACAGGAAAGTTGCCGGACGCCTCAATCTTCTGAACATAGCCATACTAAGAAATACAGAGAGAGTTGTGTGGAGCTGATAGTCTTAGTTAGCTTTGTAGCAACTCATTTGGCAACGGCTTGAATGTAACGGACGTTCATTAATAACAAAACATTACACACTAAAGCTTTACAATACGAAAGTTTTCCTACAGTAAAAACAATGTATGCCCACAGTAGAAAACTACTTTACACAACTACAATAAACATTGACATTAATATTATTAATACTGTTAAATATGCTCAGTATGTTGCACACACACACAGCAGTGTAATCACAACAAGGCTCGATGCTCTGAAACTAATCATACTAATGAACAGAAGAGACGTGTGTTATGAGGCAGAAGAGGTTTGAACAGTTTCTACGAACACTTTGAAAATCGACTGAAACCAAGATGTCCACAGCGACTCTACAAACTTACAAACAAACCGTCTCTACAGCCTACAGTACTGAGAAATACTGTTTCATACTTTAAAAAAAGGGATCTGAAATTGTTAACTGTCTTGACACCATCAGTTTTCTGCTTGAGCTCACCATCAGGTCTATCTCTCAAATATGTGGCATTCATTTAAACACAGTTGTACTGTATAGTCTACTAGAGCTTTGTGTATTATTGGAGTAATGTCTGTGTGTGTGTGTGTGTGTGTGTGTGTGTGTGTGTGTGTGTGTGTGTGTGTGTGTGTGTGTGTGTGTGTGTGTGTGTGTGTGTGTGTGTGTGTGTGTGTGTGTGTGTGTGTGTGGATTAAACATGAAGTTCCCAAGGTAGTTCATACTTGACATGTCTTTGCAGCTCTCCTCCCAGTTTTCCACGTCTCTCTGTCAGTTCAGTTTTGTGTTTCAGCTCTCTGACTGCTGCTTGGACTCATTCCTTTTAGTGTGAGCTGACTGCAGGAGCTGAGGGTTTAGCCTCTGGGCTTCTTCTCCTGTTAACCCTCTGACACGCCTCAAAGACTTAGAAGTTAGTTCTCAGAAAAAATAGATTTCCCTTTTTACTCTGCTTTGTCAGGATTGATTGCCACAGAGATTACAGCCATACAAGGTTTAACACAGTGCTGAGGAATAGTGTAATACCTGCAGCATGCTGACTCAGGCTGTGCACACAGAACTCAGAGGACGTCATACACTGAAGAGACTTCATGAAGACTGAATCCTCCAAAAAGGAGCTTGTATACATAATTTAATTACATTTATGTATTGGTAAAGTGCAAATAACTAAACATATACTCATACACACTGCCTGACTGAGTCCTGACTAAGCATCCGTACAGGACGAGTTGGGGGTTAAAATGTGTTGGAATACGATTAAAAACAGGATAAGACTCAAAACCAGGGATGGAAATAAATCTGTGTTTTTGTGCGCTCTCATTTCCCCCCAGGTGCTGGTCCATCATGGCCCTCAAACTGAGCGTGCTGCTGCTAATACTGTCCGTTGTCACGGTAACGGTTCTGGCCCAGAGGCGACGGACGTCGTCGTCGACGACAACCACTAACACTGACGAGTGGAACTACAGGGATGGCTGTGAGCACCCAGATTACTCTCTGTTTACCCCAGGTCAAAGGTCAGGTTCAGGGTGCATCATGATGATGTCAGAGCTAGGTCGGGAAAGAAAGTGGATGCCTTTTTGTTTTGAGTTGAAGCTTTATTGCTCTCTTCAGACAGATGTGAGACAATAAGGTGCAGACCACAGCCGGAGATGGTTAAGAACCATAGACAGTTAAAGAAATGGACTAACAGATCCCGTTACTCTGGACGGAGACCAGTGAAGTCTATTAGAAGCACTTTTCCGGTGATAGCTGAGCGTTACTGCGCAGCTGCAAACTGAGCTTGCCAACGTATATGTGACGTGAGCAACGTGTCTGAACGTTGTAAGTCTTCTGGTAGCTGTGCCAAGAGAAATCTCAATCATTCCCAATCTTGCAGAGACGGAGAGCGTAGGTATATGTAAGGAGATAACATAGGCACAGGCTAATTATTGCTAACTAAAATGCTAGTTAACATTAGTAATTAAACTAAACAGCTAATGTACGTCGAAACTGCCTGCGAGCTTCTCCTGTACTGTACGGTAATTCCTCTACTATGTGACAGTAAGTCGCGTAGTTATGACACAATCGTTAGCCTATTTTTATAAAAACGTCTGCTATGGAGCCATAACATGAGGTACAAGGTAATGGAGCCTTTTATACATTGTTGTGTTTCTTGAGAAATAAACAATGGACAAATAAAGTCTTTAAACGCTTCAGATGTAAACACATAGGCTGTTAAAGTGACGCCAAAATGAATGGCAGTCAATGGGATGCTAACGGGGGGTGAGTGCTTGGTAGCATTAAAATGGCGCCATAGTAGCTTCGCGTTGTGGAGAGAAGCTTACCCCCTTGTTTAGAACTGAGTCAGAGTCATTTCCTGTATTTGTGTCACATGGGTTTCGCCACTGCCACGCCTCAGTAGGACACTAGAGGCAGGTCCGGAGTGGATTGATTCCAAAGTTGCAGCATTTTTTGTTTTCCTAAGAACTTTATTTCAACTGCTAAATATTGTTTCTTGCAGTATATTTGGCGTGAAATAAATACTCTAAGCTAAATTACCTGAATGCATACTATCTGGCCGATATTAAAGTGCAGGTGAACTTAGCCTGTTGGAAAAGCTAAGCTAACGAGTCCAGGACTATAAACAAAACAGATTATAAAATAATGTAAGCCTGTATTGATTCTCAGGGGGAAATCAGGTGTTGCAGCAGCAATGGTCAGAACAATTACAGATTAATAGAGAAAAAGTAAATAGCATAATTAGAGGTATATCAAACAAAAATAAGAATAGAATTAAAAATATAACTATACAAGAGCAATGAAAGAATCAGTATCAACCACATCAATTTACATTGATACCTTTTGGTTTTTAAACGTTGAGTTTTGAGCCAAAAGCGATCTCCGTGCACACAAGTGTTTCTAGCTCCAGCAGAAGAACTAATCTCCATTTAAACTAACACACCCAAACTGCATATCTCATCAACATTCTCGTAAACAGGGCATGGGTGTGCCGGTGTAAACAGGAGGCAGCCTCATATACTGGGCATAACCAGGAGGCAGCATGCATACTCCTAATCTTCAACTGCACACCCACTAACTAAGTTTTAGCCTAACTTTCTAATTTGACTGAGGGCGATACAACTCAGGAGACAACAACTCTTTTATCTTTACACTATTTTTATAGCAGGAAACATGAATTCAGTGGGTTCTGACTTTGGAGAACTATTATTGTGCCTTCCTTTGTGTCACCAGATCTGTGTTGTGGTTGTGATTTATTGTCTCAGCTGAGAAGGTGAACATGCGTGGCGTGGCCAACCTGACCCAGGTCCTGGACAACTGGAGGTTCGACATCCTGAGCCAGATGAAAGGACTTCTGCAGAACGACCACCAGTCTCTGCTGCCCGACTACGCCAGGTATGGAAGGAGCGGAGAAGGAGGACGAGGTTATCAGTGGGATAGTCTCTCATTGCCAGACCTTCCTACACAGCGTTGTGGAGGAGGGTTCGGCTAGTCCACACAACATTCCGGGATGTGAGAAAAACGTGCTCTGGTTTATTGGCATTTCTTTAACCAATCACAATCGTCTTGGGCGGTGCTAAGCCCCAGACACAATGACGGTGCCCGTGCAAAATAGCCTCGGGAAGGAACTTGTTTTGGTGGAACGTGTACGTTCAAAAGTTGTTTTAGTCGTGCAACAGAAAACTCAGATTGGACAGATAGTCTAGCTAGCTGTCTGGATTTACCCTGCAGAGATCTGAGGAGCAGTTAACTTAGTCCTCAGAAATCCACCACAAAGAAAGAGAAAGGTGACGGACATCCGATATATCAGTGGGATAAACTGATTATTATGTACATTTCTGCAATAATACACCGGGTCACCGTGTAAACATGCTCTTGATCTTGGAAACAGCAGTTGACAAAATAATCTCACCACAAGATCCATTTAGTAGCTGTTCTGGAGCTTTCAATCATATCCCATCTTTATCAGCAGATGCACTTTTATCTGTTTTCATTGGATTGTAGATGGATTTCCTTTTTATGCTCCATGACTAAACAGTGGGTACTGCATGTTGCCTGGGCACCATGACAGCAGCTCACAGATGTCATTTGGGTTTTGGATGTTTTCTGGCTCTCTGCAGTTCATAGGATCCGTTTCAGTGAAGTTTGCAAACAGGTTTGGATTTGACCTTTGAGGGTTTCAAATCAGTTAGTACTAATCCTGACTTGAAGGACGTTTCTCAGACAGCTATTGTTGCATTGATGTGTTCTGCCTTTAGTACTGTTTAAACAAACTGCATCAGAGGATCATATCTGACTTTTGTTAGATACTAACAACAGCTCAGTTAAGCAGTCTAAATACAATACATACATACATGTATTTTCCGTTACAGCATTGTAACTTATCACAGATTTATAATTTGTAAATGTTTTAGATCAGAATTTGTTGACATTGAAGCACAGACAGAAAATGACAAAAACAGAAATGAGAGCAAATGAAAGAGAGAGAAAAAGAAAAGCTGCATGGAGAGGTCAAATGAAAAGAAAATAAGGCAGAGACTATCCCTGTTTATGGAACTGCTGGACCGTAATGATGTCTGGTCCTCTAAACTGTGGCCAGAGGCAGGAAACACCAGACTTCCTTGTGGAAAACTCGAGCCCGGTTTTCTTTCAGACTGAATAACAGCACATTTCTATTTTGACTTTTAAATTGCAGTTTCAGCTGCAGTTTCCTATGACGGCGTCGGCCACAGAGTGGACCCAACCAGCCTGAAGGATAAACCAAATTCCTGTGGAGACTCCTAACCTTTTTTTATTTTACTCATGTGGAATATTCTGCTCATTCAAAAACATACAGGAGCAGTGTGCTCTGTGTTACTGAACTAAACTCAGCTGTCTTCTTCGTCCCACTGTCTCTTAATGTTTTTCACAATTTAATCAGTGCTGAAAAACATAACGTTTACATTTAAATACCATTGAAATATTTCACTTTAACATTTATGTGGTTTGAAAGAAAGTGAAATTCAGAAAAGTTTGAATCTGAAATATGAATTCATGTGAAATTAATGAATAAATAAAATAAGGGTTTGAGGAATGACTGTTTGGGTGAATGATGAGAATAAAACTTGAGGTGCTCTGGGACCAAACCAGACTGCAGTGATGAAAGCAGGAATGAAAGACAGAAATACTACCAAACCTTGTCTATACATCGAAGACAATTCATTTAGGGGATTGCTCCGGCGCTGCCGGAAGATCCGTTGGATGTCCTTCATTTTGTGTTGGCGTTCTAAACTGCGGTGGATTTATGAGGACTATGGTTAACTGCTCCTCAGATCTCTGCAGGGTAAATCCAGAGTTTTCTGTTGCACGACTAAAACAACTTTTGAACGTACACATGTTCCACCAAAACATGTTCCTTCCTGAGGCTATTCTGCAGAGCACGTTTTTCTCCTATCCAGGAATGTTGTGTGGACTAGCCAGACCCTCCTCCGCTGTGCTGTGGAGGAAGGTCTGGCAATGCGAGACTATACCAAACCAGATGAACTAAGCGCTCTCTGTGTTCCTGTCCAGGATCCAGCCGCTGTCTGAGGCTTTAGATGATCTCTACAAGGAGTTCAACGCCCTCAAAGCTCACCTGGGCGACCTGACCGACAAGTTCTCTGCCATAGAAACCTTCATCGACGAGGTCAAGGCTGACCGCGCCAACAACGCCAACGCTGGCCCGGCCCCTGACCCGGCCCCTGTCCCGGCTCCGGCCCACGTCCCCAGAAAGGCTGGGAGGAGGGTGCTGAAGAAGATGCCCTCTTCCTAAGCAACCAATGATGTGCTTCTTCTATGCTGATGTCTCTGTTCATCTTATCTGACTTAAGCTAATCCTCCTATAATTTCATCACGCTGTATACAATTCTTAGTCCAAGGCACTCCCAATTTCTAACACCAATATCTAAAATTAAAATATACGATACAGTACAAGATTAAACATCTAAAATATATATACATAAATAAATACGTCTATACAATACACATCTTATATTACATGTAAAAGAGCTGCACTCGGCGTGTTGCTGTAAACCCAGCGCTGTTTAATATATACCAAGATCTTTTTTTCCAATTAAATATTGTTTTCCTGTTATGTTTTTACATTTCCTGTGACAGGGTGGTATAACACGCAAATTGGTTTAGAAATCTGCACACGTGCTGTGTTTGAAATCACTCGACTCATTCAGTCCTCCCTATAGTAAGTGTGAAATTGTTACTTCTGAAAGCATTTTGGATGCATTGCATTGTGGGATTGTTAGTAGAAAGTGGTCCACGCTATGGACACATTGGAGAATTCAAATAAAATGGCCAAGGGTAAATAAAGTGGACTATGTAATAATAAAAGGCTAGGGGTTTTGAACACAGCTACTAGTGCCAGTTTCCTCATAACGTAATATATCTTTTGTTAAAATTTAAAAAAAGAAAATCCAGGGATTTGATTTGCAAGATTGCCTGTTTGTTGTTGTTTAAGTGCCTGCCGACTTTAACTACACATGCTGAGTGATATCTTCAAACTTTCAGCGCAGCTGAGCTGGTTAGAAAGAACTTGTTCTGTTTGTTCTGAATGCTTGTTGGTTTGGGTTTACTGCTAAATATTTCATATTCACCTATGAGCTCCAAATAAACCCATTTCATGCATTCATTCAGTGTTTCAGTTACTGTTTCTTCGAACAGAAAAATACTTTGCACATCTATTTCATGAGACACATGCGTAAACAAACTCCTGTGCACTATCTTGCAAAATACATTTATTAGTGACGTTTCGGTGCTAGACCTTCATTAGGCAAACGGTTTGTGACAATGAGAAACCATCTTAAATATGGAGTGGCTGTAAGTCTACAACCAATCACATTCCCTATGTGCAGTAGAAAGGCATGAATACCAAACATCAATTTATTATATTACAGTCTCTATCTCAATCTCAGTTTTTCTCTCTAAAAATCCCCCAAGTGCCCCCAAATGCTAAAACTAAATGGGCAGGTTGCTATAAAAATCAATGCTTAAAGCCCCAAATGCTAAACTGCATTCTCAAAAAGATGTGTTCTCAAATATTGCAGTTACATTTGTAGATTAACTTGGAGGGATCCATTTACATGGCAAGTGAAAAAACAGAAACCTTCATTATAAATAATAATATAATATATACATGGGATATACTATATATGTGAATTAAAAAGTGCATTACTTTTTGTAGGCATAAGTACGAACAGTGAAGGTGAACTCCAGCCTGAGCTGTGACGACTGAAGTAATGGAACATCACCTTTGGAGGTTTGTCATTGGCTGATTCAATGCTTGAAGAAGGGCATTTTGGGTAGGCATGATTGTAGTCTCTATTTTAGCTCAGAAGACTCACATTTCGCTCAAAGTTACTTTTAGCTTCTTTATACCAAGATTTTTTTTTCATATTTGTTACTCAGAATGTTTTGACTGTAAAGTCTGGGAGTTTTATATACGTGATCTGGTATTATTCACCCCTGAACGCCGAGTTTAGTGGGGCTTTTTTATCCTGATGAGAAAAGCTTTTTGATAGAAGAAATAAGAAGAATGCCTAAGGATATTTAAATATAAAGATCTGTGGGTATTACAATTTTTGTGTTAAGTATTTTGAAAAAAACCAGCCTAGTTTGCAAAATTGTGTTTTTTTGCAATTGGAAAAAAACTGCAAATATAGTCTGTCAGACACTGCCAACCAAACAAACTCAAATCATCCAAACTCTACTATATCTGGGTCTCGGAGCTGTGACGCAATTTGTATTACAGTAATCCCATATACTGTAACACACTGTGTGTAATCTGACGTTGCTCTCAATTCTGACTCACCCCCCCGATGACTCCGATTTAGCCCACTGTGTCGCTTCACGTCGTATTCCCCCCGTGTGAAATTGAAAAGTAACTAAGAATTGCCTTCCACTGGCTTCTTCAATCAAATTGTTAATAATACACAAAAACAACAACAAAACTGAGAAAAATACGCAATAAATATACATATAAGATGATTATAACTGACAATATAAACTTGCTGATGTAACTATATAAATAAAGTAATTATTAAACATTGCGTTAATTAGAAAAATGTATGTTATTTCCCTTGTTCATCATAGCTGTTTTAACAGTCAGTAAACAGATCGTATCGTATCTCCTCACACACCACTCTACAAATACTGCAGTAATCCGATTTGATCCAACTACTTTAAAAATAAATGAGCAAATTGAATGCGAGCGGATCAGAAGTCAAAGGAGACAGCCATTAAGTTTAGATTTTTATTGTTCTCAAACCAAACGTTGTGATGTTTTTGTTGCTGTCTGCTGTGACGGATCCAAAACATGAAGTCCAGATTCTCTCGGTCTATTGACGAGCTGACTGTACAGTAAATCATGTAATGAATACAACATGAAGGCAGGTGGTGCAAAGAAGGAAAAAAAAAAAAAAAACTCAAAAAGCCAGGACTCACTTTCACGCCATAATTCATCGTCACACAGTGTTATTGGTTTGCCTCACTTGACCAGTTCATTGAGATTCAGCGGCTGCAGTTCTTTCTTTCCACTGTCCTCCTACCATTTCTGTGTCAAAGGGGAACTCGGATCAATAACACATTTCATGCTTTCTGGTGTCAGTGACACGCTGCAGTGGTGGCGATATGACTCAAGAAGAACCACTTTGTTTTTTGGAGCTTTGATGTCTGCTGTGTGATCATCCTGCTGAGAGACCGGTGGTGATGGAAGCTGATTAAACTCATTTTCTTCTGGTTTTCATTCCACACAAACCTTGAAAACATCTCGTCCTTCTCGTCTCCTCGTTCTCTGTGACACATTAACTGTAACGCCGCTGACCTCTGACCCCTTGTCCTCATATGTCACTGTATGTCACAAGACTCTACCAATCAGATGTGGCGATTGATTTTACAGCGCATCACTTAAGGCTTCTGGAGGTGGAGGTCAGTGGGAGGTCAGTGGGAGGCTTCTTAAATAAGCCACCAGTCTTAACTCAACACTATCAGCTTTACCTTGAATCAGCCGCAGAACGGAACAGTAAATGATGCTCTTAATAAGATTTATAGTCTTTTTTCTTCTTTTTTTTAAACAACATACAAAACATACAATTTGAAACATGAACACATAAGTCCTTGTCTCGGTGGTCGTTTACACTAGTATTTACTGCTGTCCACTTGATCCGATCGCCCAAGACACATTTTAAAACCACTTGTAAACAGACACAGGAGCTTTGAGCGACGATGTGTCTCAGCTGTCCACTTGTGTTCGGATCGCAGAAACGTTTTTTCCAAACCACGCGTTAACAGGGCCGTATCCAGTACAGAGATAATGTCGCAGGATATGTTTAGTAGGGGTGTAAGAAAAAATAGATACACTTGAGTATCACAACATTTTATTTTGCAATACTGTATCGATTTTAAAAAAACGCAATATCATTTTTTTTTTTTTTACATGCAAAAATATTCATGTAAGACAGTGGTTCACGTTTATGTTGTGTTTAAACCCCCTACCGCTAGATGGCTATGCTGAGACGCACCACTAGTGTCCTTGCCTATCAGTGCCTATCAGTGCCTAACAGTGCCTGACTTTTTGCTAGAAGCTAACAATGTAGCTATGGCTGAACTTTAGCTTACTTTAGCATATAAAAATGTGCTCACTAAGAACCTGTGAACCACAATCCCAAACTGGCAGTTTGATTTTCTGTGTACTGAATTGTTTACCTAAAGTAAACTTCTTTGACTTTTATGCACATCATCTTTTTTTAAATATTAGTTTTAAATTATACTTTAAACAACTTCATCGCCTTACAATGTATCGAAATATATTGCAATATATTGAATCGTGACCCATGTATCGTGATGCGTATCACATTGCCAGATTCTCGCCAATACACAGCCCTAATGTTTAGCCTAGCATAGCACAAAGACTGGAGGCAGGTGGAAAGGCCTTCCTAAATCAAAAGTGAAAGAAGACAATGTTCCCTAGCTCCCCTACCTGGTCTGTGGCTCTCAGCTCCAAGCCTAATGGTTCCTTCTGAAGATGTCGATCTAAACACAAATATATAGTTTCACAAGTAGTTTCCTAAGACGGCTGGTCACTGTAGTTTTTATCAAACAAACAGGAGGAAAAAGTGCATTTGTTGGGGACTATTTTCAGTGGCGGATTAATCCACATTTGGTGCTCTATTGAGTATTCAGGGCAGTAGAACGGTGTATGTGGGATTGACTCAAAGTAAACAAGTGCGTGTGTTCATGTAATGAAGGAACATGTAACCCAGGGCAACAGTGTGGCTCATTGATGTGTTTGTAACAACAATGGAGCTCTATGGCACAGAGAAAGAAGTTATATCAGGCTATCATACACACACGATACTTTTTCAGTATTTGTATTTTCATGGTATTTATTTTGATTGAGACTCAGTTTTATTCATAAAATAAATAAAACTACTGTTCATGTGATCATTCATCTTCAGGCACAGGAAGTTCTTGTCCAAAGGTGAGCTGATGATGTATACAGTATTTGTACGACTGGCTGTATAACACAGCATGCTCTCAGTCTTACCTGTCGGCAGGAAACGGGGAGATTGCATCGTTTCTCCTGGTGACGTGCCCTTGTGGAGCCGTTTGCATTTCCTGTAATCGAGAACCGACCGCTTCCTCGATAAAGTAAACAGACTTTTATTAGATATTGCTTGATGGTGAGAATTTTTCCTGAGGTATGACTTAACAGAAAATATACCAGGTGCAAGATTAAAGTGAACTTCCATAAACCGGAGCAGGGTTATATTGCACTGGAGGTCCATTTGTCAGCTGCAGTGAACGCAGTCCTGGATGGGATGTAATGGTCTACACAGACTTCACTTTTTCTAATGTACTCGGAGTTTCTGAAAGGTTCAATTTGAGCAGTGTCTAACATGAATAAATTAAAGTCAGCACTCGGATGAAAAAAAGGGACAGCTGCCACTTTGTCTTGTGTTTCTGCATCTTCATGGTGTCTTCGTGGACCTCTCTTGGATGTCTTGATATATTTCCTGTTGATCCATCATCCTGTGTGATTCCTACAGTGAGAGGTAGTCAGTTTGAGAGACAGAGGATGCTGCAGCTCTTTGCTCCTGTTTGCACCACATTTAAATCAGAGTGTAAATCTGCAGCGCTCCCGCGGGAGGGATGTGACTAGCTGCCCTCTAAGATCTTAATCTGAGTTGGAAAACGCTTTTCAAGCGGTTTGCAGAGGGGCCGTCCAACAATCTCTCCATGCTGACTCGAAGTGACATCTCTGCTCTCCCAAATGCAACTGAAATGGGAGATGTGAAGTTAATACACTAGATATCCCTAATACCGCTTTCATCTGAATCATACTTATCCATTCAACAAAGGAAACCCATCCATCCATTTTCATCTTCTTATCTGGGGCCAGGTAAGGTGGGCAGCAGACTAAGCAAGCTATTAAGAAGAACTCTTAAGAACTCTTTTATACATCAGTCTATCCTCTTGCTATACCAAAATCAGTGTGCTGCCAATCATTGGCGATTTTATACCCTAAATTTAATCTCAGCCCCCCTTAAAATTCTAATAATTAATTTTTTTTGTGTTTCAAGTTAGAGAAGTTGTCTGTTAGTGACAGAAGACACACAATTACAGGGTCAGGCTGGGCGGCTGTGGCTCAGTGGTAGAGCGGTCGCCTGCCAATCGTAAGGTTGGTGGTTTGATCCCTGACCCTGTCCCATGTCGAAGTGGGCAAGACACTGAACCCCGAGTTGGCCCCGATGCATCGGAGTGTAAATGTGTGTGAATGTTTATCTGATGAGCAGGTGGCACCTTGTACGGCAGCCACGGCCACAGTGTATGAATGTGTGTGAATGGTGGATGGTTCCTGTACTATGTTAAAGCGCTTTGAGTAGTCGTTACGACTAGAAAAGCGCTATATAAATACAGTCCATTTACATTCAAAGGGCTTGAAACAGGTTTAATATTCTGTGTGTCTGTCGCCGATGCTATACACCTCTAATCCAGTCAAAGAAAGGGTTAACAGAAACACAATGTTGGCCAATGGGAGGTGGTTGTGCCAGACTCCTGCCTTTGGCTGAGTCTCTATCTAGCAGGAGTGCGGTTGTGAAGTTTGTAATTGTTGGTAATTTCATGGCGCAGATTAGAACCCAAATTGAAACGTAAGCAAGAACATTGTGTCAAACTGGTCATTATTACTGTGTCAGGTTTAGTTCCATCTAGGGCTGGGCGATATGGCTGAAAACTGTATCACGATATAAGTGTTTCATATCAGTCGATATCGATAATTATTGATATTTTTTATGACCTATTTAAAATAAGGACCAGGAGAAAAAAATGTATTCAATTTAAACGTTTTTATTTTAAGCTTAACCTTCCTCCGATTATAATCCTCTCAGTTATAAAAGCAGAAAATGTCAACACAACCATGGAAAACATTTAAATAATTCAAATGTAAACATAAGTCTAAAATCACAATGAACACTTCTGGTGAATGAAGTGTTTTAAAATATGTGCAGTGTTTTGTAAACATAGGAGAAATTTAAATAAAACTGAGGTAGACTTTACATCTGTAACATAAAAAACTAACGTGATACAGTAGGCTACAGTAACAGTTATTATTTTTCTCCGTCTAACAGTCACGGTACAGCCTAAACCGTACATGGTGGGGGGGTGGTAACCTGGCTTCTCAACAGTGCTCAGCGGAAGCATGTCTTTGGCTATGTGATATGCCACTGCCTCCGTTATTTATTTGTACCGTTTAGCTTTTACAGTCATAAGGCACTGAGAGTACCTCTCCGTGGTGCTCTGCTGCTTGTCCAGCTGCAGATGTTGTTGGACGTTGCTGGCGAATACGGTTGTGCTCCAAAGGGTGAGCGCGGCTAAGGTGGTAAAACAGGTTTGCGGTGCGGACGATGGTCTTGCATAATTTGCAGACGACATTGGTCTGACTACAGTCAGACTTATAAAATCCAAAAAACTGCCATATTGGCGAGCTGACGTTTCCCGTTTCATCAAGAACTTCCGCACTCGCTGCTTCACGCATTTTCCACTTATCACTCCACGCCGCTTCTGTTATTGAAGAATCCAACACGAGACAACGATATGGCGCAACCAAACACAATACTGTTACATGATTGGCTGTTAGCGTGCCACTCCCTACGTTGCTAGGCTACCAGAGAGTCAGTGCCTTTGTTCATGCAACCAAACTTGCTTTGAAACCTCTGGTTTCTTCCGACGAAGAAAAAAAAAAAAAAAAAAAAAAAAAGAATTATCGAACTTTTATCGAGCGCATTTTTTATTGATATTGATTACATGTCTATCGTGATACATATCGTTATCGTTTTATCGCCCAGCCCTAGTTCCATCATGGTGTTAATGGTGTTTAGCAGGAGGGGGGGTTAACACTTTTGCAAGGTACTGCATCCATGTCACATTCTCATTAGGGGCTGAGCCCCCCCCTAAAGGTCTGACCCTAGAATTGCCCCTGCTGCCAATTAAGATCTGGATCCGAGGATATCATGAAACATGTTTCTTTGCCATGGCTGTTGATATGTCTTCATCTTTGTACTATGCGTGTAATTGTTGTCTAACTCTGTGTGTAGTTTTCTTTTTATTTCTTCTGTTGAGCGGAGCTGCTAGGGAACGCAAAATTAATTTCCGTGTAAACTAACAATAAAGTTGTATCGTATCGTATTTCAGACGCACCTCACCCCAGCAACGTCTTCAAGCTCTTCCTGGGAACCCCGAGGCATTCCCAGGCCAGATGAGACATATAATCTATCCAGCGTGTTTTGGGTCTACCCCCGGGGCCTCGTACCAGCTGGACGTGCCAAGAAAACCTCTAACGGAAGGGGCCCAGGAGGCATCCTGATTAGATTCCTGAACCACCACAACTTGCCCCTTTCGATGCAAAGGAGCACCAGCTCTACTTCGATCTCCCTCATCCTCACCGCAAGGCTCAGCCCATATTTGTTTAAAAGGGATACACTACCAATTTTGAATATCTGGCTCTTGTTCCTACATTGTTTGAATGCTCTGTCGCTTGCAATGTTGCTTTGGACAACACCCTTTGCCAAACGAAGGCAATGTAAGGTAATTCAAAGTGCTTTATGTAAATAAGAGGGAGCTGTTTGGAGGCTGATGAGAGCAAGTGGTTGCACTTACGTACCTAATGAAAACTATTTTAGTGACCAACATGCTGGAAAGCATCAACCGGGCCCGCTCTGATCTTTTGTATGCAAGTGATTCTTTTCTCTCTAACCTTTTTCTAAGCTTAGTTCCACTGAGACCCAAAGAGTGTACTCTAGAGTTTCTTCTTTCCAATTCACTGATGTCATTTACTGCAACTTCAGAAGCAGCAGCTGTACAGCATCAAAGGCAGCAGGAGTCGGCTTCGTTTGCATTCAGTGCAGTCAGAGTGAGTCTCACTGAGGATGAAATGCACCTCTCTGCATCCCCAGCCTGTTCATTCATTGCTCCAGAAGCAAGTTCATTATTACCATTTCTACTAAATATTGCAGTTTTATGTCAAACTTTTTCTTTGCTTTTTTACATCGTCTGCTCTCTTCTTCCCTTTAATCTATATTTCTTTAACAATTCCCAATACTTTTGTGCACGTCTGGCTGCATTAAATGTGCCATGTGAATGAATATTCAACACATCCTCATGATCCCCAATCTGCTGTGACTTCATGAAGTCACTTAAGACTCCTCAGCTCTGCACAGACATCAATATCCTGCCCTGAATTCATTATTTATCAGGTGCAGATCAGTGCCGTTCTCTTTATTGTCTGAATTCACTCGGTGTAGATTAGAGATGTAGACTGGGTTCTGACTCCCATGCATACCGATGCTCACCAAAAGGAGCGATAACACATGCCCATGGAGAACATACAACAATCGATGATCACCCTCAGTACTGAGAAAATTCATTTAAGTTTTGTCTAAGACAACTTGAAAAAATATCTTCTTACTGTATGTTGCATTTTATTGTCATTTTAGTAGCTTTTTTTCAACATTTTTGTGGCTTTTTCCGTCTTTTTTGTAAGTTTCTCTGACGTTTTTATTTTCATACTACTCGCTACAGTTGTCGCTCTTAATACTACGTCATCTTACAGTGCCGCGTCCCAGCTGTTGCTATGCCTGGTGCATTCCATACAGGGCGATTTTTTTCCATCGGTATCCGACGCTGAGAGCCACTGACCAAACGTCAGTATTTTGGAGTTGGGAGTGAGAACAGATTGCACGTGTCAATTGAGGAATGATCTTTTGGTTGCTGGGGACACAGTGTCGTTTACAATCGTCCTCGTTCTCTTCTCTTGTATTACGAACTGGTTATACGTTTCCATCAGTGAGAGGATGTTGTGAACAAGTTTTTTTGAGTTTTGACTGACTGGGATATTCAGCTGTGTTCAGCAAGAGAGAGGCTGAGGGACGCAGCGGGGACAATATGGAGCTGGAAGAACCTGAGCTGCCGAGAGCTGCCGAGAGCCAACACCGACTGGCCTTTGCTCAAATTGCCCTCCAATGCCAGAACAGAAACTGAATTATTCTGCTGCAGGGAATGTCAGCGTGGGCAGTATGTCATGTTTTTGCCGATGACAGCTTTCACAGGGCTTTCATTTTGTACGCCATGTAAGAATGACAGTGATACCAGGCTTGCTGCATTCACTGTCATCAGAAAACGGGGAAACAGCCAAAAGCTCATCATCCAGTTTGTTTTGGCATCTGTTGCCTCAAAGCTGCTCTTTCGAATAATAATAATAATAATAATAAGGAGTAGGATGATTGATAAAGGGCAACGACTCCTCTGATCAGGAGCGATAACATCACTGACATCCTCAGCCTCTCACGCCCCGCAGACAACTAAATATTGATCTACCAGACTGGAAAGTAATTACATGTTAGCAGCCTCATTCACACAGCTTCAAAACTCTTTCTCTCATTATTCACAAAATTATTCTGACGAGAAGCGAGAGCGGAAGAATCCTTAAGGAATCCAGTTTGGATATTGAAGAATTTGCAAATATTAACATTCATGTTAGCCATATGGAAACAGATTTCTGCTGCTTGGTTAAACAGTGAAACGCGGTAATAACAACAGACTTTATTAAACCTAATGAAGCGAGACACATGATATGAGATTCATGTAATATTTGCTGAAAAGAGTCAGAAAGTTTAACCACTAAATACATTTCCAAACATTTTCCAACAATAAGTCTGTACATGTATCATGTGAAATCTATCACGTATATTTTATAAGGTAATTCGATGTTACAGTACGTTAACCCTTTTTTTTGCAGACTTATTACAGTTTTTTTTCCCCGAATGCTTCAGCACTATTTTGAAAACAGGGACCGTTTTTTCAACTCTACACACAATTAGTACAACCACACACCCAACAAGCAGAACACCTCAGACCCTTTATAAAATGAAACGCTCTTGCAAAAACTATACACTAATTTATAAAAAACATATTTTGTTACCATTTCAAACACACATGTTTCATATGAACACGTTTGAATTAGTTACCCACTGCTGTTGCTAACCTAAAACACTTAGAAATTCTACTTAGAGTACTGTGAATGAAGTACACAGAGAAAGTGCAAATATACAATAGGTACCAAACACTACACAAGACCAATGCTGCAGACTGAGGAAAATACTGTAAATGCATATACTGGAGTTACAGTTTTTTCCAACTGCTTACACACGTTTTCAAAACTCTACACACAATTTCCAAAACTGCACACGCAAAATGCTAAATCCCTCACATCTCCTTCAAAATGAAACAAATGCCATAAACACATCTCAAAATGAAGCATTTGCATAGTCATTAGATGCATTCCTGTTCTCATTTCTGAAGGTCTGAAGCATAGACGCCACTGTTAAAGCTACTCAAGATGGGCTTCTCTCATGGTCAATCCGTGGTTGATCACATGATGAATAAGTGTGGCCCTGATCTCATCAGAGATTGGTCCTCCTCCTCCTCCTCCTCCTCCTCCACATTGTTGTCCCCTGTCTCTCCCTCCTCCTCTCCTTGCTCTGTCTATTGTTGGCATCCATTGTTCAAAACAGGTAATCTGACCTTTGACCTATTTCTAATCCTATACTAAAGCAGTGATTGGTTAGTGTTAAGCATAATATGTTTGCACTTGCGAGGAGTGTGTGTGTGTGTGTGTGTGTGTGTGTGTGTGTGTGTGTGTGTGTGTGTGCGTGCGCGCCCTGGTACATAAGTGTAGCATTTTGATTGGTTGTGTTTGGAAAAGGAAAGCAAGTCACTTCCTGTTCGATTTGTGTGTCTTAGGTAGAAAATTGTGTGTAGTGTGTAATTGAAAACTGAGTGAAAGGCAGAAAAATAGCTCCTGGTTTTGGAGATTTCAAAGGTTTCAAAAATTGTGTGACATGAAAAGATTTTGTGTGTAAGCAGATGGACAAAACTGTAATATTACAGACCTGCAGCATTCACCTTTTTAATATAACCACATATTTCCCTATATGTGGTTATATTAAAAAATATTTTTCCCTGCCTCTCCGGGAACCATCACCTTATCGTGGTGGAGAGGTTTGGGTGTCCCTATGAACCTGAGGGCTGTGTTGTCTGGAGCTTTGTGCTCCTGGTAGGGTCTCCCATGGCAAAGTGGTCTCAGGTGAGGGGCCAGACGAAGAATGGTTCAAAAAACCCTATGAAAAAACGAGGAAGGGATAGAGAGACCCTGCCCTGAGGAAGCCCGGGGCCCCCGTCTGGAGCCAGGCCCAGAGGGAGGGCTCGTCAGCGAGCGTCTGGTGGCCGGGTTTGCCACGGAGCCCGGCCGGGCACAGCCCGAAAAAGCTACGTGGCACCTATCTCTCCAGCCCATGGGCCCACCACCTGTGGGAGGAACCGCTGGGGTCGGGTGCGCTGCCACACGGGTGGCGGTGAAGGTCAGGGGCCTCGACGGACCAGACCCGGGCAGCAGAGGCTTGCTCTGGGGACATGGAATGTCACCTCGCTGTGGGGGAAGGAGCCGGAACTTGTGCGTGAGGTGGAGCGCTACCAGTTGGATCTGGTGGGGCTTACTTCTACGCATAGTCTCGGTTCTGGAACCGTACTCCTGGAGAGGGGTTGGACTCTTTTCTTCTCCGGAGTTGCCCAGGGTGTGAGGCGCCAGGCGGGTGTGGGGATACTCACAAGTCCCCGGCTGAGTGCCGCAACGTTGGAGTTTACCCCGGTGGACCAGAGGGTCGCCTCCCTACGCCTGCGGGTTGTTGGGAGGAAAACTCTGACTGTTGTTTGTGCATATGCACCAAACAAGAGTTCAGAGTATTCGGCCTTTTTGGAGACCTTGAATGGAGTCCTGTATGGGGCTCCGGAGGGGGACTCCATAGTTCTGCTGGGGGACTTCAACGCACATGTGGGCAATGACGGAGATACATGGAGAGGTGTGATTGGGAGGAACGGCCTCCCTGATCTAAACCAGAGTGGTTGTCTGTTATTGGACTTCTGTGCTAGTCATGGATTGTCTATAACAAACACCATGTTCGAACATAGGGATGCTCATAAGTGTACTTGGTACCAGAGCACCCTAGGCCGAAGGTCAATGATCGATTTTATAATCGTTTCATCTGATCTGAGGCCGTATGTTTTGGACACTCGGGTGAAGAGAGGGGCGGAGCTGTCAACTGATCACCATCTGGTGGTGAGTTGGGTCAGGGGGTGGGGGAAGACTCTGGACAGACCTGGTAAACCCAAACGGGTGGTGCGGGTAAATTGGGAACGTCTGGAGGAAGCTCCTGTCCGACAGACCTTCAACTCACACCTCCGGCGGAGCTTTTCGTGCATCCCTGTGGAGGCTGGGGGCATTGAACCTGAGTGGACAATGTTCAAAGTTTCCATTGCTGAAGCTGCGGCAGGGAGCTGTGGTCTTAGGGTCTTAGGTGCCTCAAGGGGCGGTAACCCTCGAACACCGTGGTGGACACCGGTGGTCAGGGAAGCCGTCCGACTGAAGGAGTCTTTCCGGGATATGTTATCCCAGAGGACTCCGGAGGCAGTTGCAAGGTACCGCAGGGCCCGAAGGACTGCAGCCTCTGCCGTGAAAGAGGCAAAGCAGCGGGTGTGGGAGAAGTTCGGAGAAGACATGGAGAAGGACTTTCGGTCGGCACCAAGGCGCTTCTGGAAAACCGTCCGCCACCTCAGAAGGGGGAAGCGGGGAACCATCCAAGCTGTGTACAGTAAGGATGGGACGTTGTTGACCTCAACTGAGGAGGTAATAGGGCGGTGGAAGGAGCACTTTGAGGAACTCCTAAATCCAGCTGATGCGCCCTCTTTGTTAGAGGCAGAGCTGGAGGATGACGGGGGATTGTCGTCAATTTCCCTGGTGGAGGTCACTGAGGTAGTCAAACAACTCCACAGTGGCAAAGCCCCAGGGATTGATGAGATCCGTCCAGAAATGCTGAAAGCTCTGGGTGTGGAGGGGCTGTCTTGGTTGACACGCCTACTCAACATTGCGTGGAAGTCTGGGACAGTGCCTAAGGAGTGGCAGACCGGGGTGGTGGTTCCCCTCTTCAAAAAGGGGGACCAGAGGGTGTGTACCAATTACAGGGGTATCACACTTCTCAGCCTCCCTGGTAAAGTCTACTCCAAGGTGCTGGAAAGGAGGGTTCGGCCGATAGTCGAACCTCAGGTTGAAGAGGAACAATGCGGATTCCGTCGTGGGCGTGGAACAACGGATCAGCTCTTTACTCTAGCAAGGATCCTGGAGGGAGCCTGGGAGTATGCCCATCCAGTCTACATGTGTTTTGTGGATCTGGAGAAGGCATATGACCGGGTCCCCCGGGAGACTTTGTGGGAGGTGCTGCGGGAGTATGGGGTGAGGGGGTCCCTTCTCAGGGCCATCCAATCTCTGTATGACCAAAGCGAGAGCTGTGTCCGGGTTCTCGGCAGTAAGTCAGACACGTTCCAGGTGAGGGTTGGCCTCCGCCAGGGCTGCGCTTTGTCACCAATCCTGTTCGTAGTATTTATGGATAGGATATCGAGGCGTAGTGGTGGTATGGAGGGGTTGCAGTTCGGTGGGCTGGGGATCTCATCGCTGCTCTTTGCAGATGATGTGGTCCTGATGGCATCATCGGCCTGTGACCTTCAGCACTCACTGGATCGGTTTGCAGCCGAGTGTGAAGCGGCTGGGATGAGGATCAGCACCTCTAAATCTGAGGCCATGGTTCTCAGCAGGAAACCGATGGAGTGCCTTCTCCAGGTAGGGAATGAGTCCTTAACCCAAGTGAAGGAGTTTAAGTACCTTGGGGTCTTGTTCGCGAGTGAGGGGACAATGGAGCTGGAGATTGGTCGGAGAATCGGCGCAGCGTGGGCGGTATTACATTCGGTTTATCGCACAGTTGTGACGAAAAGAGAGCTGAGCCAGAAGGCAAAGCTCTCGATCTACCGGTCAGTTTTCGTTCCTACCCTCACCTATGGTCATGAAGGTTGGGTCATGACCGAAAGAACGAGATCCAGGGTACAAGCGGCGGAAATGGGTTTCCTCAGGAGGGTGGCTGGCGTCTCCCTTAGAGATAGGTTGAGAAGCTCAGTCATCCGTGAGGAGCTCGGAGTAGAGTCGCTGCTCCTTCACGTCGAAAGGAGCCAGTTGAGGTGGTTTGGGCATCTGGTAAGGATGCCCCCTGGGCGCCTCCCTAGGGAGGTGTTCCAGGCACGTCCAGCTGGGAGGAGGCCTCGGGGAAGACCCAGGACTAGGTGGAGGGATTACATCTCCAACCTGGCATGGGAACGCCTCGGGATCCCCCAGTCAGAGCTGGTTGATGTGGCTCGGGAAAGGGAGGTTTGGGGTTCCCTGCTGGAGCTGCTCCCCCCGCGACCCGACCACGGATAAGCGGACGACGATGGATGGATGGATGGACATATTTCCCTAACATTACTGTAGTTGCCATGTACAGATACTGTCTGCAACAAGCAACGTTTTTTAAAATAAAACATGTTGTTACTGAATGTAAATCAGGGTTTTGCAGACCTGAATACTGACATTTATGGAGAGGAGGATAACATACACTGTTAATGTACCTATCAACAAATGAGGAAGCATTTCAAGCCGTATGTCCTTTTTCAGCCGGATATCCGTTACCTTACTCTTTCTTTGTGTTGTAATTCTAAACTCCGGTGAATTTCTGAGGACTATGTTAACTGCTCCTCAGATCTTTGCAGGGTAAATCCAGACAGCTAGCTAGACTATCTGTCCAATCTGAGTTTTCTGTTCTACAACTAAAACAACTTTTGAACGTACACACGTTCCACCAAAACAAGTTTCTTTCCGAGGCTATTTTGCAGCTTCACCGTGGCTCTGCCCGGTGATTAGCACCGCCCAAGACGATTGTGATTGGTTTAAAGAAATGCCAATAAAGCAGAGCACATTTTTCTCTCATCCAGGAATGCTGTGTGGACTAGCCAGACCCTCCTCCACAGCGCTGTCTGATGAGAGAGTTACACTGACACACCATCTTTGAAACAGTTTGCATTGTGTCGTTTCTCAGCTATAGTCTGTTTTTTCTCATCTGTTATTATTTTTCTTCTTCTTCTTCTTCTTCTTCTTCTTCTTTTTCTTCTTCTTCAATCATGCAAACAAGTGAGGCAGGAAAGATGAAATGAGGCAGGCAGAGTAATCCCTCCTCCATCCCCTGTCATGGCTTCTAATCCAGGTCCCAGATGCCCAGGGCTCCTTAGCCAACTCTCTCTGTGTGTGTGTGTGTGTGTGTGTGTGTGTGTGTGTGTGTGTGTGTGTGTGTGTGTGTGTATGTGTGTGTGTGTGTGTGTGTGTGTGTGTGTGTGTGTGTGTGTGTGTGTGTGTGTGTGTGTGTGTGTGTGTGTGTGTGTGTGTGTGTGTTGGTTCCGTCGCTGTAGCTCAGCACACATACATAAACATTTTGTTGGATTTTCTTTGGAAACAAAGTAGGAAACAGCTGGAGTCGTCTTGTTCATTTGTCGGGAGAATCTGCAGGCTTTCGGATGCGAGTAACAAACAGCAGAAGGTGTTGCAGCAGCTCGGACCAGCTAAGTGCTAACTGTCATGTTAAACTACAGTAGGTAAACGCTTTGGCTCACTGTCAGCTGAGATGAGATGAATCATGGAGACACCGGATGACACAGCAAAAGAAGAAAAAGGAGTGTAATAGATGCTTTTGTGCAATGTGTGGCTCAGTTCAGACGAAAAAGGAGAGGTTGTGTTTCAACCTGCGAGATCTTCATCCATGTGAACAAAAATCAGGCTATATATACCGTATATACAGGCAAAAATCACAGCTATATTAGGAGATTACATGCTGTAAAATAGAACCCATCATCCCAAAACAATTTATTATGCACAGAAATGTTTAGATTTATTCCGAGCTACAGATCCTTGGATGAATAAGTGCCTCCACACGGACGCTCCACACACAAGGCTGCAGGCGCTGCAGGAGGAGGCTCATGAAGCTGAACGAGGGGGGCTCAGGTAGCTGGCTGATGTGCTAGCGGCCACTCAGCAATAGTGACTTGAACTTGATGTGAGCAGAAACAGGGAGCAGGTGGAGAGTAATGAAAAGAGGAGTGACACAAGCTGTTTTTGGCTGGGTGAAGACCAGACGTGCTGCTGCATTTTGGACCATTTGCAAAGTATTTACTGTGCATGCTGCCAGCTCTGCAGTACCTACAGATAAACACATATAATGTCCTGAATCAGGGGTCTTCAACTTATTTTAACTAAGAGAGAGACGGAGTAGTAGTGTCAAACTCAACTTCACTAAGGGTCACACTGGAAATGAGAATCACATTAAGGGCCAGACATGTTTATTTTATTGACATGCTTTTATTTCGAAAACGTAAAATATCTTTGACTGTATTATTGCATGTCTCATATAACTTTCTCACTTACAGTTTGGTCGACATAAAGTCCTGAAAAAGTCAGCATAAAAGTTCCTTAGCCATCATAGAAAAAAAGCACCAAAAAAGGTTCAAAATAAAGCAACAAAAACAACAACAAAAAATGTCGGAAAAAGTAGCAAAAAGGTGGAAAAAAGCGGCAACAGTGTTGCCAAAAGTAAGAAAAAGCAGCAAAAACTAGGTGGGCTGGGACGCCTAGGTAGAGCGTGCGCCCCATGTACAGAGGCTCGGTCCTCGCCACAGCGGACGCGGATTCAATTCCGACCTGTGACCCTTTGCTGCATGTCATTCCCCCTCTCTCTCCCCTTTCAAATATCAGCTGTCCTGTCAAATAAAGGCCTAAAAATGCACCCCCCCCTCCCCCCCCCCCCCCCAAAAAAAAAACTAGGTGGGCTGAAATTTATTGTGAACCTAAATTGAGTTTGATGTGCGTGCCCTACATATATTGTATGAAATTAAGTTGCATATTAAACAGGACCTACAATAAAGTGTTGGCGGCCTGAAGCCTAAATACATATGTTCTTAATGCATGGAATACTAAGCTATTAAAAATAATAATTGTTTTATAACTTATTTCATAAATCATGTTGTAATGTTAAACATACATGTGGCACAGTAAATCCTTAATAACTGTATCCATGGATGGTTACCTTGGAGACTACCTTACCTATAGGCCAGTAAGCCTGTCCTAAATAAAGGACTCTAACTAGGACGTACTGTATATGAACAGGGCTGGACTGGGATAATAATTCAGGCTGGGAATCTAGCATCATCTCCACATATTCACAACATTTTCCTCTGTTTACTGTTCATATCATTGAACTTTGTTTTAGTTTCATTACTCCACACAAAAACTGCTTCAAAAAACATCAAAAATAGTTAGAAACAAGTGTCTTCAGTTTCAAAGGTTAGTCAGTTGGACTTCCACAATTAAAGGCCCAGCGTGTAGTTGTTCATTATCAAAATCTGTGTTGCCCGTTCACAAACGTGTCCTTTTTCATGAATATTTACCACCACCAACAATTCCAAGTATTCCTATTGGCTTGAAATTTTACATTTGTGTTTGCATGAACTGGGGTAGACGCTCCATATTCATGCGCCATCTTGAAATACGTTAGCCCAGGGATCTTCAACAGGGGGTCCGGGACCCCTAGGGGGGTCCTCAGGGTCAATGCAGGGGGGCCTCCAAATGATTGTTCAAAAATTAAAAAGTCTTAACATGAATCCAAAATTTTATTAGCAAATATAAATCCCAACTGCTAACAGGCCTATAGGTAAGGTAGTCACTAAGGATTCACTGTGACTCGTGTATGTATTAAAACATGATTTCAAAAGCCATGCCAACAATTATTGAGCTATTTGAATAGCTTAGTATTCTATGCACTAAACAAGTGTGTGTAAAGGCTGTAAGCCGCCCTACACGTTATTGTAGGCCCAGTTTATTTTGCAACTTCATTTTATACAATATATGTAGTAGGGGGTCCCTGCTCTGTCTCTCTTTCAGTTGAGGGGTCCTTGGCTTAAAACACGTTGGATTCTTCCAACTTCGCGACTTTGCACGAACCTACTCTCCCCAGTTCCCCCAAGCCCCACCCCTCAGCAGTATAGACTTAGTACATCAGGCTAAATCTTTGCCTAAGGGCCATGTATCATTTCTCTATAATCTCGTACCACCAACAAATGATTCATCTGCAAGTAAGAGCAGAGCCGACTGGGAAACCGAACTTCAGATAAGCATTTTGGATGCTCTATGGAAAAAAGCGTTGGTAGCTGTTAACTCCTCCTTTAGCTGTGCCAGACTCTCTGTTATCCAATTTAAAGTACTCTTTAGACTACACTATAGCAAAGACAAACTCTTCAAACTTTATCCAGATAGGAGTACTGAAGCTTGTGACAGATGCTCTCAGACGCCGTGCAATCTGACACACATGTTCTGGACATGCTCTAAATTGTCTAACTGTTGGCAATCATTTTTTCAAATCTATTTCTGACATCCTAGGTATATCTGTTAGTCCTTCGCCACGGATAACTAGTTTTGGGGTGCCTCCTGATGAACTTGTGACCACATCTTTGCAGAAAAATGTTATAGCTTTTGCGTCCTTGATTGCGCACAGAAACATTCTCCTCTTATGGAAATCCTCCCAGCCACCTTCCTTTAAATCCTGGCTCCATAATATGTTGTTCCTACTAAAACTGGAGAAAATCAAATTCAGCCTCAGAGGCCGTCCTGAGAAGTTTTACTCACACTGGAAACCACTACTTGATTATGTTGATAAACGTCCCGCTGCTGAAACGTCCCCCTGACTCTACGCCCACACCTTGCCTGGTCCACCGACCCCCTCCCCCCTTAGATATGACTTCCACAGGCAGCAGACAACCTATGTTACATCCTCTTTTTTATTTTTATTACTATGACTATTATTATTTATTTTATTTTATTTAGTTATTTGTTTGTTTTTTAATTATTTTTTATCCACATTGTCTAAAACCGACTGGAGTTCACTAACCTGTAGTTATTAAGATGTAAGGGTCTCTGGGGTGGGTGGGATAGAAAATGAAAATGTGACTCTGTGGATGTATTGTTTACTGCAACTGTGAATCAATAAAGAATATATGAAGAAAAAAAACACGTTGGAGACCCCTGCATTAGCCGGTAAGGGACATACAGGACGTACTGCTCCGCCTTTCACGTTTTCACTGTCACATGATAAACTCACAGCTGCTGCTAATGATGCTAATGGGTATCGTCGCTTCCCGGCAAGTTTGAAGAAGGAAACATGGAGGACCACACGTATTCAAAATCCAAATTTCAGGAACAGGAGTCTTCTTCTTCGCCCAGAAAAAGGACATTGAAAAGAGCAAGAGACCGGCGTCATCAGAACAAAGCGTAAAGGCTACCGTAGCTGTAATACGTACTTTGAACTGCGTGGCGCGAGAGAGTTGATTGTGATATATGATCTCAACGCTAGATGGGAGAAATTCCTACACATTGGACCTTTAAAGCTACAGGATAGAATATTCGTGTATGTATACATGTTGTGTGCTTTTGTTTTGTGATAAATGTTTTGTATTGGTATTTAGTATTTAACATTATATAAGGTGAGGTTACAAGTTAATAGATTGCCAACAAAGTATATAAACAAATGTATATGCATTGGTCAATATAAAACTAGCGATCAACTGAATGAAAAAAACAACAACAGAATGGAACAAAACAGATACAATTAGTTTATAGAAGAAAATAATAGAAATAGATAAATAAAATAAAAATATAATAATTTCTGCCCCACCCTTCACCCGTCCCTCAAACCCCTCCCTTTTTAAATCTAAAAGTTTCAATTTAAATGTAGTGTGCTTTAGGAGTGTTTGTTTTGCACTTTGCATTTCCTTAATGCTCTGACTGGACTTCTGTTGATCGTCAAACACAAACCATGTCCTTTGCTTGTGAGCATATCGGTAATAAGCATTTTGCGTCACTTTTCTTCCCCACAGATCCACCCATTTTCATTCTCTCTTTGTGTATATAGATTATAAATGAGAAGAAACAGATCAGTCAGTGGTCTACAGTGATTTCCTTTATCCGCATTCAAAAATGCGGATAAAGGAAATCATACTTTGTATTTATCATTTTTATAAGAAGGGTTCATGTCAAATTCCTCATTTAAATAATGCTGTGAAGCAGTGTTTAATGAATACATCTAAAATATATTATATATTAAAGCGGTCTCCCCTCAATAGGACACTTCTGTCACCATGCTTGCAGTAGGCCGCATATTTTGAGAACTGATAACTGTTCAGTTGTCACACTTACTGCAATAATATTACTCCAAATAAAATAATTACTAACAGAGATTTTGTCTTTCGAAAAGCTTTTCGTGAAGTGACAGGCCTGCTTTTAAAATGCTGAAAACAAAGAGGCCTTTCACAGCACGGGTGAAGCCTCTGGGAGGAGGCTCTTTTCATCTGAAAATGTTAGCCAAAAGAAAAAAAAAGAGGCCAACCATTACGTGCATTATGTGTTCCCCATTGGGAGGGGGCCTTGACGGCTCCGCTGACATTTACAGGGGCCCACGGTGACATCGGGTCGCAGGCTGTCTTTAAACACGTCGACACATCTGTCACAACAGATCTGGAGGACAAAATTGTGCAGGATGTGGAGGCTCTTCTGAAGCCAGATTGTGGGGTCCGACAGGCTGCTTAGTGTGATTAGGAGACTGATGGCAG